>OX336389.2:916291694-916980723 GCA_946902985.2 Meconema thalassinum | reverse complement strand
TATAAAAGCATTGATATTATTGCAGCATATAACCCCCAATAGAAGCAATGCCATACCCTTCTTAAATTCATTTGAAAGTTTTCTTAGCCAGATAAACAATAAATTATGCATCTTCCTCGGAGATACCAACATTGATATCCTAGCTGATGATCAATTAAGAAGGAAATATCTAAATCTAATAGCATGCTATGGGTTTAAAACAGTGCAATACTAAATATGCTACACGACTTTGTGACACTGCAGCTACCTTAATAGATCACGTGTCACTAAACAATTCAGAATTAAGTTATAAAATATCAAATGTCAGCAATGATATTAGTGATCACAGTATATTAATTCTTGATATTTCCAAGACCAATTATAGCACGTACACTCAGTCACATAACTCGACAAAATCAACAACACACGAGGACTCTTGGGATAGGCAACACACTCCTGAAACTAATATATCTATAAACGCTGATTCCCATAATGATGCAAACAGTACTGTTAACTCTCTATATAACTCTTTCATCAAACAATTGAATCTAAGGAACAGGCATAGTCAAAGGAAAATAACAAACAAAACTAACAATAATAGACAGACTACTAACTTACCATGGGTCACAGCTGAACTCCTTACACTTATAAAACAACGAGACACTCTGCATGCAAAGCTCAAAAATCCCCTTCACAAAAATAATAATGATATGAACCAAGAATACTGTAGATGCAGGAATAGTGTAACAAACTTAAAAAGAAGACTTAAGTCAAATTACTACTCAGAAAAATTCAGAACATATGGAAACAATTCCAATAAAACTTGGGAGACTATCAAAGAAATCATACACAACAAAAAACCAACAGTTGAGACATGCACTTCACTTGAAATAGACAACAAAATTATCACAGACAATCAAGAGCTATGTGAATCATTTAACTTGTTCTTCACAAACATTGCTGGAAGTCTAGCAAAAGCTATTCCTGAACAGAAGGAAATCCTCAGTAAGGACCACAAGCAGTCAAATTCCCTCTACTTATATCCAACAGATGAAGCAGAGGTCAAGTCCATCATCACAAATTTAAAGAATAAAAAGAGCTGTGGCTTAGATAGGATCAAGACAAATTTCATTAAAAACAATATGCAATCATTTATTAAAATCTTGGTTGAAATGACTAATGAGTCCTTAGTTACTGGCATGATACCAGATGACTTAAAAGTGGCCAAAGTAGTTCCTATATTTAAGGGTGGTGACAAAAGAAATCCAAATAATTATAGACCTGTTTCTATTTTATCGATAGTTTCAAAAATTCTGGAAGAAGTGGTAAAAACAAGATTGCTTTCATTTCTGAACAAGAATACATTCTTTCATAATATGCAATATGGATTCAGGGAAAAATCTAGTACTGAGGCAGCAACTATTGACCTAATAACAATGCTACAAGAAACTATTGACAAAAATAATATGGCAGTTGGGTTATTTATTGATCTCACAAAAGCCTTTGATACAGTAGATCATAAAATACTGTTGTCAAAATTAGAAAATGCTGGTGTCCGAGGTATAGCTCTAAAATGGTTCCAAAGCTACCTTATTGGAAGAAAGCAGCATGTAGCTTTGAATAAATGCATAAGTTCAGGAAAATATATAACTCATGGCGTTCCACAAGGATCTATACTTGGACCTACATTATTCTTAATGTATATAAATGATATTGTGGAATGTAATTTGAGAGGGCATATAAAATTGTATGCAGATGATACAAATATCTTCTACACTGGGAAAGACATAATTGAAATCATACAAAATGTGCAACAAGATATAAATACTCTCTCACAATGGTTCCAGGCCAATAAATTAACAATGAACCTACAGAAGACCAATTACATGGTAATTTCAAAACAAAGCATGAAAGAAATCACACATGACAAAATATACATAAATAATATTGAAATAAAAGAGGTTAATCAGGCAAAGTATTTAGGTCTAATCATCGACAAACACCTGACCTGGATTGAAAACCTTGAACGAATTGCTAAGAAACTCTCACCTGTAGTAGGGATTCTAAGGAAACTTCGGTATCTTATTCCCCTAAACCTTGTAAAACAAATCTACTATTCACTTGTACATAGCAAGCTCCAATATTTAAATGTTATTTGGGCTCACTGCAGGAAATCCACACTGAATGATTTAATGACTATTCAGAATAGGGCTATTAGAAACATATTTAACCTTCCTTACTGCACTCCAGTAAAAGATCTGTACATCAGAAGTAAAATTCTACCCCTCAGCATAAGTGCAGAACTCTGAGCAGCTATGCTAATATACAAGATTAAACACAACACAATACTCTATAGCTCTCCCTACATCTTGAACTCAGACAATCATTCTTATGGAACTAGGCATGCGAAGGACGTAGCCTTATATATCATTCACTCTTCTAAATATGGTAGAAATAGTTTCAAGTTCTCTGCATCACAGTCATATAATAAACTTCCTGATGAAGTAAAAAGTGCACCAACTTTGTCGGTATTTAAGAGGAAAACTATGGAAGTATTGTGGGAAAAATTCGATGCATCTTAATACATCAAATAAGTTAAGTTATGTATAAGATTAAAAATCCTAAGTGCTTATCATTTTAAGGGACCTTGGTCTAAACAATCTTAGATATGGTATCAACCATATAATAGGCCTATGTCCTTATTCATCAATTTGTGTTACCTTCAGAATTTTCTTCCTTGGTGTGTAAACACACATATTACTGTACAATTCCTCTGTACGAGCCTATGGCTCTTTGGAATTAATTGAATAAAATATCTATCTATCTAACCATGACTATGTTTATTTTTTAATTTTCTGACTATCACACTTATTTCATCTTTGGTAGTTGGTTTCAGGAAGATTGACTTATTACATGTGCTTTGCTTTATACTGCTATTACCATATTTATTTCCTACAACATTATGATCATTACATTTTGCTCTATTACTGTTTACATTCACACTGTTCCTAACGGGTGGCTGATTGAAATGATCATTGAATGCTGTTACTACTTGTAAAGGTGCATTAACAACATTGTTATTGATTTTTATCGAAATATTTTCCCATGTGTTCTTTTATTAAGACCTGAAATATCTTTAGCTATTTGCCATACTTCTTTGCCAAAGTTGTTAGAATTTGTTATTCTATTTTCATATTCTTGTGCTTTTTTTTTATTTCTTCATAATATTCTACTTTAATTTTTTTATAGTTATCGTTATAAAGCTTCAATCCTGTTTGCTTGTAGCTATCGAAAGCATCAATCATGTTTTGTTTTTTCCTATGGCACAGATCAGACAGTTTTGTGTTTTAGTGCTCGGTGATTCCTATTTATTCTTTTAACTATTGGGCAGGATAAATTAAGACACACTTTAAAAATAGAACAGAATTTTTTCCAGGCAGCATTTACATCCCTAATATTCCTCACTTCCCCCCAATCAACATTACCAAGTTCTTCTGTGAGTTTCATTACATTATTATTCAATACATTTCGAGTGTACTTCCATGGTAGACTGATTTAATTGAGATTCATGAGGATATGCAATTTTTAATTACTGATATCACACTGAAATTTTGTACGGTGATAAAGGATACTACTAAAAGTTCACTTATGAGACTTTTAAAAACATGTTAACGGTACCTACAAAATTAACATGATGGCCAAGCGAATTTGAAGCATTTAAATAGACTTTTCGCTCGATTTAACTATCCAAACGCAATGAAACTGGGTACAGCAAATGTAAAAACACACTGTAATGCACTGGCATATCATTTAGTTCAAGATGGCGGCTATGCGAAATAATTTTGTACGGTGATAGAGAGCCCTACTAGAAGATCACGTCTGAGACTTTCAAAAACCTGTTAACTACAAAACGAACATCGCGGCCAAGCAAAGTTGAAACATTTAAATAGACTTCTCTCGCGACTTAACCATCCAAACGCATTGAAACTTGGCACAGTAAATGTTTATACATATTGTAATTTACTGGCATCTAATTTAGTTCAATTGTTTACATAACCTCAAGAAGGCGGCTGTGCGAAATTTCAAAATTAAGTTTTTATTTCTTGTGTATTAATCATGCGATTGAAGTCAACGTTTGAACAATGAACCTACGCAATGATCGTCATGTAATAGTACATAACTCTATGGCCTACACATATACAACACGGCGACCATCCGAAATATTTAGATGGTTCTCAATATCTCAAGGTTCACTGATTAAATTGTTAAGAAAAGTCATTTTAAATATGCTATTTGAAATGTGTATGGCCGCCATATTGTTTCTGTGTTTGCCATATTTTTGAAAGTCACATATATGTACTTACTCAACAGTCATCTATCAGCATACAAAATTTCAGTTTGATTACTGACATAGTTTTTGGAATGTTGAGAGCCAGTGAAATATTCTGCATGGCCACCATGTTCGATTGTTTTAAATGGATAATATTGTCATTTGTTTTACGTCCCATTTAACTACTCTGACTTTTAGAGACGCCGGGGTGCTTGAATTTTTCTCCGAAGGGGATCTTTAACGTGCAAGTAAATGTATTGACGTGGCTCCCTCGCATTTGCGCACCCTCAAATGCCAGCTGACTGCGTCAGGATACGAATTGGCAACCTTGGGACCAGCAAGCGAGAACATTACCGCTGAGCCGAGCAGCCAGCCGTTTTAAATGGAGGGCGTAGAGTTATGTACCAGTAGATTAAACAAAAATATTGAAATTAGTAGTGTTTCATTATACAAAGTTTCACTCTAATTGCTAGAATTTTTCAAAACATTTGAATTACATTTAAATGCCAGCTCTGAATATTCACAATGCTAAGTTTCACCACGCTCGGATGATTAAGTCGCAAGAAAAGCCCATTTAAGTTTTTTGAAATTCATATAGCTGCCATATTGGTTTTGAGCTTATCATGTTTTTGAAGGTTAGATACCGTATTTGAACATACTTTATACTCTTTTATGATGATACAAAAATTCAGGTTGATTGCTACTATACCGTAGTTTCGGATATAGTGAAAATCGGCAAAATATTTCTTGTGCCTGCTACGTTTGAATTTGAAAGGCATGGTTGTGGATGTGAACCTTACCAAGTTTCATTGAAATCACTCCAGCCAATCAGACTTTATTAGGAGTATACATACATGCACACTGCACAGACAAAGGCCGGCGTTATAAAACCTACATTTCACATGATAAAAAATAGGCTAAAAATGATTGTGAATGGTACTTGCAAGTTACTGTGTTGGTATTTCTTAATGTACATATTTATTTTATTTATCTCAATGCTTGGATTTTAAAATTGTTAACGTTTTTATTTCAGGAAGTTTATAGACTTGGAGAAATTGCCCAGCAATGTGACATATCATGCAACTGGAGCTCAATTGAATCCCAAGCTGGAGAAGTTGGAGTTTCCTAGAAAAAGGACATATATATATAAGAGACTTGGGTCAAGGTGCTTTTGGTCGAGTATTTCAGGTAGACTAATAATTACCACTGGGAAATATCTGAATATCTGAAAGACTGGAGCTCCTTGAATTCTGAAGTTTTTATCCTTGGGCTATGTAACCAGTGTGTAACTAAATCCCTACGGTATTAATGTTGCCTCATTAGCTGCAGATGACCATGATGTTGTGCCCCTTAGTACAATAATCACTACTTTATCTCTTGCTGGGTGCACATCAGGCTCAGTTGGGTTTGCATCACACTACTAACTATACGTAGGCTGATAGCCTTGAAAACTACTCGAGGCAATCAAGCTTGTTGGGTTCCCATGGCTTTTATCTCTGTTAATGTTCTCAAATCACTAGCATTTTGTGGCCCTATATTTGGAGTTAACCATTGAGGTAATGGTCTATTGGGACCTACATTTTCATGCAAAATCTCTCAGCCTAACAAACTACTGGTACTGTGTATTATTTTGAATTTTGTAGTTGTTTATCGACGAGATGGCATCAACTTGTGAGAAATTCTTACTTAAGTTTCACTAAGATGTGCCATGATTCTATCTTTTCTTTGACTTTGGAATATGTGGTTGCTCAACTTCCTTCCAGAGTCATTTTCTATTTCTGTGGAAAATTTAAACAGTATTTAGGCACTACCTATTATGTGTTCTGAAGTATCCAACCACTCACATGAAAATGAAAGTGAAGGGGAGCTTGGGCAAGCCTCCACTGTTAGCCAAGACCATCAATATTCTGCTGGCCCACCCTAGCATACTTTCAGTCAGGTGTGGGCAATTTGTGGGTATTTGATCCGGAATTGTATGGTACAAATAATTTTATCGTGTTGGAAGCCATTTTTCAGTGTTGCCTCAGTAATCAAAATTAATGCATTTCAGTCGGCCAATAATTTTATTAATCTCATGTAAATATTTTTCAGGTTTAGGGAAACACCCTTTAAAATTGGGCACAATCATGTTGACCGACTGGAAAGGATTAAATTTGATCGTATAAATAATTCATTTAAAAATTCTCTTCGGGTAGTAGGGTGATTAGATAAGTACTATTGAACATTCATGTTAACGAACTGAAAAGGAATTCTGTTAGGTGTTCAAAGGTTTCCTGGGGAAGGGCAACCCATTCTTCATGAAACGCTGAACAAGGGAGAAATAGGGATGTGGGTTGTTGTAGCCTGTCACCTAATTGGCATTTCAAAACAGCCCAGAGATATCCTATAGGATTCAGATAAATCTATGCAGCCCAGTTAACTAGTGGAATAATGTTGTCAGCAAACCACTCCCCCTTATTACGTGCAGTAGAGATGTTGAAATACCGTATGTACCCGCCGTTGAATAATCCCTGCACCCTCGTTTTAAGCAGGTTATTAAAAAAAAGTTTTTTCACTTCCTAACTCCAAATTCCTTTGTTATTGTTATGACTTTAATCTGGTACATTCCACTTGTAACTGCATAATCAAACTATCTCTATTCACTTATATAGGCACTAAGTTCCTCTTCAATTTCTGCAAACTATGCTTTTCATCCACAAAATGTTCGGTAATTGTTACTCGTCTATTCCAAACAAGTTTCATTTTTTTTCCAGTCATGTATACAGCTTTCATCCACATCATATTTTCTTCCCACAAAACAGTTTTCTATTTCTTCTGGATCTTTCATGATGGTGGACATTTCCTTTTGCAGTGTTTGACCTATAACTAGGTTTCTTCATAGAAGTCTTGAACACTCTTTTCACATTTACCGACACCATGCTATCACGAAACTGATGCGTGTGCTGTGCTATCACCTTGACGTTACAGACTGCTGGCATCCTGTAACTTCTAGTAACTGAAAGCCACCTTTCAGTAGATCAACATGAGACTTATCAAATCACCCTACTACCTGAAAAGAATATTTACATGAATGATTTATACGATGGAAATTAATGCTTTTCAGTCGGTCAACAGGACTTATGGTCTGGAGCTCATATGGGTAAAACTCACCACGATAGACCTCACATCATTAGAAAAAGTAAAAGCCAGATACCTAAAAGCAGCCCTCGGACTGGCCACAAACTGTGTGTCAAGACTTCTATAAGAGTTGACATGAGAGACCTTTCTGCTAATGGACTGCTAATGGATTACTACTGTCATTGCCATTGATTGAGAATTGGAGGAGACAAATCTGTGAGAGAGAAGCAAAGAAGAGAGACATATGGCCAGAGTTCTACACAACTGATGCCATGATTTACGGAGGCTGGACTCGTCCGAACCAAAGACAGCGATACTTTAACTAGACTGTCAGAACGGGAGTTTCACCACAAGATATGGAAAAAGACTTTCTACCACGACCCCAGTGACACCAGTGTGTTCACCTTATGTGAAGGACTGTGTGACAGATATCACATCATGACCTGTACCCGCAGAATTAGATCAATCACAGAATTCAGTGCAGAATGAACTATTATATTGCAAGCAAAGACAGTGACATACAATAAAAATCAGAACCGGTACATAAATTCCTACACAAGATATTTTGGCTAATTTTAGCATTGTGGAAACTTTTATTGTATTCTGAGTCAGGTCTCCTCGAGTGTTGCTGTGCTTTTAGTTTGTAGTTAATGCTCTTTCGAGTGCACCTCAATAAATTATTATGATTGGTTATGATTTGAGAAGCCAGCTTCAAAGTAGTTGTGTCATGGTCCTAAATTTGTGATTCTGGTCGGAAACAGTCGGTTGTAATAGACTGTGCTGCACCTTGTGCCTTTCAAACTCTTCAAAACATTCTGGATGCGATGTTACAGAGAAATGTTTTTACAATAGATATTTTAGAATTTATTGATAAAATATTTCAGCCTAGTCTGTTAACTGAACTATCAGATCACACTAGCACGATCTAGGGGATACTTGCAACACTGTACAGTATATCGTGTGTGGTGGATAAATGACGTCTCCAAAATTCAAAGGGCTCAATCAATCCCCTCGCCCCGATTTTTTATGAAAATGTGTGGATAGTATTCGGGTCTACTCAGTACACAATGCTCCACCAATGGTATCCTTACCTTGATGCGGTGGTGGAGCTTGCATGGTCAAATGATCCTGAGAGCTATGCCGGCGGTAGTGTAGCTACTGGTAGGGTCTCCCAAGCCGGACAGGTTGAAGGTAATGAGCCAGACTAAACGGGATACTCTGGCCCTCCAGGTTGGGGGTTGGACGTGCGGCTAACAACCCCACACCATAATAAAAGAACATGTTACGAAACAAGGACAATTGCCTCAGAAGGACAGACTTAATAGAAGACAACGTTGGCCTGGATTACGGAAAAGAGATTTGTATACTGCGACGTGGAATGTAAGAACGATGTTGAGACCAGGAAAGATGAATGAAATAGGAGAAGAGATAATTAAATTTAATTTAGACATTGTAGCGTTACAAGAGATAAGATGGCAAGGACAAGGAAGGATAGATAAAAGGGAATATTCACTATTGTATAGTGGTCCAAATAGCAGAATAGGACAACATGGTACAGGGTTTATGGTATCCAAGGCAGTAAGGAATAGTATTATAGAATATGAAGCCATAAATGAAAGATTTTGTAAATTGAACATCAAAGGAAGATTCAGGAACATATCCATAATGTCAGTGCATGCACCAACAGAAGAGAAAGATGAGGATGAGAAGGAAGATTTCTATGAACAATTAGAACAGATATGCGGTGAGATACAGAGATACGATACATTGATAATAATGGGTGACTTTAATGCAAAGATTGGGAAGGATCTATCAATTAGATGTGCAGGGGAACATACACTACATGATGTTAGTAACCAAAATGGCACACTACTTGGGCATTTTGCCATCAGGAACAATATGGTTGGATAGAGCTATGCACACTAGACACGGTCAACATTTGAATAAGCTAGGTAAGGAAGTCTTAAGTTGTGAAATAAGTAAAATTATTAACATGAAGTTAAAGGAAAAGGTAGACACCATTACATTACAGTGGGCACTTGGGTATCAGAACCAGGAAACTGTTAGAAGAAGCTGGATCTGAAAAACAGATCCAGCAGGTGTATTCAGAAACCACTAATAGTAAATTAAAAGGGTTCAATATTGATTTTAATATGCATATCTACCATCAGAATGTTCAACATCTAAGGAATAAAGTAGATCATTTAAATAACCTCATAAACTCAAAAAACTACAGTGTAGCTGTGTTCACTGAACAATGGTGTGAGAGGGAGGAAAAAAAAACCATGCATCTAGATAATTATAGCCAGTAGTTACTGTCGAGAAGAAATGAAAGGTGGGGGTGTGAGTCTGTACTGTAAAATAAATGTTAGATACCAGGAATTGGGGTGGGTTAATAGCTATGGAAGTGATCATGACTTTGATTTTGCAGGTATTTTAATTCAGCTGAATGATGATTTTGAAATATTTATAGCAGGAGTATATAGAGCCCCAAGTGGAAATATGGAAATACAGTGAAACCCCTGAAATCCGAACTAATTGGGGCTGTAGCCTGTTCGGATTTCAATTTGTTCGGATTAGCCGAAAATATCCATAACATAATAACCAGCCCTCGTTACGGTATAGGACTGTACATTGACCTAGCGACAGTGAGGAAGAAGAAACTCCGAGAAACAATGTGACTTATACTGAAGCTGCATCTGCTCTTGACATCGCATTGCGCTTCGTAGAACAACGCGCAGTAGTCACGCCAAACAATGTCATGTATATGAGACGCTGGCACACGATTGCCACCGCGGAAATGTTTTCGTCGCTTCGACAATTGAAGATAACTGATTTCAAGTGGAAGATTAAGTGATATATTGTGTATTTCTATCATTATTTCATTTGTTTTTGCAACGTGATTAACTTAAGGAATTACAATAACCAACTTTACCGTTTTTCAATCCTGGATGAGATAAGTAGGCTATATAGCTTAGGCACATTTACACTTTGTTAGGTGTGCTAACTGTACTTCTTTGTTAATTTTTCAACTAATTATTTAAAATAACGTTATGTTGTAGATTATATAATTGTTTTATGACTAAAATAAGTTTCTCTTTTTATTCCAAACTTGAAATTGTCGAAAATAACTCGTTCGGATTAGCCGGGATTTCGGATTTCTGGGGTTCGGATTTGAGGGGTTTCACTGTATTCCTAAGACAGTTTGATTTACTTCTGAATAAAGTAGCAAAAAGATATAGAAACATAATAGTAGTCGGTGATTTCAATATAGACTGGTTTGCACATGACAGGTCCCTCGAGACATTCAAAGACATTGTATGGTCATTTGGCCTTAATAATCTTGTCAAGGAGCCAACTAGAGTAACTAAACATTCTGAAACATTAATCGATTACATTATTACTAACATGCCAGACGAATGAAGTAATTGCACTGTTGTGGAAAATTTTGTATCTGACCATCGTGGCCAGGAATTAAAAATTGCATTTCCTCATGAATCTCAATTAAATCAGTCTACGTGGAAGTACACTCGAAATGTATCTAATAATAATGTAATGAAACTCACAGAAGAACTTGGTAATGTTGATTGGGGGGAAGTGAGGAATATTAGGGATGTAAATGCTGCCTGGAAAAAATTCTGTTCTATTTTTAAAGTGTGTCTTAATTTATCCTGCCCATTAGTTAAAAGAATAAATAGGAATCACCAGAGCACTAAAACAACAAAACTGTCTGATCTGTGCCATAGGAAAAAACAAAACATGATTGATGCTTTCGATAGCTACAAGCAAACAGGATTGAAGCTTTATAAAGATAACTATAAAAAATTTAAAGTAGAACTAGTTGATACCCGTCAAAGCATGACGGTTATTGGGAAAATATTTACTGAAGGATTCTCTTATACAGTATGCATTTTTTGAACGATTACTTTTTGACACTGTTGCAACTTTAAGGGCATCGAAAGATCGACTTCGCAACATATAACTGGCCGTGACTGAAACCTTGATGAGGCAAATAGAGACCTACATGTTCCAGAGTTTCCCCTCGAGCTTTATTGATTGTGATAAAGTACGCCAAGCGAATTGGAAATTGGAAAATTGAAGTGTTTTATCGGAAGATGTTAAATCAAGTCGAAGGATTATAGCTCTCTGCCCATCAAGTGATTTGCCTCCACATATACTTACCCTAAAAGTTTGAGCCATAGAGCCACAACAATATTTCCCCCCCCCCTTTTTTTTTTAAATTCTGATAATCAAAGATCTCAGTAAGACGCGGTGGATCCTCTATTTCTCTGGTGGAATAGAGCCATTGTGCGCAAGCGTGGGAGTGACAAATATTACATTTTTCTTTAATAGTTTAAAAATATACCCTAACATATATTTTCCTTTTTAAAGACACTGAAAATCTACATGCCAAGAGCTCTCGTTAGAATGCATTACGAAGTTAATCGGTTAAGATGTTATCTCAATCTCGCGGTAACAAAAATCACCTTAACGTTTTAAATATATAGATATTATGAAGAAATAAAAAAAATTAAAGCACAAGAATATGAAAATAGAATAACAAATTCTAACAAATTTGCCAAAGAAGTATGGCAAATAGTTAAATATATATCAGGTCTTAATAAAAGCAACACATGGGAAAATATTTCGATAAAAATCAATAACAATGTTGTTAATGCACCTTTACAAGTAGTAACAGAATTCAATGATTATTTCATTCAGCCACCCGTTAGGAACAGTGTGAATGTAAACAGTAATAGAGCAAAGTGTAATGATCATAATGTTGTAGGAAATAAATGTGGTAATAGCAGTATAAAGCAAAGCACATGAAATAAGTCAATCTTCCTGAAACCAACTACCAAAGATGAAATAAGTACGATAGTCAGAAAATTAAAAAATAAACATAGTCATGGTTGGGATGAAATTTCACCCTGGTTATTGAAACAGTGCTATGGTCCAATCCTAGACATTCTTACAGTACTGATAAATATGTGTCTCTTAAATGGCATCTTCCCAGATATACTAAAGCTATCCGTTGTTAAACCAATCTTTAAAAAGGGTGACAGACATCAACTAGGTAACTACAGACCGATCACCCTTATCTCTACATTTTGTAAAATTTTAGAGTATGTGATTTACCATAGAATAATTGAGTTTATTGATAAGAATGAGTTCATAAATAAGAATCAGTTTGGTTTCAGGAAGGGCTTATCAACTATAAATGCCATTGCAGAATTTTATGAAACTCTGCTTGCTTCTCTTGATGATAATAAATGTGCTGTTGGGGTTTTTGTAGATTTGACAAAACCATTTGATACAGTAGATCATCAATTATTATTGGATAAGGTAGAGGATTATAGTATAAGGGGAGTAGCATTGGAACTGTTAAAATCATATTTGAATAATAGATGGCAATTTACAGAAATTCCTTTTAAGAATGGAGATCAAGTTCCAATCCACTCCTGGTTTAGTTAAAACAGGTGTACCTCAAGGTTCAATCCTTGGTCCCCTCCTTTTTATTCTCTATGTAATGATGTACCACAGTCAAAAAATAGTTTGATTGTTTCGTATGCAGACGATACCTCAATTTTGAACTGGAACTGTAATAAAACAATTACTCTTCAAGAAACTCAAAATAGTATTGATCTTGTCACTCAATATTTTAATGAGATAATGTTAAGTGTTAACCCTTCAAAAACCAACTTTGTAATATTTAACAAGCATAAGGGAACTACCGGTAATTTAGAAGTAGATCGAAATCTTTACTGTGGGTCTGATGATATTCAACAGGTAGCCTCAGCAAAATTTTTGGGTATTACAATAGATCATAAATTATCATGGGATGAGCATATAAATGAAATCTGTAAAAAAATTAACAAAAACTCCTTCGTTTTAAAGAGAATTTCAATATACTTAAGCAGCGAATACCAATTAACAGTCTACCATGGATTAATACATTCACAGATATCATACAGTATTGAGATATGGGGTGGGGCAGCTAATAGGAATATGGAGAGAATATTTAAACTGCCGAAACGAGTAATATGATACTTGTTTGGGTTGAAATCGAGAGAATCATGCAGAGTTGCATTTAAGAAGCATAATATTTTAACAATATTTTCATTGTATATTTTCAAAGTTATCTTGCTTGTAAGGGAAAATAAACATAAAGTTGTCACTATCAACAATGTCCACAAACATGAAACCAGAGGGCAGAATGACTATTTTCAAAAGAGGGTAAATAAACAATATGCAGAAAAGGATCCTTTCAAAAAAGGAGCTATATACCACACTAAGCTTCCAAACCACTTAAATTCATTGACTGGAACTGGGTTCAGAAAGTCTCTCAAGATATCCCTAGCCCAGAAAGTGTTGTATTCTTTAAGTGAATTTTAAAGAAATATGTGACTGTTTAATTATGTAAAAAAAAGTTGTAAATATGTAAATTTAACTGTGAGTATGTTGTGTGATGTATCCAATTCTGTATGATGCAGGTTCTGGAAATAAAGAGTTTTGTATTGTTTTGTATTGTAAAAGCACATATTTCCCACACAAACGATTACATCTAGGTAGTTGGAAGGCTCCTGATTCTGCAACCGTGAATCAAATAGACCATGTGTTAATCAAAGCAAGATACTCTTCGTCAATTATAGATGTGCGGAGTTGTAGAGGACCAAATTGTGATTCAGATCACTATCTAGTTCAAAGCAGTACTTAGTGAAAAGCTGGCTAAAACGAAAACAAAATCTGAAAACTGGAAGAACAGTATAAACGTTGAAAGACTAGGAGATGAAAGAATTAAGGAGGAATATCAGAGAGAAGTACAAAAGAAATTAGAAGAAGAAAAAGAGAGAGATGATCTCAATGAAGAGTGTAAGAAAATAGAGGAAGTAGTTAAGCTACCTGCAGAAGAAATAATGGGAAAGAGGCAGCAACCCGGAATGAATGGTTTGATCAAGAGTGTAGGGAAGCAATAGAAGAGAAGAATAGAGCAAGAGAAAAGATGATCTTGAGAGAAACAAGAAGCAACTGTGAACAATATAGGCAGCTGAGGTTGAATGCCAACAAAGTATGTAGAAGAAAGAAAAAGGAACACATAAAGAAACAATTTATAGAAATAGAAGAATTGAACCAGGGAAGTGAAGTAAGAAAATTCTATGCGGCAATTGGTAAAATGGGGAAAGGTTTCCAACAGAGGGAAAGAAGATGCAAAGATAAACAAGGGATGATACTGAATGATGAGAGCAAAGTGTTAGATAGATGGTCTGAGCACTTTAAGGAACTTCTAAGTGAAAGTGTAGAGATAGAAATTGAACAACATAGGCAACAAAATGAGAGATAAGAAGTAAATAGATCAGAATCAGAGAATGAGAATGCAAGTATTATGAGTCCTACAAGATTTGAAGTGGCAAATGTAATGAAATGAAAAACAACAAATCACCAGGGGAAGACAGTATAGTAGCAGAAATGATATAATATGGAGGAGCGGCATTGGAAGATAGAATACATAAACTATTGGAAAGAATATGGGAAGAAGAGCACATGCCAGATGGATGGAGGGGAGGAATAATATGTCCTATATTTAAGAAAGGAGATAAACTAACATGTGAGAATTACAGAGGATTCACTCTATTGAATGTTATTTACAAGATCCTATCAGGTATCTTGAAAGAAAGAATGAAGATATTTTCAGAAGAAATTCTGAGTGAATATCAGTGTGGTTTTCGACCTAACCGAAGTACAACGGATCAAATCATGTAATGAGGCAGATGATGGAAAAGTTTTATGAATATGATAATGACCTCCACATGCTCTTCATAGATTTTAAACAAGCTTTCAATAGTGTATGTAGAGAAAGACTATATGAATTACTAGGAGAAATGAGGATACCTGGAAAGATAATCCGGCTGATAAGGATGACACTAGATAACACATGGGCACGAGTGAAAAATGGAAATAGGTTGAGTAAACCCTTTACAATTAATATGGGTGTAAAGCAAGGAGATGGATTGTCTGCAGTACTCTTTAACCTTGCACTGCATAAACAACCAAAATGGACATTAACTATGGATGAAGAGAATACTGTGAAGCAGTGGCGGCTGGTGATTTTTCACTTGGTGGTGCCAGTATATTCAAAATTTGCAATAAAATCATTCAAAGTTGCAGGTACGGATAGTGCATATTTTATGCAATAAGTTATATGTTTAACATTATTTAACTGTGCTATTGTAGAAGACGTTTTTAATTGAAGTGTCAGCTGAAGTGAATTGAGAAATTGAATAACTACTACAAATATTTTAGTCTCGGGATTTTTCGCCAAAACAAAAGTCCTCCTTTCTCTACTAGAAAGCGCTAAAGTGTCAAGGAGCTTAGATATCTAACCTCCTTGACTTTCATGGCCCTCCAAGGAACAACAAAAATTCGACAAGCAAGCTGCCCTTTGGGTGTCAAACAACAACGCTTGCACCTGGCACCGAGGCCATACGATATTATATCATACACATATTTTGATCCATATGCATTTTAAATAAAAACCACTTTTAAGAATTATAATTGAACAAACCTCTCAGAAAAATAATTTGAAGAAAACAACATATGCTAGGCCTACTCATCAAAAATATTTGTTCCAAAACCTCGATCGACACCTTCATTTGAATTAATAAGAGCGGTCCTATCGCTAAATGGAGATTGTAACAACTCACTTATTTTATTCATTGTTACACTTCCGAAAGGTGACTCAGAGCTCATTGAGATTCCTGCGGCTTCGTACGTTGCGCTCGAGCTATGCGATCTTCAAACATGAAACAAATCAAATTTTATTAAGGAACCTAGCTTGCATGTATCGATTCAAAAAGCACACTTATTAGATTAAAACAGTGTTTATATGGTCAATGCCGCATGATGCTATGCAAGTTTATGTAACATGTCTATATAGGAAAAAATAAGCATGGCTATTGCTAACACACACGTGACCACAGCCTCTTTGTCGCAATTTCAGTTGCTGTCTCAAAATAAATAGGTGAGATGAAATGAACACGATGACCTACCTCTAAGACAACCTTACTTATCGTACATACGGATTGATTGGAAAGGATATCCCCTGCATCTAATATAAATGAACACAAAAGCTATTTAACGACGGACACTATTCATACACATTTGCAGTCAAACTTGAGAATTTGTGTTTACGCTTGGGACGTGAAACTGTGCCGCCAAATTAAATTAACGAAACACAGTAAAACTCGTTGAAAAATTCCGAATTTTTACATTACAAAGAGAGAACAAATAATCCCCGTCATCAATATGAGCCTAAAAAAGTTGCTAAATGTCAAACAATAAAGAACTAAAACTATTTTGTGGTTTGAATTTATTTAATAGTCAAGACACAGTGATATATCGTCAAGCTGGTACCACTGGAGGTGTGCTGCCATATGCTGTACTCTAGTGGTTGAAAGATAAAGCAGTTCAGCAGTTCTAACGTGTATGTAATGTGTGCTTGTACCTGTGACGTGCTGCTATCTCGTGGATAGAATTGAAGCTCCGCGTCATCGAGGCCGTTGGCTCTACCTCAGGGTAATATGCGTCTCAACACAACACAAACAAACTCAAGCCAAACTAGTCCTTATTGCAGTACAGTGTCTGATGCGGTCTGATGTTCGTAGGTAGTGCCGGTTGGCTCTGGCTCAGTAATTCAATAAAGCGCCACCAGAACGCATGTCAGTTTGCGCGCTCGTTCAAATAAATGCAGAATATGTATACAATTTCCTCAAAATGTAAATGTAATATAAACTGTTCTTGAGAGGGAAAAGTCACATATTCTCTCTTCATTACACTGGTGGTGCCATGGCACACGGGCACCACCTCAGGAGCCGCCCCTGCTGTGAAGTGTTTTGAAAGGAAAATACTGCGAAGAAAATATGGCCCTGTTAGAGAGGAAGATGGATGGAGAATACGATATAAATATGAACTAAATGAATTGATTGGAAAAGAAGATATCGTAAAGTTTATAAAGGCACAGAGAATCCAATGGTTGGGACATATTGAGAGGATGCCGGAGAGCCAGATGCCCAAGAGAATGTTGAAAGGGAGATTATTTTCCAGGAGGAGGAAAGGACGTCCTAAGAAGAGATGGTTGGATAGTGTGAATGCAGACCTCGTCGCAATGGGAGTGAGAGGATGGAGGAGCAAGGCGATGGATAGATCAACATGGAGAGCAGTTGATCAAGAGGCCAAAACCCACCCCGGGTTGTAGCGCCATGGAGTAAGAAAGTAAGTACACAATGGTCATCTACGAACTGGTCTTCAATGCCAGGGAGCATGATTATATTAGAATCGATACCATATAGAACTTTACTATTGGCAACATATCCTGTGCCTTGGTTTGGTTCTAACAAGCCTCCGATTTTTTATGATAGTGTGTGGATAGTATTCGGATCCATACAGTACACAATGGTCATCTACGAACTGGTCTTCAATGTCAGGGAGCATGATTATATTAGAATCGATACCATATAGACCTTAACTATTGGCACCATGTTCTGTGCTTTGGCTTGCCAGAACCAGCTGGCCTTCCCCCACCTCTCCTCCAACAGCACACCGCTTGTGCAGGTAGTGGCAGGCAAGAAGTGGGGACATCAGTACCACATACCTGTAATCATACACTTAATTTTGTACGCCTTGTATCGATGCAAAATGTGTTTAGGAGCCTCAAGTTTAAGATTGACATCCGTTGAATCCAAAACGATACCTCGAACCAAGTTTCATCAAAATCGGAGAGGTCGATTTGGTGAGTGTTCCATGTAAGTAAATGAAAACGAAGAGGGAGAGTGCAGAAAAAGTTATGACTAATTTTAAAGTGAATCAAAGTGACAAGTTCATGGTTGTTATTGATACCTCTGACATGATTCTGTATGCCTATTGAGATGTCTTCTTTCATAAAACACTAAAAGAGTGAAAGGAAATGTAATATCCAGGTTGAGGTTTAATATAGTCTAGGACACTCCAGTGATCCTCCAGGGCTGCAAGAGGGAGTTTGAGAGAAGTTGAGATCCAGGAGAATTTGCACTTATAAGTGGAAGACTGACCGACAGTAGTGGCTGCGCTCGCTCAAGCGCTGCGTTAGGTCATGGGGTCAAGCTCTCTGCTGATTCGGTAGACGCGTGGGTTCGAGCCCCACCGTCGGCCGTCCTTGAAATGGTTTTCCGTGGTTTCCCATTTTCAACTCCAGGCAAATGCTGGGACGGTACCTTCTGACAGGCCACGGCCGCTTCCTTCCACATCCTTGCCCAGTTTCATTCACCATCATTCATTTCATCTCTCATTAACTCCTCCCATGAGGTTGGTGTCAGGAAGGGCATCCGGCCGTAAAAATCATCCGCCACAAAGACTTCCATCTCATCTCATCCCCGACCCCGTAGGAAAAACGGGAATAATAAGGGGTAGACATACATACAAGTGGAAGACTAGACTTTGACATCATGGACTGAATAGGTTTCTTTTTTCGAAGTGCAGAATGAGTGAACTTTAAGGTTGGGTCCAAATCGCCATGGCTTTAGAGGGGAAGTGAAAATTCCTGCTGCTGGCGACATTTGGTGTAGTGATCAAGACTCGAGCCTACCATGCAACATGTTACCCTTTGACTGACTGAAGAACAAGGCAACTCTTCAAAATGTATATGATGATTAAGTATGTTACCAAATTTATTTGATGGGCTACATTGTAGTTTAAAATTGTTCATTGGTTCTTCCTTTCTAAAACACAGTGGGAAAGGCTGGTGGAGGCATTGACAATGGGCAGGATTTTGTAATTTATAAGCCTTTCGCATTTTAATAAAATCTTACTTTTCTTAAATAGCTAATTGTATGATTTTGCAAAATTTGGGGAAGTATGTAGGCCTACTATTTAAAGAACATTTATCCATTTGTAAGATTTTGTGGCCAAGTGGAGAGCTCACTGGACTTTGATCTGGAGGACTTGTGTTTAATTCACAACCAGGTCATGGGATTTTAACTTTGTCTCCCTCTGGCTTGGGAACTGGGTGTTTGTGACTTCTTTAGCATTCATTTCATCCTCATTACTATATGCAAGACACCCATGAGCATCAACTCAAAAGACTGTCACCAGACTTCTTTGGAGGGTACTAAAAAACTAACTAACCCCTGGCACTACAGCCCATGAAGGGCCTAGGCCTACCAAGCGACAGCTGCCCAGCCATTTGGCCTGCAGATATTGGGGTGACACATGGTCAGCGTATCAGGTCCCCTCGGCCGTTAATCTTGGTTTTCGTGACCGAGCGCTGCCTCACTGTCAGACAGCTACTCAGTTGTCCTCACGAGGCTGAGTGCACCCCATTCCAGCCCTCACGTCAGTTTCTAAAAACCCTGACGGAGCCGGGAATCGAACCCGGGGCCTCCGGGTGAGAGACAGGTGCGCTACCCCTACACCACGGGGCCGGTTGGAGGGTACTAGCCATTACTATTTTATGAAGTCTCAAATTCAGCCTGTAACCGTATAAATTAACATGGATATAGAAATATTGAACTATACAAAAGTAACCACATAATTAATGAAATGTGTGAATGAGAATATGATTGTAATGTAAGCATAGTAAGTGCCAAAAATGTTTAAATATGTCTTTTCTCACCCTGTGGCATAGCCATGCACATTAAATAGCTCAACATGACAGTGATGGGGAGCTGCAGAAGGTCTGGAGATTGGTGGTTTGAGTTCTAGCACTGACAGCTGCCATCCTGAGTATGATTATTCCCAATGTTTCCCCCCCCCCCCCCCCCCCCCCCTCGCCCACTCCTTCCAGGAAAATGCTGGGATGGTACCTTACTTCTAGTCCTGGGAAACCTACCTTAATCCCTTATTCTAATAATTACAGAAATACAGATTATCAGACAAATCCAATCCACACCCAAGTACATGGGGATAATGACCAAGATGTCCCTAGGCCCTAAAATTAATTAATATTATCATCTTTTTTATCTTTCAATTGCTGCAGGAGCCATTTACACTATCTTACATCAGACCAGGAAATAGTTGCATATGAAAAGGTTCCAGTACTTAGCTTCCAATTTATACTACACAAATCTTTCGGCATTAAGGTATTTAAATTCATTTCTCTAGACCATAGCTAGAGTGTAAGTTTTAAGTTCATTTTAATAGATAAGGAATCCTTAACACTAAAATAACATTTCCTACTTAAATGTAGATGTATACAGTCCAGAACTAGTCCCTTTTCCTATGCTCACACATGGAGGTCATTTCATGATATGGCAACTATCTCACAAAAAATTTGAAATGTGGTACCGGTAGTTCAGTATACAGGGTGGGTGGGGTATAGCCAAGCAGCTGGATACCTACGATTCCCCAGGTCAGGAAGTGTCGAAAGTCATGAATGAGAATATGTAATGTAAGTATAGCGAGTGCCAAACATATTAAAATATGTCTTTAACACCCTGCAGCATGATCACATCATTTAAACATGTCTAGCAGGCTGGTCGTTCTATAGAATTTGCGTTTGTACTGGATTGTTTAGCATTACAAAACAAAGAAATGTGGTCCAGGGTTGATATATGTATGGTGAGTGGCTCTCCCAATAATCCATGTTACTGTAATCACTTAGGATATGTTCAACGGTCTCCCACAAAGTGATTGCATTAACATGGATTTTTTGGGAGAAGCAATCACCATACTCAGATCCTGCCTGGACCACATTTCTGTTTTAGTTTGCTGCACAGCCTAGCGCTAACACAAAGACCTGCTAGAAATGTGTAAATACTGTGCCAAAAAAAATTCTTCTTGCTAATCCTCACACTTTTTACCATGTCCTTTTCATCTGGGGAACTGTAGGTTTCCGGCTGGCAGTGTGCATTGGTGGCTCACGTTGTGTTCCAAGATGGATGTAAGTAAAGTTGAACAGCAGATATACATTCCTGATGTACCATCTGCATCTTACTGCTGGACAATGCTATAATAATCCTCCATGATAACGCAACAGCCCACACTGCATCTTCTCGAGGAATCTTTAGCAGCAGTAGGGGTGGGTGGGAGATCTTGGAACACCCTTCCTACTTCCCTGTTCTCAGTCTATGTGACTTTGATCTCATTTTGCAAGTGAGAAACCGCTGCGTTGGAAGTGGTTTGCAAACAAGGAGAACATCATAACAAGATTTCGACGAGAGGTGGTACACATAGACCAATCGCACACAACCGATGGTATTTAACGCCTTCCTCATCATTGGCAAAGGTGTGTGGAAGCCGTAGGGGATTATTTTGAAGAGTGTTAGCTGTGAGTATTGTACTTTGTTCCTTTTGTGCATAATATAACTATGATTTCTATGTACAGTTCTTTCAATTTCCTTACCTGTTGGCTCCTGTACCTGGACCCACTTTGATGCTACCAATGCAAAGCATATTCCAGTGACCTTCAATCACATTTAGTGAATTCCTATTCCTGCAACTTTATTGGCTTATAAAATATAGTTGCCATGATATATGAAATGGCCCTTGTTTCAAGAGTGGCTGGCAATTAGCCTATACCCTAGGACCCAGTGAAATTCTCTGCAGGGTTCCTGAATATAATGTTCTTCTTTCAGGCTAAAGTACCTGGGCTAGTTAAAGGTGAAGAATTTACTCTAGTTGCTGTAAAAATGTTAAAAGATGAAGCATCAGAGGATCTGCAGATTTCTTTTGAGTGAGAAGCATGTTTCTTGGCAGAATTAGACCATCCCCCCCTAATAAAATCTAAACGACTGGAGCAATTTCAATGAAACTCAGGAGGGTCATAGTACTATTTTGTCCGACCCCGACCGTGCCCTTCAAATTTTATTACATCTCACCAATATAACATGCCGGCTGTGCAAAATATTTCACCAGCTTTCTACATCTCCGAAACTATTAGCGATAACACCCTGAAATATTGCACGGTGATTAAGGGCACTACTAGAAGTTCACATATGTGACTCTCAAAATCCTGTTCAGTACAATACGAACATGGCGACCAAGCGCAGTTGAAGCATTTAAATAGACTTTTCTCGAGATTTAACCATCCGAGCACAGTGAAACATGGTACAGCAAATGTTTATACATATTGTAATGCACTGACATCTAATTTAGTTCAATTGTTTGCATAACCTCAAGATGGTGGCTGTGCAAATTTTTTTATTATTTTTTATTTCTTGGGTCCCAATCATGCAATCAAAGTCAACATTTGAATAATGAAAAAGGAAGCTTGTAGTTTAACGTGACCCTTAATCTTGAGATCATGAGCCACGGGACCTCCTTTTTACGTGGAAACCGAACACACAGCACATAGCATTTCACTTCAAAAATCTCACATGCATTGACTTTGAATAATGAACCTACGCAATAATCGTCATCTAATAGTACATAACTCTATGGCCTACACATATAAAAATCCAACATCTCGACCATCCAAAATATTTAGACAGTTCTCAATATCTACTAATCTATGACAGCAATCAAACTGAAATATTGTATGTTGATTAAGTCACATATGGGACTTTCAATAACCAGGTGAGCACAAATGCAACATGGCAGTGACAAAAAATGTAAATATTTAAATGGACGTTTCTCACCATTTATCTATCAGAGCACAGTGAAACTTGGTACGGTAAATGTTTATACTAATTTTAATCCATTAACATCAAATTTATTCAATTGTTTTCATAACCACAAGATGGCGGCTGTGCGAAATTTTAAAATCTCGTTTTTATTTCTTGTGTCCTAATCATGCGATTGAAATTTTAATAATACACCTACGCAATAATCTTCATGTAATAATACATAACTCTATGACCTACATATAGAAATCCAACATGGACACCATACGAAATATTTAGATAGTTCTCAATATCTACGAATCTATTACAGCAATCAAACTGAAGTTTTGTATGTTGATAGAGTCAATTAATACTGTATAAGTAGGATATATGAAAATACGCTATTTAGTTCTTCACGGAACCACTCGTTTTTCCAGTTATTATTGGTTAAAAATTGACATGTGATTTTTTTAGGGTAGATTAGAATAAGTTTTTTAGTATGCATAATAATTTCATCCAAGACACTTCTTTGCTGAGACCTAAATATTGATGATTTAAGTTAAGTTTTGGATATGCTTAACGCTACTTTTCTTTTTCTAAATATAGTTTAAGCATTGAATTAAGCATTGTACGATTGTGGGTTTATACGCAACATTCATATCATAATTCAGGTGATAAATGGAGGGGAAACACCTCTTACAGAGATAGGTAGAGAGTTAGGCTAAATGTCCCGATTTTTTGCCTGAAGGTAGACTTATGAGATCTGCACAGGGCCAAAACATTGTGTGTGGCATGTTGTATATCGCCGCCATCATAACAAGAAAGAAATGGCGCCCACCCAATTGTTCTTAGCTTAAATCAAATTACGACTAACCGAATCATCCGGTCTCTACCAAATTTTGCAACAATATACCTTAATGTGGGAAGCGTCTTTTGCCCAAACTACAAGGTCATCAGCCAAATAGTTTCAAGTTGGTGGTTGTATGAATCATACAAGTATTCTGGCCTAACCGTAACTTACCAAATACACTCATCGTACATAGGAGGTTTAAACTGTCCTCAAGGAGGTGACCGGTACGATATTAGCTTTTTAAAATAGAATATATAACTGCAGTAGTGACTAACATTTCAGACTGACTGTACATATCGTGCTTGTCCGTGTCATCCCGTTGGGTCTCAATGGCCGATATTGTTTGCTCGTAAATCCATATATTTCCTTAACTTGGTAGGTTTATATCCTTTTAGGAATGTACTGAACAAAATAATACATATTTAGTATCAAATGGTTTATAGAAACGGCAGAAAACGCTAATGAAATCGTTGATTGCAAGAGAAACATATCATGGAGTTATACTAGACCAGTTGTTAACCAAGTACTAGCGTACGGCATTTGTGTTGTAATGGTAGCGACCTGGATTCATAGTCTGGAAGTTCATGGATAAAATCCCAGCATGTTCAAATTTTTACTTCGTTCTTTTGTATTTATTGATTTATAACTACTCACACGTTATAATGTTAGGCTTATATAAAGTGCGTATTTGCAATCGAAAATATTATATACGGTAGCCTATATACTTATAACACCACATATTTCAACACTCGACTACAGCGATTAAAATTCGTTGTCCTTGATCCGCAGTAGAGTCTATTATTGTTGTTGTTGTTGATGATTCTTTAGGGGTTTTGGGGCATCGTGGTCTTGTAGCCCCGTGTACTTGGGTGTGTGTAGAAGTTGTCTGATATCCTGGTCACTGTGATGTCTGTAGGCTTACTAGTGTGTGTACTTTTATACGAGGAAGGATTTGGTTAGGAAGCTGTTGTTGTTGTTGATTCATTTGAGATGCATGGACATCATGGTCACTTAGCCCAGTGTAGCCTACTTGGGTGAATGTTGAATTTTGTCTGATAACCAGTGTTATTGTGAAGCTGTATTAGTGTGAGTATATAATTCAGGTGAGGATTCAATCAATCAACGTATAATATCCGTATAGCACGTTGTATTTCAACAAGGTAGCCTACTACAACCAACATTCAATTATAGTAGGCTTGCCAGACGTCCCGGTTTGACCGGGACAGTCCCGGTATTTTGCTCTTGTCCCGGTGTCCCGCCCGGTTTTATCAATGTCCCGGAAAACGGCAGTAAGATGTAAAAAGTAATGAGTTTATGTGTTTAAGAATCTTTTATGAATCGGTTACAATCAACATCGTTGACTATCGCACACAGCGTCAAAGAGGTCAGAAGTATTCAAACGAATGACACAAAACAATAGCCCAAACTGCTAATTCAGCGCGTTGCAAGGTAGTGTAATCTGTGAGCAAACAATTCAAAAATATGAGTGGTTAGAAAGCAATTATTAACTTTCTTTTTAGTTTGACAAAAAGATTTTCTTTGTGGTAATATTGTTATTGTAGTTAGACAAAAAGTTGTAGTTTTGCAAAAAATAATAAGGCATAGTATTGTTCAATCAAACAACTTTATGAAGTATTTTAAATGGTATTTTTTATTAACACTTCATTCTAGATGGTAGACCAGTAAAAAATTATCATTAAAAAGGGGAAAAAATATATTTGTATGTAGCAAAAATTCCTTTCTTATTTTTAAAGGGTGTGTAGAACAAACAATTTAGGGTGCCAGATTCCCCCCTTCAGTCACTTGCGAGACTTAAAATAAGGCTCAAAACTCACCATTTTCCTTCTAATTTTTAAAAAATTGCCCGGGGGAGTAGCCCTGGGCCCCCTGCTCTACTGGGGGGGGGGTTATTGCATACCCCCCAGACCCTTCGCTAAGGCCATCCCATATTAATGTGTCCCGGTTTCACACACCAAAAATATGGCAAGCCTAAATTATAGGCTTACTCCCTGAAAAGGACAAAGAGTTATAACTATACCCATGCATTTAGGAGAATGTAGGCTATATGTTTTTAACTGAACATTTTTGTTAGTTTGTAATTCTGACACCACGTAGCAGCACCAAAGTGAAACAATTTTCTTTTTAAGTTTTCTCTTGAACGGAAGCTCGTATTTGCGATCTGAAATCCACTATTTATACTAGAGTGCATTGTTATTAATTCAATGCATTTTCCAAAATGTGAAAAACAAAAAGGTTACTAGCAGTTTTTTGTATTTCTGCTTAAAATATGAAAAAAAAACGAGTAATATGAAAACTGTTATTTATTTCCTGCACATTGTACATCTTGATCATCAGTCCCATGTAGTTGATTATGTGTGTACCTGTATTAGAGTCAGGGATGGGGCAGGTGCCCTGAGACTTCAAGTAAGGTACCGGTACTAAATTATCTCGGCATTTACCTGGAGGGAGTGTGGAAAAACCTGGGAAACACAAGACACAACTGAACTTCAGGTGCAACCACAATGGTAGTTTGATCGACAGGTGTTGAACTAGTCGATGAGAGATGTTTTACTGATGACAGTTTCCTAGGGGGAAGAAATCATAAAATAAGAAGGAAATTGTGAATGACGACAATAATCATCTCCTGTATGAGTCATTGTTTAAGTTCCTTACCTTTTCCTTCGTTCAATACGCCAATTCACAAGCTCTACTAGGACTCTTTTTCGTTTTCTGGGGGCGTACAAAGGAAGTGGATATTTATGCAGAACGGAAGAACATGGAGCTTGACTGTTGCAAGTGTTTCCGGAAACCAATTTTCCATTTTTACAATCGCTACGTCTTATCATTCCGCACAACGCATTGTCTTCATTTGAAGTCGAACTTGCTTCTCTGAAAAGAGTTGACACTGAATAGTTTGTGATCTTGTACTCCTACACTTATGCATTAGAAGTAAGAACAACTAAACCCGTGGCGCGACAGCCTATGTAGAGGCCTAGGCACGGTCGACTTAATCTTGGTTTTCGTGACCGGGGCACTGCCTCATTGTCAGACAGCTACTCACGAGGCTGAGTGCACCCCGTTCCAACCCTCACGTCAGTTTCTAAAATCCCTGATGGAGCCGTGAATCGAACCCGGGGCCTCCGGGTTAGAGGCAGGCACACTACTCCAACACCACGTGGCCGGCAAATTTTGTCATACCAGAAGCGAAATTAATAGTCGTTAAATTTTTTATTTCGGGCCGGGAGCGAAATTGAAAGATGTTGATGATAATTGTTGTTTTAAGGGGCCTAACATCGAGGTTATCGGCCCGGAAATTAAAAGACTGTTACGGTTTCTATTCATAACGAATTTTATTTCACGCCAGGAGCAAAATTAAAAGTTAGTAAAGAACTTTATTTCGAGCCGGGAACGAAATTAAAAGGCTGCAAGGAATTTTATTTCGTGCCGGAAGCGAAATTAGAAGCCTGTAACGAATTTCATTTCGCGCCAGGAGCGAAATTTAAGTCTGTTACGAATTTTATTTTGCGTCCGGAGCGAAATTTAAAGTCTCGAATGAATTTTATTTCGCACCAGGAGCGAAATTAAAAGTCTGGTAAAATATAAAAGGATCACTTAGAAATATCCAGACCTGGGCAATAGTTCAGAATTATTAACCAGCACTGTCAATCGCAACATCGGACTAGATGCTCAGGAATCCCATACCGTCAGGTAAGGTTATCGCTCTCTCAATCACTTGAGCTCCGCTCCCCTCCCCTCCCCCATCCCGCTCTCCGTGACCTTGTTCTACTACCTCGCCTTTTGTTTCAAGTACAGTTATCTTCTTATTCCCAAAATTCCCAAAGTGATCCCGGCGATTCTATTCAACCCATTTAGGTTTTCGATACGGCTTTGGGATCAGTGAATAAAACTCAACTTTCGTAGCTTATTACCGGTTTTTTTTCGAATTTTATTCAGATATTTGAAATTAAACCAGCAACTTTTCTCGTTTTGAAATTAAAAATTAACCCTTTACAGGTCATTGTGGTGTTTGAAGCCATATTTTCAGTGTTGCCTTAGTAAACAAGAGTTTAGTGCTTTTCAGTCGGTCAACACGAATGTACCCAAAAGAGATGGGTTATGCCCTAATCCTGAAATAAATTACATGAGATTAATAAAACACTAGGATGACCAGTTTCGATCGTCAAGCGATCATCATCAGATCCAATACACTTAGGCTATAAAATCTATGTTTGAAATACAGGTGAAAATATTTACAATATGTACAATTATTTAGTTGCAGTATTGGTACTGCACCTGTCAGTGTATGCTAAATGCAGTATATATGTTAGGTGAAATGCTAAATGGTGATGGCTATCCGGAGATTGTACTTTAGAGAGATTATATGGTTGTAAACTATGGTTAAACTATAAATAAAAAAAATAAATAAAAAATTTTAGGCTAACTACTTATCTGATTGTCTTCCGTACTACAGCTATTCGCAGTTTCCGTGCTCACTTGAACTCGCTGTGCGGTCGAATGCGGTGGTTATCTTAACGACTGGTTTTTCCCTGCCTTCCCCCCCTGTCCCTACGTGCTGTGGGGAGTGATCGCGATGTGTTTATGTGAGGTGTTGCCAACCTAGATAAGATGTATGTTATTGAATGAGGTGGATCTACAACTATTAAAGACCGTGGATTAGTCCTCGCCACGCGTGGAGCATAACCCATTCGAACTAAGCGTTGACGGTCTTATGAGGACGTCCCGGCACCTTTAATACTGCCTCTAATATGGGCCTTGGTTTATTGCAGAAGAAAAGTACATCGTACACCTGATCCAGATAACATTTACCTATTACATTCGTCGGTACATTCGTGTTGACCGACTGAAAAGCACTAAACTCTCCTTTACAGGTCCTTGGGATACTATCTTCCCACCATGTATTTATAGAACGCTGTTAGGGAGAGGATCTTCCCACCCCTTCCATTTCAAGCAGTTCCACATGCATCCCACATGCTAGATGCAGAGAAATATTGAAAACCCATTAATTTGATGTATACTGTCATCAGAAACCAAAGGTGGGTAGCATATATCCCAGTGGATTCCACAGTGCACGTGCTCGCCAGTTCGGTTGTGTTGAGTGGAAGAAATGCATTGTTTTACAGAAGAAGGTGTTTTTATTGAAGATAAGAGATTATTTTGTAAACGCTGGTATACAGCTGAAATACAATGTTTATAATGGTTTTGGTCAATTGAGTAAATATATTTCAGCTAGAATGGAAATTATTATCCTGCTCAGGGTGTTTGCCATAGAATAGAAGATTTTTAAAATTAATTTTCTGTGTCTTTAGTAAATACTATTTTGAAATTATTGAATTATATTCGAATGTACTAACTTTTAACATTCCAAAATCACTTTTATATTCTTTTTGCAGTTTTCGGCAAAGATGATATAGGTCACTGACCTTGTGTTGCGTGGGAGTTACGGGTTTTTCTTAAATTATAGAGCGTGATGGGTGTTTTTATACATTATATCCTGTTAAATAAACCTCATTATTGAGTGATAAACAGAGTATCATCATAATTTGGAGGTGGGAGATTATTAGCCCATTGCTCATTTAAGAAAACATACTGTCGGGTGTGGGCAGTGGGATAATAATTTCCCACCCAATATTTCATAAAATAGAATCCACACATAAAGGGAGCAATCGAGATTCACCTAGCCAAACGAAATAATCCCACCAATCTAAATGAACACTCTTTTATGGAGAGTTCACCCCTTTTCACTCTACTAAAAACACACCCTGTAGGAAACAAGACACAACTTAGCGATACAGCCAAGCTAGATAAAAAGGGGGGGGGGGGGATAGCGGTGGTTAATAGGTAAATGTTATCTGGATCAGGTGTACTATGTACTTCTTTCTGCAATAAACCTAGGCCGGTATGCGTGGCAGTATTAAAGGTGCCGGGACGTCTTCAATAGACTGTGAAGCGCTTAGTTGAATGGCTTTTTAGTCCACACGTGGCGAAGACAGTTCCACGGTCTTTAATAGTTGTAGATCTTCCTGTATTCAATAACATACATTCTTATCTAGATTTGGCAACGTCACACAAATAAACATAGCACTGACCTCAGAAAGCACACAGGAACAAAGGGGGGAGAAAGGAAAAAACAGTTTCGTCCAGTTAACACCCGGGTTAGTCGACCAAAACTGGTGCTAGAGTGAACACTAAACTACTCGAAGTTCCAGTCAGGAAGACAACCGGATAAGTATCAGCCTGTATTATTACAGTATAACCATAGTTGATTTTGTATAACCATATAATCACCCCAAACAGACAAACTCCAGATTTTTATCACCATTTTAGCATTTCACCTAACATTAGATATACTACATTTAGCATACACTGACAGTTGCATTACCAATACTGCAACTAAATAATTGTACATATTGTAAATATGTTCACCTGTATTCACAAACATAGATGTTATAGCCTAAGTGTAATGGATTTGATGATGATCGCTTGACGATCGAAACTGGTCATCCTAGTGTATTTATTAATCTCATGTAATTTATTTCAGGATTAGGACATAACGCAGCTCTTTTTGGGTATATTAGTGTTGACCGACTGAAAAGCACCAAATCTTTTGTTTACTAATATAGTGTACTATTCTGTGTTGACTTCTAAACTTAATATGTCGCTTGTTTGCCACCAGTTGCAAGCTAGTCTAGACAACACATTTGACCGCTACAACTTTGTTGTAACAAAGGCAGACGGTTTTAAGGGGTTTTGGATCAAGGCGCACGATATGGTGGAAGTTCTTGGAGTAGGCCTATACTAGAATTAATGACACAATACGACTTGTAGTTCCTACTATTTGGCAGTGTAATTTAGTACTTTAGTGGTATTAAGCAAAAAATGCAAAGGTTAACAGTTTATCCCAACATTAGCAAGCTAACACTTTATTTGTTTTGTTGGCCTCTCACCAAGGTGGACTGGGTTCAATTCCCGGTCAATGCATGTGGGATTTTTGAAGTGAAATGCCATGTCCTGTGGTTCGGATTCCACGTAAAAAGGAGGTCCCGTGGCTCATAATCACAAGATTCACGGTCACATAAAGCTAATATCTTCCTTTTCCTTTCACTTTATTTGTGTTAGAACCTGGATTTTACGCATAAGCCATGTAATCAAAGAAACCCAAGGCTATTATGTTTAGCAACTGGGTTTTTAAAGAGGTCTTGCCATCTCTTCGCAAGATTGGTGAGAAAATTCTATTTTGCGTTCAAAAGGACACGGAATTAACTAAACTGGTGGCAGAATTGTTAACAGCTAATAAGGCTTTAATACTAGCTAACGCAAATGCCGAACGTGCCAGGTTTGACTCTTGCTGTCTCACCGCCTGGCTAATTGTGTGTAGACACCAACAATTCTATATATTCAGTGTAACTGTGCATAAAATTTTAAAATAAACCGTTCAGGTAGGTGGCTGGAACCGCTAATTGTCACCCATTCCCCCTTAAGCTATAATGCCTTTAATTTCTATTTTTAAATGATATATGAATTGCACTCAATAGCCGTAGCAGGGTATTTTAATTAATATTCTATGGGCATCCAACAAGTTCAATTTTAAGTATTGTAGTTACAACTTTAGCTACCATATGCCACTGTCACTAACTTCTAATAGTAAACATTATGACTTTATAGAGCGTTTCTAACCAATCAAATATAACTTACAAATTTGGTTACACACTACCAATTGTAGTGGTAGGCTCTTTCACATGTCATAAATGTATGACATGAGTCCAATTGCTTTAGGGTAATCAGCGTAACCAAGCGTCTAGTGTTACTAAAAGCTATAATGCCTTTAATTTCTATTCTTGAATTGTATATCAATTGCACCCAATAGCCATAGCGGGGTATTTTAATTAATGGCCTGTAGGCTTCCAACAAGTTTAATTTTGGCCACCAGATGCCACTGTCACTGACTTTTAGTGGTGAATGTTAAGACTCCATAGAGCGTTTCTTACCAAATAACCTAGTCTGATCAGCAAAGTTTTATTTGCGGTCTTCAACAAGGTTGCATTTTGCATGTGTGTACCACTGCTGTGCAACAGAATTATTTAATACTTAGACGCGGCTGTCCATTCCAAAAATTTCATCCCCCACCTCTCTCCTTCTCCCAGCTCAGTAAGGGGTAATACTGTAATTCTTTGTTTAGTAATAGCTATGAATAACCTTTTACAACTTTATTAAATAATAATAATAATACTAATAATAATTACAATAATAATAATAACCTAATTTTACACTACTAAGCGCAGCTGTCCCATCCTAAAAATTTTACCCCCCCCCCCCCCCACCCACCTCTCTCTCTCTCTTTTACTTCATCTCTCCCGCTCGGTAGGGGCTAATACACTTGTTTTCAGTTCTTTTAGTGTTTTGCTTTTAGTGCCGGGAGTGTCCAAGGACATGTTCGGCTCGCAGGTTTTGTAGCTGCTTCGAGACGGACACCCAATGGGTGAGCTACAAGTACCGTTGGGGAGGAAAGTTGGAATGGAAGGACGAGGAGTTGGAAGGTAGTGGCTGTGGCCTATAGTGAGGGACCAACCACAGCATTTGCCTGGAAGGAAGATGGAAAACCACAGAATGTTGCCGGCGGGGGGATTCAAACCTCCTCGCCTCCCGGATGTGAGCGACTGCCAGCAGTCATGCCGTAACGACCACGGCTACCTCGCCCGGTCCTTTGTTCAGTAATAGCCATGAATAGGGCCTAACCTTTTACAACTTCATCAAATAATAATAATACATATTAGGTCGCCATGTTTGATTTTTTATATATGTAGGTCATAGAGTTATGTACTACAGTGAGTCCGGAAATGTTCTCCGCAGCGCCTACATGCGTCTGCGAGAGCTAGCTACAGCAGTTACGTTGGAACAGCAGCCGCTTGCATCATAACAAACAAACAAACAGTAAACTTTGTATTCACCACAGCCATTCATAACAGATGCTGGAAGTGTTGTCCTTGTGTTCGAAGACAGACATCAACACGTCTACACATATTGTCGAAGACTTTCACTAATGTTTCTTGCGGAATGGACTGCATATAATTAATGATATTCACTTTACGTTCCTCAATCGTTTTTGGATTAGTTTTGTATGGCTCAGATTTCGCTGCACCCCAAAGGAAATAATTTGGTGGGGTTAAATCGGGAGACCGTGGTGGCCAGATGCCTTTAGTTATTATTCTAGCCCCAAAAAAATGATTTAAAAGGTGAAGCGACTGGTGGGACGTATGTGCTGTAGCATTGTCCTGTTGAAAGAAAGAGCATTCAATTTCGTCTTCATTTAAGTGAGCAATAAACTTGTAAATTATCTCAGGGCCGTAGACATCAGAATTCACCCAACTGTCAAAGAAGATTGACGCTATTACGCGTGCTCGTGATATGGCAAACCATACGCCAATTTTTTGCGAATGAAATGGTAATTGTCTTAGTGCATTGGGATTGTCTGAAGTCCAAATTCGTGAATTTCGGGAATTTACATAGCCGGATAAGTGAAACCATGCTTCATCTAAAAAAAAGTTTTATTTAAAAAGTCAAGTCCATGTCGATTTATGAATATTTGGAACCATTCACAGTATATCAATCTTTTTCCGCAATCAGTTTGTTTTATTCATGAACCACGGTAACTTTATAAGGGAACAACTGAAGCTTGTCTCTTACAGCATTATCTGCAGTCGACTTAGAGATTCCTGTTTGTTGAGCTAATTTTCGTGTTGATTTACTTCGACTACGCAGCATTATATCAGAGATTTCATCAAGGTTTTCGTCTGTAAAAAGCGTAGGCCTGCCTGTTCCCGGTATATCGTGAACTGAACCAGTCACACGAAATTTACTTATCAAATCCCGAACGGTATCATGGTTTGGACACTTTGAATTAGGAAACCGCGTCTGAAATCTTAATTTTACATTTTCTGTAAACCGATCGCCTTCGCGAAAAAAGTATTCCACCAAAAGAACTCTCTCTTCAGTAGTAAACATTACCGCCTGTATACTGTTGCACTCTTCCAATAATCTATCTGAACGCACGCTTACTACAATACACACTGAAGACATGCACGCTCGCTTATCTGACGATTTCAACAGCCTACAGCCCACACGCGCGGGAGTCCCCCTTTCAAGGACACAGTGCTACCAACCAAATTGATGACGCAACCACTCGCTGCTCCACGTAGCCACTGCGGAGAACATTCTCGGGCGCCCTGTATTACATGCCAATGTTTGCGTAGGTACATTATTCATTCACAGTAAAGGCAACACCGTTTAAAACAACCCATAAATCACTTTTCTAACATTATAGGTTACAGGCTCGGGTTGCTATAGCTTAACACCGGGAAAACGTTTCTTTTATGTTCTGTTGCATCATAATTTGATCATCTCGCGGTGTAGTGGGTAGCATACTTGGTTGTGACTCCTGAGGTTTTAGGTTCCAAACCGACTATGCCAAGGAATTAATTTTTAAGGTTGCAATAAACTTATGATATATCATTTCTTTGTAAAGAACCAAAATGTTTGCCTGGTTTTGTATATACTGAACCCTTGCAAAGAAGCTTATAAGACTCAGTTTCGGGGGGTGTGACAGTCCATATCGTAAGTTGTTGTCAGAGCGCTTCATTAACATGCAGGGTAACATATAACAAAATAACATGCAGGAAAAAGTGAAGCCAGGGTTAAAACAAATGAATATAATAACAAATCACCTAATTATACAAAAGAATTAACAAAAAGAACTCCCATATGACTCCCACTTAATAATAATAAAATACGCCAAAACTAGACCAAATCTCTGGAGAGATTAATTACACGGACAGAGTGTCCTTAAGAAAAACAACAAAAGTGACAATGTATGCGCGTGTGCCGTTCTGCATGCTTCACGATGTGTACAATCGAATGCATGATTCGTCATCATCCAGAATAAACATTCAGACAACGAATCCACATTGCTTAGAGCTAGACAGACGCGGGGAACAACTCTACAACACTTAAAACTAAACCGACACTTCCTATACTTAAAATAAACAACACAATAATTTCCGCATGAAATTGGAATCAAGACTGCCGTAGCAAAAACATTACTGCCTAAAAACTTAGGACTTCTCACACAAATCAACACAAGTAAGTTAACACGTGACCAATAAAAGAAATACACATATGACCGTCGTCAAATTTACAAGTACACTACCACTACACCACACAGGTGTGACATACAAAATTACATGAATTGAGTCATAAACACATCACTAGGCTCAAAGCCAACATTTACATTATTAACACAACATTCTATCCATACAACATGCAATAATCCGTCACACACATGGCGAACTCCCCAATTAATTAAGGTTCAAAAATAACCATCACAATGAACAGGTTTGCTACTTGAAAGCTTAAAGGGGCCAGTCGGACAACAGGACTGCCTATCAAAATAAGTCACCAGGCGAGACGGGCGATTTGTGGAAATCTGCATATCTGTCAACCCACGTGTCACAATCTCGACCTCCGAAGGACGGGATCGAATCTCGAAGAAGCGTGCCCCAAAGCACAATAATACGCGTGTGTGTGTCAGAACAAAAATATCCCGGCATTTCCACTAGGAAATCCAAGAATCATCAATATGGACAAGGAACAGCGGTCTCCCTGGAGCACCCTGCCTTTCCATCAAAAAAATACAACAACAACAAAAAATATGAGGGCGGTAGGACCTCTACCCCTCTTCACGTAGAATCAACACACACCTGACACAATAACACACACAGAATCACACGTATGGGTTTGACAGACACTGAAATAAAAAGACATAAATATTCCACTTGCTGGCGCCACCGTTCTACGCCGTGACTAATTAGCCTGAAAAGGACTCAAAAAAATCTATCAAATTAGAACTAAGGTGTTCTACAATTACATCTTAAATTCGTTGCACTCGGCAACCCTAATATGAATAATAACCTGTTCAGCAAACATCTTACAGTAATTACCCCCCTTTCCTATCACAATTATGAACTTTAATAAAGCACCACTTATCGAATGTAACGGGTTTCGCATTTGCATGGATAAAATCACGTACACGCGCCGTGCACATTAAATATGACTCCAAAGAAAAAAAATACACAACAAACACTTTGGCCACGCGCCAACGTACATTTAAAACAATTAGTGCCGGTACAAGAAAAACACTCTAAAACAAGGAAAAAAAGAAAAATGAACTATTTACAAAGGTTCCCCCGCCAATCTAACTACATAATTGAATAATCAATTGTTGTACATCACCGTCTCAGCTTGCAGAACTTATGACATCCATCTCAGCCCATCTCCCTATGGAAAAATTAGCACTCCATAGTCGTCTTCGTTGAAGCGTCGGACATCATCCCAACTCCTGACCACACGTTGGACATCTTGATGTAGTCTCCTTGGAAGAAAAGTTCAATGTTATTATAATTTGACCTGGCTATAATCGCTTGTGGGTTACTAAATTCGCCCACAAATAGTCCTATGCGATTAATTACGAAGACTTTCCCTAAATATTGCTCACACACGCACAATACACACATGAAAAATACACTTAAAAATATACATGAAATACACGCTTCGAGTCCATCGTCACTGACTCGACAATACAAGTTTTAAAGCCTGACTGACTCACAGTCGCTATCTCGCTCGGTAATCTCTACACTGCTCTGCATGACCTTCGCTCGGGTGAGCGCTAATTAGAACGTTTACAAGTCTTGCCCCTAAGAGCTGAAGATAGTTGTCTTCAAGATAATATTACAAGTTTCAAATCACCACGCACGCTGGCGTGAATTTAGCTCACAAAGCTCACAAAGTAATTGACTTCAAATAATTAAGAGCGTTAAAAATTGCTACGCAAACTAGCGTGAATTTAGCTCATCAGAGCTCACAAATAAAATAACTTCAAATTATATCAGAGCGTTAAAATCGTTACACAAACGGGCGTGAAGTTAGCTCACAGAGCTCACGAACAGAAAGGCATCGAACAGCTTCTCGTCGAACAATTTATTAGAAACTGACAGGGTACGGAAGAGTGGGGTGGATTTAGAAAAAATTTCCAGAGTTTTCATCTCACAGAGATGGGACTAGTGTCAATCTTTATCAAATAATTCAAACGTCTCATCGCACTCGTGCGGAGATAATTCCGATCGGCGGTTCTTTAGATAATCAATTCCGCGCGCTTTTTACCACTGACGCCATCCATCGCGTGATATTGGCGTAGTCTCTCCTGATTGGGTGATTCAATTGTAGGTCGGTTGTAAGTAACTCGTGACCACCCCTTTATGATTCCAATTCTGGTGCAAGTTGTTACACAATTTGGCCTTGAACTCGGCTTACCAGGCCGTTCTTCAAGAATAGCTACAAGCTCTCCTCTGTGGCAATCATTGCGACACGCTACCTTGCCTTTATCCTCGTCAACTTCCTCAAGTACTGCCTGGGCTGCAGTAATAATAATAATAAATTATGAATACTTATTTATCGTTGATCAATAAGGGTTCATTTATCCTCAGCAAGGTTTTGAAATTCGAAGCAAGCAATTGATTTGGATTTCAAAAACAATATCTACAGTAGTAACAACAACATCTCTTTAGTACCTCGCTCAGCTGCTCGAGTATACAGTCCACTGACCCAATTAGTGTGCGCGCTCCCTCGCCGGAATGTCATTCGTACTTCTTCGCTAGACCTCCCCCTTCTCCTCACGTGATTGCCACTCCTGCCGTCTCAGCTGCTTGTTGTTTACAAACTAAGCACGCTCTCTCCCCAGGTGCTCCACGGCCACGTACATTTGAGTGTTGGCTCTCAAAATCAAATTCGCAATAATGATTCTGCACACATAATCCTGCTTAATCATCAAATGGTTCTCTTCTGTAGTATGGTTTTAAGTTGGCGCTATTAAAAACAGATTCAGCACCAGTGCTCACTTCTTCAAGCCTGTAAGCATTGTTACCCAGATTCTTAATGACACGGAACGGGCCAATAAATTTTGGACATAATTTTGCAAAGACTTTGTTCTTGGGGTCAGATATCGGTGGTCTGCGAACCAGCTCTAACTCTTGTTCTTGTGGTTCCCGGTGAAACTTCTTTCCTCTGTATCTTCTGAGTCTTCGGTCCGCTAGGTTCCTCATGTGCTCTCTCGTTCGCTGGATTCGCAACTCATGCGCTAATAGTGGATCCCTTGGACATGGAATAATCTTGTCCCAAGACCTCTCTGGCAATCTGTTGTGGTGGACAATTAGTGGGACTTGACCCGTCGACTCGTGCTTAGTGGTGTTCATGCACATCTCGATGTCTCCTACTTTGTCAACCCATTTATTATGATCGTTAGGAATCATTACTCTGTAGTATTTGGCAACACAGCGAATCGTTCTCTCGCTCGGATTCCCACAAGGATGACGAATGCTTTAAAATATGTGTTTTATTCCTAGGCTCTCCAAACCTTGCCTAAAAACATTGCTCGTGAAATAAGTACCATGGTCTGATAAAATGGATTCCGGCTTCCCAAGCATCGGAATAACTTTGTTCTGAATTCTACTGAGGACTTGTTTTGATGTCGTTTTCTGGATTGGACATAACACGACCATCTTTGAAAATACATCGACACACACCAAGAGGTGTCGGCATCCACGCTTTCCTTTGACTAGAGGGCCAAAACAGTCAATAGCGAGCATCTCGCATGGTTTCTGAGGTAATAGTGGTCTTGGAGGTTGTTTCGTAATGAAGTTGTTCGGTTTAGTGCACTGGCATGCGTCACAAGTTCTTATCACTTCCACAATGGTGAATCGCATCTAAGGCCAAGTAAAAGTCTCCCCTATCGTAGCTTCAGTCTTATCCGTGCCGATATGTGCAAGGCTCTCGTGGACATGCCACGTCAATCCTCTCTGTAGTGATGCTGGAACTAGGATTCGCAGTTTGGTATGATGCTCATCCACGTACTTATGCAACAGGTTATTTAAGTAATGAAATCTCGCTTCTTTAGCACGGGCTTCTCGATATTCAGGTGAATTTGGTTGTAATTCCTTCCTGTAGAACTTGATCATCATCATCATCCATGGGTCTGCTTCTTGCTCCTTCCGAATTTCCTTTAATTTCTCCAACAACTCACGAGCCTTAGGTGTTAGGTTTATACTGTGAACCTCCGCTGTTACTTCGTTCTCGTCTCCAGGATTCCTGCTCAAGGCATCTGGTATGACGTTCATCCTTCCAGGGCAATGCTCTATTGTAATGTCAAGCTGCTGTATGTAGATGGACCAGCGCGTAACTCTCTCACTTGCCATCGTCGTCTTGAATAGAAATGTCAGTGCATGGTGGTCGGTTCTGACAATAATGGAATAGCCGTAGATCATCTTACGCCACTGTTGAAGAGAATATTAAATTGATAGCAGCTCAAGCTCCGTCACAGTATAGTTCCTCTCGTGCTTCCTCAATTTACGACTCGTAAATGCCAAATACGATCTCTTCTTGGGTTCTTCAGCGTCCTCTTGGTACAGCATAGCACCGATTCCAATCAATGAAGCATCTGCTTGAATAATAAATCTCTTCTCAAAGTCCGGATATCCAAGCTTCACACAGTTTTCCAATAAATCTTTCGTGGCTCTAAAAGACCTGTCGCACTCCTCATTCCATGACCATCGATTTGCCTTCTTTAACATCTCCTGCATAGGTGCTACTGTTTCTGTGTATCCAGGGCAATTTTATTTGAAGAAGCCTGTCAATCCCAAAAATGCTCTTACATGATTGACTTTAGTTGGTGTGGGAAATTTCTTGATAGCGTCAATCTTGGCTGGATTAGGTCTCACGCCCTCAACATCAATTATATGCCCCAAATACAAAATCTCGCTCTGGCAAAAGTGTGATTTCTTTAGATTAATTTTGAAGTTCATGGTTCTCAAGTTATCCAGAAGTTTATTTAAGTTTATCAGGTGTGCCTCCATTGATTCAGATGCAATTAATATGTCGTCAACATATCTCGTAGTGAAGCTCTTGACCTCCTCAGTCAGATTCCTATCTAGTGCTCTTATCAGTGCACATCCAGCAGTTTTCACGCCAAAGGGCATTCGAGACCAGATATAACTTTGGTTATCGAATAAAAATCCCGTCAACAGTTGGGATTTTTCTTCCAGTTCAAGATGGTGGAAACTATTTGTCAAATCGACACTCGAATAAATCTTCTTCCCACGGAAGCCTTTCAAAACATCTTTGATCCTAGGTGCTTGGTCATGCTCAACTAGCAGTTTACTGTTCAAAACTCGCGCGTCTAGGCATAGCGTAATTGATCCATTTGGCTTGGCCACAGCCAATATTGCGTTCAGGTACGGGGTTGCTGCTTTCCTTATCATGCCAGATTCTAATAAATTAGTAATGATGTCCTTCACCTGAGCAAAATGTTTCTCTGGGATCGGGTACAATTTACTTTTAAATGGGGTCCAGTCAGTAACTTGCATGGCACATTGAAAATTTAAAACTTTTCCAGGTACGGTGTCAAAAGCTCCTTTATGTAATCTCAAAATTTCCTCCAGTTTTCTTCTATCAGGTTCCCCTACTATAGCCTCCTTAAGCCTCTCCTGAAGTAGAATTTCAAATTTAGTTCCGCTAATTTCTTCTTCCGCCAAATGTACCCAAAGTTCCTGCGAAATATCTCGGCTGTCAATTTCCACCACTGCTGTCTGGCTTACTCCCTCCTCCGTCAAGTTCTTATCTCTGATCACCTCATTAGTGCATTCTTCAATGACCCAAGTATTCGCCTCTCTCTCTAGTGGACTCTCTTCCATGTTTAAACCCACGTGATTCAACCCCTCAACTTGTTTGAAACTTACAGTGTTGTTATGTAAGTCAATTACAGCATGAAAATCACAGATGAAGTTGGCTCCCAGAATAATGTTATAGTTCATCTTCGGTATGACAATGAATGTTTGCGAAAAAGTGTGGTTCAATATTTCCAGGTCTAAATATGCTTGCTGTTTACAATTGATGGTTTTGTCAGGAATAACCCCTCTGACTTTCATTAGCGGTACAGGCATAATTGGAACAGTTTGTTTTCTTCCGATTTCTTTTACCAAAACTTCAGTGACTAAGCTCATCTGGCTACCTGTGTCAATTAAACATCTCACCCTCATACCTCCGATATGTGCGTAAATAATTGGCAATTGTCTGATGACATTTTCTCGATCTTTCACCACTTCCTCCAGGCAATCGTCCGGGAACGCTACCCACTTTTCTATATTAGCCACAATCAGCTCTTCCCGCTACCTGGCGTCCTCCGTTTTCAGACTATAATTTTTTAGTTCATTTGAAGTTTTTTTTATCCCGGGACCCATTCGTTGAGTTCCGCCGGTTGTCATCGCGCCTCTCCTGTTGCCTCAATAAACTTTCTGCCCCCTCTCCTTGATGATTGTCTGGGCTCTGTCTATTAGCCATAGCACGCCCCCACTTCTCTTTTTCCGTCTCTTCGGCATTTAATTGATCTAAGTATTTTTGTGACTCAACATACCGCTCATCCCAATTGTTGCGATAGTCTCCCCTATTTTCCTGGCGATAGTTCCTCGCGTAGTTCCACCTGCCATCTCCATTCCTTTGGTAAGATCGACCCTGCCTTTGGTTTCCCCTCCAATTGGTGTATTCCCGCTGGTACGTCCATTGATTTTGTTGGTTTCGATCGTTTTGGTTATATCTATCTCGGTGATTCTGAAAATTTCGATGATTCTGGTTGAATTGGTTCCGGCCATCAAAGTCTTGCCTTCTCGGTGTAAACTGCGTTCCTGTGGATTGAGTTTTCGTTTGCTTCCCCTGGCTGTGACTAGTTTGGAGTCCCTGAACCACCTCTACCGTGTTGACACATTCCATATTTCTCCTTCCCGTCTGTGGACTGACCATACTCGTCTCGTCTAGGTGTCGGAGTAATTCTTCGGCCTGCACTGCGGTCTGAATATTTCCGGCTACTAACAGTTGTTGAATGTGCATGGGAAGTTGTTTCCCGATGGTTAGAACCATATTTTGCTCGCTAGGGGGGTCATCAAAATCGCGGAATTTTACCAGCTGTTGGCTAAAGAATTCCGAAAATCTGGTCGGATGCGTGCTGTGGTATTTTCGTGTATACAGGTCCATTCTTAACCCCTGCTGTAAAGAAGGGCTCCAGAACTTCTTTAAAAATGCTTCTCGGAATTCAGCCATGTCGGTGAAGGTATATTTAAAGCTTAAAAACCAGGTTAAGCTTGGTCCCTCTAAAAATTTCTCCACGAGTCTCAGTTGTTTTTCGGGGCCGATATGTTGATCATTAAAATAATCAGTTAACTGTCGTAAAAAGGCTTTGGGAGTGGTTCCTGAGTGCTCCTTGAATTTATCGGGTTTGAAATCATTTCCCCTAATGACTTGGATTACTTGGGCGTGTGCCAAGTTTGGTTGTGGTGTGGAAGTCTCTCCCCTGTACTCTTGGAATGCGTTGCTCGTTAATTTGGGACTTTGACCCCGGCTGTTATCCTCAGCCAACTTCAAGCCTACCGGACTTCCAATGCTTCCCTGCTTTTCTTGTATATTTTCAGCCGAAAATAATGTAGCATTCACTAATGATCTAATTTCGTTTTTAATTATTAAATCTGAGTGCTCTTGTAATTTAGATTTTACGCCTTCCTCCAAAGCCTGCATTCTCGAGTTGTATTCGACCAAGCGCTTTAAAATTGTCAGCCTGTCTTCCTCATTTGCGTTTGCCTGCTGTTCCCAATCTCTTCGGATCCTACTTTTCAAACTGTTAATTTTCTCTTCGCTCCTCTCCTGATTCTTTTCTAGCTCTTCTCGTATCTGCTCTTGTGTCTTGACTAACTGTTCTCCAACCTCTTCTCTTATAACCTCTTGTGTTTTAACCAATTGTTCTCCGACTTCTTCTCTTATGACCTGCTGGGTTTTAATTAATTGGTCTTCCAGATTATCCCGATTTTTAATGAGCTGTTCTCCTTCCTCTTGTCTTACGACCTGCTGTGTTTTACTTAATTGGTCCTCTAAGTTTTCACGCAAGTGCCTACGTTCTGTTTCGGCCTTGACCTCAAGTTTATCCATTTCCTTGATTAATTCAAGTACGTTGCTGTCGACTGAATTAATTTGTAGCTGCAATTTATCTTGTGTTTTCCTTATTCCCGCGGTGTTATTGACACATGCTGCCTCTATTTGCTTTCATTTATCGGCCACCATTTCGTCAAATTGTACGAGTTTATTGTCAAACTTCGCCTCCAACTTTTTAATTTCACCTAATTTTTTGACGTTATTCTCTGCGACCTCACCTGCCAGTTTCTCTACCTCCCTAACACTTTGATTGATGTCGTTAGTGATCTTCTCTAATTGCTCTGTTTGTGTTACCGCCTGTTCTGATAATTTGTGATTTAATTCGTGAAATTGTTTATCAGTTTCCGATAGTTTGTGATTTAATTCGTGAAATTGTTTATCAGTTTCCGATAGTTTGTGATTTAATTCGTGAAATTGTTTATCCGTGTCCAATATCTGGACCTCTAATTGGACCGAAATATTACCGCTCATGTCGTGTAACTGTTTTCACAATTCTCGCTCTGAATTTTAAACTGTTCTTTTAATTGTTTTTCCGTTTTTGCGGACATTTGGATCGACATCTGTTCTAACTGTTTATTTAATTGTTTATTATTGTCTTCGCTTTGAATTTTCAACTGTTCTTCCGTTTTCGCGGACATCTGTTCCAACAATGCCTTGATCTCCTCAACACTCGCCATTGCACAATACACAAATATAATCAGAGAAAACAGGGTCATGCACCAAGATTTCAGTCATCCACCCGCATACATGTCATAACATTTAAATATTACTGATTCTAATTTAATAAAAATTTCAGCAACAAAATTTACTGAATAAAATTACTCTTATTTCCAAACAACACAATAACCCCTAGAGATCTGCTTTTAAATTCCTAACCAACAGAATTTACAAAAAACACCAATTAACTGAAGTTAATTAAATGTCAAATATAAGGCAACACCTTCCTGCTTTGACTGAGTTCAATAATATGCAAATTTTCTAATTTTAATGCCGGGCGCCAGAACAAGTTAATAACAAATACAATATCAAATTCTAACCTTGTTCAATATCTCTAACTTTAGGAACTCAGTGATTTTACTAATGCACATGGCGGTACAACATCGCCTCAATTTACTGAATTTACTTTGCCCCCTTCACCTGGCATTATTTCTCAACGAAATAAATATGAGATCAGCGAAGCAACAACAACAACAGTCCCACTTGGGCAGCCATTTTTGTTTTATGAAACCTTGCAAAGAAGCTTATGAGACTCAGTTTCGGGGGGTGTGACAGTCCATATCGTAAGTTGTTGTCAGAGCGCTTCATTAACATGCAGGGTAACATATAACAAAATAACATGCAGGAAAAAGTGAAGCCAGGGTTAAAACAAATGAATTTAATAACAAATCACCTAATTATACAAAAGAATTAACAAAAAGAACTCCCATATGACTCACACTTAATAATAATAAAATACGCCAAAACTAGGCCAAATCTCTGGAGAGATTAATTACACGGACAAAGTGTCCTTAAGAAAAACAACAAAAGTGACAATGTATGCGCGTGTGCCGTTCTGCATGCTTCACGATGTGTACAATCGAATGCATGATTCGTCATCATCCAGAATAAACATTCAGACAACGAATCCACATTGCTTAGAGCTAGACAGACGCGGGGAACAACTATACAACACTTAAAACTAAACCGACACTTCCTATACTTAAAATAAACAACACAATAATTTCCGCATGAAATTGGAATCAAGATTGCCGTAGCAAAAACATTACTGCCTAAAAACTTAGGACTTCTCACACAAATCAACACAAGTAAGTTAACACGTGACCGATAAAAGAAATACACATATGACCGCCGTCAAATTTACAAGTACACTACCACTACACCACACAGGTGTGACATACAAAATTACATGAATTGAGTCATAAACACATCACTAGGCTCAAAGCCAACATTTACATTATTAACACAAAATTCTATCCATACAACATGCAATAATCCGTCACACACATGGTGAACTCCCCAATTAATTATGGTTCAAAAATAACCATTACAATGAACAGGTTTGCTACTTGAAAGCTTAAAGGGGCCAGTCGGACAACAGGACTGCCTATCAAAATAAGTCACCAGGCGAGACGGGCGATTTGTGGAAATCTGCATATCTGTCAACCCACGTGTCACAATCTCGACCTCCGAAGGACGGGATCGAATCTCGAAGAAGCGTGCCCCAAAGCACAATAATACGCGTGTGTGTGTCAGAACAAAAATATCCCGGCATTTCCACTAGGAAATCCAAGAATCAGCAATATGGACAAGGAACAGCGGTCTCCCTGGAGCTCCCTGCCTTTCCATCAAAAAATACAACAACAACAACAAAAAATATGAGGGCGGTAGGACCTCTACCCCTCTTCACGTAGAATCAACACACACCTGACACAATAACACACACAGAATCACACGTATGGGTTTGACAGACACTGAAATAAAAAGACATAAATATTCCACTTGCTGGCGCCACCGTTCTACGCCGTGACTAATTAGCCTGAAAAGGACTAAAAAAATCTATCAAATTAGAACTAAGGTGTTCTACAATTAGATCTTAAATTCGTTGCACTCGGTAACCCTAATATGAATAATAACCTGTTCAGCAAACATCTTACAGTAATTACCCCCCTTTCCTATCACAAATATGAACTTTAATAAAGCACCACTTATCGAATGTAACGGGTTTCGCATTTGCATGGATAAAAATCACGTACACGCACCGTGCACATAAATATGACTCCAAAGAAGAAAAAATACACAACAAACACTTTGGCCACGCGCCAACGTACATTTAAAACAATTAGTGCCGGTACAAGAAAAACACTCTAAAACAAGGAAAAAAAGAAAAATGAACTATTTACAAAGGTTCCCCCGCCAATCTAACTACATAATTGAATAATCAATTGTTGTACATCACCGTCTCAGCTTGCAGAACTTATGACATCCATCTCAGCCCATCTCCCTATGGAAAAATTAGCACTCCATAGTCGTCTTCGTTGAAGCGTCGGACATCATCCCAACTCCTGACCACACGTTGGACATCTTGATGTAGTCTCCTTGGAAGAAAAGTTCAATGTTATTATAATTTGACCTGGCTATAATCGCTTGTGGGTTACTAAATTCGCCCTCAAATAGTCCTATGCGATTAATTACGAAGACTTTCCCTAAATATCGCTCACACACGCACAATACACACATGAAAAATACACTTAAAAATATACATGAAATACACGCTTCGAGTCCATCGTCACTGACTCGACAATACAAGTTTTAAAGCCTGACTGACTCACAGTCGCTATCTCGCTCGGTAATCTCTACACTGCTCTGCATGACCTTCGCTCGGGTGAGCGCTAATTAGAACGTTTACAAGTCTTGCCCCTAAGAGCCGAAGATAGTTGTCTTCAAGATAATATTACAAGTTTCAAATCACCACGCACGCTGGCGTGAATTTAGCTCACAAAGCTCACAAAGTAATTGACTTCAAATAATTAAGAGCGTTAAAAATTGCTACGCAAACTAGCGTGAATTTAGCTCATCAGAGTTCACAAATAAAATAACTTCAAATTATATCAGAGCGTTAAAATCGTTACACAAACGGGCGTGAAGTTAGCTCACAGAGCTCACGAACAGAAAGGCATCGAACAGCTTCTCGTCGAACAATTTATTAGAAACTGACAGGGTACGGAAGAGTGGGGTGGATTTAGAAAAAATTTCCAGAGTTTTCATCTCACAGAGATGGGACTAGTGTCAATCTTCATCAAATAATTCAAACGTCTCATCGCACTCGTGCGGAGATAATTCCGATCGGCGGTTCTTTAGATAATCAATTCCGCGCGCTTTTTTACCACTGACGCCATCCATCGCGTGATATTGGCGTGGTCTCTCCTGATTGGGTGATTCAATCGTAGGTCGGTTGTAAGTAACTCGTGACCACCCCTTTATGATTCCAATTCTGGTGCAAGTTGTTACACAATTTGGCCTTGAACTCGGCTTACCAGGCCGTTCTTCAAGAATAGCTACAAGCTCTCCTCTGTGGCAATCATTGCGACACGCTACCTTGCCTTTATCCTCGTCAACTTCCTCAAGTACTGCCTGGGCTGCAGTAATAATAATAATAATAAATTATGAATACTTATTTATCGTAGATCAATAAGGGTTCAATACAGTATACTGTACATTTATTGTACTGTATAGGAACCAAAATGGCAACCTGCTTAAACTCCAGTCAGCTGGTAATAGCAGCCAGAACGTAAGGTAATACTTCCTGTCCACGCAGCACTGCTCATATCATCAAGTCGCACAATTACTGTGGCTAACGGCAGGACTGAACATCGCGCGCACGAGTGTGTATTAAAAATATCCAACATTATTATTATTATTATTCATTAAGAGTGCCGTGGGCGCAGCGGACAAGCGGTAGGTCTCATCCAGGTTCAATTCCCCGTCAATGTCATGTCCTGTAAAAAACAGGTAGTACAGTAGTGTACTGTCCCCTCAAACGACAAGCTTGCTTATTATTATTATTATTATTATTATTATTATTAACGCATTCCATTTTTTTACTCCCTTAAACAAGTGGCCTTACCCCACACACACCAAGTCGCCGTGCGCAAAGCGGCCATCCTTACACTAGTTTAAATTCCTGTACATGGTAAATAAAATAGCATTATTATTATCATTATATAAATAATACATGAAGTATTTAAAATAAAATTTAAAAAAAATCAAAAATCGAAATTTTCAAAATGTGTTGTTAGGCCCCTTTATCAAAATGTCAAAAATAAAAAATAAATTCAAAAGGGGGGTGTCATGTCTTGTAATTTAATACCTCGTACGTCCAAATCCAACCAAGGGTTTCACGAGATATACATTGCCCAAGGCCAGGGGCTCACAACCTGCCAAGTGGTTTTAAAGTTTCCTCACCCCTCCCAGTCGTTCATAACAGCAATGCCTTCACCAATAATTAGTTTTAAAAATCCCTCCAACGTCTTACCTCTAGTCACATGTCGCAAAGTCAAGTACACTCATGTATAAATAAAATGGGTCTCTCATGTAGTTATGCCCCATGGACAAAATTTTAGCTACATCTGTGGTCCTCCCAAAAGAAAAAAATCACAAGTTTTTATTTGACCCCACACAGCACGTTCTACAATTCACAGTTTTTTCAATAATCATTACTTTTCAAATTCAACTTTTTACGAAAAAATTGGAAAAATATAAACCAGTCGTTCATACAAATAGGACTTCAAGACAAGCCATTTGACATGTCACACATCCAAATCCGTTCATTCGTTCGACAAATATCCACAAAAAACCAAACGCAAGGTACAGTCAAATGTGCGCGCGACAGGTACAGGTACAGTCACTTGCAAAAAAGAAGTATCTGCGTCAGCTTTCTCCTCACTCCACTACTGCTGTGTTCTTTTCTAGCTAACACAGTTTGAGAGTGCTTGTCTTCCGTAGTGCTCCATTGTGTATTTTGACGCGAGTTTCTGAGTTAATGTGTGGAATCAAAACTGCTGTTATAATGCCCCGCAGATGTGCTAAAAACCCCAACAATTTTTGGCCCATTATAATATGTGAAGAACATAAAAGTTTCAATAACTTCCAAACCTGAGCTAATCTAGATTTTTAACTGTCATTATCAACTTCAACACACTCAAATCCATATAAATCAACCATTTTGGCCTTTGTAAAAAACAAAATGTTAAAATTTGTTGTCTAGTGTAACCAGGCTGCACTGATAGTTGACGGAAGGATGAGTTATTGGTTTAAGATTTTACAGGAGTGAGGCAAGGCTGTAACATATCACCACCACAGTTTATTTTATATATGGACCATTTGATGAAGGGTATAAACTGGCTGAGTGGGACTCAATTAGGTGGAAACCAGGTAAGCAGTCTGCCCTATGCTGATGACCTGGTTGTAATGACAGAACCCATCGAAAGCTTACAAGCCAACTTGAACAGAAATGTAGGGAATGTGGTATGGAAGTCAGCATTTCAAAAACAAAAGCTATGTTGGTAGAGAAGAAACTCAAGAAAATAGAATGTCAGGTAGGATGAAGTAAATTGGAGCAGGTGGACTATTTTAAGTTCTTAATTTCCCTCAGGATGGTAGTATGGGGAAATAAGTAGAGTCGGGGTGCAGAAAGGCCAATGCAGTGAGTTCTCAGTTGCGATCTACAGTATTCTGCAAGGAAGAAGCAGTGTAGGGACGAAAGTCTCCCTACAACGCTCATCAGTATTTAGACCAACCTTCCTGTACGGAAGTGAGAGCTGGGTGGATTCAGGATATCTGATACATAAGCTCAGTTGCGTAGCCAGGGGGGCGGGTTACTGGGGGTTAGACCCCCCCCATTGGAATATCAGCATGGTTGTGATTTGTGTCTGTGATTTGTGCTACTTGGTGATGTACAGTTGTAGTCTTTCGGCCCGGCTCCACATTTGAGGCTAGACACGTCTTCATGACAACGTACAGGGCGCCCGAGAATGTTCTCCGCAGTGCCTACAAGCTGCTGCGGGAGATTACGTCACCAGTTACGTTGGCAACATGGCTGTCGCTTGTATCATAATTCATAACAAACAAATAGTAAACTTTATACTCACCACAGCCATTCATAACTGTTGCTAGAAGTGCTGTTGACACACAAGCTCGCTTATTGCAATACACACTGACGAATTTGACAGCCCACAGGCCACACATGTGGCCTTCACCCTATCAATGACACTGTGCTGCCAACTAAACTGATGACGCAACCACTCGCAGCTGCACGTAGTCACTGCGGAGAACATTCTCGGGCGCCCTATATAATCACAGTCTATCTCCACTGCCGCGAAGCTTGGCAATCATGTGCCGACTGCGCTGTGTTGGTGAATGTTATTTCTGCTGGCTAGATTAACTGTATGTTAGCATTGTGTAGCCGTTATGTGTTTTACAAGAGGAGATGTGCAGTACAATAAACAGATCAAATATTAAAAGCCATATTTCAGTGTTGCTACGTAAGCTAAGTAACCTATATGATCGCTTTTCAGTCGGTCTATAAGAGTGTAGGTGGGAGTGACAATTTATCTCCTAGTGCCTGAAATAAAAATACATGAATTGTTTACACTCTTAATAAAACACTTCTCGCATAAAGGGAGGGGGGTTGTATGAGAAACGTCTTATTAAGTATATAAATTATTGTATTATGAATTACACAATTACACAGGGAAATTAATTGTTACTCCTCGCCCAATCTAATTGGGCGTATTCGTGATGACCAACTGAGAAGTCATTCTATTAATGTAAATAAATAAATAAATAAATAAATAAATAAATAAATAAATAAATAATAACCCCTGGCACTACAACCCATGAAGGGCCTAGGCCTCCCAGGTTTGACAATCTAACTCTTCCCCTGCGAAATATAGCTTATTTTAAACTGAGGCTAGAGCCAAATAATTTTGAATGCCACCAAGCGGGACAATATTAGCTTCTTTTCTTTTCTTAGCGGGAGAGAAGTTAGGCTATATGTAAATTAATCTAATTTTAATTTAAAATAACGCGTTTTAATAAGGACTTCGAAAATTCTATGGGTTCATTAACACTATTTGTGGGATCGTTATTAACTTCTTGAGCATGAGATCGCCGTCAGCCGAGTTGCTACAGCATGTCCAACAATTCCCCGCATTACGGTTATCTCCCAGTTACGAATGAGTAGGGGAGTGGTGGTGCTTCCAAATAGTGTCATGGCCGCCGCGTGAGTTCAAGCCAATATCTCGCGAACCCATGGTCGGATGTTGACAAATGAGGTGTCGTTGAACTCGAGCTGACGTCCTCTTTCCTATGGAGCATGTATTATATTTTTCAAAAATTTTTTGATTTTTTTGTTTTCGAAAATATGCGATAGTTTGAAAACCAAACAGGATAGAACGTTGTGCCATGGCTCAAACAAATTGTCTTTATGACCTTTTTTTTGTAATAAAACTTTTTTATTTTTTATGTTTTTTTGAAAAAACTCGAATTTTGACAAGCCTATATTTTGGAAACTGTGAATTATACAAAAAGGTTTATTTGACGTAAATGCAAGGTCCCTATGCCCCCTACCCCTAAAATAAATTTCAAGTCTCTAGGATGAAAAACTGACAGTAGTGGGATGAGGGTAAAGCTGCGACTTCTTTTTGAACCCTCCTCGTATTTGCCCCGAATCTGATATCTCGCTAACCAATGGTCGAATTTGAACATACAGGGTGTCCTAGCACTCGTAGTGATGCCCCCTACTTTCCTATAGGCTCTTTATTTAATTAAAATACCAAAACTAAAAGGTCATCCGCTTTTAATATCTCGCGAACCAATCATGATAGAGGCGTGTACGAGGGGTCCAAGGACTCGGGCTGACGTCCTCTTTGCTATGGACCACTCGTTATATTTTTTAAAAAATTGGAAACTCGATTTTGGGGTAAACACGTGTTTTTTGTGATTTTTGCTGATATCTCATGGACCAATAACGCTAGAGACGTGTACGAGGTGTCCTAGCACTAGGGATAACGCCCCCTTTCGAGTGTGGTAGATATTTTTTCCAAAAGAGAAATCACAAAGGGCCTAACGCCATACATGTTGAAAAAACTTTTTTTTTCTTTACCTGTTTATAATGTCCATGAAGCGTGGTGGTTGAGAGAGACGATACTGCTGGGTGTGTGTGTGTGTGTGTTTCAATGAACCTGTCGCTAACCACAAGGACCATGCTTAATAGAACAATCGCTATTTTGGCGGGTCGGTGTGTGACAGAGCGAGCGTGCGTGCGTTTTTCTGATATTTTACCTTTAACATGTAAACGGTGATGGTCGAAGCGAGTACAGAAAACAAACTTGCAGAGGAGCAGGAGGTGAATGTCATTTGAGCTTATTGGAAGGCGCTGATCTGACTTGACAACAGGTGCAATGGAAAAATGACCATGACGCTTGAAGGTGAAATAATCTGTTCATCGTGGTGGTAGGGAAGAGCGAAAGGCATGCATACACGTGTGAGATGACATGTACGCTAAACCAGTTACATCCTGTTTGCTTCGTACATGACAAAATGCAAGTTCATGTGAAATTTGATCTGCCACAGGTGTTCAGCTTGGGTTTTGGCTGTCCACGTGCACGATAACTGTTAACAAGTTACATCCTGTTTTGCTTCGTACGTGACAAAATGCAAGTTGACGTGAAATTTGATCTGCCACAGGTGTTCACCTTGGACGTTAGCTGTCCACGTGCCTGATAACAGAATGTTCGAGCGTGAGAAAAAAATGATTACACACGCAACGTAACATATATAAGGACATGTCGTTATCATTTCCACTCTCACTTAGGTGACTACCTTTGAACACACTGCGTTGCATGAAACCCCTGGTCTTGTTTAACAGTTTTGGTGTTGGTGGAAAATACTTAACCTTGTTGTGGGGTAGGTATATATTTATTCATTTATATATTTATTGATTTCTATATAAATACATGCAATTATTTATTGATTAGGTAATTAATGATTTTATTTATTTATTTGTTTGCAGATAACGTGTATAGCCTACCTGTCGTGTGTCTGTGGGAAATATATTAAAGAAAGAGAAAGACATACAGCTAGAAAAGGAAACCATTTCCACACTAGCCCACGAGACGGGAATAAAGCAAAGCATTACACGTCAAGGTGAGACTTGTTTATTAATATATAACCTGTTTGATTTTGTTTTGTTTATGAAATGCATAAACTATATGGATTGGATATCCTTATGGTGGTTTATTTTATTTCTTTTTAGATATTTGGAAAAAAAAGGGTTCACTGCTATAGCAAATACAGTAGAAAACCAAGTGGCTTTAGAGTGGAACCATTGTCAAGCAGTCTACAGCTGAAAACTCAGGTGAGAGTGTTCTTCAAAATAATGTCTTTTACTGCTGCGGATACGTTAACTTGGGAGCCCCTTGAGTCTTGTTTCAAATCGCGTGTGAGCTCTGGTCGTGTGGTCAATGTTAGAAAAAGTTTGATTCCCAAAGAATTTTTAGAATCTTGTTTTGAAATTTTTAAAATTGAAATTTGTACAGCGCAAAGGTTGCATACGTCTTTAAAGGTGTATACAGAACTGGTGTGCGATTTCATATATAAAAAGAAGGACGTAGAGCATAAAGAGACATTTTATATTTGCAGTAAAATGCAAGAGCTATTCATAGCCCATAATTTGGAACAGTGGTATGAAACCCACGTGGTGAATGCCTTGCTATCAAAATTTGATAAACTGAAACAAGGACCGAGTGGTTTAGTGTTAGACAAAATTCATCATCTACAAATCAACATGTGTCAATTCAACCCGTTGAATGCTGGGTCTAGCTATATTAAAACACCACCAACAATAGCTTCGAAAAATGCTGTGGTCAATATAAAGAATCGTGACAATGATTGCTTTCTGTGGTCTGTGGCTGCGTATTTGCAGCCGGTACAACAAAATGGTTGTTGGCCGGGAAAGTACAAGGCCAAGTTTGAAGAATTAAAACAAACTTTAAATTTAACTCGAGTATCGTTCCCTATGGACTTATCCGAGATACATAGGTTTGAACATGATAACCAGGACTTTTCGTTCATGGTCTATGGCCTTAATGGTGATGAGATTGTGGGTCCTCTTTATGCCACAAAAAACCGAAATGACATCACATTCATCTTTTATATTTATCTGTCGGAGAGGTGAATCACTATTGCCTTATTAAAAGCTTGAGTAGATTGCTAAGCAGACAAGTGTCTAAGCACGCTGGTGTAAAACATATTTGTGATCGTTGCTTGCAATATTTTAAAACCCCTACGCTTTTGGAACGTCATAGGGTAGATTGCGTTTCTCAGGAAGCGGTGAGATTGATATTGCCACAAGGGGACAAGGCTGTGTTAAAGTTTAAGGACATTCATAAGCGTGACACTGTTCCCTATGTGGTATATGCAGATTTCGAAGCTCTCACTACACCCATGGTAGGATGTGAACCAGATCCCACCATTAGCTCAACCACACCCATTCAAAAACATGAACCCTTTGCCATAGGATTTAATGTGGCGTGTGCCTATGACCCCACACAATCCGTTTACAAATACCGCGAGGGGCCAGATTGTGCCAGATGGTTCTTGGATGAACTTGTCAAGTTTGCCGACCATGTACAGGAATTACTGGACCACCCAGTACCCATGAGCCTATCTCCAGAACAGCAGCAGCGGTATGAGCATGCCACGACATGCCATATTTGCGAAAAGCCACTGATCAGTGCTGAAGACACCGTTCGTGATCACTCGCACTTTACGGGGGAGTTTCGTGGAGCTGCGCATTGTAAATGCAATTTGAACTTTCCAGCTCCTCGTTTCATCAGTGTCCTTTTCCACAATCTGGCAAATTATGACATTCAGTTTTTGATTCGTGAATTGGGCCATGTCAACAAGAGCTCGTTTACCATTATTCCCCAAAACCATGAGAGTTTTACAGCCCTGACATGGAGGTTGGGTGACTTTAGCATTCGATTTTTGGATTCCTTTAAGTTTATGGCATCCTCGCTAGACAGCCTTGTGAATGGCTTGAATGAGGAGGAATTAAAAAATACTATAATGCATTTTAATGATCCTGAGCAATTTTAATTGTGCATTCGGAAAGGTATATTCCCGTATGATTTCTGCAACAGCTGGGATGTGTTAAAGCAAAGAAAACTCCCACCACAAGAGAAATTTTACTCGAAACTAACACGCAGTACCGTTTCCGATGAAGACTATGCACATGCATGTCAAGTTTGGCGAGTGTTTGGCATTAACACGCTAAGTGAATATGCTTTGCATTACCTAAAACTGGATGTATTGCTGCTCACTGATATGTTTGAAAAATTCCGTAACTTGTGTCAACACATTTACGGTCTTGACCCGGCTCACTATTATACGAGTCCTGGACTCTCGTTTGATGCCGCTTTGAAATACACTCAAGTGGAATTGGATTTACTCACTGACGTAGACATGGTTCTATTTTTTGAAAAGGGCATTCGTGGCGGCTTCGTGTCGCTTAACCAACGCCATGCCGAAGCTAACAATGTCTACATGCCTGATTATTCACCAGACAAACCAGAATCGTACTTAATGTACTATGACGTGAATAATTTGTACGGTTACGCCATGAGTCAGCCTTTGCCCTATGGGAAGTTTGCTTGGTTGACAAACAAGTGTCAGAATTTGATGTGAACATGGCTAGCCAAGAAACAGGCCGTGGATATGTGCTAGAAGTGGATATTGAATATCCCTCATCCTTGTATGATGAACATGCCGATTTCCCATTCTGCCTTGAGCAAATGGTTCCCCCTGACAGTAAAGTGAAAATTGAAAAACTCATGGGCACACTTTACAACAAAAATCGGTATGTGTTACATATCCAAATGTTGGTGCAATGCCTCGCCCAAGGCTTGGTGTTGAAGAAAATCCACAGGGGTATTTCTTTTGCTCAAAAAGCATGGCTTGAGCCATACATGCGACTCAACACAGAGCACCGACAAATGGCAACACAGCAGTTTGAAATTAATTTTTTTAAATTAATGAACAACTGCGTCTATGGCAAGTCTATGGAGAATGTCCGCAAATACCGTGACATTAAATTGGTGAATGTCTGGGAGGGGCAGTGGGGTGCCCGGCGGTACATTGCCAAGCCAAATTTCAAATCGATCAAAATTATCGATGAGGATTTGGCTACTATTGAAATGAGTAAGACCAGCGTGACCATGGATAAACCCATTTACTTGGGTCAAGTCATTTTAGACTTTTCTAAATCGGTCATGTATCGATTCCACTATGAGTTTGCCAAACGCCATTTTGAGGACGTCTCTCTTTTGTATATGGATACGGACTCATTCATTTACCACATTCGCCACTGCAACCCCTATGACGTCATGAGGCAACATAGTGACTGGTTCGACACCTCTTGCTATAGCGCTGACAACGTGTTTCAGCTGCCCATAAAAAAACAAGAACAAAATGGGCGTTTTAAAAGATGAATGCGGTACAAATACAAATACGGAATTCGTAGGTTTGGCCTCAAAAATGTATGCTTATCGCACACTCGACTGTAAGGAAGCCAAAAGAGCGAAAGGTGTAGGTAGGGCAGTGGTAAAATCGCTACGTGTTGATGACTATCTAGCGGTTTTACGCACGGGCAAAGCTATGTCTCATACACAGTGCAGGATACAATCCAGCAACCATCATCTGTATCTTGTGGAACAGAGAAAACGCACCCTCGCCTCCATGGATAACAAACGTGTGTGGGCTGATGACCTGCTCACTAGCCTACCCTGGGGTTATGATCGCAAGGAGGAGGAGGTGTGATTTCACTGTTTAATCATTTAGGGACATGGCTTTTTGTAACTCGTAGATTTAGTATTTTGTAAATATTGTTTTTTTTTATTGTAAATAGTAGATTTTGTAAAATAGTGACAACCCACTTGGACCTTTTGCTCTTTAAAAAAGTTGTGTGCAACCTTATTTTTTTAAATTTTTTGATTGGTAAATAGTTTGATTCCTTTAACGCTGTACAAAGTTGAGTTTTTTTTGTAAATATGAAATAAATAAAATTTTTAGTAACTTTAATAACTAGTATTTAATTATTTTTCGTAATGTAAATGCTAAACTAAAAAAGTTCTTTTGGGATGAGTGTGCATGTCGAGAATGTGCTTTTGGGAATAAATAAAGTGGTTGTGTTTGTTCCCAAAGACAGGTGTGAATGTATGAGTGGAGAGAGAAAGCTGGTGTGTATGGTTGACCAGAGCAAACACGGTGAGGTAGGGTGGGTGGGTGGGGAGGGGGTAAATGGTCACTTATATACTCATTTTGTTTTGAATAGTTTTGTTTTTTCATTGAAATGTGGCAGACAATAGACATTATTTTTGTAAAAACAGTCTTACCTGCAGTAGTCGTAGACCTCGACGTTTCTCCAAACACCCATAAACACACTGCACCATTGCCATGGTCAAGAACTTGCATCAACATCATTTTCAAATCTCAACTTTCGACATACACCAAATGGAAAAATGTGAAAACAGCAAAATGGAAAATCCATGTTTCCATATCACAAAAAAAAACCGCAAAACTTAAAATGGACATTTTTAAAAACTGGAAATGGCCATGTGTGAAATATGAAAATTCAAAAACTTCAAACGGACATTGTTTAAAATGTGTCATCAACAAACTGGAAAAATCCATATCATCAAAAACACAAAACTTGAAACGAACTTTTTTAAAATCTGTAAATTGCAAAATGACAAATGGCAGTGTGTGAATTCATCATGTGTGAAATGTGTAAAATGAAACATAAGCCATCAACATCACGATTTCTTAAAATTAAAAATAACAAAACATCGTGCTCTGGTAAACCTTTGTTTTTATTTCATAGTCATAGTGAATTGACAAAAGAAAAATAGAATACAAACACATCCCAATTCCCCACTCCTCAATGTTTATGTCCATGCATCATCAACTTTCCTTTCATAGCACTCATGACAATCAGGGCTGCCATCCTTTCACCCACTGAGGCATCACTGGATGTGAAACGTTGTTTAGCTTTCTTCAATAACAATTTATCTGCCACATGTCTTAAACCAGGATGACTATGGCGATTAGAAAGGTCATGTTCCTTGCATGCTTGATCCAAAAGATTAATGGGTACATCACCACGTTGTAAACGTTTTTCGAGACGAGTTCCAGGGCCGCAAAAACGATAACCTGGAAGATGAATTTCGAAAGGTAAGTATTGAATCACTTTGTCAATGACGCCATTGCCAGTTCAGGTCTGGCATTTCCTTTTCCATCGATGGTAAAAAGGTTTGGTCTTCCTCTTCCTCTGTGGACGATGTTTGCGTTTGTTGTTGTTGTTGCTTTTTTCGCCATGGCACCCGTGGAATGATTCAACAAAGTCTTTACATGGACTTTTATGACCGTGATACAGTTTCACTAGCTGGCAAGTCGCACACTGACGCATAGACGGTATTTTTGCCATGGCCACTTGCTTATGGTGATCGTAATCCGTACAGGGTTGCAATTCACTCAACACAGGGTCTTGAGTCCATGATTTTGGTACATGTTGCCAGATTTCTTTGACCGCGTTGGCGGCCACATAATAAATGAACCACTTGGGGAGCGCCAAGAGTTCCTCTTTGGTAAAACTGTCTAGTTTCTCTTTTCACACAAAGAACTTGCCGATGGCTTTGTCCGTAGCATTGCCTTTCTCCATGGTATCACGTGCTGTAGATGTTTACACGTCGCTTGTAGAAATCTCACTGACGTCATTCACAGGTAAATCTTGAGTTATAATTTTGTTTAACAACTCCCAGCAGGCATGGGTGGTTAACCAATGAAAGAGATGCCACGCATGCGATAGGGCTGTATGGGTAATGTTGCCACAGGAACAAGTATCCATGAGCGTTTGCAGGGAGGGGCAACCCAACTCCATGAGGTCGATACATTGGCAGTAAGACGCCAAAAATGGTTGCAACCATTGACGTTTTTCATTACCTTTCACAAATACCACATTGGCCGAGGACAAGTGTGCTTTCATGACCACGTCCAAATATTTATAGGAAATGGTTCCCTGATTCCAGTCTAGTTGCCTATGATTTTCAATCCACTGGGTTTGTTTACGGTCTTTTTCACACAACAAATCAAAAGCATGGAGTGGTTTAAATAGCAAATGCGTAGCTTGCGATATCCAAAACGTGGTACAATCGATAATGGCCACTTGTTTAAATATAAATTTGTTGTCACCAATTTTAAACCCTTGGCAATCCACAATGAGTGTGCGCAACATGTTGACGCTTCCCTGGACCAAGTTCAACTGACGACTGACTGACGATGACCACTAAAGTGTGATCATGGCATGGGCTTATCTGCCATGCTAGTTCCAAAAAAAAAGGTTAGGGTAGGACAGAGGGACATGCAAAAATAAGAATTTAAGAATTACATCATTTTATTATCATAACACGTCTTACAGGCTTTTGTCATTTTGGGATAAGGACGATACCAACTGATACAACAATATAGTCTCTTGTGTTTGTAACGTCCATAACACCGATGATGTCCCAATGTCTCTAAACTAGGCGTTTTTGATGGTGAGCTGCTCACCGAAGCACCATGGATACCATACGGTCCACATGTATCGTAACTTGTTTTTTTTTTCATTACCCAGGGACACAAGTGAGGGATAGCTTGAATGACAGGGTATATTTCCCACTTCCATTCTGCATAGGTAGGGGCAAGTGGGTGACCAGCGCTGATGTTCCTGCATGGGTTCATCGCCCTCCTGCCATTGGTCTATGATGATGGGGCAAAAGGCACATTTCACTTCATCTCTTGTTTTTAAATAGTAGAATCCAGCGGCCGCCAAGGCTTGAGGGTTTATGAAAGACACCGGCCACGTGGCAAAAGTCTTGAAACGTTGTTCCTCAGAGTTTAAATTCATGGATGTAACGTCTCTTGAGGCTTTAAAGCAAGACATGACTGAGCGGCTTGACGTGGGTTGACCTGTTATTTATACACTCGTCACTTGGTTGGACAGTGGATAATAGTTGACTTGTTTGTGATGAATAATCAAACAGTAGGCCGTGGTATTGGCTGGTACATTGTCATGCGTTTCAAAATCTAGTCGAATGTCGATATTGGATGGCTTGACAGACTCTTCCAGGTATGAACAGTCAAAGACAATCAGTGGCGCTCTTGCCTTAAACGCTTGGGGTAGCAGCATGGGGCCGTTCTCTTTTTGATAATACGACCATTGAAATTTAGAAAACAAGTCGTACAGGGGGCCAAACTTATTTTTTGAAAAATCCAAATCCAGTCCTTCATAGGGAAACACGGCTCCGTTGAGGAAAAGACGTGCAATTCTCAATTGCAGGTGATCAAATTGCGTGGCATCTTTGGTTTGTTGATACTTGCGATTCGTTTGAAAACCCACGATCAGGTAGAGAGGTCTCTCTGTATAGCGAGCTGTTTTTACAGACCAACTGTGTGTGTTGGTGGTGGGCAATAGCGGATACTCATGGAGTGCCCAGCTTCTAAATTCCATGGGTAGAGGCATATCTCTCTTTACCATTTTGAGTATGTCCGTTTTTTTGCTATCTTCAAGGGTCACATGGGGGACTTTCCATAGCAAGCGTTGTAGTTGAATTTTTGAATCGATGGGGGCATTGTCGGCTCCCTTGAGTGCATTATTATCACTCCTGTCTCTCACTAGGTAAAGCACTTGCCTTGCGTTGACCACAATGCGTTGGTGATCTTCGGCAAAGCCTAAAATCAGTTTAAGAGGTAAATATCCAGTAAAGGTCCCATCGGTGTGTACCATCCAGTCATTGGTCGAGTCAGGACACCAACCTGCCATGCAAAGTGTTTTTCCTTCTTCCTCACTATAAGAGCGGTATAGTTTCATGACACTGGAAATGCCCACATTTCGAGTGCTATCCACCACGATATCGTTAATGACATATCGCACTTCAGAAAACAGAAAGGCCAAACCATGGTTGGCCAACTTGGTTGTGGTGGGTGTAGAGCCATCGGCTTTGGTGAGCCGACCTTCAATCTGAATGACACTTTCATGCGGTAAGGTGTAAATATCTTGGTTGTTGATAACAAATTGAATTTCATCATTGTTATTGAGACCAGGTGTTTGAGCTTGATAGGAATGGAGATCAATTCTTACCACTCCTGGTTGCTCCTCGATGCGGTTTGCTATCTCTAGGATAGAATTCATCATGAGGGTTGATGTGGTAACCCAAATGCTGTAAAATCTGCTTGTCTTGAGATGTTAACGTGTATTCACGTGGCAAAAAACTAACACCATTCCTAGACGGTGTTGTTGCTTTATACACAAACTTCATTGTGGCTTTAGCACCAACTTGTAAGTCACTGGTGTGGTAGAATCTAGATCAATGAGTTGTTGATCTCTATTGATCAGTCTTAATGTTATATTACTAATACTATCGACAGCCACAGAATGCAAAAGCACCACTGGAGGGTTTTCACGAATAATATACCCATTGGGCGATGTCACAATAAAGTCATAAAGCGAATGCGATGGTTCTTGATTGGTGTACACTTGGCTAATAATATTACACGTCACCGACACATGATGGTCCTCAATGAATTTCACTTCATGGTCCGAATCATGTTTTTTGTTGGGCTCCAACACACGTGGTTTAAATCCTAGTAATGGGCCAATGGAATCGGGGCGTGTTTTAAAGTCAATGTTGAATGTGGAGAAAATACTGCAGCGATGAGTGTTGGTATTTCCTACAAGTTCAAACTTGCGCGTTCCATCGAGAAATTACTTTAAACCATATTGATTGATCAACACCACATAAATGTGTTCATAAATGTCATCTATCGTGTATCCACCAGAGTTCAGGGTGAGCACAGGATCATCATAGTAAAACTTGTTGTTCACATTTTCACGTATGTTGTATATTCGAGTGTACGTTTCAAGAGAAACAAGTCCTAAACCATAGGGTTTTTCACTCAATTCGATAGGCGGGTAAAAGTCTAGGCTGACTTCAGGTCCACGTCCATGCAGTGTAAACGTTTTACTTTCTGCCGACACACTGGTGGCGTTTTTGCTTATGCTGCGTCTTATATAAAAAAAAATAAACACAATCGTCCACACTGTTGGCTGTTAAACGTTTGCTCTCGTTTCACATTATAATATATCTTGATCCTGTTTCCAAAATAGGTCACTAATTCCATGGGCGGAGGCAAATTCCCAAAACTGTCAAAGTACCATACAATGGATCCCTCTTTGACATAAGCTACATAATGTGTTCCTGGTCCTCGGTGATCATCCAAATTGACAACAGCACATTCCTGTTTCCAGGGTCGTGGGGGTAATTGGTTTCGCATAAACACACCTCGAAAATGAGAAAGCTTTAGTTGTTTAGCATAGCTTTCCACTTGTTGATGCGTCAGGGCATGTCTTGCTATGGCTAAGGTTATTTTTTTTTTACTATTTCGAAATGGTGAAATCCCAAATCCTTGTTGATAAAAGGCTGGCTTTAAATTGGCATTTCTAGCCCCCATGGCAATCGCTTCCATCGTTTCATTGTGTCGCTGACGTTCTTTGAGTTGTTGCTTGCCCTGCTGCGCGGCCTTAATGGTTTTCGCCACTGCACTGGCACCGCCCAAAAGTGAACCCAGAGCAGCCAAACTGGCAAATAACGCAGGTAAAAATCCCGCTCGTTTGGGGACGGGAATCACTCGCCCTTGGTTTGAAACCTGTCGCCGACGTTTTGGAATAACATGTCTCTGTGCTGCTCGAAAGGCTTTCCTTATGGTCAATACATTATTTTTTCTTTTTTCTTTCGCAAGGGCTTGTCCACGAATGTCTTAAGCCCAGGCTTTGCCAAGGACAAGGTCCTTTTTTTAGTCTTTCTCACCGCATACCTTTGTTTCACCATGATGATAATGACCCACAACCTTTCACAAGAAAGTTTAAATCACAACTAAGGTCAGATGGTTATTTCATGGCTGTATATTCCAATTCCACATAAAGTGGGAAATCGTTTATGGCTTTTCCCGCTTGCTTTTCATCCCATGTCAACATGAGATGAAAGGATAATTCGTCACCTGCATTGACCATTTCATGGTTATGGATCAACATCCTATGACCATTTATCTTTATTTGTAAATGGTTCTCATCAGGTTTGGCATATTTGATGTGAATGGTTCCATCATAGTGTAATCGATAGTAGCTTAAACCCGAAGCAAGCACATAGGTCAAGTGCTGATCATGGACTAGCGGTAAATGGTTTCTGTCATTCACAGGTTTTTCATTTGTCAGATACACTAAAAATACAGATGGGATAAATTTATAAAGCCTTTTCAATTCATAGGTCATGTAACGCTTGGTACAGACATCGTCTTCGTCTTGTGGGTCTTCCACGTGAATAATCCGATGGTGATTAGCGCTATAGCCATTCACCGTAAGCTGGGGCACTTTGTCATAAAACTCATACACTTAGTTATCCACATACTTTTTCGTAGTAACGTCTGTAGACACTTGAGGATGTTTTACATGGGTTAACCGCTTTCCCTTAAAGTCATAAACTTCCTGCTTTGTGCGTGGCACTACTGACCTATCCACATAGTGTTTATTAGCAGGATCTGTTTCTTGTTTAGGATCATGTATGGGGACAGGCCTAGCTTTGGCCATCAACGCACGTCCAAAGACATCCATCGTCAACCTGTAGTACCAGTCTACTGATTCTATGACAAGGTTCGGTGTCCTCTATATAGACAGCCTGCTAGCCTATCTAAGCCTTAGTTGAAATGAAGATTATTAAGCAGCAAAAGTCATTCCCCGTCGGGACATGGTTTCCCATCTCTGTCCTACATCACGTGAACAACGCCATGGTTCACTGTTTCCATCTTCCATTCGCTGCATCATCGTGGGGCCTTCCGGCTGTGGAAAGACAAATCTTTTGCTAACGCTCATTACGGCGCCCAATGGTTTGCGTTTTCAAAATATTTATATTTTTGCAAAATCTCTCTACCAACCCCTCTACGTGTTTCTGGATCAAGTCATGTCTGGATTACAAAAAGAGAATATGGGTTATTTTACATTTTCCATGCAAGAAAATGTGATTTCACCGGATGAGGTAAAGCCAGATTCACTTATGATTTTCGATGATGTATCCACTGAACGTCAAGGCATCATTCAAAGCTATTTCAGCATGGGTCGACACAAACATATCGATTGCTTCTATCTTGGACAAACGTATTCAAAAATGTCCAGACAGTTGATTCGTGACAATGCCAATGTCATTGTTTTATTTCGCCAGGACGACAGGAACAGTCGTCACATTTATAATGAACATGTGAATCCGGATATGACCTTTCAAATGTTTACAGAATTGTGTGCCAAGTGCTGGAACACTCAACGTCATGCCTGTTTAGTGATTGACAAACAAAGTGAACTCAACCAAGGACGGTATCGCTTAAGGGTTGATCATTTTATTGCTATTTAAGGCCCTGTCTCATTCCCCGTCAAGTAATTTGTCAAGACACCATGGCGTTAGCAGAGAGTCAATTGAAAAAGCATATTATTAGAGCAAAAAATACTATTCGCCAAAAGTTTCGTCAATTGAAACAATCACGTGCAAATCATGCTTTGTTTATTCAGCAACATTTAGCACCTCCACTAAAAGCCATGTTGAAACCCTCTTTCAAGCCATCTGAAACGCTACCCACCGTTTCACAAGCCACCCAGACGCTGCACGAGGACCCTGAGGAAGAGGAAGAGGAACAGGAAGATTTGACTAGTGTTAGTGAAGTTGAGGATGAGGAGGAACACGTGTTTACGCCTCAAAAAAGGCCGCACCCCTTGCAGAGTTTTTAAGAAAAAAGAAATCCTTGGCCATGGTCGAAACACCTTACCCTTCCAGAGCGTCTCCGTTTTCACAACTCTTGGCCACTCCTCAACATAAAGCTCAACTGAAAACCATTTTAATAAAATATTATGGATCAACATTGGAACCCTATTTCACCGAAGTAGTGGAGTGATGACAGTTCCAACGCACTCTAGAACCCTCCTCGACCCACTACTAAGCCTCAGCCATGTTAAATATCTCTCGAACGCATGGTCCGATTTTGACAAATGAGGTATCGTTGGACTCGGGCTGACGTCCTCTTTGCTATGGACCACTCGTTATATTTTTCAAATTTTTTTTGAAAATTTTTGTTTTCGAAACTAGGTGATAGTTTGAAAACTAAACATGATAGAACGTTGTGCCATGGCTCAAACGAATGGTCTTAATGCCCTTTATTTTCTATAATGAAACGTTTTTACTTTTATGTTTTTTTTGAAAACACTCGAATTTTGAAAATTCTATATTTTGGAAACTAGGAACTCTACAAAAACGTTTATTTGACATAAATGAAAGGTCCCTATGCCCTCTACCCCAGTTTGTGTTTTGTAAGTAGTGGGGTAGTGACAGAGCTGTCTACTAACTTATTGAGCCCTCCTCGTATTTGCCCCGAAGCTGATATCTCGCTAACCAATGGTCGGATTTGAACATACAGGGTGTCCTAGCACTCGTAGTGATGCCCCCTACTTTCCTATAGGCTCTTAATTTAATGAGAAGACCAAAACTAAAAGGTCATGTGCTTTTAATATCTCGCGAACCAATCATGCTAGAGGCATGTTCGACAGGTCCAAGGACTCGGGGTGACGTCCTCTCTGCTATGGACCACTCGTTATAATTTTTAATAAAATTGGAAACTCGATTTTGGGGTAAACACGTGTTTTTGTGATTTTGCCGATATCTCGCGAACCAATCATGCTAGAGGCATGTTCGACAGGTCCAAGGACTCGGGGTGACGTCCTCTCTGCTATGGACCACTCGTTATAATTTTTAATAAAATTGGAAACTCGATTTTGGGGTAAACACGTGTTTTTGTGATTTTGCCGATATCTCGCGAACCAATCATGCTAGAGGTGTGTTCGACAGGTCCAAGTACTCGGGGTGATGTCCTCTTTGCTATGGACCACTCATTGTAATTTTAAAAAATTTGGGAAACTCGATTTTGGGGTAAACACGTGTTTTTGTGATTTTGTCGATATCTCTCGAAGCAATAACGCTAGAGGCATGTACGATGGGTCCAAGGATTAGGCCAGACGTCCTCTTTGCTATAGACCACTCGTTGTAATTTTAAAAAATTTCGGAAACGCGATTTTGGGGTAAACACGTGTTTTTTGTGATTTTTGCCGATATCTCACGAACCCATAACCGTAGAGACGTGTACGAGGTGTCCTAGGACTCGGGCTAACGCCCCCTTTCAAATGTGATAGATATTTTTTTCCAAAAAAATAATTCACAAAGGGCCTAACGCCGTACATGTTGAAAAAAAATTCATTACCGTTACTTGTTTATAATGTTTATAAAGCGTGGTGGTTGAGAGAGACGATACGGCTGGGTGTGTGTGTGTGTTTCAACGAACCTGTCGCTGACCATGGTGGCTGTGTTCAATAGATCAATCGCTATTTCGGCGGGTCGGTGTATGACAGAGCGAGCGTGCGTTTTTTCTCACATTTTACCTTTAACGTGTAAACGGTGATGAGAACTTGGTTCTATGTTGGTCGAAGCGAGTAGAGAAAACAAACTTACAGGAGGTGAATGTCATTTGAGCTTATTGGAAGACGTTGATCTGACTTGACAACAGGTGCAATGGAAAAATGACAAATACGCTTGAAAGTGAAATAATCTGACCATTGTGGTGGCAGGGAAGAGCTAAATGCATGCATACACATGTGTGAAACCACATGTAGGCTAAACCAGTGACATCCTGTCTTGCTTCGTACGTGACAAAATGCAAGTTGACGTGAAATTTGATCTACCGCAGGTGTTCACCTTGGACGTTAGCTGTCCACGTGCGCGATAACTGTTAACAAGTCACATCCTGTTTTGCTTCGTACGTGACTAAATGCTAGTTGACGTGAAATTTGATCTGGCACAGGTGTTCACTTTGAACGTTAGCTGTCCACGTGCACGATAAGAGAATGTTCAAAGCGTGGGAATCGCTGAATCAGTAAGAAGTATGATGCAACTTGTCGGAATGATGTCACAACCAATAGATAGGCAAGAGCTGCAAACACCAGTGGTGGGAGGTGAAGGGAGGGAAAGGGGGAGGGGTAATGTATGAGAGAACACAGGTGGAAAGAGAAAGAAATATGTGGGGCTGAGGACTGTACACACAGAGCTATAGGTAGTGTAAAACATGTGTGAATAAATAAATTTAAAAAATTGCACAGGTTCACACAACATAGACTGTATTATTGCCATGGCCAAGCACTCACATTAAGATCATTTACAAAATCATAAAATGAAAAATAAAAAATCTTGTTTTGGAAATATCGTTTTTCAACATACACAAAATAAATATATAAAAAATTTGTAAACAACAAAATGGAAAATCCATGGTCAAACACTCACATTAATATTATTTACAAAATCATAAAATGAAAAATAGAAAATCTTGTTTTGGAAATATCGATTTTTTTCAACATACACAAAATAAATATATAAAAAATTTGTAAACAGCAAAATGGAAAATCCATGTTTCCACATAGACAAAATTTTAAAAACGTTAAACGGACATTTAAGAAAATATATGCAAATGGGAAATTGACAAATGTGTAAATATGAAAATGGAAAAATCCATGTTTCCATATCATGAAATTGAAAAACATCAAACTGTCATTTAAAAAAATGCAAATGGAAAATTGACAAATTGCAATGTGTGAAATGTGAAATTGAACAAATGGCTATCATTATTTAAAAAAAGAAAAGAACATAGTGCTCTATGGTTGAGGTGTGAATCAAACCCTCTCTACTTATTTGGACCACCCGAGACTGAGTAGACTAGTTTTAGTTATCATAACACTTTTAAAAGTTTGTGTTAAATCTAGGAATTGAACCCAAGAGCTTGTAGGGGAGATCCAAGGTTATAATATGTTAAACAGATAGCCTTGAATGTAGTGTGTGGTAGCTATATAGAAATGAGACGTTTCGCTCGGGGCAGGGAGGCATAGAGATCTGCATCAAACCAGTCAAAAGACTGACGACTCAAACAACAACATGTAGAGCTCACCAAAATAATGTTGTGTAACGGTAAATGTTAGTCAACGAACAGTAATGCATTACTAATACCCATGACACGATACCTAAGAGCTTTCCTAAAATTATTTTAAAATGCCTTTAACCCTATATTAAACACCCAGTTCACAAGACTCATAACTGCAATGTTATGGTCAAACAAAACAAAATCTATATTTCAAAACAAACAAGTGGTTTAGTCAATGTATACTGGAAAAAGTTTTATAAACACTCAAGTCCACAAAAATAATTAAATTAGTAACAGTCAGGTTGACCGAGTGGTTATGGTGTTTGACTTAAGTTCAAATTTTCTGTACAAGAAAGCAAGGGTTCGAATCCCTTACCTGATATAACTATTGCCTCAACATGGCTTGACCACACTGTATTATTGTGTACTCGGTACACAAACCATAAATAGAGTGTATTGTTTAAGGTCACTCTCTTTGCGAACATAGTCAGAGAATGTTGATGGTTAACAATTGCATTAATAGTGGGACATAGGGATAGCAATTAAGAAAAACAGACAATACCCATACACTATTTTTATTTATTTAATGTAAGTACTTGTACAATAGTTATATACAAACTACAACTCTCTTTTGTCTATTACTATCTAGTCCTTTTCGATCCACTTGCATATCAAGGGCAGATGACTTTGTAGTTCAGCCCCTTCAAACAACAACAACACTACTTCTTGCATAGTCTGTGATGTTGATGACTCTTGATGCGTGGAAGATGGATACAACATAACTTTTACAACAGGGGTTAAACGTTGCTCAACAAACAATGCACTATTTTGAGTAGCATCATCTTTCTCTTGTACTAACTTTTTAGCATTCTGATGATTTTTTTTGTCAATACCATCAGTGTTTTGTCTGGAGCACTACATTGATGATCACTCACACTTAAAACCACACCATTTCTACTTTTCATATTGCCTCGACATGTTGTTGACCTCTGTTTCGAGCATTGCCAGAATATTATTCCTTTTACATTTTGTCGTCTATAGTTATAAGAGTAGCCTTTATAGAGTACACGTTGTTTACCTCGGTTAGTTGGAGTAAGTTCCATAGTAGTAACTAACCTGTTAGTATGATTTGCACACTACAAAGGTTATCTCGGTTCTGGTAATAGAATTATTTAGCGTTGGCTTTTATATTTAATATGTACAGTTTAAAGTGATAGAAAAGTGGTAGAAACGTGGTAGCAAAGTGGTAGACAATTGGTAACATAGTGGTAGAAAAGTGGTAGCAAAGTGGTAGAAAAGTGGTAGAAAAGTGGTAGCAAAGTGGTAGAAAAGTGGTAGAAAACTGGCAGAAAAGTAGTAGAAAAGTGGTAGCAAAGTGGTAGAAAAGTGGTAGCAAACTAGAAAAGTGGTAGCAAAGTGGTAGCAAAGTGGTAGAAAATATTACATGTATTGTTAAGAAATAGTTTAAGCGGTTACATGGATTCATTACACTATAATTTTAGCATCACGAAGCTCATTTTCTATATCCAAAAGTTCTTCCTCATATTTAGTATGACCAGCCTGTTTACAGGTATGCAAGTACTGAAGCCGCTGGATTAGCTTACTGGGATTGTTCCAGTAAACAAATTTAACAAATGATTTTTTTGGGTGTAAACCATTATCATCATCATCATCATCATCATTATCATCATAATCATCATCATCATCAATATAATTATCATCAATATAATCATCATCACTATTACTATCTAATCCTTTTTGTTCATCCTGCAATGCAAAAACCTTTGGCATAGTTTGTGTTGTCTTTGATAGTGTTAGAGGTTTCTTAGACGTTAACGACTGTCCTAACATGTCTTTTTCAGGAGATAATAAATGCTCTTTAACAAACAAAGCACTATCTTGAGCCACACTATTTTTTTCTTGGTCTTGCTTTTTTACCTTGGTTAGAGTATTTTGTCCATTTAAATGAGTATTATTTTGAGATTTACAATGATGATCGATTGAAATAAGTATGTTGGAGCCTTTTGTCTTAATCATTCCTCGACACTTTTTAGATCGTTGTTTCGAACAGCACCAAATAACAGTTCCATTTTTATTAGTTCGTTTCACAATATATGAATATCCTTTATAGTATGCGTAAGGCTTACCATACCTAGTCACTGATACTTCCATATCAACTGTCAAGCATAGACTAAGCTCAAAGTCAACTTGGTAATAAGAATACTAGTTTAATGTGAGAGCAAATATGGATCCAAAGAGTTCAGGTAAAAGTGAAAGCAAATAAGCAAATATTAGAAACAAGAGTTGGGGTAAAAGTGGTCGCAAAGTGGTAGACCCATTACACAATAATTTCAGCACGACGAAGCTCTTGTTCAATTTCTTTGATTTCCCAATCGTGACCGATATGCCCAGCTTGTCGTAAAGCATGCAATTGTCGAAGCCGTTGAATTAGCTTACTGGGTTTGTTCCAGTATACAAATTTAACAAATGGATTTTTAGGTGTAAACAAAGCATTACCATTATCATGATCATTATCATCATTGTCATCATCATCATTATCATCATCATGATCACCATTATCATCATGACCATCATCACTGTTACTATATAGTCCTTTTTGATCCTCTTGCAATACCACTTTATTTATAGTCTGAGTTGATTTTGATAGTGTTGAAGGTTTCTTGGACGTTGACAACTGTCCTAACATGACGTTTTGAGGACATGATAAGTCCTTTTGAACAAACACTGCACTATCTTTAGCCGCAATATCGTTTTCTTGAACTTGCTTTTTAGCATTTTGATAATTGTTTGTAAACAGTAAGCGTGGTTCGTTTCGAGCACTACATTGATGAACACTCACACTTAAAACCTTTCCATTTTTACTTTTCAGATTGCCTCGACATTTTGTTGACCTCTCTTTTGAGCATCGCCAGAATATTATTCCATTCACATTCTGGCGATTATAGTTATAGGAGTAGCCTTGATAGAGTGCACGTAGCCTACCTTTGTTGGTTGTAATAAGTTCCATAGTAGTAACTGACCTGTCAGTACGATGTTCACACTACAAAGGTTACAACTGTTTTGCTGATGGAGTGACCTACCATAAGCTTATATATTGGCTTATGTGTTGGCTTTTCGTGTTGGCTTTTCGTGTTGGCTTTTGTGTTGGCTTTTGTGTTGGCTTTTTGTGTTGGCTTTTCGTGTTGGCTTTTCGTGTTGGCTTTTTGTGTTGGCTTTTTGTGTTGGCTTTTTTGTGTTGGCTTTTTGTGTTGGCTTTTCGTGTTGGCTTTTCGTGTTGGCTTTTTGTGTTGGCTTTTCGTGTTGGCTTTTTGTGTTGGCTTTTCGTGTTGGCATTTCGTGTTGGCTTTTCGTGTTGGCTTTTTTTGTATTGGCCTTTCGTGTTGGCTTTTTGTATTGGCTTTTCGTGTTGGCTTTTTGTGTTGGCTTGAGTATTGGCTTTTGTATTGGCTTATTTGACAAGTTATTTGTGTCAATGTATTTAGTGGATTTTTTTCTTGGTGTTGGAAAGTAGTTAAAAGAGAGGGAATATTTAAAGACTTAACCTCAGCTCACTAACCTAACCTAACCTAACCTAACCTAACTTTGCCTAACCTAACCTAACCTTTCAACTCTCAAATGTTAATTAAATTCTGTGCATAGTCGAGTTGGAACCCAAGACCTCAGGGGTAAAAAAAACAATTATTTTTGACGACTTATTTTGGTAACTTGTTTTAATGGCTAACCTAACTTTACCTAACCTAACCTAACCTAACCTAACCTAACCTCAGCTCACTTTGGATATTACTAGTAAGTGTTCATATCCTCTGCTAGGTAGCATGCTAGTAGTACAGGTAGTGCTCATATTTACCGCTAGGTAGCGGAAACATACTTTGCATGTTGCATGTGACACTTGTGAAGTTTAACCACATGCAAGACGTGCTTGTATAAGTTCTCTATTTAAACTCAATTTACAATTAACCACTAAATGTTCAGAACTAACATGTATAGCCATGTTTAGGGTATATAGGAGACCCTTAGCAAGAAAGGCTGTCTAACCCACGAGTGTACAGCCTTGTCATACGCAGTAAGCACCTGTTGGCAGAAAACAACAACAACAACAACAATTTGAGAAAGCCAACAAAAAACTGTTTCCTTTAAATACATTAATGGATATGTTGTACTACTAGCATGCTACCTAGCAGAGGATATAAACACTTACTAGTAATATCCAAAGTGAGCTGAGGTTAGGTTAGGTTAGGTTAGGTTAGGTAAAGTTAGGTTAGCCATTAAAACAAGTTACCAAAATAAGTCGTCAAAAATAATTGTTTTTTTTACCCCTGAGGTCTTGGGTTCCAACTCGACTATGCACAGAATTTAATTAACATTTGAGAGTTGAAAGGTTAGGTTAGGTTAGGCAAAGTTAGGTTAGGTTAGGTTAGGTTAGGTTAGGTTAGTGAGCTGAGGTTAAGTCTTTAAATATTCCCTCTCTTTTAACTACTTTCCAACACCAAGAAAAAAATCCACTAAATACATTGACACAAATAACTTGTCAAATAAGCCAATACAAAAGCCAATACTCAAGCCAACACAAAAAGCCAACACGAAAAGCCAATACAAAAAGCCAACACGAAAGGCCAATACAAAAAAAGCCAACACGAAAAGCCAACACGAAATGCCAACACGAAAAGCCAACACAAAAAGCCAACACGAAAAGCCAACACAAAAAGCCAACACAAAAAGCCAACACGAAAAGCCAACACGAAAAGCCAACACAAAAAGCCAACACAAAAAGCCAACACAAAAGCCAACACGAAAAGCCAACACAAAAAGCCAACACAAAAAGCCAACACAAAAAGCCAACACAAAAGCCAACACAAAAGCCAACACGAAAAGCCAACACGAAAAGCCAACACATAAGCCAATATATAAGCTTATGGTAGGTCACTCCATCAGCAAAACAGTTGTAACCTTTGTAGTGTGAACATCGTACTGACAGGTCAGTTACTACTGTGGAACTTATTACAACCAACAAAGGTAGGCTACGTGCACTCTATCAAGGCTACTCCTATAACTATAATCGCCAGAATGTGAATGGAATAATATTCTGGCGATGCTCAAAAGAGAGGTCAACAAAATGTCGAGGCAATCTGAAAAGTTAAAATGGAAAGGTTTTAAGTGTGAGTGTTCATCAATGTAGTGCTCGAAACGAACCACGCTTACTGTTTACAAACAATTATCAAAATGCTAAAAAGCAAGTTCAAGAAAACGATATTGCGGCTAAAGATAGTGCAGTGTTTGTTCAAAAGGACTTATCATGTCCTCAAAACGTCATGTTAGGACAGTTGTCAACGTCCAAGAAACCTTCAACACTATCAAAATCAACTCAGACTATAAATAAAGTGGTATTGCAAGAGGATCAAAAAGGACTATATAGTAACAGTGATGATGGTCATGATGATAATGGTGATCATAATGATGATAATGATGATGATGACAATGATGATAATGGTCATGATAATGGTAATGCTTTGTTTACACCTAAAAATCCATTTGTTAAATTTGTATACTGGAACAAACCCAGTAAGCTAATTCAACGGCTTCGACAATTGCATGCTTTACGACAAGCTGGGCATATCGGTCACGATTGGGAAATCAAAGAAATTGAACAAGAGCTTCGTCGTGCTGAAATTATTGTGTAATGGGTCTACCACTTTGCGACCACTTTTACCCCAACTCTTGTTTCTAATATTTGCTTATTTGCTTTCACTTTTACCTGAACTCTTTGGATCCATATTTGCTCTCACATTAAACTAGTATTCTTATTACCAAGTTGACTTTGAGCTTAGTCTATGCTTGACAGTTGATATGGAAGTATCAGTGACTAGGTATGGTAAGCCTTACGCATACTATAAAGGATATTCATATATTGTGAAACGAACCAATAAAAATGGAACTGTTATTTGGTGCTGTTCGAAACAACGATCTAAAAAGTGTCGAGGAATGATTAAGACAAAAGGCTCCAACATACTTATTTCAATCGATCATCATTGTAAATCTCAAAATAATACTCATTTAAATGGACAAAATACTCTAACCAAGGTAAAAAAGCAAGACCAAGAAAAAAATAGTGTGGCTCAAGATAGTGCTTTGTTTGTTAAAGAGCATTTATTATCTCCTGAAAAAGACATGTTAGGACAGTCGTTAACGTCTAAGAAACCTCTAACACTATCAAAGACAACACAAACTATGCCAAAGGTTTTTGCATTGCAGGATGAACAAAAAGGATTAGATAGTAATAGTGATGATGATTATATTGATGATAATTATATTGATGATGATGATGATTATGATGATAATGATGATGATGATGATGATGATGATGATAATGGTTTACACCCAAAAAAATCATTTGTTAAATTTGTTTACTGGAACAATCCCAGTAAGCTAATCCAGCGGTTTCAGTACTTGCATACCTGTAAACAGGCTGGTCATACTAAATATGAGGAAGAACTTTTGGATATAGAAAATGAGCTTCGTGATGCTAAAATTATAGTGTAATGAATCCATGTAACCGCTTAAACTATTTCTTAACAATACATGTAATATTTTCTACCACTTTGCTACCACTTTGCTACCACTTTTCTAGTTTGCTACCACTTTTCTACCACTTTGCTACCACTTTTCTACTACTTTTCTGCCAGTTTTCTACCACTTTTCTACCACTTTGCTACCATTTTTCTACCACTTTGCTACCACTTTTCTACCACTATGTTACCAATTGTCTACCACTTTGCTACCACGTTTCTACCACTTTTCTATCACTTTAAACTGTACATATTAAATATAAAAGCCAACGCTAAATAATTCTATTACCAGAACCGAGATAACCTTTGTAGTGTGCAAATCATACTAACAGGTTAGTTACTACTATGGAACTTACTCCAACTAACCGAGGTAAACAACGTGTACTCTATAAAGGCTACTCTTATAACTATAGACGACAAAATGTAAAAGGAATAATATTCTGGCAATGCTCGAAACAGAGGTCAACAACATGTCGAGGCAATATGAAAAGTAGAAATGGTGTGGTTTTAAGTGTGAGTGATCATCAATGTAGTGCTCCAGACAAAACACTGATGGTATTGACAAAAAAAATCATCAGAATGCTAAAAAGTTAGTACAAGAGAAAGATGATGCTACTCAAAATAGTGCATTGTTTGTTGAGCAACGTTTAACCCCTGTTGTAAAAGTTATGTTGTATCCATCTTCCACGCATCAAGAGTCATCAACATCACAGACTATGCAAGAAGTAGTGTTGTTGTTGTTTGAAGGGGCTGAACTACAAAGTCATCTGCCCTTGATATGCAAGTGGATCGAAAAGGACTAGATAGTAATAGACAAAAGAGAGTTGTAGTTTGTATATAACTATTGTACAAGTACTTACATTAAATAAATAAAAATAGTGTATGGGTATTGTCTGTTTTTCTTAATTGCTATCCCTATGTCCCACTATTAATGCAATTGTTAACCATCAACATTCTCTGACTATGTTCGCAAAGAGAGTGACCTTAAACATTACACTCTATTTATGGTTTGTGTACCGAGTACACAATAATACAGTGTGGTCAAGCCATGTTGAGGCAATAGTTATATCAGGTAAGGGATTCGAACCCTTGCTTTCTTGTACAGAAAATTTGAACTTAAGTCAAACACCATAACCACTCGGTCAACCTGACTGTTACTAATTTAATTATTTTTGTGGACTTGAGTGTTTATAAAACTTTTTCCAGTATACATTGACTAAACCACTTGTTTGTTTTGAAATATAGATTTTGTTTTGTTTGACCATAACATTGCAGTTATGAGTCTTGTGAACTGGGTGTTTAATATAGGGTTAAAGGCATTTTAAAATAATTTTAGAAAAGCTCTTAGGTATCGTGTCATGGGTTTTAGTAATGCATTACTGTTCGTTGACTAACATTTACCGTTACACAACATTATTTTGGTGAGCTCTACATGTTGTTGTTTGAGTCGTCAGTCTTTTGACTGGTTTGATGCAGATCTCTATGCCTCCCTGCCCCGAGCGAAACGTCTCATTTCTATATAGCTACCACACACTACATTCAAGGCTATCTGTTTAACATATTATAACCTTGGATCTCCCCTACAAGCTCTTGGGTTCAATTCCTAGATTTAACACAAACTTTTAAAAGTGGTATGATAACTAAAACTAGTCTACTCAGTCTCGGGTGGTCCAAATAAGTAGAGAGGGTTTGATTCACACCTCAACCATAGAGCACTATGTTCTTTTCTTTTTTTAAATAATGATAGCCATTTGTTCAATTTCGCATTTCACACATTGCAATTTGTCAATTTTCCATTTGCATTTTTTTAAATGACAGTTTGATGTTTTTCAATTTCATGATATGGAAACATGGATTTTTCCATTTTCATATTTACACATTTGCCAATTTCCCATTTGCATATATTTTCTTAAATGTCCGTTTAACGTTTTTAAAATTTTGTCTATGTGGAAACATGGATTTTCCATTTTGCTGTTTACAAATTTTTTATATATTTATTTTGTGTATGTTGAAAAAAATCGATATTTCCAAAACAAGATTTTCTATTTTTCATTTTATGATTTTGTAAATAATATTAATGTGAGTGCTTGACCATGGATTTTCCATTTTGTTGTTTACAAATTTTTTATATATTTATTTTGTGTATGTTGAAAAACGATATTTCCAAAACAAGATTTTTTATTTTTCATTTTATGATTTTGTAAATGATCTTAATGTGAGTGCTTGGCCATGGCAATAATACAGTCTATGTTGTGTGAACCTGTGCAATTTTTTAAATTTATTTATTCACACATGTTGTACACTACCTATAGCTCTGTGTGTACAGTCCTCAGCCCCACATATTTCTTTCTCTTTCCACCTGTGTTCTCTCATACATTACCCCTCCCCCTTTCCCTCCCTTCACCTCCCACCACTGGTGTTTGCAGCTCTTGCCTATCTATTGGTTGTGACATCATTCCGACAAGTTGCATCATACTTTTTACTGATTCAGCGATTCCCACGCTTTGAACATTCTCTTATCGTGCACGTGGACAGCTAACGTTCAAAGTGAACACCTGTGCCAGATCAAATTTCACGTCAACTAGCATTTTGTCACGTACGAAGCAAAACAGGATGTGACTTGTTAACAGTTATCGCGCACGTGGACAGCTAACGTCCAAGGTGAACACCTGCGGTAGATCAAATTTCACGTCAACTTGCATTTTGTCACGTACGAAGCAAGACAGGATGTCACTGGTTTAGCCTACATGTGGTTTCACACATGTGTATGCATGCATTTAGCTCTTCCCTGCCACCACAATGGTCAGATTATTTCACTTTCAAGCGTATTTGTCATTTTTCCATTGCACCTGTTGTCAAGTCAGATCAACGTCTTCCAATAAGCTCAAATGACATTCACCTCCTGTAAGTTTGTTTTCTCTACTCGCTTCGACCAACATAGAACCAAGTTCTCATCACCGTTTACACGTTAAAGGTAAAATGTGAGAAAAAACGCACGCTCGCTCTGTCATACACCGACCCGCCGAAATAGCGATTGATCTATTGAACACAGCCACCATGGTCAGCGACAGGTTCGTTGAAACACACACACACACCCAGCCGTATCGTCTCTCTCAACCACCACGCTTTATAAACATTATAAACAAGTAACGGTAATGAATTTTTTTTCAACATGTACGGCGTTAGGCCCTTTGTGAATTATTTTTTGGAAAAAAATATCTATCACATTTGAAAGGGGGCGTTAGCCCGAGTCCTAGGACACCTCGTACACGTCTCTACGGTTATGGGTTCGTGAGATATCGGCAAAAATCACAAAAAACACGTGTTTACCCCAAAATCGCGTTTCCGAAATTTTTTAAAATTACAACGAGTGGTCTATAGCAAAGAGGACGTCTGGCCGAATCCTTGGACCCATCGTACATGCCTCTAGCGTTATTGCTTCGTGAGATATCGACAAAATCACAAAAACACGTGTTTACCCCAAAATCGAGTTTCCCAAATTTTTTAAAATTACAATGAGTGGTCCATAGCAAAGAGGACATCACCCCGAGTACTTGGACCTGTCGAACACACCTCTAGCATGATTGGTTCGCGAGATATCGGCAAAATCACAAAAACACGTGTTTACCCCAAAATCGAGTTTCCAATTTTATTAAAAATTATAACGAGTGGTCCATAGCAGAGAGGACGTCACCCCGAGTCCTTGGACCTGTCGAACATGCCTCTAGCATGATTGGTTCGCGAGATATCGGCAAAATCACAAAAACACGTGTTTACCCCAAAATCGAGTTTCCAATTTTATTAAAAATTATAACGAGTGGTCCATAGCAGAGAGGACGTCACCCCGAGTCCTTGGACCTGTCGAACATGCCTCTAGCATGATTGGTTCGCGAGATATTAAAAGCACATGACCTTTTAGTTTTGGTCTTCTCATTAAATTAAGAGCCTATAGGAAAGTAGGGGGCATCACTACGAGTGCTAGGACACCCTGTATGTTCAAATCCGACCATTGGTTAGCGAGATATCAGCTTCGGGGCAAATACGAGGAGGGCTCAATAAGTTAGTAGACAGCTCTGTCACTACCCCACTACTTACAAAACACAAACTGGGGTAGAGGGCATAGGGACCTTTCATTTATGTCAAATAAACGTTTTTGTAGAGTTCCTAGTTTCCAAAATATAGAATTTTCAAAATTCGAGTGTTTTCAAAAAAAACATAAAAGTAAAAACGTTTCATTATAGAAAATAAAGGGCATAAAGACCATTCGTTTGAGCCATGGCACAACGTTCTATCATGTTTAGTTTTCAAACTATCACCTAGTTTCGAAAACAAAAATTTTCAAAAAAAATTTGAAAAATATAACGAGTGGTCCATAGCAAAGAGGACGTCAGCCCGAGTCCAACGATACCTCATTTGTCAAAATCGGACCATGCGTTCGAGAGATATTTAACATGGCTGAGGCTTAGTAGTGGGTCGAGGAGGGTTCTAGAGTGCGTTGGAACTGTCATCACTCCACTACTCACCGATCTATTTATTGGAAACACTGATACCACGTATGGTGTTCGCTATGAGGATGATAGTTTTAAAATTGGCGATTCATCCATTAAATTTGCTCGTACTAAAGCTGTCATTAAAAACATCAACTATAAATTAACTCCAGGACTGTCAAAGCTGCTCTTTTCTCGGACCCCCTCTTCCCATGATTACACGTCAGAGGACCTTGACAAATATAAATCCATTTTATTGGATACCCATGCTCACAAAAGACAGTATGATCCCACGCAACAAGTGAATGCCAATATATCTCAAAAATATAAAACCATCATTGCAAAAATGTTTCCCACTAGTCAAAGTACTCGTCGTAAAGCGTCCGCTTCGGGAGTGACATTTAAACCATTAAAACCCCATGTGGATGTTACCTACTGGCACAATCCCAATAAGCTCGTCCAGCGGCTACAGTTGTTGCATGCCTCACGTCAAGCTGGCCATACCGGTCACGATTGGGAAATTCAAGAAATTGAACAAGAACTTCGAAATGCCAAAATTATTGTTTAAGCCCTCTCCCATTAAAATGGGTATTGCTCACGAGTTGCATCGCCCAGCTAGGCGTCACTATCCGCGACTCAAGGTGATTTCACGAGGTGTGGATGAACTTTGGCAGGCTGACTTGGTTGAAATGATACCCTATGCTAGCGTTAACGACGGTGTACGCTATATGTTGACCGTCATTGATGTCTATTCCAAAATGGCCTTTGTTGAACCTGTGCGTCGCAAGTCTGGTCCACTAGTTACCAAGGCCTTTCAACATATTATTCAACACTCCAAACGTCAACCTCAGCTGCTACAAACTGACCAGGGGAAAGAATTTTTCAACAAGGATTTCTCCAGTTTTCTCAAATCTAAGGATATTCACCATTACACCACATACAGCAATCTCAAAGCCAGTGTGGTCGAGCGGTTCAACCGAACATTGAAAACCCATATGTGGAAAGCGTTTACCGCTCAGGGCACGTATCGCTGGTTGGACATGTTACCAGAGCTAGTATCACGTTACAATGACACCAAACATAGAACGATTGGGAACAAGCCACGCCTCGTGACCAAAAATATTCAGCGATTGGATAAACTGTTTAACCCCATAAAAACAGCCGATCCTAAACGTCACCGACTGAAAATTGGGGATTTTGTTCGAGTGAGCAAATTTAAGTCTGCCTTCAATAAGGGCTACACGCCTCAGTGGGGGACTGAACTATTTCGAATTCGTCAAGTCAACTTGGACATTCCAGTCACCTATTTACTGCAAGACCTCAACCACCAACCCATAAAAGGTAGATTTTATCTCCATGAACTTCAGAAAACAGCATTTCCTCAGCATTATCTTGTGGAAAAAGTGTTGAAACAAAAAGGAAATAAACTCTGTGTCAAATGGTTAGGGTTTAACTCTACGTTTAATTCTTGGATCAATAAATTACATGTTGTATGAACCTGTGTACTTTTTTTTATTCGCACATGTTGTACACCCCCTATAGCTCTGTGTGTACAGCGCTCCGCGCTTCATGCATGTTCATACATGTTTGTCTTTCCCTTTCCACCTGTGTTCTCTCTTACATTACCCCTTCCCCTCTCCCCCCCCCCCCTCCACCTCCACCACTGCTGTTCTTAGCTCTTGCCTATCTATTGGTTGTGACATCATTCCCACAAGTTGCATCATACTTTTTACTGATTCAGCGATTCCCACGCTTTGAACATTCTGTTATCAGGCACGTGGACAGCTAACGTCCAAGGTGAACACCTGTGGCAGATCAAATTTCACGTCAACTTGCATTTTGTCACGTACGAAGCAAAACAGGATGTAACTTGTTAACAGTTATCGTGCACGTGGACAGCTAACACCCAAGGTGAACACCTGTGGTAGATCAAATTTCACATGAACTTGCATTTTGTCACGTACGAAGCAAACAGGATGTAACTTGTTTAGCGTACATGTCATCTCACACGTGTGTGCATGCATTTCACACTCCCCTGCCACCACGATGGTCAGATTATTTCACCTTCAAGAGTCATTGTCATTTTTCCATTGCACCTGTTGTCAAGTCAGATCAACGCCTTTCAATAAGCTCAAATGACATTCACCTCCTGCTCGTCTGCAAGTTTGTTTTCTGTACTCGCTTCGACCAACATAGAACCAAGTTCTCATCACCGTTTACACGTTAAAGGTAAAATATCAGAAAACGAGCCCTCGCTCTGTCACACACCGACCCGCCGAAATAGCGATTTTTCTATTAAGCATGGTCCTTGTGGTTAGCGACAGGTTCGTTTAAACACACACACACACACCCAGCAGTATCGTCTCTCTCAACCACCACGCTTCATGGACATTATAAACAGGTGAAGAAAAAAAATAGTTTTTTCAACATGTATGGCGTTAGGCCCTTTGTGATTTTTTTTTGAAAAAATATCTACCACACTCGAAAGGGGGCGTTAGCCCAAGTGCTAGGACATCTCGTACACGTCTCTAGCGTTATTGGTCCATGAGATATCAGCAAAAATCACAAAAAACAAGTGTTTACCCCAAAATCGAGTTTCCAATTTTTTAAATAATATAACGAGTGGTCCATAGCTAAGAGGACGTCAGCCCGAGTCCTTGGACCCCTCGTACACGCCTCTATCATGATTGGTTCGCGAGATATTAAAAGCGGATGACCTTTTAGTTTTGGTCTTTTAATTAAATAAAGAGCCTATAGGAAAGTAGGGGGCATCACTACGAGTGCTAGGACACCCTGTATGTTCAAATCCGACCATTGGTTAGCGAGATATCAGATTCGGGGCAAATACGAGGAGGGTTCAAAAAGAAGTGTCGCAGCTTTCCCCTCATCCCACTACTGTCAGGCTTTCATCCTAGAGACTTGAAATTTATTTTCGGGGTAGGGGGCATAGGGACCTTGCATTTACGTCACATAAACCTTTTTGTATAATTCACAGTTTCCAAAATATAGGCTTTTCAAAATTCGAGTTTTTTTCAAAAAAACATAAAAAATAAAAAAGTTTTATTAAAAAAATAAAGGTCATAAAGACAATTTGTTTGAGCCATGGCACAACGTTCTATCCTGTTTGGTTTTCAAACTATCGCTTATTTTCGAAAACAAAAAAAATTCAAAAATTTTTGAAAAATATAATACATGCTCCATAGGAAAGAGGACGTCAGCTCGAGTTCAACGACGCCTCATTTGTCAACATCCGACCATGGGTTCGCGAGATATTGGCTTGAACTCACGCGGCGGCCATGACACTATTTCGAAGCACCACCACTCCCCTACTGGAATGAGTGAAAATTGTCGCATGTGCAGTGTAAGCAAATAAACCTTTTTCCGGCTGCATGTAGCATTTGTAAGATAAAAAGGACTTAGTAGGTGACAAAAATCTTCAAAAATGATATTTTAGACGTTCAGGGCTAATTGCAATATAAAGCACAGGATCTTGTTGAAAAAACTATATAAACATAAAACTGAGTAACTCTATTGTATAACTCATAAATCAACATGATACATCGTGAGAGGACATGCCCACTTTTGCTGAGACTTCTGTAAATAACTTCTCTTGTTGAGAGATATGCAATCTTCATGTTAGTAGCACAGATAGATTCGAGTTTATTTTGTTCCTGTCTGGGGAACAGGGTTGTTCTAGATTTACCATTTCAGTCAAAAATTAACTTCATTTTTTACAGAACTGTTTCTTTTGTTGTCTTTTGTGCATATTGTACTATTCGAAAACTTCTGGACCAAAATACACGAAACTTTTCTTGTGTAGTAATATCTCATTGAGAAATGGAAATACTTGTTGAGTTGTTGTTAATAATACATTTGAGGGGCTTGAGACATCTTGGTATAGTTGGGTGTGTGTTGCAGTTGTCTGGCAACCTGTATTTCTGTGATGACTGTAGTGAAAATGAAAATCCACAGGGATGGGGTAGACGCTCCTGTAGGGAGTGTAGAAAAACCCGGGGAAAAACCACACTCAGAATAACCGCTGTCAGCACCGGGATTCGAACCTACGGTATTCGTACTTACTGCAGGTGCCCTCGCGGCCATGGTGCACGTTCGACGAGTGCGGCTACGACGCGGGACGATAAGCTTGTAGAATTTGGCTTCGAGTAACTATAACCCCCCCCCATTGGTCGATCCTGGCTACGCTACTGCATAAGCTAGAGGTAACCAATATGTGGGTGGCACGAATGATTGCTGGGACAAATAGATGGGAGCAATGGCAGGAAGGTACTCGTAATGAAGAGATAAAGGCTAGGTAAGAAACGAATTCGCTATAGATGAAGCTGTTCGTATGAACCTATGGTAGGGTCATGTGGAGAGAATGGGGAAGAGTTTAATGAGTTCAGTTGTACAGGGTAAGAGAAAAAGAGGTAGACCTAGGGGGTGATTGTTACATTCAGCGAGAGGTGGAAGTAGAGGTGGCCGCAGTGCTAACTGCAAATAGGGCATCATGGAGGAGACTTGTCCGCAAACAGAGGCTTGCAGACTAGACTGGGCGCTAAAAGCAAAACATTCTCAAATGGAAATGAAATGATGAATAAAATTATTCCTAAAGGCTAGAGTAATTTTATTTTTACGGCACTGCAATTGATTATTCAAGCACTGAGAGTGCTTAATAGAACCGATTTACACTGCTATTTGAACGATGCAGTATTGGAAAACAAATCACAAGGTGATGTCAAATGATTGTAAGACTTCTGATTCATGTTATTGATGAGCATTAGTTTATGGTTCGTATATTTTACATAAATTTACAGTATTATAGACCAATTAGGTTCAACAAAATGTAGTATTTTCTACATTATAGGTCTGTTGGTGAATCTGAGTATGAAACAAAAATGTTATCCCCCGTTTCATGCTGTTAGAACCGCCACTGCCACTATTATACCACGTTTTATTCGCAAATTTAGTTAATCATGAAAATGAACAGTATACTGGACATTTTGCTACATCCGAATGAAATAAATCACTGAACTGCATTTTCTTTTCTTTGGATGTTCTTAGATGCCATGGATGGTTACTCTACGGCAATCGGCAATACTACACAAGATAGTGCTCACTGCGGGGCCGCGTGGATCGATGAGCAGAAACATTTGAACATAACACCCAGAGAGCATTTTGTGTGGTGCTCCACGATAGCGCTCTCATCCCCTGACATCTCTTGGCAGCCCGTACAGGCTCGACGGTAAGGATCACGTTTATAAATATTACTAGTATATTTAAATCCTAGTTGTAAAATCGTAACGTTCATCTGATTTATTTTTATTTTTAAATGTTTATATTTCCCTTGATGTCGTATGTACTAACGTAATACTTGGTGAAACTATGTTTACTTCAGTAGTGTATTCTAATTTCTAAACCCAGGAGTCATTACTCATCACAGTCCTACACTTGTATTTATACCTGCGTTAGTGACGAGGATCACGTGTCGGCCGTACTTAGAATGAACGTCCGGTCTTACCCGGTGCTGTCAGCTGTGAGAGCAGAGAGTGTGACTCAGGGGGTGTCAACCAGATAGGGATTATTTGGTACCATCGGTGTAGTATCGCGGCCAGACGTAAGGAGCGGATTAAGCGCTGTATATCGTCCTGCCAACATATGCATGATACACGTTGTAATTAAATTGCAAATATATCCCTATATTTAGTCAATAAATATACACATAATTCCTAATTGAAATTTCCTTGCAATTATCTTGCTCACCGACGATAATTACGGCACTTATCATTAAATAAACATTATTTCTACTGGGTTGGCGGCATTGACCAAAATGGACGCACTGTTTATGTCGTGCTTGATGTAAACAATATTGGCCGTACATTAATATTTTATAATAAGCTAATGTTGTGTTCTTTCTCATCTTTCTTTCATCAAATCGTCTTCTTGGTAATGAGAAGTGAACAGTTCTTGTTCTGCTACGCCAAGTAAGTACGCTTATTTTAAGAGTTTAAGTGAAAACTTGTTTCTGTAGTGCCTGTGAAAAATATACCTTACCGGTAGCCTAGTTTTGAATTGATATTAGACGCAGTGTACAGGTGATATTCTACTTGACATATTAATTAACTTGCACTATTATTTATTCCACAGGTAGGCCTACCAAATTCTGTGAACAAACAAATCGTAAATTGCTGTTCTCGAAATAGCAGATGAATGTGGCAATTTGGCCTACTCTCCTGAGAAATGACCAGGTAAGTGTCTATGTTACCGTAATGTTTTCAACTTGATATATTTGGACCAAAATGTAGACCTCTGAAATAAATTTTAATGTTGGACCTGTAATTACAGGTTCTAAAATCTTAACACACACTGGTCCTATGGGTGGCTGTGTGCTCTTGTTCTGTGGAGCAAAGTCCAACATTAAAATTTATTTCAGAGGTCTACATTTTGGTCCAAATATACAAATGAACGAAGCACCAAATGGTGAACGCATTTGTACTCTGAATTTGAAGCATATTAAGTTCATCAGAATGGTTTCATTTTATGCGTATATTGTTATTTTAGAATAGGCTATATTTATTTTTCTTCCCATCATTCCATAATTATTTTTAGAAAATTCAGCAGCTACAGCACTATTCATGCGTTGCAAAACTATTTCTCCTCTGGCAGAAGATTAAGAATAGAATTAGAAACGATGAGACATCTTTCAGAAGGGTGATACCTGCAGAAGCAGTAACAAAACCACTCACCAGACACATCAAAAATCTAGAAGATATGCTGGATTAACCCTTAATTGTTGTGTAATAGAAACACACGTGGATTAGTTACATTAATCGCAGAATTAAAATTTTAGTTATTTTCTGAAAGGTGAGAGAGGCAATCTTATGGGTTTCATCAATCATAGATGTCTATTACATTAATAAATAAGCTTCTGTGTCCAACTAAAATACTCCTCATCAGTTTTGATGTGGTGTTAACTCATAAAACAGTGTAAAGAAGATAGGTTAATATGTTTATGTTCGACACTGGTGAAATGTAAATATTATGTCAGAAAACTGTACTATAATGAGGCTCATTATAGTACAAGTTTTCATTATGATACAGTTTCTCCCACCAATCAGAGCTCAAGAAACAGTTGTGTGACCAATTAGGTGAGGATAGCATCGCACCTGCGCTCACTTCCATGGCCCCCTATTTTAAATTTCACTGCGTGGCGAGTGTCATAGTGAGGTATTCCAGGAGGCCATGGTCAAATACAAGGTATTCTTTGCATCCCATGCGCTCTGTTCAGTATATAAAACTGGTGAAATCTCGACAGATATTTATGAATATTTATGTTCGAACATAAAATAGTTATAATTATCGTCGAACATAAACAGTCGTATGCAACTCGTCTGTAATTGTAATTAAGACACTCGTATGGAAATTATAAAACTCGTGTCTTAATTATTGTCATTATAGGCTCGTTGCATAATGTACTATTAAGTTACAAGGTGCACATATAATAAGCCACTACAACAGAGATCTGAGTGAAATCACATGAAATTTTATTAACAAATAGGTTCAGGCTAGAACTATTACCACTGTGTTGTATTGTTTCTTCCAGTATCACAGTAAACAATTTGTTTTAAAGGACTCTTCATCTTGTATTATGTTATATCGTGGGATAGATAGATACAAGATAAATATAATTCATTTATTATATGCCAATGTAATGGTTGACATACCTATATTTTATTCCTACACGTTACTTACAATATTTTTCAACACGTAGGATGCTAATGTCTAAGCCAGTCACAGCTCGTGCTCAGTAGCGGCTGGTGTAGAAAATTAGTTGTGTGTAGAGATGGGCAGCAGTCGACTGAAAACAGTCGAATTAGTCGATAGTTAAAACAATCGACTTATTCGACTGCTTTTAAAAAACAGTCGAATGAATTCAACGACTACTCACCGTATCATAAACAAGTCGTTTGCAAACGACTGATCTCAAAACAATCGTTGGAAATCATTGGAATGAAACAAGTCGTTGGCAAACGACTAATTCCAAGCGAATGGAATCATTCGAATTTAAGTAGTCGTTCTAATCAAACGACTTCTTCAGGATAACTTCATGCTACAATTCATTGTGCTGTATGTTTATTGTAGAGCTTTAATTAATAAGTTAAGTATACCTGTAGGTGCCTATAGTTTTATACAGTTCGTTGATTCTTTCAATGAAATAGCCTAAATCCAGTTGTCCAAGTTATTGGAAATGTTAAGCATTCAATATTTAGGTTATGCTTGAACTCCAGATACCGGTTTTCTGGCCCATCATCCCAGGCAAGCCTCCCAGTCAGATGGATCATTTGGCTGTAATTTTGAATTAGAGTAAGGTTGTAGTATGCGTGGTCAGATTTAGACAATAGCCTACTCCATGAAGGGGTCATGGCTACGCCTTCTATGTTTGTTTATTGAATAGAGTAACTGAAATGAGGGATGTATACTGATTTTAAGATTTGTGGAATGAGTTTATGAATTTTTAATAGAATTTAATCAAGTCTTCAGTAAAGTTGAAGGAGACATGATCGTGTTTAGACAATAGCCTACTCCATGAAGGGGTCATGACTATGCTTTCTATGTCTGTTTAAGGTGTAGTGTGGCTGAAATGAGTGAGGTTTACTGATTTTGGTGTTTGTGGAGTAGTCTTTTTGTTTTTAATTTAGGTTTTGTGAAGCTCGTTGCGGAGTTGTTTTATGGATTTTATTGCTCTGCAAATGAAGTGTATTAGGGGGGTTTGGTTTAGCTGTAGTTTACAGGGTTATGGCTGAGAGTTGTTGTAGCAGTCCTAACAACTGTGTCAGAGCAGTGGCATGCTGTGTGGGAGGGGGGGTTAGTGGCAAAGACATGAGGGCAGGGATGGAAGAGTTTATGTGTTCCCTCACAGTTGGCGCACTTAGGCTTATCTCAAGGTACCGTACAGATAGAGTGGTGATGTAAATCTCCAGCGGGTACTGTGAGGACAGCTTGACGGCTGTAGGTGCCTATAGTTTTATACAGTTTCTTGTTCGTTGATTCTTTCAATGAAATAGCCTACGTCCAGTTGTCCAAATATATATGTATGTCATTTCATTGGAAATGTTAAGCATTCAATATTTAGGTTATGTTTGAACTCCTTAACACAGTCTATACACTTTTAATGAGAATTGGGTGCATTCTTGAATTATTACACAACTTGAACATGGGCTTACCAATTATGGCTTAGAGTTCTATTTATTTTATGATTGAATTTCATTCATTTATTCTACCACGTGATAAATGAATTACAAGAAAATTATTATGAAATTCTCCCCATAGCGTGATGGTAATGATCGATGCAAACATAGAATAGATTTTCCAGGAAAATTAAATCAGAAAATATTTTATATTGGGATCCAATATTAATAGCATTTTAGCCAGTCGGAGGGTGTGTACGCTCAAATTGATTCTGGTTGTCAATTGGTTTGTAGAGATGGGCATCAGTAGTCGACTGACAAAAGTTAAAACCATCGACTTGTTTGACTGCTTTTAGAAAACAGTCGAATGAATTCAACGACTACTCACCTTAACATAAACAAGTCGTTTGCAAACGACTGAACTGATCCCAATTGTTTTAACATGCTCTGAGCGCTGGCATAGTTTTACGTTCTGGTCATAAATTGTTTGTATTCACATGGTTGCCAACATCTCCACTGAAAGTTCGCTCTCGTTACTGTTCTAAAGTGCTCTATTTTCGTGTCTCGTGTGTATTTATTCTAGGCTGTCGTGTTCTTGTTCAAGTTGTATTTCAACTCTACACTCTTAGTATGGTATTTTCTGCAAAACAACTAAGAAATAAAAGGCACGTCACAATTTTGGCTATGGAATTGTTACCGGTACTTTCAGTTCTAGTAATTTAATTAAGTATTGCTCTATTGCTTCACTTATTCAGAGTACATACAGGTAATGTGTCCTATACCAATATCGGGGAACATTTACTCATTGCAACATTGGATATAATGGCTGCACTATACACAACGCCGCAACCTCCATTCGAAGCACAGTAAAAATAAATAACTTGGATCAATTTCAATTTCTTTTCAGTACATATTATTCTTAAAAATAAATGAGACCAACCAGGTGGTATAGTTCTTGGTTGACACTTCTGGGGTCCATGTTTGATTGCTGAATGTCAAGAAATCTAATTCTAGTCTGAGGGTAAGAACAGGGTACACACAGCCTAGTGAGGTAAACTGGGAAATGTTGGGTTTGATTCTCCGCTTAGCCACCCAGCAAGTGGTTTATCATGGGTTCCCACACATACAGAATTTAAATTTCTAGGTAATTCCCATCTTGACTGCCTCCTGTAAATCCGAAAACAAGTAGGGTAGTCGTATTCATTCATTCCTATTCATGAGCTTAAATGGCACTCTGTCAAACACATACATGTGTCAGAATCCAACACAACACAAAATAACATAATGACTTGATTTTGTCTGCTGTTAATTCATTTTATGGGCTTGGGACATCTTGGTCATCAGCCCCATGCAGTTGGGTGTGGGTAGAATTGCTCCGATTATGTGATGACTGTAGTAGTGTGTGTAGCTTTATAAGGGACAGGCTTGGGGAGGTGCCCCAGGAGTTGAAATAAGGTACTACCGGATTTCCATCAGGAAAGGAATAAAATAAAATAATGTTGAGGCCCACAGGAGAGATCTGCAGAATTATCTTGGCTGAGTGGACAGGGAATTTGTAACTGTTCCTGTTGGTATTTCAATTTCATTTTAGTACATATTATTAAAAATTCTTAAAAATAAATGTCCCTAACTATGGCTGCCACCTTTCCAGTCCTCATCTGAATTACAGAAAGTATAGCCTACACACTACTACAGATACCACAATAACAGAGATTATCATATAAATCCTATACACTTCCAAATATATGGGGCTAAATGAATATGTTATCAAAAGCCCTAAAATTAATATCAAAAACACAATGATTCTACAATAAGAGATTCTTTTAAAATATAGTTATAGTAGGTGCAAACATACACATAACAGCAAATTCAAGTTCTCCATTTCAAGCATTACACATTTATTAAGTTAACTGTTTCAACATACAAACTTGCATGTGTTGTAGGAATTTGCGGTTCATCGGTGTCAGCCATGGCGTCAAGGAGGTAATAGGTCCATTATCATGTGCTGTAGCCTACCGTTATACCTTGGCAAGAAAGAAGAACATGCCTCAACACATACTTTTAAAAGGACCAGATTTGATTACTGTATTTTTGCTAAGTTTGATTTTGGCTCTCCCTGTTATTTTTTCTTCGTTGACAAACTTTTTAAATAAAACATGATGATTTCTAGCAGTATTGAGTGTGTTTCTTGTTTTTCATTGAAAGTCCTATTTCTCCTTTCCCCTTCACAGCATGTCATAGAATTTACTGTATTAGTGTGCCATGAAATTTGTTTATGTACATGTACTTACTGTATTTCACCCTTCAAAATTGGTGGAATGGATATATTTTAAAGGGAATATCAAATGAACTACTGTATATAAATTTTGTGATATCCAATTATTTTTCTGAAACTAATGAATTTGGCATTAATTACACTAACAATTTTAGTGTGATGAGGATCAGGTTACACCACCTATTTCCTTGGTATTCTCTCTTAAAATTTTCCCGTTATTGCGAACAGCATCAATCATTTTAAGATATGAATATTCTCCCTTCCCAGTACTTTTCCTTTCTAGTTTAATCTCGGAACTAATCGGCTATAATTGGGCCTACTGTGGTTAATTGGAAGGGACCATTTTTTTTTTATTGAGTAATAATATGCTGCAGACCTTATAGTAGCCTAATTCTTGTCAATGCAATATGCTCCAATTGCAACTGAAAGAAATGTAAACATGTAAATTATTGATGAGGTCATGTCCTAAATGCTGTGATTGCTCATTTCAGAGTTCCGGAATTCACAATTTCCCACTTTGGTATTATTAAAAAAAAAACTGTTATTGCTATTTTGAAAGTGATTTATTTCGTGTAGATCATATTATTATCTCCACACTTAAAAACGTGTGCTATAAGTATTGGGAAGATTGTGATTTTCGGAACATTGAAGTGGGCAGAGCAGTTAGGACGAGAATATTTAGCGGAACGAGGGGAAGGGGTGGGGTAGGCTACCCGCACGGCCGTGCTCAACTAGTACCGCGGTCAAACACCAGACAGCGCTGAAGTTTTAGTGACCAAGAATTAGCATGGCTGTCGGCTATCTGTAGTAGTAGGTAATCTGTGGTGTGACTATTGCTCAACAATAGAGCTAATGTATCGCTGTATCAATAGATGGCACTGATGGCAACTTCTCGTCTGAAACTTGCGCAGAATCATATTATTAAAGAGGGTTTTGTACAAGTACAGTTGCCAGTATAATTTCTGAGGCAAAAACTATAACAGAATTTTTGATATTAATAAGGATCAAGTATATGACGTGTTTAAGAAAGGTCTGTCCGAACCCTCGTGTCCCCGCATGCACGCATGCATGCACATCCAATAATAACAGTGTTGTAAAGCGCCACACGCAGAGCCACTGTTGCCAAGTAACGAAAGTCCGGGAGTTTATGAACTATCTGTGCGATCTTCTGACGGCAACACTATCAAATGGATTGGGTTGACGTTTTTTATGGAAAGCTATCTATATTTCGCATTTTTAGCCTACTTTTAACATAGAAAACAAGTAGTTCGTGAAGAACTATACAGCCTATTTTTATATATCCTACTTATGTCAATTGCCTCTATCAACATACAAAATTTCAGTTTGATTGCTGTAATAGATTCGTAGATATTGAGAACCGTCTAAATATTTCGGATGGTCGCCATGTTAGATTTTTATTATGTAGGTCTTAGAGTTATGTACTATTACACGAAGATTACTGTGTAGTATTCAAACTTAAATCGCATGATTAGGATACAAGAAACAAAAACAAGATTTTAAAATTTCGCACAGTGCCATTTTGTGGTTATGAAAACAATTGAAATAAATTAGATGCCAGTGGATTAATATTTGCATAGGCATTTACCGTACCACGTATCACTGCACTGGGGTGGTTAATTCGCGAGAAACGTCCATTTAAATATTTATATTTCACGTCGCCGCCATGTTGGATTTGTGCCCACCAGGTTATTGCAAGTCCCATAGGTGAACTTATGTTCATAGCCTCTATGAACATAAAAGAAATCAGTTTGATTGCTGTAATAGATTCGTCGATATTGAGAACCGTCTAAATATTTCGGATGGTCGCCATGTTGGATTTTTATATGTATAGGCCATAGAGTTACAGTATGTACCATTAAATTCAAATTATTGCATAGGTTCATTATTCAAACTTTCACTTCGATCGCATGATTACGACACAAGAAATAAAAAAATTATTTTAAAATTTCGCACAACCGCCATCTTGAAGTTATATAAACAATTGAACTGAATTAGATGCCAGTGCATTACAATATGTATAAACATTTACTGTACCATATTTCACTGCGCTCAGATGGTTAAATCGCGAGAAAAGTCTATTAGAATGTTTCAACTTTGCTTGGCCGCCATGTTCGTTTTGTACTTTACAGGTGTTTGAAAGTTACATAGATTAACTTGTAACAGTGCCCTTTATCACCGTACAAAATTTCAGGGGGATATCTGTAATAGTTTCGGAGATATAGAATGCCGGTGAAATATTTCGCACAGTCGCCATCTTGAGACTATGTAAACAATCGAACTAAGTTGGATGCCAGTGCATTACAATGTGTATAAACATTTGCTGTACCAAGTTTCATTGCGTTTGGATGGTTAAATCGTGAGAAGAGTCTATTAAAATTTCAACTTCGCTTGGCCGCCATGTTCGTTTTGTAGTTAACAGGTTTTTGAAAGTCTCATAGGTGAACTTCTAGTAGTGCCCTTTATCACCGACGTACAAAATGTCAAGGTGTTATCGGTAATAGTTTCGGGGATATAGAATGCCAGTGAAATATTTCGCACAGCCGCCATGTTGGATTGGCGAGACGTAATAAAATTTGAAGAGCTCGGTTGGGGTCGGCCGAAATGGTGCTATAACCTTGCCGAGTTTCATTGAAATCGCTCCAGCCGTTTAGAAGTTACTGGAGGAGGACACACACACATATGCACACACATACACACACACACACGGACAAAAGGTGATCTCATAAGCCTATTTTTTCATAAATGAAAAGAGGATAAAATACGTGAAAGTATGATTATGAGATCAATCTGTGTCGTTTTGTGTGTCAGTCTGAGATTCCTCCATTAGCCTATGACTTTTGAACGCCTGCACAGAATTCCACAAAAAGTGGTATACATCAACTCCTCCTAGTGTCATCCACATATCATATTTTCAAATTCGCCATTGTTGCCAACAGAAAATAGGCGCCATTTTGAATTTTTACATTAGAATTCATATATTGATACAACACGCAAAGAAATGTAGTTCTGAAAAAATTCAGGTAAGTTACCTCTCTTTGTATATAATGCGCATCCGTCATCTTGAATATACAAAATATTAATTGCAATAATTAACCATCTAATAATTTTGCAATTTTAAAATTTGGTAAGAAAGTAGTATCATGCAGGAGCTTTACTCCGCTGAAGGCACAAGTCCTTAGAATGTACACATTCAAGATGGTGGCTGTGCGTGGTAGGCTACTATCAAAACGTAAAAATAGATGTAGCAGGATATAGTTGAGTAATGACCCCAAAATCTCGTCAAAGAGAAGTCTTGTATAATTGGCTTCATTTGCATATATCACAAGACTGTTGCACTGGATATTACGTTCATCCTCCATCTTTAATATATAAAATATAAAAATTCACCTTCTAATAAACTTATAATTTCGCAACTGGACATAGGCAATGCCGTGAGACAGCTTTACTTTTTAGTTAGTTATTGTTATATTAAGGGGCGGAACTACGAGGTGATGTGCCCCTGAGCTTTACTTGGCTGATAGCACTAGTCCATCAACTTAATCATTTCAAGATGACAGCTATGGGTATTTTTAAAACTCAAAAATAGAGTAGAAGGGTATACTTGAGTGATGCCAACAACATTCTGTGAAGGAAGTGTCTTGTGTGAGAGACCTGACTTGCGCTAGTCTTGAAAGTACGAGTAGCCTGTAAAGTCGATGTTCTTGTGCCCTTGGCAGAGAATAGCTCTTGTATGATGGCACATTATTGCCAAATTTAGAAATTACAAGAAATAAGAAACTTTACGTGGAATTAATTCAGTAATGTTATAGAGAAGAAGGGTATTTCACTTGCTTTATAATTTGGGGGGAAGAACGTGCCTTGCACCTGCACTGCCACTGGTGTGATAACTTGCTAATTACTGCGCAGCCCACCTCAAATACCTCCTACAATTATGTTACCAATACCTTGAAAAAGAACAAGAAAGGGTGATTGAAAGGACACGCGTTTCACCGTGGACGTATTGACCACCGAGTTTGCGACATCACTTTTGTAACTAGAATGCGACAGGTATAAACATTCCATCCGTCTTCACAATAACCTATAAATTTAGCTAAATTCAGCAGTGTTCCTGTTTCTAACTACGACCAGTGTATTGGGAGCATTTAAATATTCAAAAATATACAATTTCGAACGTGGCACTGAGCGACTGAAGGTCGTCGCAGATAGGTACGTATTATGCACGTTGTGTGTGCACTTTCCACTTGGAGACGACTGGAGTTAAAGACAGATTACCCTACTGGTTAAAGCGTTGAGAAGTCGCAACCTTGTGGCTCGTGTGCAGTGGTGGAGCAATGTTCTCTATCACTTTCCACAACTTGCTTTGCTAAAGTTTCTACATTTCTTTATCAACATTGACGACCATTATCAGTGTGTAGCGTTTCCTCTTTGAGAATTCGTGCTACCGCAGTCTGTTTGAGAGCTCCCCGCTCACCGATTTAGTGGCGAAATGGTCAGAATAAGTGAAATTAATATTTAAAAATACTTGATTTGATTACATCCTTGCGGGTTTGGTTCAAAGTAAACAGCTGATCCGTTTAACCGATGGCCCAGTTAAGCAAATTTTGCTGGATAAATATATGCCGGTCCAGTTGTGCAAGGGTCCTCAGAGGCCAATCGCGAATTTTTAAATATATAGTAGTGAGGGGGTGGGGGTAGGAGGGAGGAGAGTCCACGTACGAAATGCAGCTTCGAACAAGTACACTTGGATAGACAGGGGAAATGCTACGCTTGAAGTCAAAATTAACAACGTGATAACCTATGCCATCAGGTTAAATAAATAAATAAATAAATAAATAAATAAATACGTGAATAAATAAATATAAACACCAACAAACTTACAAAGAAGATCTTTGATGTAGTAAACAGCTCAAGCTAGAAAACTAATTGGTATCATGAAATAGAGGAAGACTTAAGGCAGGTGGGGATCGACAGGCAAATGATTGGAGACAGAGGAGAATTCAGAAACAAAATTAAGAATACACAATTTAAAGCAAATGAAAAGGTGAAGGCAAGAACATTGTGGACAGAACAAAGGAAACAGGAGCACAGACAAAGGATGAAGAGATTTTGGAAAGAGAAGAGGAAGAAGGGAGAGAAGTGAAAATTGTGTCATCATGAGATATTTAAGTTCAAACACTGTCCATAAGGGCAAAAATGATGTAATAATAATAATGAAAAATAAATAAACAAACAAATAAATACTTCTCAAACACCCTGTCTCCGACCTAGGGAAATTAACAGCACGAAATTAAAATCCCACGATGACGCTGGGAATCGAACCCGGGGCGCTATAGGCTATCCACTTCCACCACAAAGCCGTACTACGCTATTAACTTGATCCCCTCCATTAATTGTAAAGGTTGAATGATTGACACTACTGTTCGTGAGTAAATTATGCGCAGTGCAAGGATGTGGGGGATATCTCAAGTCTGAGATGAGAATTGCTATTGTCATACCAGACTGTATAATAGTGTAATAACTGGCATCGTTGAGCTTCCGGGTACGATTCATGGATCTGGTACGGGGTCACCAAGCTTCGTCATGTCAAGTAAGAACCTGCCTGATGCTGTAGCTGGTAGAGGGCCGTACCGTCCGTAAACTCCGGCACCTATGTCCCTTGTTGATATTGTACACCACACCAGATCATATTGTACATGCCTATTTCAGCCTTCCTGGAAGTGGTTTTACGTGGTTTCCCACTTCTACTCCAGGCAAATGCCGGGACGGTTCCTAATTTTAGGCCACGGCCACCTCTTTCCCAATCCTCTTCTGATTACAAATACACACACTAATACAGCCATCACAATAACACATGTTATCGGAAATATCACCCCCCCCCCCCCTCCCCACACACACACCCAAGTACACGGGGATACATGCCCACGATGTCACGATAAACAACACCACTCCCATTTCAACCACGGGTGATAATACGTATTCAAAAGTTGAGGCTAGCGATTTTACGAGCATTGTTTCAAATATGTTTGTATTAACTATAGTCTATTGCTACCGGGTGAGTTAGCCGTGGTCATTACGGCATGACTGCTGGCAGTCGCTCACATCCGGGAGGCGAGGAGGTTCGAATCCCCTCGCCGGCAACCTTGAAGATGGTCTTCTGTGGTTTCCCATCTTTCTTCCAGGCAAATGCCGGGGTTGGTCCCTAACTATAGGCCACAGCCGCTACCTTCCAACGCCTCGTCCTTACATTCCAACTTCCCTCCCCAACGGTACTTGTAGCTCACCCATTGGGTGTCCGTCTCGAAGCAGCTACAAAACTGGCGAGCCGAATATGTCCTCAGACACTCCCGGCACTAATAGCCATACGCTAAAAAAAAGTCTATTGCTGTTGTTGAATCATTTGTGGGTTTGCTCCGTCGTGGTCATTTAGCTCCGTGCACTTGGGTGTGTATGTAGGATTTGTCTGATAACCTGTGTTATTGTGTTGGCTGTAGTAGTATGTGTATTTACAATCAAGACTAAGATTGAGAAGGAGGCGTCCGTGGCTTTACGTTCGGTGTCATGCCGGTATTTGCCTGAAGTAGAAGTGGGAAATCACGGAAAACCACTTCTAAGATGGATGAGGTGGGAATCGAACCCACCTCTGTTCATTTCTGCCTCACGAGGCTGAGTGTACCCGGTTCCAGCACACAACCAGAATTACATTTCTTGGCAGAGCCGAGTATCAAACCCGGACTTCACGTATGAGAGCCAAGAATGCTAGCCACTACACCACAGAGGTTCAAATATATTACTAGACGAATGCTACATCTTTCCTCCATTGGAATTGCTTCATTTAAGGGCTTGGACATCGTAGTATTTAGCTCGTGTAGCGTCCTTTGGTGTGTGCATATAATAGAGAACTTATCCGATAACATGTACCATAGTGGTGTCTGCAAGAGTGTGTAGGCTATATTTGCAGTTGAGTCTAGGATTGGATTGAAATGCCCGTGGCCCTAAGTTAGAAATCAAGCCGGCATGTGCTTGGAGAAGAAGTGAGAAAAGCACATCTAGGGTGGCTGAGGTGGAATCAAACCCATCTGTTCTTATGTTTCCCTCACGAGACTGAAGGTACCCCGTTCCAACCCTCAGACCAGAATTACATTTCTTGGTAGAGCTGGGAATCGAACCTCAGGGATGACAGCTAAGAATGCTTGCCTCTGTGAGATGCCTGGCCCATTTTGTGCCGATGTTTTCACCAAATAGAATTAATTTCATCTTATTTTCCCTGCTTACATCGAAAGTGGAGATGAATGTAAAACACAGCCCAGCCGAAGCAAGTAAGACTTGCTTGTGGAAGGTTCGCAGTGAACGTTTGTTTCTAAAAATAGACCGTGATTAATGGCGCTGCCACATGGGGCTGATGCTTCCAGTGTATAGGGGTAAGAATAGATTCAACTATGTAGAGTGTACTGTTGTGTAATTAAAATCGCTGGTGTCAATTGGGTTGCAGCACCTGGCTAACCTTAGAGGTGTCTGGGCAGGTTGGACTCACCACCGACAGTAGTGGCTACGCGGGCTAAAGCACTGCGTTAGGTCAAGGGGCCAAGCTCTCTGCTGACTCGGTAGACGCACGTGGGTTCGAGCCCCACCGTCGGCTGTCCTTGGAATGGTTTTCCGTGGTCTCCCCATTTTCAACACCAGGCAAATGCTGGGACAGTACCTTCTGGCAGGCCACGGCTGCTTCCTTCCACATCCTTGCCCAGTTTCAATCATCTTCATCCATTCATCTCTCATCCCGATGCGCAGGTCGCCCACGGGCGTCGACTAGAAAGACCTGCACTCGGCCTCTCAGGAGGCTACACGACAACAACAAAAAGGTTGGGCTCGAACTCAGACTGAATAGTACTCGTATTTACCCCGTGGCATAGCAGTGCGCGTTAAATGGCTCAGCACGACCGCATTGGTGAGCTAAAGCAAATCCTGAGATTGGAGCTTCGAATCAAAGTGCTGACAGCTTCTATCCTGAGTAAAATCCCCCCCCAGTTTTTTTTCGTATTCTCTCCAGGCAAATGCCGGGATAGTACTTTCGTTCATCGTCGACCTTAATAATTAGAGTTACAAACACCACAGAAACACAGGTCATCAGACAAATCGAACGCACACCCCATGAAACATGTACAGTAGTGGCAATTAGTTGCTGCCAAAGAGACTTTTAGTCCTATTTACAATATTAACTTAAAATACATTACATTTAAATTTCAAGTACACGGGGCTGATGAACAAGATGTTCAAACCCTCGAAAGAGAATTAACAACATTAACAACAAATTAAACCAATGATGATGATGATGATGTTTAGGTTAATAATAATAATCTGTCTGTTAGATAGTCCCCAGAAGCCACCAACTTAGGTTATGTGGGTAGAAACCCAATGCATGTGCTATACTAAGGCATGCTAGGCAAGATAAGGAGTGGGGTGGTTAGTTATTGTAGATTTAAGGGGAGGAACAGAAGAGTGAGGTACTGTAGTACTGACACTATGAGCAGAACCTTTCACAGCATCCACAGGCACTAGCTATGCGCTGATTGCCATTACTCAGTACCACTGATACCTCAGTAGCTTTCATACAATCGCTGCCATGAATGTGACCAAGACATTGCTACATTTTGCACTAGTCTGTGCCAACAGACAAAAATAAAAATACTGCATTCATCAAGAGATGGCACAAGTACATCTTTCCACCTCGCACGATGCTTGCCACGGTGGGTGAGTGGTCAACGTGTCGGTCTACTAACCCCAAGCTTGCAGGTTCGCTCCTGGCCGTGGTAAGTGGGTTTTTTTTAAGCAGCAAAAATTATGACACGCATGTCATACGATGTTGCCATGTCAAAGAACCCATTTGAATTCAGTAGGCCGTATTCATAATGGCAAAATTAATCTCGGGAGTTTCCGCCAACACAACGTTCCTCATTTCTCTACTAGAAAGCGCTATAGTGTTCAAGGAGCTTAAATATCTAACCTCCTTGACTTTCATAGTGCTTCAAGGAACAACGAAATTCGACATGCAAGCTACCCTCTGGGTGTCAAATAACAAAGCTTGCATCCGGCACCCGAGGCCATACGATATTAATTAATTAACCTCGCACGATCGCGAGGAAATGAATCAATTTAAGTAGCCTGTTGCAGACTACAAATTGAGGCATGCTCAGTCTGAGGCGCTGGTCGGTGGTTTAATCAAACAGGAAGGGGGCTTATAGTTTTACGTTACCGTTAATCTCGCGATCATAAACCACGTGACCTCCTTTTTACGTGGAAGCTGAACCACCGGACGTAACATTTCACCTAAAAACCCATAGGCATTAACCGGGTATCGAACCCGGTCCGCCTTGGTACTTGGTTTTTGTAGGTTTGTACCCACAAAGCTTACGGTGGTTCTTTTTGAGGATCCGACCAGCCTCCGGGCTGACTACCCAACAGTAGCAATTTTTGACCGCCAAGAAACGAAACACGTACAGCACTACTTAGAGTACTCTATTATACCAGCAGGACAACAGGGTATCCTGTTTTCAAGAGGTCTCTTATCACTATAACCAATAACCCTGCTCAAACTGCTATAGGCCTATCTTAAATAAACACTATAGCGATGATTCCTTCGCTGGAATGAAGCTGATGTCCGAAATTATGATAATACGTTGTTTGTGAATGATTCACTTAGAGCTTGCAACATAATCTCCGGACCTCAGGGGGTAACAGCCAATAATACAACATTCTCTATCCTGTCAGAACATATTGAAGTTTGAACTAAAACTTTGTATTAACCCGGCTGACTTGTATAATGACCAAACAGGCTATACCCTCTGTTGGGTATGGGTTGAGCATGACAAATCCTATTAAGGTAAAGACACTTCCTACAGTAAAACTAGGCTACAAACTGTTAATGTACAGTAATGCAAAGCGGCGAAGAAGCCTCAACTCCCGTGAGTGAGGCACCTTGACATGAAGCCGTAGGCTGAGACTCGATTTCGCGGATCGCATTCGAAGACGGCTGTAAATCACTCAGCACTCCGGCGGTAAAGCGAGAATCACATCCTTTTGACATGCATGTGACTTAATCACACGTATGAGAAGTCGCAAAATATCTATCATTCACTTGGCACGAACGTGGAGTGAGTCCATACCCTCGCTACTTAAACGCTGTCTCCGGTCATGAGTAGGGATCCACAACTATTTTATATTTATTGCTGTCTAACTCCACTGCTATTACTCGACAGAGGATGTGCTACCGTTGGCTTAGTGATTTAAAGGACAAGGCTGTCCTGACTTAGGAATTGTATTTCTTTTCTTTGGTGACGGGGCTATGACCGGAGAATATGTCTTCCTTTACTCTATGAACCCTTCAACGACGGGTGTTGAGAGGTAGTCAATACATAAAACACAGGGATATATTCAGAAAAGTAAATCGCAAACTGAGGCTCGCAGACTAGACTTGACACAAAACAGTCTTAGGTACATCCGCATCCGCAGAGATATTCTCCGTACTCTATGTCACGGGACTTAAATGCCTCAAGAAACTTGTCACTTGGAAGTTTAAGTGCCCTGAGATCCGGGTTCGATTCTGAATTCTTCCAATGATTTTAATTTTGGTTTGAGTGTTCGAATGGAGTCCTCTCAGCCTCTTGAGGCAAAGCTAAGAAGAGGTGGGTTCGTTTCTCACCTCAGCTATCATAGAAGTGATTTGCCGTGGTTTTCCAATTTTACTCCAGGCAAATGCTGGGATGGATCCTAACTTAAGGTCCCGGACGCCTCAGTTAAAAATACTAGAGACACCAAATAACACTGGTTATCTGACAAAATCTACACACACACAAGTACAGGAGACTGAATTGATCATGACGCCCGAACCCCTAAATGAAAGAACAACAACAACTACAAATTTTGAGTTAAAACTTTAAATTTTATATCGATGCAGGTTTCCTGGAAAAAGTAACACCCCTGGTCTGCTCCTACTTGGCCTGACGTTACAGGTTATTGTTGTTTGCAAACATTACTATGAATCGGTAGTCGATACTCGCCACCCACACCCAGACAACAGTCCCGGTCTTCCCTCGCGGTAATTCACTATAATATTTAGAGTTACGGTATATGAATACTTTGCTTGCTTAATTTCACAAAACTTACTAGCCTATTCATTTTTTGACCGTAGCTACTTTCGAACTGCATGGCGTAGGCTCGTATAGGCTGGGTGGGGGGCAGGACTATGCTATAATTCTATTGACTAGCGGACCCGTGCGAGAATTCTCGCATGTTCATAAACCACTTTCCCCAATAGGTTTTGCAAATCGAACACTTCTTAAAAAAATTGATATTTAAGAAATTAGAATGTAATTTGTCATTGATAATGTCATTTGTGTGCCGAGCGTGCTGTAACACTCACCGGTTATTTGATATTTATGAAATTATACGATTTGAGTACTCATTTCTTTGATTTACTGTTTCTGAAATCCATGCAAAATGATAAAGGAAATACCTCATAATGTTAAAATGACATGAAACGGGCGTCACAGCGACAAAAATGTGAAGTGGACAGAAATTATGGCGCGTATTTTCATACTTCAACAGTATCTGCAAATCACACACTTCGTACATTTTTTAAAGTATTTTTTTAAAGAAATTATTGATATTTATGGAATTAGAGTGCAATTCGTCACTGATAATGTCTATTCTCTTTCATTTGAATGCCCATTTTCACGATCGGTCGCTTGTGAGTGCCGCAGGAGGGATGTATACTTCTGAAATAATATATATGATGATGACACTGTTACGTAAACTTTATCATGATGCACGAGCAGCTTTGAGATGTAATGCGAAAGAACCGACCCGTTTCGGAACAACAGCTTGCCTCGTTATCAAGATCAGATAGAAGACGAAGGAATGAGTCAACGATAGCCAGGAAGCTACAGTATGTCGAAACATAAACTACTACTCCTTGAACTCCCAAGTCAAAGTAGAAGTTGGCAACTTATTTATAGAGGACAGTTGTGATTTGCTCAAAGGATAACCATCATCTATGCGAAGTTCTTAGGGTGATTAGTGTTTATATCGCCTCTCGAATGAAAAGCCTGTAGTTTTACGTGACCCTTAATATCGCGATCATGAGGCCCCCATATTTACGTGGAATCTTGAACTTCGAAAATTCTCACATGCATTGACCGGGGGAATCCAGATTTGAAATGTACACCCTCTGTCTGAAAAGTTCGGTGAATGGGTCTATATTACTAACGGATTGTTGGCTTACCAGAAACAGCCGTTACTATCCTTCGAAGTAATCCCCGTGGATGGTTATGCACTTCTTAGAACGGCTGTACAAGTCCTGGCATAGTCTTCCTGAGGGATAGCCTTCAGTTGGGTCGTCACATTACGTTAGATGTCCGAAATGTCCGAAAACCTCTGGTCCATCAGGGCTTTTCGGCGACCCTGGACCCCGATTACTCCATACTTTGACGCTTGTCTTCAAGGTCGTACCTCAGGCACCAGGTCTCGTCACCGGTGACGATGGTTTTCAGGACCATTCCATTCCACGGAACTTTCACCCTTCTCACTGCCACCCGTCGAACAGGTGTGCACGTTAGGTTGCATAAATTTACCCTTCTCACTGCCGTCCGTCTATCAGGTTTGCAAGGCAGGTTGCATAAATTCACGCTTCTCTCTTGCTTTCAATTTAGAGTTTTAACGACCCAAACTGAAGGCTATTCCTAAAGAAGACTATGCCAGGAGTTTCCAGGACTTGTTCAGTCGTTATCAGAAGTGCATAACCATCCACGGGGATTACTTCGAAGGACAGTAACGGCTGTTTCAGGTAAGCCAACGATCCGTTCGTAATATAGCCCATTCACCGAACTGTTCAGACAGAGGGTGTATTTCCATACAAATGAAAGATGTTTAATAAAAAAAAAGTGATAGTCATACTGAGTGGCATGTTCATCCAAAGCAGACTTCTCAGGATTGCAAAGGCGTATGTTCCTACGATGTCCCTTGGCTCTTGTTGTGATTCTCCTGCGTGTTAACATGTCAAAGGAATCATGTTTTTCGTGTTTTATGAAAGATTGACGGCGTTTACATAAAAATACATAATTGGATGACAACCAAATAAAAATGCAATTATTAGCGATCTCTTGTTCTGCCTATGGTGTGAGGCAAAGGAATATGACATACATTTTATGTACACGTGAAGTTTCGTTAAAATACGCTAGTTTTGTGATGTTTGTACGAGTTTCGCTGTACTCAAGATAACGGGATTGAATCCCGCTTCCTGGACAATTATAAGCTCATCGCTTTATATGTATCAGCGCAGATAAAAAATAAATAATGGCTAAACTTTAATGTGACTCGGCCGTACTTCAGTGGGTTGGCGCTGGGCTTCTTCTAATGGTCCCATGTTAGTTGTTTCGATCCACCGCGCCGTAATGCGTGGTGTTGCTCCTGAAGAGATATGCATGCCTTCTTACATTACTGTAGAGCGGGTTGCATCACGTCATCTCAAGGCGAGGGTCGACAGTGTTCATGTTGCACGAAATGGTCAACAGGGAACGATTCAGTCCAATGATGACTTCCGCATGAGATATACAGTGTATTTAAATTATCTGCCTCCATCTACATGACTTGTACTGTCTGTACAATACATGACCTCATAAGCCTCTGATGGTCAATAATACTTACTTTACTTACTTACTTACTTACTTACTTACTTACTGAACTTACTTATTCACTCACTCACTTACTCACATACTTACTTACTCACTTCATTACTACCGACAGTGGTGGCTACGCTCGCTAAACCGTAGCGTTAGGCCATGGGGCCAAGCTCTCTGCTGACTCGGTAGACGCGTGGATTCGAGCCCCACTGCCAGCCATCCTTGAAATGGTTTTCCGTGGTTTCACATTTTCAACACCAGGCAAATGCTGGGACGGTACTTTCTGACAGGCCACGGCCGCTTCCTTCCACATCCTTGCCCAGTTTCATTCATCTTCATCCATTCCATCTCTCATCCCGACGCGCAGGCCGCCCACGGGCGTCGATTAGAAAGACCTGCACTCGGCCTCTCAGGAGGTCACACGAAATAAATAAAAACGTAATTACTAACTTACGCACCTACTTACTTACGTCCTTACTTATTTACTTACTAACTTACTCACTTACTTACCCACTTACTCAGTCTCTTACACACTTACTTACTTACTTACTTACTTACTTACTTAAAATTGATTCAGTCATTTAAGAAAGTGCTGTCTACATAGATTCTAATTTTTCATGTGATCCTAAAGACGTATTACTGTATCTGGAAAATTGGTCTTTATGTGTCTTGGCTATAGACTAGTCGCATGCAAGTATTGGGAGTGTGCAGTCTGCAGCAAACATATTAATTAACTCATTATTTAATTTAAATGTATGTATTTGGGCCCCTTCTTAAATGACTGTGTTAAAACATTTACCATAAATCAAAGTGATGATATAATGCAAGAATTACATTTTAATAATAATATTCAATATATAATGTTAAATAATTGTAATTATTTGCGAACATAGCGAATATGGCGAGATTATCAGCCGTCATTTTCTGTTGTGTTAGTAGACAATGCAAGAATTCTTTGTAAAAGCTATGTTCATCAGAGATTTAAACAGCGGCTTATATTACTGTAGTTTGTTGATTAGAGGAACTGTGCTGGTGTTTAAACAGCGATCATATTTGCACAGTTGATGACGCGAGTATTCGCAGCTGTTTCGTCCATAAAAGTAGGCGTGGTTGAGCCGTTCTAGTACAGTATCATGTATCTACCCCCTTTGACATCAGCCTATACCAAAAATCGGAATTCGAACAAAAATATAATTGAGCCCTTTCTTAAATGACTGAATCAATTGTTGTCCAGGCTTCACGATCTTGAGCACGTTTCCTCCATCTTCTTACTCCCATCTCTCTTAAGTCATCTTCCACACCATCCAGCCATCTTTTCCGTGGGATTACTCTGCATCTTCTGGCACCCAGATTTTCTCTGAAGATCTTCTTGACAGACCTATCATCTGCCATTCCCTCTACTTCTTGTTGTTTCATTTGTGGAGCTTGGACATCGTGATCAATTAGCCCTGTGTACTTGGGTGGGCGTAGAATTTGTCTGATAACCTGTATTATTGTGATAGATGTATTAGTGTGTGTATTTGTAATTGAGGCGAGTATTGCGAAGGAAGTGGTCGTGGCCTTCAGTTAGGAACCATTCCGGCATTTGCCTGGAGTAGAAATAGGAAATTACAGAAAACCACTTCCAAGATGGCTGAGGTGGGAATCGAATCCACCTCTTCTCAGTTTTGCCTCACGAGATTGGATGTACCCCGTTGCAGTACTCAGATCTGAATTAAGTTTATAGGTAGAGCCGGGAATTGAACCCGGACCTCCGGGGTGACAACCAAGAATGCTAGCCACTGCGCCACAAGGTGGACCTATTCACTGCACGTGGACTAACCACCTTGACCTGCTGCTCTTTATTTCCAACACGATATCTGTATAACAGTAGAGCTCATCCAGTTCCCTGTTGCTCCTTATTCTTTACTGTCCCGCTTCCTCAACTGCTCCACAGATCTTCTCTAGTATTTTCCTGTCTCTCATCTTCTTAAAAGTCCTTCTGCCTCAGTCACTGTCCACGTTGGTAAATAATAATGTTATTAATTCATTTTCTAGGGTGTTTATGACACATTGTTCATCAGCACCATGGCTATTCGTCAATAATATTTGTACTTTTTCCGTAATAAGCCAGCAAATATTAATAAGACTTAGCTGGTGAGGGAGAATTTATTTGGAATTTAAAGCGGCGAGAGACCACTAATATAAATTAAAGCTGAGAATAATTTTCTTTCAGTACTTCTACACAGATTAACGGAGACTACTTATGCACTCAACTCACGGTCCAATCGAAATACATTAAACTGTAGATCTACTTGGAGGACATCGTTATTTTCACTACCTTGCCCAGATACAAGGGACATAACACCCATTTCATAATAATAATAATAATAACAATAATAATAATAATAATAATAATTGTCTGATAACCTGTAATTAATTATTGGGATAGCTATACTAGTGTATGTATTTGTAATTGAGGCAAGTATTATAGGAATAATAATAATTATTATTATACTTGAAAGAGAACCAATTATATATTTGTAAACGGCATACTGAAAGACCTTTCAATTGGCATGTCGCACGAAGGCATAGCGTGAGAAATCATTTCCTATTATTTATCTGGGGCTAAATAAACTCTGCCCCACCAGCTAAGCCTTATTATGTTTGCTGTCTGCACGTTCTCCCTTGGTGTGCCCATGGTTGTATGAGATTGAATCCCGCTTCCTGGTCAGTTATAAGCACATTGCCTTATAAGTATCAGCGTATCCTATATGAAATATGAACAAATAAGAAAGAGAGGGAAATTGCGGTTTGAAGCCCCTTTTGGCCCTCGACCCCATTGAATTAACAGAAAATAATTTCTAACGCTGACCATAAATTACCTCTGGTAGGACAAATTGAACATGATGTACCACCAAAAGGGAAGCAAGAAGCCAATAGGCCAATAGACCCAAGATGTAAAATATAAATTACAGTATATTTCTCAGTGTTTAATGCGCATGTTGCAATGCTCCTTAAAGATGGTCCACAGTCGAGCGACCATTTTGTGATTGTACCTACTGCAATGCAAGCTTATTACTTGCCCTCTGCCCTAGGGCTGACAGACATTTTACTAACTAACACAACAAATGAAAACAGTTTCAGGTAGTGGGGGGTTTGTTCGGGCCGTTGAGAACCCAAGCGGTATAATTCCTCTCAGAATCGCAGGAAAGTCTAACCCTTATGGCATGCAGGCGTAGCTCAGGACCAGTGAGTGTGAAGCCTGTTATTTCGAGAGGAGTTTCAACACTCGGGTTCATTCAGTAGTTGAGAACATTTAAATTTTCGGATTTTATCTTTCCAGATGTTTAATAATTTTATTAATGCAGCCAATAGCCATTTATTTTATTTTCAGGACGGGTCAGGGAAGGGATTTTGGAAGGAAATCAGCCGTGGGGATATTGAAAGGAACCGTCGTGACATTTGTCTGGTGGTGAAAATGGGAAACCACGAGAACCATTTTCAGAACGGCTGAGGTGGGATTCAAACTCACGCTATCCCGATGCCAGCGAGGCACGAGGTAGCACGTTAACGCTCTCGGCCACCGTGGCAATGCTTGCTGATTCTCACTAAAACCAAAGAGTTGTTGCTGTTAAATCATTTAAGGCTTTGCGACATCGTGGTCATGAAGCCCCGTGTACTTGGGTGTGTGTATGCATATAAAAATAAGAGTTGTTTTATAACCTGCGCTATTGTTGTGTCTATACCGTGTGTATTCCAGATTTTTTTCCTTTCATTTTTCGGGGATCATTTGTGTCTAGTTTTGTTTAAAGGTAATTTACTTTTTAAACATTGTACCTCGTAACCCACACCTCGTGGTGTTACAGCCTATGAAAAGCCTAGGTCTAACAAGCGATCGCTGCCCAGCCATTCGGCATGCAGATTATGGGGTGACGCGTCGTCAGCGCGTTGGATCCCCTCAGCCGTAAATGTTGGTCTCCGTGACCGGAGCCCTGCCTCACTGTCAGGCAGCTACTCAATTGTCCCCACGAGGCTGAGTGCACCCCGTTCCAGCCCTCACGTCAGCTTCTAAAATCCTTAACGGAGCCGGGAATCGAAACTCCGGGTGCGAGGCAGGCGCGCTACCCTAGCACCACGGGGCCGGCTGTCGTACCTTGTATATTGAATAAACTCTTTGTGTTGAAAGCTAATCCGTGTATATTGATTTGATAATCAGCCGTATGATCTCATTTAAATTTCCCAGGATAGTTTAAATTAAGTTAAGTAGTGGACTGAGCTCAGCCCTGAGTACTGAGTCCTATCCTGAGGGCACCCTATGAACGGGTACAGTACTGCTCGAGTCCAAGCTCCGTGAACCTGAGAGGAATGTGGATCACGGACGACGATGAGTGATGTGTGAGGTTCCCGGTCCGTGCGTGCTAACAGAACCCAATACATTGGTCGGTGACTCACTCACTCATTTACAACACCACAGTGGTTTAGGCAACGCCCTTATGTTAGCAGTATTGGAATAGACAGGAATATCAGATAACACGGCGGGCTGTTGACAGGCCCTTCTCTTCCCGTCTCCCGCGTCACCTCACCCCTCAAGTTCACAGAGCTTGGAACCGAACCGGAGATGTCCGAGCCCCTAAATGACATAGCAGCAGCAATAATAACACTCATGACTAGGGACCGGACATGCATGAACTAAAAATGAATTAACTATGCATGCAATTATGCACTAAAATGTAGAAAATATGCATTAAAAATTGAAAAATATGCACTTAACAATAAGCCACACTGTTTCACTCTTCTTTCCTCTTAACCTGGCGCAGTCAGCTGGCATTTGAGGGTGCGCAAATGCGAGGGAGCCGTGTCAGTAGATTTACTGGCACGTTAAAGAACCCCTTCGGGGCAAAATTCCGGCACCCCGGCGTCTCTAAAAGCCAGTGTATTTAAAAGGGACGTAAAACCAATAACATTATTATCTTCTTTCCTCGTTTGCCGTAATAGCCTATGTGCAGTCGTTTTTGCATGTTGTTCAAGTTTAATTTCTTTTCACATTTCACTTCCTTCGAGCATACTTGACAATAGACGACAACACTGTCAGTTGAATAATCATTATTACCTGACACCCACTGTTTTAATAAATACTTTCTGCTGCTCTTCTCTTTAGGCATTTTGAGTTAAGGATATGCAGACTATGAATAAAGTAACAAATTAACTCAAGAAACTCCTCAAATAAATAACCCCGGGCTACTGGCTGTCAAGATTGTGAACGGAATGTCCCACTCCATTCCCTTCTTCAAACAGCCAGGCAGCATTGCGTAAAGTGCGAGTACTGTCATCTCGTTATCTGTTTTTCAGAAAGTTGCTTACAAGGGATACTGCCCAGATGGTGAAAGGAATGTCCCACTCCATTCCCTTCTTCAAATAGCCAGGCAGAATGCTTGCGTAAAATATTAGTTATTAATCTGTTGCGCAGAAAGTTGCTTACAAGGGATGTCCAACACGCAGGCGATACCTATTTTGTTCAAGATGTTTTAAATTATACTTAATTCCAACTGTACCGGTATATGCTAAAATATGCTGTTATGTTCAGAATATACAAAAAATTCCAATAAACCCTCAACATATGCATTTGCATATGCGCATATGCATTTTCAAAAAATCCGCGCCGCACCGGACTACGAAGGTTTGCTTCTCCTCCAGTTTCCAGGCAAATGACAGAGTAATAGTGCTTAGGTTCGAAATGTTGTGAGCAGCCCGTATGATTCGTTCTGCTCCACTGAGGGCAGCTTAACTGATCACAGTGATTCTAACCTAGATGAATGCCACCCTCTGACCTTCTGTTTGTAACAAACAGTGTGGATAGATGGGTAGCGTATATGAGAACTTGGCAATGCTTGCTGATCCTCACTAAACCCGAAGAAATGTCGCTGTTAATTCATTTAAGGCTTTGCGACATTGTGGTCATGAAACCCCATGTACTTGTGTGTATGTATATATAAATAACGATTTGTCTGATAACATGTGGTATTGTGGTGTCTGTATAAGTTTATTTGTAATTGAGGCTAGGATTGGGATAGAAGAGTCCGTGGCCTCAAATTAGGAACAATTCTGGTATTTCCCTGGAGTAGGAGTGGGAAACCACGGAAAACCACTCGTAGGATGGCCGAGGTGGGAATCAAACCCGCCTCTCTTCATTTTTGCTTCACGAGGCTGAGTGTATCACGTTCCATCACTCAGATTAGAATTAAATTTCTTGGCAGGGCCGAGAATCGAACCTGGACCTTCGGGGCGACATCCAAGAATGGTAGCCGTACACCACGAGGTGGTCGATAACACCGAAGACATCGCACTCCCATTTAGCCTACTCTACTGTAGTCATGTGGATCATACGTGGTTCATTAGTTTTATGCCAGCAGAACATCAGACCCTGGCATTTCTTAGGTGGCCAGATTCTTTGCATTGCGGTCTTCTTAATTATCCACAATCATGCAGGTCTCTCATGTGCGCTCGAGGCCCAGCCCGTACCTCCATTGTCTCCTTCTGTTGTTGGTGAGTCATTGAAGGGTTTAGTGACATCTTGCTCATATGGCCCCGTGTCCTTGGGTGTGTGTAATTTTTATCTTAAAAAATGTGGTATTGTGATGGCTGTGTTAGTGTGTGCTTTTGTAATTCAGAGAAGGATTGGGAAGTAGGCCTCAGTGGCTTTAAGTTAGGAACCATCCCGGTGTTATTTCCTGGAGTAGAAGTGGAAAACCACGAAAAACCACTTCCAGGATTGAATCGAACCCACCCCTTCTCAGTTCTGCCTCACGAGGCTGAGTGTACCCCGTTCCAGCCCTCAGACATGAATTAAATTTCTTGGCAGAGCCGGGAATCGAACACAGACCTCCGGGTTGATAGCCAAGAATGCTAGCCACCACACCATGTGGTAGTCAGACAGTAGCAGAATGGAGGCGTGTAGTGTCGTTTGACGAGTCTCGATTTTCCCTGGTTTCAAATGATGTACAGCGTTATATGCACCGACGGCCCAATAAGGCAGAATGTAGAGGATGAAGTTCAGGCCACAGGTGGTTTCAGGTGCATTTTACATACCACGACATGGGATCTCTCATTGTTACCAGGTTTTTCATTTCAACACCGTCGATGACCAATTAATTATTGTCTTTTATTCAACATTCCCATGATGAATATGCTGCAAACATGTCCACTTTCCAATATGAGAAAAGTCCTGTACACAGAGCTGCATGCATACGTGACTTGTTTGACGAGCACAGTGACACCCTGTTATACCTCAACTGGCCTACTAATTCACCCAACCTTAATCCCATTGAAAATGTGTGCAACAGTGGGTGAAATGCATTCCAAAATTTGGTAGCTCTACGCACGGGATCTAATCATCAGTGAGTGGCTTCAACTGGATATGGTACTGCAGATATTAGTGGACTCCCATCGTCGCCAAATAAAGGCTATAGGGGGTGTTACACTCTATTAGAACGATATCCTGGGGGTGACTAATTTGTATTGTCCTATGAGTGTATATTGTCAATTATACGTTTTTAAACACAAGACTCACAAAATGGAATAAATTGTTAATTTGTTCATGCTGATGAAATATGATTTTTGGGCAATGTTTTGACCACCCCTTGGTGCAATGGCTTGCATTCTTGGCTGTCTCCCCTAAGATCTGGATTCGATTCCTGACTCTGCCAAGAATTTTAATTCTGGTTTGAGGGCCGGAGGTGAAGTAGAGTGGAGAAGAGGTACGTTCGATTCTCACTTCAGCTTGTCACTCGCGAGGTCCGGGCTCGATTCCTAGCTCTGCCAAGGCATTTAATTCTAGCCTGAGGGCTGAAGCGAGGTACACTCAGCCTCATGAGGAAGAACTGAGATGAGGTTGGTTCGATTCCCACCTCAGCCATCCTGGAAGTGGTTTTCCGTGGTGTCTCACTTCTACTCCAGGACTTTCGAGACCGGAGTCACGGTACGAACCACGATACCCCCGAAGCTGGTGAGTATCAGCCTCACTAAACCACTATTTCAAATACAAAGAATAGCATCCTCTACTTCTTCTGGACATGAGTGACACGAAATATATATATATATTTAAATCGATTGTGATCGAAGTGTAGACAGGATTCGTACTTAACTTGTGTTGAGGCAACATATCTGAATGTAGCCTATCTCTACAAACCAATATTAGCGACCTTGGTTTCTTTAAATAATGAAGTTCAATCATCTTCCCACTAACACCGGTAAACTGTCAGAGCTGATGGTGAAGAAAGTGGCGTTTATTTCTTTACTTGTTGCTGAAAATTATGCAGTGTGCTTTTGAGTGATAAAATAATAAGATAGTTTCTGGTTTAGTTCATGATTCTAATATTATCTAACTTTTTTCAGGTACCGTAATGTCTTCACCAACGAAAGGTAAATGTGATAGTTTTATTGTATTGTTGCTGTTACTGTAGCCGCTAACTTGTGTGAAGGAGTTTTCGGAGTGTATCACCCAAGCGAGCATACAGTATTATATCCCTGCTTGTTAGCTGGCAACCACAATGCTCAATATTACTGGCACTTCCCCTTAGTATCGCTTAGCCGCAACTGTGATACACTACTTTTAACTTCTTCAAAACTCTTGGGTAATACTTGAAAATGAGACCGCAAATAAAATTCGAACCCACATCTTCTGCTTCTAGGACAAGCGCTTTATCCAACTACACTACCAGTCTAGCCATGACCAGTACTCATTTCAAAGTATTTAACGATGGGGGCAATGCATAAGGGCTCCTGAATATTGTAACAAGTAGTTCAGTGAAGAACTAAATAGCCTATTTTCATATATCATACTTATGTTAATTGCCTCTATCAACATACGAAATTTCAATTTGATTGCTGTAATAGATTCGTAGATATTGAGAACCGTCTAAATACCGGGTGAGTTAGCCGTGGTGGTTACGGCATGACTGATGGCAGTCGCTCACATCCGGGAGGCGAGGAGGTTCGAATCCCCCCGCCGGCAACCTTGAAGATGGTCTTCTGTGGTTTCCCATCTTACTTCCAGGCAAATGCCGGGGTTGGTCCCTAACTATAGGTCACAGCCGCTACCTTCCAACTCCTCGTCCTTACATTCCAACTTCCCTCCTTCCCTCCCCAACGGTACTTGTAGCTCACCCATTGGGTGTCCGTCTCGAAGCAGCTACAACACTGGCGAGCCGAACATGTCCTCGGACACTCCCGGCACTAAAAGCCATACGCTAAAAAAAAAAAAAAAAGTCTAAATATTTCGGATGGTCGCCATGTTGGATTTTTATATACAGTATGTAGGCCATAGAGTTATGTACTATTAGATGAATATTATTGCGTAGGTTTATTATTCAAACTTCAATCACATGATTGGGACACAAGAAATAAAAACGAGATTTTAAAATTTCGCACAGACTCCATCTTGGGGTTATCAAAACAATCGTGTTTAATTGTATGACAGTTGGATTAAATTTTATATGAACATTTACCGTACCAGGTTTCACTGCACTCGAATGATTAAATCGTGAGTCAATTCCATTCAAATATATAAAGTTCGTGTTGCCGCCATGTTGGGTTTTTGCTGACCAGGTTATTGAAAGTTCCATAGGTGAACTTATATTAATAGCCTTTATCAACATACAAAATTTTAGTTTGATTACTGTCATATATTAGTAGATATTGAGAACCGTCTAAATATTTCGGATGGTCACCATGTTGGATTTTTTATGTGAAGGCCATAGAGTTATGTTCTATTAGATGACGATTATTGCGTAGGTTCATTATTCAAACTTTCACTTCAAACGCATGATTAGGACACAAGAAATAAAAACTTCATATTAAAATTTCGCACAGCCGCCATCTTGTGGCTACGCAAACAAATCGACTAAATTACAGTAGATATCAGTGCATTAAAATGTGTACAAATATTTGCTGTACCATGTTTCACTGCGCTCGGATAGTCAAATCGCGAGATAAGTCTATTTAAATGTTTCAACTTCGCTTGATCGCTATGTTCGTTTTGTACTTAACAAGTTTTTGAAAGTCACATAGATAAACGTCTAGTAGTGCACTCTATCACCGTACAAAGTGTCAGGGTGATATCAATAATAGTTTAGGAGATATAGAATGATTATGAAATATTTTGCACCTCCGCCATGTTAGATTAAAGAGACTTAATACATTTTGAAGGGCACGGTCGGGGTCTAATAAAATAGTACTATGACCTTACAGAATTTCATTGAAATCGCTCCAGCCGTTTAGATTTCATTAGGGGGGAACACACATACACACACGGACCATAAGACTATTTTTTTTATATAAATGAAAATAGGCTAAAGATGACCGTGGTCTTGCAGACGACACCAGAGCTGTGAATGTGCCATAGTCGGTACCTTACTTGGGATTCTTTACAATATTGTAGAAATGAGTTATGGCCATTGTGAGGGGTTGGTATCATCGTTGGCTAATGCGTCTGTCTGGACAGCAAGATATTCAGGTTCGATTCCCGACTGCAGTCTCATTTTTAAGTCATACTCAAATAAAATTCATTTCTAATGATAGCTGCATGAAGTAGCCTACTTTTAGCACCTCGGAGCAGCCGAACGCCATGCACGAGGCCTTGCTTGAGCTGTATAGTTTTCTCACCTTCCTCGTTAACGAGCGGCTCGCCTTCGCAACCTAGCTGGGTGGATATGTTAACATTCCATGTCTGCGGGGAGCCAAGGCTTTCCCAGCTCGAAGCACTGTTGTCAACTCTCCACCGTGGCCACTGAGAGCAAGCAGCGAGACTGGACAGAATTACGTGCAGCTGTGCAACACTGGACACTTGACACGCGAGCAGGCCGCCGGGACCAGACTTTGGAGTCCACGTTGAGAGATAGAGGAAGCATGCTATTGGTCAGTAGCGGACAATGGTTATTGATAGCGTGTGCCACTGCCTTACGTTTGAGTTGCCGCTCGTTAACCAGGAAAGTGAGAGTACTATAACAACCTCCCTTGGATTGATTGTCTCCTTTATTCGGTTGCGTGAAAAATGAATTGTATTCACTGTTTCCAAACTGTTGTAGGTCTAACTTTTTCGTAGAGAATATCTGAATACATTAACAAACACAGGTCATTATCCGTAAAATTATTACCACGAAAACAAAACATGAGCCTATTTTCACATTTGGAGATTAACAATTCACAGTTCTAGCCGCTGAGGCTGGGAACCTAATGTTGAAAACATGGCTTGAGAATTAAGATTTTAGGGTAACAGGAAAGAAAAAAAATCTTTACATCAGTTTGGTGAACTACATGCGGCTAAGGATGTGGTCTAACTGTTGGTGTTCATGAAAAAAGCTTGTAGTTTAACGTGACCGTTAATCTCGCGATCATAAGCCACGGGACCTCCGTTTTACGTGGAATCCGAACCACAGGACATGGCATTTCACAAGGTGTTCATGACTTGTCACTCAAAATGGAAGTAGATATTTCGATATGGGTCAACACTAGCGTTCGTAGTGATAGATTTAGTGAACAACATATGATAAAGGATGTGGTCTAATGGTTGGTGTCCATGTATTGTTTGAACGAAACCATATGAGTCTCGTCTGTCTTCGTCTTATGTTGGCGAGGTTTGCGTTTCTTTGAAGTAATTTCATTTGTATTAATGCCTTATTTTATCAGTAATAATTACCATAGTTACTAAGTTTTCTGATGGCTATTTGGAGGGCAGAGACTGTCTGTGGGTGTTAGTGTAGGTTTAGCTTGCCACGGTGGGTGAGTGGCTATCGTGTCGGACTGCCAACCCCCGAGCTTGCAGGTTCGCTCCTGACCGTGATAAGTGATTTTTGAAAGGCGACAAAAATCACGATATGCATGTCATACGATGTTGGCATGTTAAAGAACCCATTTGAATTCAGTAGGCCGTGTTCACAATGGCAAATTTAATCTCGGGGTTTTCCGCCAACACAAAGTTCCTCATTTCTCTACTAGAAAGCGCTATAGTGTCAAGGAGCTTAGATATCTAACCTCCTTGACTTTCATAGCTCTTCAAGGAGCCATAAAATTTGACATGCAAGTTGCCCTCTGGGCGTCAATTAACAAAGCTTGCACCCGGCACCCGAGGCCATACGATATTATTATTATTTTTTATTTACTTATAGTTGTTGATCGTTCAATGATTACAATGTCTTCATCTTGTTGCCAACTCGTTCCAAGTTCGTCGCTGAATCTTACTAGTTTGTGATTTTTAATTTCATTATCCCACTTTTGAATATTTTGTGTATTAACCAAACGCCTCCTACGTGTTGGCGGCATGATGACACACACTAAACTGACAAGGCATGGACACGAAGCGTTACACCGAATCCTTTGTCGTATGTAGTTCACTAAATCTATCACTACGAGCGCTGGTGTTGACCCATACATGGTCAAATCAAATTCGAAATATCTACTTCCGTTTTAACTAACATGTCATGCACACCAACAGGTAGACGACATCGTTTGTGGCCTTAATTAATCTATCACTACGAGCGCTAGTGTTGACCCATACATGATCAAATCAAATATCTGCTTCCCACAATTTGAAGATAAAGAATTAAAGAATAGATTAAAATAACCAAACTTTAATTTTATTTAAACTGTAGAACAAGTTCCATTTTAAAACAAGCGTTTTTAGCATGTTTTTCAAAATATAATTTAATCCAGAAGTAATTTTCAAAATTTTATTTTGAAATATGATAGAGCTTTTCAAAACACCCAGTGCCACTTTTCCGGATCTTTTAGCTTTTCAACTTTTGGCACAATTGTCAAAATAGCTTAACTTTACGTTTTATCTAAACTGGGACCCTAGTGTCCGTCTGGGTGCCCTTACTGTAGTAGCATTTAAAAAATACTGTATGTTCACCATTAAAATTAACTAACACATGTGAATCAAAAGTATAATTTAACAATACCGGAGGTCTTTACCGTGATTATCAATATATTAATTGAGTTTTTTGAACCTATGGGTAGAGTGAGCCTAAATAAAGACTGTAAATCAGGTACGTCATGTGACGTCCAGTTTAAACCGAGAGCGGAAACGATAGAGTAGCCTCAGATTGTTCTCTTGTGTTATCAATAGAAGAATATTTATTGGCGATGCCAACGACAACAGTTTTTATTTTAAGTATTGGCAGAGGGCTGCTGGTCGATAGTACAGTGCGGCGGGGCGCAGTGCAGCTAGACAAGGGATGTCCGGACATTCAGTCTCACTGAGCTGCTCTTTGAAGTAAGAACCATTAATGTAATTTAAGTTGAAGCCATTTTTTCAGTGTTGCCTGTACAAACTGTCAATTGTAACTCTTCAGTCGGTCAACATGAATTTTCTCAATAACTGGGCGGGGTACAATACATATAATGAGTAAATAACACTCCTGGGAAAAAATCATGTACTGTATTAGTTGATCACTACTATAATGGGGCAATTTATGATTACTGGTTTCGACCTTTAAGCGGTCATCATCAGATCCTGATCACTGAGTTGAGGTTTAAATGTATATAGGCTACAATGTTATCTAATTACAAAAATGTTGTAGCGCGTACAATTGGTGTTCATATTTTGATTTGCAGTTGAATCTTGTTTCGTCTGGTTAGTTAGTTTTATTTATACGGGTTCGTGAATTATGTATGAATATTATTTACGTGTATACAAATTAGAATAACACAATATAATAAATAAAATTAGAGCATGCACTTGAATTCTATTATGTAATATGGTTACTTATTTTAGCGGGGCTCTTGGTCGAATGGTCGTCCACCATTCGAAATTCTACATATCCGTTGTTTATAACACGAATTAACCAGAAAATGGTCTAAATATTGAACCCTTGCAAAGAAGCATATGAGACTCAATTTCGGGGGGTGTAACAGTCCATTTCGTAAAGTTGTTGTTAAGCGCTTCTTATAACATGAAGGGTAACATATAACAAAATAGCATGCAGGAAAAAGTGAATACCAGGATTAAAACACATGAATTTAATAAACAGATCAACAAATTTACACTATTTACAACAAAAGAAAACAAGGTCTCCCAAATGACACCCACTTGAATTAATAAAAATGCCTAACTAGGCCTGATCTCAGGAGAGATCGTAAACATCTGGACCAAATGTCCCAAATTACTGCAATGACATGTGCGTGTGCGGCTTTTCTACATGCGTTACGATGTGTACAAATTAATGCGAGATTCGTTACCATCCAGTAAACCTTCAGGGGACGAATCTGCATTGTCTTAGAGCTAGACAGACACGAGGAACCAACTAAACACTAATTAAACTAATCCGACACTTCCTACACTAAATAAGACAAAAAAAAATCCGCATGAAATTGGAATCAAAGAATTGCCGTAGCAAAGAAGATTAACGCCTAAAATTAGGACTTTTCAAATCAACACAAGTAAATCAACACGTGACCAATCAAGAAAAATACACACATGGCCGCTTGCCATTTTTACAAGAAAATACAAAATACACCCAATGGTGTCACAACAGAACAACATCTAACAATATAAACAAATGAAATGAGTCACAGAAATCACTAGGCTCAAAGCCAACATTTACATCATAAAACAAATATTTCAATTCACACGATATGCGGTAATTCGTAACGGACATGGCGAACTCCCAATTTATATTATGATCCAATGACCATTAAAAGAACAGGTTTGCTACAGATAGCTTACAGGGGTCAGTCGGTCAGCTGGACTGCCTAGACGATGAATCACCAGACCTAGATGGGCGCAAAGTGGAATCTGCACATCTGTCAACCCACGTGTCAATAACCTCGACCTGCCGTAGCAATGGCTCGAGTCTCGAAGAAGTGTGCTCCCAATAGCACATAATTAGGGCCCGGATTTATATGCACTAAAACCTGAAAATATGCATGCAAATATGCACTAAAAAGTTAGAATATATGCACGGAAAATAATGAAATATGCACTTAAAACATGCAATTTTATTCACTTACCTATTTACAGGTATCATTTGTTGCAAAAAGAAGCATCACAATAGGTAACTAGTAGTCTTTCAATGTTTTCTGGAGACAAACTATGTCTATTGTCCGTCAAAATGAGTTTATAGGCTGAGAATGATCGTTCTACTTCAACTGATGTGATTGGACAGTACTTATACACGGGCACCAAAGTTTCGGAGCATACATCTGGCAAGGATACCCTAGTTCCACTCAAGTATTGACTAATTAACTTAATCTTCTTCAGTCCTGGGTTCGAATTCAACACCTTTTCTAACTTGCATTTAATCTTCTCTCCAATTTCGCCTGAAGCGGAATTCAATGAAGATACAGCTTTCTCGACGAGATCAAGTGATCCATGGAGGGGAGTGCCAGAAGATTCTAAGCTCTCAATGGCTTTTGGAAGTTTAGAAAAATGTGCATGAATGAAATTCACATCTTGATAAACAGTAGCGGTTTCAAACACAACTTTTGCATCACGGACACACGCAATATGCTCATCTTCAAGTTTTGTAACCACTTCTTTCACTTCATTAAAATTCTCCTGATAAAATGATACTGCAGATAACCATGTCCCCCACCTAGTCAGGACAGGTTCAGGTGACAAAGGAACTTCAGGTAGACAACCTTTGTAGAACTGGACACGAGCTGGTGCTTTCAGAAACAGCTTCTTCCCACATCCAATTAAATTGTTAACAGCTGGAAACTGTGTGCGTATTTCTTCTGCAATGCGATGTAATCCGTGCGCTAAACAGGTTACGTGTTTCGGATAAAATACTTGGAGGGCCTTTGCTGCTTTCAACATATACGAAGCTGCATCTGTGCGCAGCACAAGCACTTTACAACAATTATCCTCAATTTCAGATGGCCACAATAGTCGCAGAGAATCATTTACAAATCTTGCTATTGTGCTATGGTTGGTTTTCTCTAGTACTTTACAAGCAAGAAGATGCGGCTTACCGGGTTCGTTTGGATGTAATTTACCAACCACGAAATTTGCTATGTAACGGCCACATGAATCCGTTGTCTCGTCCACCGATATCCAGACATAGTTCCTTCCGATATCAGAACGGATCAATTCCAGGGTAGATTCATATAGCGGAAGTAGGTAATTTTTCCTAAGAGTTGATTCATCTGGTATTTTTTGATTTACACAATATTTCTCAAGAAATGATCGCAGAACTGGATTGTTTAATTTATTCCATGGAATGTTGCTGCACACGAAAGCCCTACGAAGATCATTTGAAAATGTATTAAGAATACCGGACTTAGGCTTTACCTGCGTAAGAAGTAGTTGTTGTGGTGTGCTGTTCTTCTCCTCCTTTGCTTTAATATGTGCAGTTGTTTTTGAATGCTGTTCAAGCTGAAATTTCTTTTCACATTTTACTTCCTTTGAGCAAACTTGACAGTACACGATGACACCATCTGTTGAATAGTCCCTATTACCCGACACCCACTGATTTAGTAAATCTCTTCTCCTGCTCTTTTCCTTAGGCATTTTTAGAAACTAACACTTGAGATGCAGGGCATTAAACTGGAACGTAGCTAGTGAACTGAAGATACGTCTGTCCTGACCAATTGCCCAATCCCCTGAGATTATTATCTACTGTGGTAGAGAAATGAATTCCGGGAAGTCCAGCCAGCCTGCCTCCCCATACCTAAGCTATCTGTTGCCATTGTCAGTTGTGAAAGTAAAGTGCCGTTACTCAGAGAGTCGAAAACACCAATTAGCGAGGGATGCACATAATATAAGCAACTAGCTAGGGATGCACAAAACAGATTTATTTTAGTAGTTCTTGAAATTGTCCTTAAATTCAGACATAAATACCGGAATATGCTGTTACGTCTAGAACATGCACTAAACCTCAAAATATGTCAAAATATGCATATGCATATGCGCATATGCATTTTTAAAAAGTCCGGGCCCTACACATAATATACGTGTGTCAAAATAAAATATCTTAGCATTTCCCAAGGAAATCCAAGAATCAGCACAGGACAAGGTAAGGTAGCCTCCACGAGCGCTTCCCCCGTCCATAAAAATACAACCAAAATATTTTGAGGGCGGTAGACACATTCTACCCCTCATCACGAAGACTCAATACACACATCTTGACACAATACACACACCAGAATCACACGTATGGGTTTGACAGAAACCTGAAATAAAGGACATAAAATTTTCCACCGACTTGCGCTCCCAATCTAGTCCGTGACTAAAGAACCTGAAAAAGGGATAAAAAAAAACTCAAAATATAGAACTAAGGTGTTCTACAGTGACATCTTAACTTGTTGCGCTCGGCAACCTTAGTATGAATAAAAACCTGTTCGTACAACATCTAACAACTTTTACCCCCTTCTCCTACTAAAAATGAATTTGAATAAAAGCACAATTTATCGACCATGACGAATTTCGCATTCGCATGAATAAAATCAAAATACACGCGCCGTGCATAATAATAATGACTCATAAGAAAAATAACAATCAAACAAATTTTTGGCCACGTGCCAACGTACATTTAAATATAACAGTGTCGGCGCACAAAAATCTAAAAACCCAAGAAAAACCATGAATAAAATTATTTACAACGTTCCCGCGTCTAATCTAGCTACATATTGAATAAATCAATGGTTTGTTCATCACCGTGCAGCTTGTAGAAAATCAACCTCCATCCCATAGCATTCCCCCACGGGAAATCTACTCCGTCATCGTCGACATTCTGGTAGAGGCGTAGCACTTCATTCCACCAATCGACCTTCCTGTAGACATCTTGGCGTGGCTTCTTGAAAAGAAATGTTCAAAATTAATATTCTTCCTAGCTAGAATCGCTATGAGCTACTGACTTTCACTCAAAATGTCCTGGGCGATTACTCAACGTTGAACTGGCCCTATCTAAGCATTTGCTTAATTCACACGCACATATACATCACACAAAAAAATATAACACAAAATTTACAGAAAATATTACAAATTTTCGTCCACCCCGCAACTGGCATTTAACAAGTCTCACGAATTACGTATGCCGAGTAGCGCTTATCTCAACTAGAGATCTCCCCTCCGCTAAGCATGAACTCTGCTCCCAAGAGCACAATAAAATGTTCGTTCAGACTGACGTGAATTATGCTCACCAGAGCCTGATAAAAATCGTCTCTCAAACTGGCGTGAACGATGCTCCTCAGAGCCCGATAAAGTTGTGTGTCAAACTACTCATCACTGATCAATTTATTAGAAACTGACAGAAAGGAGTGGAGTGGGGGCAATCTGTGAAAATAATCTGTAATTTTCAACTCACAGACTTGGAACTAGTATCAAACTTCTTCTTTTTATTTAAACGTCTCAATGCACTCATGCGGAATCCTATCGCATCGGCGGTTCTTCATACACGTGTTTTAGCGCCTTTTTTTGGTTCGCAAATCTCCGCGTGGTTTAGGCGTCCTCTCTTCTGATTCGATGATTCAATCGTGTGTCGGTTGGAAATTCACTTCTGGCACGCCCCTAATGACGCCAACTTGGATGCGCGTTCATTCTGAATTTGTCCTTGAACTGGGCTTAGCTGGTCATCCCCAAGAATAACTACCACGCTACCTCTGTTGCAAGCGTTGCGACACACTACCTGTCTTCCCGTTGTCAATCTCCAACATGCACTGCCTGGATATCAGTAATAATAATAATAAAAATCATGAAGACTTATTGATCGGCAAATCAATAAGGGTTCGATATATATCGGCTCCTCTGCAAGTTCGCACATATTGAATATCTCGCATCAATCAGTGTATGATCCATTTGGTTCCTAGTGAATCCATCCGGTGAGCACCACATAGCCTTACATATGTCGTTTCTTAGGAATCTTGTACTACTCACTATCATCCTTATACTAGGAGCAAAGTCTATCAACCTTGGCCCATTCTCATTAGAATACTTTTCCCGTGTAGGCTGTTCCGTCCAATGATGTCTCTAATTTCCCCTTCCCTTCCAATTTTCGCGTTCATATCTCCCAGTACAACATTAATATCATGTCTTGGTGCCAGATCGTACAGTATATCTTCTCCAGTTTTCCGTAAAATGTATCCTTTTCTTCATCCTTGATCTCCTCTGTAGGGGTAAGTTCACATAATTATGAGAGTTGTGTTAAAGAAATTTCCTTTCAAATGGATGGAACATAATCATTCGTCCTCGGGTCTAAATCGAATTATTGCATTTACTATTTTATTGCTTACTATGAAACAAGTTCCAAAAGTATTTTGCTCGTGTGCACTCTAAAAGATGGTATAATTTTCTGTTTTAGTATATTCCTACTTACCCACCGTATTTCTTGAATAGCTACAATACTCATACTATACTTCCCCATTACCTCCACAAAGTTATTTTGGGTACCTGCCCTATATAAAATTAGTATATTCCATGTTCAAAAATTCAGCTCGTTATCCTTTGCTCGCAGATCTCGTCGTCGTTGATACACCGTGTTATCTTGTGATTGAGATTTCGAAACAGCTATTTTTCCACTGTGGGGTCCTTAGCCTCACGCGCTACCTTCTAGGGGGCTGCCCGTTTCATCCTTCCGGATTGCTGCTCGTTAACATTGGGGGTAGGTCCTCTAGCCTCTGTAAGTCACCTTACTAACTGCAAGGTAGCAGGTGGTATCTGATGGCTCCTCTGCCTTGTCCGCCGTTGGGACATTATCATTCACCCTCTTCCGCCTTCCAACCCGTTGACCATTCTGTGTTAAATTGTGTTTGGACCGCGAGAGATATTTTATTTCACTCAAGTCCGTCGGCAAGCCGGTGAGGAACCCCCTAACCGCCACCTGGGACGTGCCACGTGGGAGTATCACCTTTCCCCCTGCTATGACTCCAAAGAAGGTTCGCGGCGCATTTTCTCCCGTTTCATGAAACTATTTTTGGGGGTATTTTATGTGTTGGTAGAGTCAACCCAAATACATCAATGCAGGTGATAGTTCTGAGGTCAAGGTTACGAACTAGATGAAAATGAAAATCCACAGCCTGCTTCCAGTCACCGACCGGGTCAGGAATGGAATGAATGAAGCCCCCATCTAGCGGCGAGGATATGGACTGTGCCGGCTGCCGAAGCCTGACGCACTCCTCTGGGGCAATGATTAAATGAATGACAGATGAAATGAAGTGATAGTGGAGAGTGTTGCTGGAATGAAATGTTGACAGGGAAAACCGGAGTACCCGGAGAAAAACTTGTCTGCCTCCGTTTTGTCCAGCACAGATCCCACATGGAGTGACTGGGATTTGAACCACGGACCCAGCGTTGAGAGGCCGGCGTGCTGCCGCCTAAGCCACGGAGTCTTCAGGTTACGAACTAAATATATGTTTAAATCTTTGTAAGTTAATTTATGTCTGTAAATAAGATTTTTATGGATAAGACTCTACTGGTATTTAATATTAAATTATAATAATTTTAATACATTGCCGTTATCCTTGGTAGAAACTAAGCTTCTTCGAGAAAACTAACGAAGTCATTTCTGCTTGAGAATTTGACTGTCTGACATGGCTCCACAGAGTGATGAAGGACAGAGAGAAAGTACATATGGACTGTGATTCAACTTGGTTTTTCTGCATCCAAGGCAGGTAGGTGTTTCCACGTTTCAGAAAGGACAGATCGGAGATGGATGTTAAATTATCGGGAATTTTTGACCAAATAGTTACGAGTGGTAGAAGGAACATTATAATACTGCCCAGACCGTGAGAAATCGTTCCAGGGCTGCCAATTTGAGATCTTGATGTGTCAAATGAGGAGGAGTTCTCTGGCAATCCGAGAATCGGAACAGAGTGTATTCTTTTCTATTCAATGATGAGGCGTTTATAGAAGAGCATTTGTTCTTTGCAGAGGTGAATTGTGATCGGACTGAAAAAGAGTAATCTTTCCCCCATGAAGCCACCTTTTCTACGACAAAGAAAATACCCATTTTTGTATATCGCCCTCCGGGCAGCCAATTCAACAATTAATACGTCACCATTCGTGGTAGAGTGTCTCTCGCATTGAGGGGTGGGGTGGGGTGAGGAGTGGGTACTATTTATCGTATTCGTGGAAAATGTAACTAGCAAAACTGTTAGCGGTTGCTGGAACACAATATGGTTATTTATGCAATTTCAGCAGGATAATCATCCAGTCCACACATCCCAATTGATTCGAGAATAGTTTACGAGTCGACAGGATATTGAACTGATAGACTGGCCTTGTCGCTCTCTGGTCTTGAACCCAATTGAGAATGTGGAGAAATTAGCCCAATCTCCATCCAAGACGTTCTAATGATTTGTGGAGACTTGCCTATGATAACTGGGATGTCATTATGTGAGAATTCCAGTTGATTCCACGCCTATTAAACCGCAAGATGTGACTAAGTTCGTAGGATGATGAACTAAACAGTGAATCGGTGCTTTTTTTCCTTTAAATTGTTGTTTGAATTTTATAAATCAGACGCCAGTAAGTGTTTGTTTTGTTTATGTTACAAAATATAATTTTATTGAGAGTAAAATTGTTCATTCTTTCCGTTTGCAGCTATAATGTCAGGATAAATACAGGGAGCGGCAAAAAGATCTGACGATTTTTAAATCACAACAACACAAACATTTTAAATGATACAAACTCTTTTATTACTTATAACAGCAAGGTGTACATGCCAATTAATGGAAAACATGAAAGAACAATAGATTTTAACTTTTAAGATTTGAAGATAACGTCTTTCAAATGATGCCCATCTTTTGCCATGCGGCAAAAAGATCTGACGGTTTATGTCGTTGTACGGCTGAGCGAGTCGTAGAGGACGCGTGCCATCTCGTAACACAATTTTGTTATGGGTGAGTAATTTTAGAGCTACAGGTTCAGCCTTAAAACGTAAGTCGACAGGCCGTCCAGGACACCAGAAAATGTTGAGCGAGTGAGACAAGCTGTGGAACCCAGTCCACGGCGGCCGGCTCGTAAACAAGCTGCTGCTTTGCAAATGTCTGATCGAACAGTGAGACGAATATTGCGTTTCGATTTGCATTTTCATCCGTACAAAATGGTTATTGTCCAGCAGTTGAAGCCTAATGATTATGCAAAGCTTCAGTGCAAGACTGGAAGAATGCATGACCCCTTCTTTCGCATGCCTCGCATGTAGCTGAGTCCCCATCTTCTTCTGTTCTGCGTTTGCATTTTCTGCTGAGCTCTGTAGGGTCCTTTCCTGCATTCTCGGTGACAGAGGAGGGGCAGAATTTTTGATGAAACAGGTGATTGGTCTCGGTCCAGTGTGGATTTACTACGCGTGAGGCTTAGAAAAGCCTTGTTACGTTTGTAACAGAAGACTGGGTTCGGTCCGGTACGGTTATGTTTCATACAGAGCTAGACTGCTATGTATGCATCTTTTGTGCGGTGGCGTTAACAGAAATTGTTCTCTGATATGGTTATGTTTCATACGAAGCTGGACTGCTATGTGTGCGTCATGTGTGCGAGGGCATTCACAGAAATTGTTCTGCAAGTGTTCGAGTTGTTAATTGCTGGAGTTTAGTCTATCTAACCTCACCAAATTCGTTGTGAAGACTGGTCTTTGTTTCCTGCTTATAAACTATTATTCACCTTCTTTGTTGCGAGTCTCATGACGTCTTTATGATGTTGATCTCTTTTGTCAATTTATCTAATAGATTGCACATCATTGAACTACAGTTAACTGTCTATAATTCGAATTATAAGAGAGCTAAAATTTGGCGCGTCACAACACATTCATTTTTCGTTTAAAAATTGAAAATGGATGGGCGTAAAGATGAAGTGGTGCTCAATGTAGAAAGCAAGCATCTGAAAAGGCGCAAATACAAGAAAAAGTCTTGGCTAAAACGCCAAAAATTGATAATTTTTTAAAACCTTCGACAAGTAAGTTGCTCAAAATAATAATTGAATAATGAAAGAAATCACTTTCCCAAATGCAATGAACTGACGTTTTATGTGCATAAGAATAAGAAACAACAATCCTCTCGCAGAGTACACACCATGCACTACACATTCGTAGAATATAGTTGGTACGCATGCTGCAGAAAGTTGTACAGAAGCGAGTAAGTTTTTTGAATTGGTTTAGGAGTTGTATAATTTCTTTTCAGATTAGACAGAAAGATGGTCTGTTTTGCAGCATTTTGCTGATTCAAAATCAAACTAAAATCATTGTCTACAACTCGTTGTTCTGCTCGTACTGATGCGGTTTCTGCTCTGGTTGAATTTTGGAACGAAAAATTAATGCTTTATCAGCTTTTGAAGAAAACCCCAACGAAAAAGCAATAGTTCGAAATAAAACTACAGGCCTTCGGAATTATATGGAACGACTAGAAAGTGCATTAATACTAAGTACTTGGTCTGTTTTACTTGAACGATCCGATGTTACAAGTCAGAAATTGCAAGCCATGGATGCCAGCATTTCAGATATTTTGGATTTGTACAAATCGTTGGTTGGTTTTGTAGAAGATGCTCGGAAAAATATTGAACTTTATGAAGAAATAGCACGGAAAATTTCCACCACCCAGGAGTTTAAAAAAGACGTTCGTAGGAAGAAACGAAGAAAATTAATGTCTCATGTATTGTATGAAGATGATGTTGAGCTAGGTGGAAGAGAGAATTTCAGAGTAAATACTTTCAATATAATTTTCGATAGACTCTATACAGATTTGAAGGACAAATGCGCCGATTATGGAAGAATTTTACAAAAATATATCACGCTTATCGAATTTGGTACGTTGAATGAACCTGAATTAAGGAAACATGCGGCAACATTACACGAATATTTTCCAAATGATATACAACAAATATTTTTAAACGAGTTGTGCCACTTTCAAATATATTGCCAAGTAAAAGAAAATTTAAAATAACCCGCCTTTAGAAATATTAAAATTTATTCGACAGTATGATCTACAAGGAGTATTTCAAAATGTTGAAATAGCCTTCCGCTTGTTAACTGCACAGCAGTTACCAACTGCAGTGCCGAACGCTCGTTTTCACGTTTAAAGCGCATAAAAGACTATTTGAGCTCAACCACAAGCCAGAATCGTTTGGTTTTTCAAATGATTTTGCAATTGAAGCAGAATTAATGTCAGATATGGAATTTGACGATGTTATCAAAACTTTTGCTGAAAGAAAAGCACGGAGAAAGATTTTTGTTAGCACACCTGATCTTGGGCTATACCTACATATAAAATTTAATTATACGTGTAAAAAAATAATCTCGAATTTTTAATAGGTTGCCTTACTAACTGCCACTCAATTTACACACAAACCTAAAAATGGGGGGCGTCGGGGGGGGGGTAGGGGGCGGCAATTTTAATACTGCCTAGGGGCGCCAAAAAGTTGAATCCGCCCCTGTCAGTATCTCAACAAAAAATGTCATATCTTGACTATTTGTGCTAGATTAATTACTACTGCAACTAACTAAGTATTGTAAATGTAAATGTACTTGTAGACACAGATTAATAGCTGAAGTGTAAAGAATATGATGATCGCTTGACGATCGAAACTAGTCATCCAATTGTATTTATTAATCTCATGTAAAAAGTCTTTTTCATGATTACGAAATCACCTATTAGACAATTGGGTATTGACCGTCCGAAAACATTAAATTTTGACTCCAAAGATACAAATGTGACGTCTTACGAACGGAGGTATGTGTAAAGTCAACTCTTAGGCATGTTCGATAAAAACTCAATGTCCTCATGGTAGGGCAGTTATAAAAAGCGCGGTAAAAATAGGAAATCTTGTAGATGTAGCGTAAATATTGCAATCATTACAAAAGACGAGCTGGACGTCTATCTTGGTAATTCACCGCCTGATTTGCATACTCACCCTTCTTCACAGGTGGAAAATGAATAAACAATATATCCAAGGCCCGCTAAACTAGTGACAAAATACTTGATATTCCCCGCGACCACCTGCAGCCCTGAAAGAGTATTTTCAATTGCTGGAAACATTGTGACTGTAAAGCGGAGCTTCCTCGCCCCAGAAAATGTGTACTTGCTAGTATTTTTGCACCAAAACAGACCGTCAATTGAAATATATTGTCACATTTATTTTTAAATAATGCATCTTTTTTGTGAACTGTTGAAGCCATTCTTTCAGTGTTGCCTATACAAACTGTCAGTTGTAACTCTTCAGTCGGTCAACATGAATTTGTCCAATGACTGTGCGTGGTGCAATGTATATATAATATGAGCAATAAGTAAATAAACTCCTTGGAAAAATACATGTATTAGTTATGATCACAATGACCCCGGTGGGAGTAGGCAGGCAAAAGCGCAACGACTGTACGACCAAGGCTCCGCTGAGATATGTAACCATATAGGCCTACATAATAGAATTCAAGTGTGAAATGCCATGTCCTGTGGTTCGGATTCCACGTAAAATGGAGGTCCCGTGGCTCATAATCACAAGATTCACGGTCACGTAAAACTACAACCTTCCTTCCTTCCTTAGAATTCAAGTGCATGCTCTGATTTTATTTTATTTATTATATTGTGTTATTCTTATTTCTATGCACGATCATAATACTCGTAAGTAATTCACAAACCCTTATTAAACAAACTAAACTTATACAGTGCTCAAAACATGCTTTGCATATTGTGATTTAGTAACTTGTTTATTTTTCTATGTGTATGTTATCATATTATACACAATACAAGGTGCATACTGTACCCGATACCTAGTTGAGGCTATCGGCTACGCCAGCAGACATTAAGCCGTAGTTGAGATTTTGGGAAGAGTTAAGAAAAGATAGCGCTCAGATCGAGTCAAGAGGAATGTCAGGATGACGTAGAAGGTCTAGGATCAAGAAGGCGCTGACCGCAGTCAAGCAGATGGAATTATGGATAGAAATATGAAGCTTTATTAAGATCTATATGGAACATGGTATTTAAACATCTTAGAAGAGGAGATATAACATGCATTATATGTGGTAATAATTTGAAGGAAGTCAGATAACCCTTAAGTTATTTTATAACTTAATAGCCGAGATGATGGGGGTTCGAGATTATATTTGTGACGCAAGACCACAGTGGTGGGGAGGACGTCACGTGACCGCACCAGGCAGGTAAGGGTCGAGGCAGTGCAGACACTGTCAGTGGAGCTCTGTGAGCCAAGCAAGAGAGTCAAGCTGAGTAGCACACGCCAAGCGCATGGTACAGATCGCGCGGCGAACAGAAACTGTCACGGAAGGTGAAAGCGACAGTTTCAACTTCTCCGAGCAGCGAACGGCAAGTAGGTCAGTGAGCCGGTCGGACATCCGCAGCAAACAAGCATAGGAGGCCGGGGTTTTTAAAACAGTATTGCGAGTAGTTGGAGAACTTTATTCCAAGCTGCATTTCAACGCAGAACGGCATAGTAGAGCGACATGGCGAGGCCAGCTTTAGGCGGAGATGATTATAGCATTGCAGTAAAACCGAGCGGGTTATTTCCCATTATATACGCAAGCATTATGACAGAAGCTGAACTTCATTACTACATTGAGTTAGAACGTTTATTCAGCATTTGAATTATAAAAGCAGATAGTTACGTGATACTGCAACTGTGAACTTCGAATGAACATAGTTTTTCTTAATGACATTACGACTATGCATTTCATAACGCATTCCAAGTAACATTAACAATTTTAAGCAAACGGAATGTTGTAAGCATATGCACTTCTGAACATTAGCACGTGCATTAATGCAATTATTTCTTATGCAGTGTTATGAATTACCGAGTATGAACACAGCTACAGGGTGTTTCATAAACTTAGACACTCTGATAAAACAATTTTATTTTCTACAAGTAAAACTTAACCGCTGTGGAAATTGAACTTTCAACACTCAAACTGAACATTGTATAGAACAGTGGCGTAACGTAGAAGAGGAATAGGGGGTCCGCTGTTTCTATGAACTATTTCGTGAGGATTTGGACAATATCCGCTATGGATAACCAGAAGTTCATCATGTCGGAGTAAACGCAGACAGAGACGCGATGGCACCACAGAGCGATGGATTCGATTCCTGACGAGAAGGAGGTCCACCAGCTGATTCACTTGGGATTCGAAGGCAATCGTCATTGCATGGATGGAATGATATTCACGCCGATCTTTCGAGAAATTCATTACATAGGGAAAATCGACGATCTTTGAAATTTAATAACAGCTGATTATGAGAAGGTACTGTAAGAGTTATAACTTTCTGATACGATTATTTTCATGAATACTGGGCACACATGTATATTTTTCTAATAGGAGTGATACGATTATTTAGACATGGCTTTGACTTTATATGCTTCGAAATTTTGCTAGAATATGGCGTGACCATATGATATGGCAGGCATCATTATACGAAATTCTCACCATTGGCTGGCTTTATTAAGCAGATGTTTGGTCTTTTGGACATTTTTCCAGTAAGGATATTTTTCATGAATAGTTTTTTTGTGTAACGAGTATTTCGAACTCGTGATCTGCAATTGATTATCTAAAATTACTTCGTCAGTTCATTGCATACTAGCGAGTGTGTATTATTCATCAGTAGGGATTTTTTCCATTGGATTGTTTGGAGATATTAAGATATTATTCACTTTAGTGAATGAATATCGCTTTTATATGACAACTAGAGACTTGTTGATTCCTATCTGGTACATTCACTCATATAGTCTTCGAGATGGGGTCTTTCGTATTTATACGATTGTATGGTGGTTACTCATCTTACCCATCGTTTAGGGCACTATCATTTTAGTCGACGGGGCGAGGTCTTTCGTATTTATACGATTGTACGGTGGTTACTCATCTTACTTGCCATTGAGGGACTCATTTTTATCATCCGAGTGTACATGAGATTGTAAGTGAATCAAACAAGGAACTACTAGTCACATATCAGTCGAAATTTTGTTAAATAAAGTACAGATAAATGTCAGCAGGGTTACATTTTGTAATTCTTGTTTGCCAATCCAATATTTTGTTGCTATACTATTTTGAGAGTACTTTCAGTTTAACAGCTGGTACAGCTGATGCTTTTGATGATTTTTATAATTGAGTTTGATACCTTTGAGAAGGATTTAAAGTAATTGAATCTTGTAAGATGAATCATTAATGGTCAGATTTATTTTAAGCAGATCAGTATTGCAGATTTTGATATGAGAGATTGTAGCACATTAGTGTTTTTCTGTGATGTGAATTATGAGAATTGTAAGAGAATTTATGCTATTTGAAAGCAGATCTTGAATTACTGAGGTAATATTTTTTCCAATTGTTTAAGAAGTTGTCTAGATGTGATCAGATTAATTACAGTTATTGGAGATTGTGTGCGTTGATAATTTGAAGCCAGTTATATATTTTTTGTAGATCATGCAACATGGTTAAGTGAAGTTTGTGATAGGCATTTTGTGGAAGTTGCCAAGTGATAGTTGCAATGTAGCTAATGCATTTTGAAGCAGACATGAGGTTGTCGAACCCAGTCTAGCGTAATTGTTGAGATTCATGCTGTATGTGCTGAATATTTATGGAGTTTTGTGGAATAATTGTTGTATTCAAATGTGATATTTGAAGAATTGAGGATATATAATGTCGTTGTGGATAGTCAGATCCAACGTGATGTCGTGAAGGCAATAATATTTTTTGGCATGAAAATTTAATACGAGATATAACTTGGAAGTGATAAAACTGTAAGACAACGTTCTATAACCCATATTAAACAATTTGTTAGGAAATTAAACAAATAAATAAAGTTGATAATGCAAGATTTTCTGAGAATAATAATTAATAAATAATAATCTGAAAATTAAGCATAATAATGATCTGACCTAATGAAATAAAAATCAGAATGACTAGATGAAATAATGAAAATCTAAATAACCAGAAGAGTAAAATTTAAATAAGTTGATAAATTAAATTTTGGAATAAATCAATGAATTAAATAAATGGATGAATTAAAGATTGGATAAATAAACTGATTTAAATAAATTAATAGATGATTGGATAGATGATGAATAACTTAATTAGAAGGTGATAATTAATTAAAGAAGCTGATGATTAATGAATTTATATGGAATTAAATAAATTTAATTGAGATATAATTTGAGGAATTTCAACTTGAGTTGAGGATTTAAATGATTTAATGGTGATGAATTAATGATTCTGGTAGGAATATATAGAATTTTGAGATGAGAATTAATGAGAGAAATATTTAATTTTGATGATGATGATAATGATGACCAATGAGCCGTGAATTTTCTGTAATTCACAAACAAGTAATTATGAATGACAATGTAAATAGTGTAAATTAATTATTCGATGTTTAGGAGCATTTTACTAACATGTTCAACATTTAAATTATGCCATGCAAGCCATAAATTGCGTGATATTTGAAATATGTGATTATAATATGTGTATGTTTAGACAGATTAATAACTTTTTCAAATCCACATTCATGATGTTAAATTAAAGAGAAATTAGGTCTCAGGTATCACAAATGTCAGTGACGAAAGACATAGTGCTACAGTGATCCTGAGAACCCAAGAGAACTTTAGAGATTTTTCTTGTTCTATGTGGATGAACTATTTTTGATTAGAAAAGAGATGGTTCGATTTTTGGACAATGACAATTTAACGTTGGCATTCGACCATGCTCTCAGGTAGGATGAATATTTAAAATGTCTGTCTGACTATCAAAGTGAAATAAATTTGTTTTTATCTTAGTTGTGATCTGATGATGGTGTGATTTTCCTTTTTCTTTCCTTGTCTTGAGTAAGGCTTAACCGGAAAGGATGTAGTTTGCTAGGAATTCAGTTGATGGCGCCCATTTATATTTGCATTATTTTTTTATTAAACTTAAGCCCGTAACGACCCCAGAGATACTTTGTCTCGTGTTACCCAACTGCTTTTTCGATAACTCAGCTGAATTTCCGACACATTCCTTATTTGACTAGAGGTTCATTTAACTCCGCTCTGTACTGGAACTCCAGGAATGCGATGTAATAGCAGATGGGTCATCGCATCCCCAGGACGAACGGGTACAGAGAGAGAGGGAGAATTGGCTTTACCCACCTGTGGGGCTTCGATTTTGTTTATTCTATGGAATCACATCTGATTTAGATTACTGAGAGATAGATCTCAAGTTCATTTAATTGTGTTATGAAATTTATTAAACTTAGTCAGACAATATACTTGTGTGCCCATTCCAGTGTTCATGTTAATCGTATTAGTATTATATCATGTTAGTTATAAGTCATTTTTCCTATACCCAGGTGAATGCAGGAATTGAGACATTGTGATGTGTTTTTGTCTAACGTCTCTGAATAAAACGTCTATTGAAAATATAATTATGTTGCCGGAAGATTTAGCTAAGGTGTTAGGAGAGTTACAGAGTGGTATGTCTGGTATTGCAGAAACTATTTCTAAAATGGAAACGGAAGTTAAAGAACAGATAAATAGCTCAGAAGCTAAGTAACGAAGCTAATGTAAAATTATTACAGTCAAATAGTGAAGATAATCTTAAATCATTGGAAGAGAAATTACAAGCTCGTAGTGAAGAAACTAACACAGAGTTAGAAAACAAGTTAATTAGGTTAGAGAATAGATTAACTTTAAAGAATAATGAGATGCTTAAGACTTTACAATTAGATATAATTGCAGTAAATGTGAAAGGAGAGGAAAATGTTCAAATATTAAGAAAGAATATTATTAAATTAGAAAGTAGAGGAGAAGAAAACATTCTTACTTTAAGAACAGACGTTATGTCCATACAGAAAGACATTAAATCGGATGTATCGAAGTTGAGATTCGACATCGATGGTTTAGTGGCAGATGTAGGCAAAATTCAAGAGTGGTCTACCGAAGTATCTTTCGAAACTAAAATCAAAGGTCTAGAGATGAATCTAGGTCATGAGATTAAAGATTTAAAGTCAGTAATTGGAACCATTAAAGAGGAAGTCTTAGGAGAGGTTAATTCTAATTTAAAATCATTAGAGAATCAATTGCAGAAAGATATTAGGAAGATGGATGATGATATAGAGCAAAAGGTTAATGAAAACTTAGCTTTATTCAAAAATAGAGTCGGTGCAATCGTGGAGGAACGGTATAGTGAGGTCGATGCCGAAGCAAAAGAAAAACGTGCAGGATTAGATGAGAAATTAATCGCAGGTATGGCGAACTTAGAAGCGAGGTTTACGGAGAACAAGGAAGCGATGAAGATAGATTCAACTCTATTTAGGACAGATGTTGATCTGTTAAAGGAACAAGTCGCGTCAGTAAAGAATACATGCGAAGACAAGATAGATAAATTGAAAAACGATTTAGAGGAGAGTAACAAAACGCAGAATGTTACGTCGTTAGATGAGTTGAAGACTCAGGTCAAGACCGTAGAGAAACTGGCAGAAGATAGGATGACTAAACTAGAATCTATGATTAATAGTTTCACCAGTCAAAATATTACCTCAGGGGAAATATCGATAAATCAGACAGCGATAGACCGCAGTATGAGTAATCAAGAAGTTAGCATGGGAGAAGACCGTCAAACGCAACCAAATGTGACATTCGAAAGGGCAAGTTCAACCCCTCAGGATAATCCGAGTTCAAATAGGAGTACGTTGGGTACAAGTGAACGATACTCAGGTCCAGTTACCATTATCAGAAATCTGGATGACAAGCCGAGGAAGTTTTCTGGAAATACAGGGGTCACACCAGTCGAATTTCTGCGAGATATTCGAGACTACATGGTGGAACATAGAGTAGCCAAAGAAAGAGAGCTAAGGATAGTCGAGCGCGCCTTAGACGGGTCTGCGCTTACTTGGTTTAGAGCATTCAGAAGCAATTTTGCGAATATGGAGCAATTTGCAATGGCATTCTTGAGGAGATTTTGGAGTGCAGAGGATCAACTGAACGTAAGAGCGGAAATGTACTCGAAGCGTTATTCTACATCATATCCGACGCATTATGCCAATTATTTTACGTCACAGTTGGCTAAATTGCAGTTTCTGATTCCTCCATTGCCTGAATAAGAGCTTTTGCAAGCTATAGCGAGACAGTTACCGATTGAGGTACAACGATCACTCATAGCGTCGGGAGCAAACACACTTGAGCACTATGACGACATTTTACGGCGATTAGACTATACAAGCGCTCAAGTTACGCCTAGAAATGCAAGAAACGACAATAGAAACACGCAAGAGGTGAATGCGGTAGTCGTTGATAACGCAGCTCAAACGGACAGAAGAGATTCCTGGGAAAACAGAAGGAACGAAGGAAATCGAGGAAACATCCGAAACGTTCGTGGAAATGATCGGTATAGAGGACCATATGAGAGGCCATACGATCAGGAAGCAATAGATAGCCGATATAGAAATTATAACCAGAATTCCAGATATCAAGATAGGAATTGATACAACAATAGATGTCGTGGTAGAAACAACTGGAGCCAAGGTCAACAGTATAATCGGAACGACAGGCAGGAGGGCCGAAGAAACGATCCTAATGAAGGACGAGATAATCGTGAATATGAGAGGTCGAGGCAAGAAACTAGACAGCCTAGTGCACCACTCGAGGAGACAGTCAGAGATGTCAATCGAGCAAGCACGAGTAATGAAGGAAGAAACAGACGTCAAAGTAATACAGAATCAAGATGCTAATCATTGGAAGTCAATCATCATTGTCGAGAGTCAGAAAGTACCATCATGCTGAATAAGAGAATTGTAGAGCTATCGTGTACATATGTTATATATAGAATGCCTGAGAGTGTATTTTTTTTCTCAATCCTGATAAAAAAGGAGATGTACGGGAGAGATGTACCCGATACCTAGTTGAGGCTATCGGCTACGCCAGCAGACATTAAGCCGTAGTTGAGATTTTGGGAAGAGTTAAGAAAAGATAGCGCTCAGATCGAGTCAAGAGGAATGTCAGGATGACGTAGAAGGTCTAGGATCAAGAAGGCGCTGACCGCAGTCAAGCAGATGGAATTATGGATAGAAATATGAAGCTTTATTAAGATCTACATGGAACATGGTATTTAAACATCTTAGAAGAGGAGATATAACATGCATTATATGTGGTAATAATTTGAAGGAAGTCAGATAACCCTTAAGTTATTTTATAACTTAATAGCCGAGATGATGGGGGTTCGAGATTATATTTGTGACGCAAGACCACAGTGGTGGGGAGGACGTAACGTGACCGCACCAGGCAGGTAAGGGTCGAGGCAGTGCAGACACTGTCAGTGGAGCTCTGTGAGCCAAGCAAGAGAGTCAAGCTGAGTAGCACACGCCAAGCGCATGGTACAGATCGCGCGGCGAACAGAAACTGTCACGGAAGGTGAAAGCGACAGTTTCAACTTCTCCGAGCAGCGAACGGCAAGTAGGTCAGTGAGCCGGTCGGACATCCGCAGCAAACAAGCATAGGAGGCCGGGGTTTTTAAAACAGTATTGCGAGTAGTTGGAGAACTTTATTCCAAGCTGCATTTCAACGCAGAATAGCATAGTAGCGCGACATGGCGAGGCCAGCTTTAGGCGGAGATGATTATAGCATTGCAATAAAACCGAGCGGGTTATTTCCCATTATATACGCAAGCATTATGACAGAAGCTGAACTTCATTACTACATTGAGTTAGAACGTTTATTCAGCATTTGAATTATAAAAGCAGATAGTTACGTGATACTGCAACTGTGAACTTCGAATGAACATAGTTTTTCTTAATGACATTACGACTATGCATTTCATAACGCATTCCAAGTAACATTAACAATTTTAAGCAAACGGAATGTTGTAAGCATATGCACTTCTGAACATTAGCACGTGCATTAATGCAATTATTTCTTATGCAGTGTTATGAATTACCGAGTATGAACACAGCTACAGGGTGTTTCATAAACTTAGACACTCTGATAAAACAATTTTATTTTCTACAAGTAAAACTTAACCGCTGTGGAAATTGAACTTTCAACACTCAAACTGAACATTGTATAGAACAGTGGCGTAACGTAGAAGAGGAATAGGGGGTCCGCTGTTTCTATGAACTATTTCGTGAGGATTTGGACAATATCCGCTATGGATAACCAGAAGTTCATCATGTCGGAGTAAACGCAGACAGAGACGCGATGGCACCACAGAGCGATGGATTCGATTCCTGACGAGAAGGAGGTCCACCAGCTGATTCACTTGGGATTCGAAGGCAATCGTCATTGCATGGATGGAATGATATTCACGCCGATCTTTCGAGAAATTCATTACATAGGGAAAATCGACGATCTTTGAAATTTAATAACAGCTGATTATGAGAAGGTACTGTAAGAGTTATAACTTTCTGATACGATTATTTTCATGAATACTGGGCACACATGTATATTTTTCTAATAGGAGTGATACGATTATTTAGACATGGCTTTGACTTTATATGCTTCGAAATTTTGCTAGAATATGGCGTGACCATATGATATGGCAGGCATCATTATACGAAATTCTCACCATTGGTTGGCTTTATTAAGCAGATGTTTGGTCTTTTGGACATTTTTCCAGTAAGGATATTTTTCATGAATAGTTTTTTTGTGTAACGAGTATTTCGAACTCGTGATCTGCAATTGATTATCTAAAATTACTTCGTCAGTTCATTGCATACTAGCGAGTGTGTATTATTCATCAGTAGGGATTTTTTCCATTGGATTGTTTGGAGATATTAAGATATTATTCACTTTAGTGAATGAATATCGCTTTTATATGACAACTAGAGACTTGTTGATTCCTATCTGGTACATTCACTCATATAGTCTTCGAGATGGGGTCTTTCGTATTTATACGATTGTATGGTGGTTACTCATCTTACCCATCGTTTAGGGCACTATCATTTTAGTCGACGGGGCGAGGTCTTTCGTATTTATACGATTGTACGGTGGTTACTCATCTTACTTGCCATTGAGGGACTCATTTTTATCATCCGAGTGTACATGAGATTGTAAGTGAATCAAACAAGGAACTACTAGTCACATATCAGTCGAAATTTTGTTAAATAAAGTACAGATAAATGTCAGCAGGGTTACATTTTGTAATTCTTGTTTGCCAATCCAATATTTTGTTGCTATACTCTTTTGAGAGTACTTTCAGTTTAACAGCTGGTACAGCTGATGCTTTTGATGATTTTTATAATTGAGTTTGATACATTTGAGAAGGATTTAAAGTAATTGAATCTTGTAAGATGAATCATTAATGGTCAGATTTATTTTAAGGCAGATCAGTATTGCAGATTTTGATATGAGAGATTATATCACATTAGTGTTTTTCTGTGATGTGAATTATGAGAATTGTAAGAGAATTTATGCTATTTGAAAGCAGATCTTGAATTACTGAGGTAATATTTTTTTCCAATTGTTTAAGAAGTTGTCTAGATGTGATCAGATTAATTACAGTTATTGGAGATTGTGTGCGTTGATAATTTGAAGCCAGTTATATATTTTTTGTAGATCATGCAACATGGTTAAGTGAAGTTTGTGATAGGCATTTTGTGGAAGTTGCCAAGTGATAGTTGCAATGTTGCTAATGCATTTTGAAGCAGACATGAGGTTGTCGAACCCAGTCTAGCGTAATTGTTGAGATTCATGCTGTATGTGCTGAATATTTATGGAGTTTTGTGGAATAATTGTTGTATTCAAATGTGATATTTGAAGAATTGAGGATATATAATGTCGTTGTGGATAGTCAGATCCAACGTGATGTCGTGAAGGCAATAATATTTTTTGGCATGAAAATTTAATACGAGATATAACTTGGAAGTGATAAAACTGTAAGACAACGTTCTATAACCCATATTAAACAATTTGTTAGGAAATTAAACAAATAAATAAAGTTGATAATGCAAGATTTTCTGAGAATAATAATTAATAAATAATAATCTGAAAATTAAGCATATTAATGATCTGACCTAATGAAATAAAAATCAGAATGACTAGATTAAATAATGAAAATCTAAATAACCAGAAGAGTAAAATTTAAATAAGTTGATAAATTAAATTTTGGAATAAATCAATGAATTAAATAAATGGATGAATTAAAGATTGGATAAATAAACTGATTTAAATAAATTAATAGATGATTGGATAGATGATGAATAACTTAATTAGAAGGTGATAATTAATTAAAGAAGCTGATGATTAATGAATTTATATGGAATTAAATAAATTTAATTGAGATATAATTTGAGGAATTTCAACTTGAGTTGAGGATTTAAATGATTTAATGGTGATGAATTAATGATTCTGGTAGGAATATATAGAATTTTGAGATGAGAATTAATGTGAGAAATATTTAATTTTGATGATGATGATAATGATGACCAATGAGCCGTGAATTTTCTGTAATTCACAAACAAGTAATTATGAATGACAATTTAAATAGTGTAAATTAATTATTCGATGTTTAGGAGCATTTTACTAACATGTTCAACATTTAAATTATGCCATGCAAGCCATAAATTGCGTGATATTTGAAATATGTGATTATAATATGTGTATGTTTAGACAGATTAATAACTTTTTCAAATCCACATTCATGATGTTAAATTAAAGAGAAATTAGGTCTCAGGTATCACAAATGTCAGTGACGAAAGACATAGTGCTACAGTGATCCTGAGAACCCAAGAGAACTTTAGAGATTTTTCTTGTTCTATGTGGATGAACTATTTTTGATTAGAAAAGAGATGGTTCGATTTTTGGACAATGACAATTTAACGTTGGCATTCGACCATGCTCTCAGGTAGGATGAATATTTAAAATGTCTGTCTGACTATCAAAGTGAAATAAATTTGTTTTTATCTTAGTTGTGATCTGATGATGGTGTGATTTTCCTTTTTCTTTCCTTGTCTTGAGTAAGGCTTAACCGGAAAGGATGTAGTTTGCTAGGAATTCAGTTGATGGCGCCCATTTATATTTGCATTATTTTTTTTATTAAACTTAAGCCCGTAACGACCCTAGAGATACTTTGTCTCGTGTTACCCAACTGCTTTTTCGATAACTCAGCTGAATTTCCGACACATTCCTTATTTGACTAGAGGTTCATTTAACTCCGCTCTGTCCTGGAACTCCAGGAATGCGATGTAATAGCAGATGGGTCATCGCATCCCCAGGACGAACGGGTACAATACAAAGAAAAACAATACACAATCTGCTTTGCAAAAGAGACAGGAACACACAACGAATAACAAAAGTAATAATGTGGTACTGAGCACACAAACGTCCTTTTCATTTTGGTACATATCAATACCGTGTATGGCCACCACGAACTCTAATCCATGCTTGCAGACGACGAGGCATACTGAGCACCAACGAATCCAACGTGGTTTGGGGCAGATTATCCCACTCTTGGACAGCAGCTTCAATCAGTTGCTCTTTGTTTGTTTGAGGATTCGGACGGTGCGAAATTGCCTTCTTGAGCTCTTTCCATGCATGTTCAATACAGTTCATGTCCGCAGAATAGGCCGGCCACTCCATTCTCTGTATGACATGCATCTGAAGGAACTGATTGACCACCCTAGCTCGATGGGCACGAGCATTATCGCCCACTAGTGTAAAGCCCTCACCCATTGTGGCAGCAAATCCTGTAACGACAGGTTCAAGGATGTTGTCTCTATACACCAGACCAGTCATGTTGCCGTGGATAGGAATTAGAGGCGTACGTCGACCGAACATGATTCCACCCCAAAACATGACAGAGCCTCCTTGCTGTTGGTGGCTTTCCTGGATGAAGGGCTCGTGAAATCTCTTTCCCACTCGGAGCATTCGAGTGTGGCGACGTAATAGTGATAGTGATTGTAATAGTGATCATAACTAACACATGTAATGTTCCCAGGAGTGTTATTTACTTATATTTCATCTATTTTATACATTGGACTCCACCCAGTCTTTGGGCAAATTCAAGTTGACCGACTGACGAGTTACAACCTACTGGTCCTTGTGGAAATTAGGCTAAACCCGAATAAAACAAAAATGTTCCTGTCCTAAATTGTAAACACCCTTCCCAACAAATATTGAACAACATTCAAAAGCTTTGTGAAAACTCCTCGTTTTCTTTTATGAAACCCTTCCCAATTTGATTTATGTTTGTCCTTCTACGGTCACTGACTGTTATTTGGTTATTGTTAACATAAACAAGGAAGGACACGTATCTTTACGCAAAATGTAACTTTTGTAGATTTCTATACATCATTCCGAAAATGAGCCTAACTCAACTTAAGCGATGACTTCTCATTTAAACCATTTTCAAAACTTATTTTATCTCGTGTCTACTAAGCAATTAATCGGTTTTTCGGTTAATCGATTAATCGATTATTCGGTTAATAGATTAATCTATATTAAGAATGTTCGAATAATCGTTTCCGATTAATTCAAATTAATCGATTAATTGAAAATCGATTATTACCAGCTCTAGAATGGAACCAACAACTCTCCATTAAGAACCGCCCATCACAAATAATAACCATGAACACACCGCGAATTTATGGTGAGTTTGAAAGGTTCGAGTACCTGCGCCTCTCTGTTCACCGCACTGGTGCCATAAACGTTCCAAAAGCTCTTTAAGCCGCAATAATTCTGACATGTCTCTGTGTAGACCATTTACTTAGTGGCCTGAGAATAGAAAACTTCCCACAATCTTCTGTGATTCACATCCGGCTTATCTAAAAGGTCTGCAAGAAATTAGGCCCGACCCTCAATCAAGGTTTGTGAACCGTTCTCGATATACAAAGTGCAAAATAACTCAAGTAGCAGTTCGGACATGGTTTTGTAGTTAATTCTGAGAAACACATTTTTTACTAGAGAGTCTGAGAACACAAAGTAACATCTTATTACTTACCCCACCTATTTAAAAGGTTTGCGGATGGGGAGGAATCGGAACCCATATTTTATGTTGTACGCCATATGTCTTGTTAAAATCATCACTGAGATACTACTTCGCTGGTGATATTGAAGTTAAAACGTGTTTTTGTGTCTAGAGTTTGCCATTGTTATGGATCAGTCACACGCCGGTGTATTTCATTCCTTAAAATCGGATGTAAACTGTGCACAGCTGGAAAAATAATACAGAGCAGTCGCAGTTCCTCAGCGAACTTCATGAAGCATGTGCAGGTAAGACATCGGTAATTCGATTGCTTGATATATTATTATTATCTTTATTATTGTTCTGGTTACAAAATCTATATATTTAAAACAGTAAGCTGAATTTTGCTACCGCGAGATTGACAGAACGGCTGAATCGATTGACTTCGTAATGCACTCTGACGAAAGCCCTTGATCTGTATATTTGCAGAGTGTCTTTAAAATAAACAAATATGTTATCATAATTTTTTTAAATTATAAACAAAAAAGCAAAATTATTGGCCCTAGCGCATGCGCAGAATCAGTTTGGTCATGACAGACACGGTGGATGTCCAGCGCGTTTTAATGTGAGAGTTATTTATAATAATTATAAAAGAGGGGAACATTGTTTATGATGTTTCCACGATATATACTGGAATGGAATTATAAAAGACGGAAAGTGTTGAAAAACGTAAGCTGACAGTTAAGTGTGTATGTTGTTTAAGTAACTTAATATTGCACTTCCTTGCCAGTGATTTCGTAGCTTAGGTGGTAGACAAGTGTCGAAGTCTCTTAATTTATGCATCGCGCAATGGAAGGAGTTCGAATCCCACCTCCGACATTTTTTTAATTTCCATATTCTTCATTCTTGCTATTGCTATTACATTGTTAAAACATATTTCACTCTTAGCATTCCCGTAAACTAAGGAATTCTGCTTGATTTACGTTGCTATATCTATCTGTATATTTAAAACAGTAAGCTGATTTTTGTTACCGCGAGATTGACAGGACGGCTGAACCGATTGAATTCGTAATGCACTCTGACGAAAGTCCTTGATCTGTATATTTTCAGAGTGTCTTTAAAATAAGTCGCCTCTGTAGCGTAGCGGTCAGCATGGTTAGCTGCCGCCCCGGAGGTCCTGGGTTCGATTCCCGGCTCTGCCACGAAATTTGAAAAGTGGTACGAGGACTGGAACGGGGTCTACTCAGCCTCGGGTGGCCCAAATGAGTAGAGGGGGTTCGATTCCCCCTCAGCCATCCTCGAAGTGGTTTTCTGTGGTTTCCCACTTCGTCTTCGGGCAAAGGCCATGGCCGCCTCCTTCCCTCTTCCTCGCCTATCCATCCCAATCTTCCATCCCTTCCCATCCCTCATGAGGCCCCTGTTCGCTTTGCAGGTGAGGCCGCCTGGGCGAAGTGCTGATCACACCTCCCCAGTTGTATCCATCCCGACCAGATGTTCCAAGCTCCAGGACACTGCCCGTAGAGGCGGTAGTGGTGAGTTCCCTCGCTGAGTCCGTGGGAAACACCAACCTAGAGGGTAAATTGACTAAAAAAAAGTCTTTAAAATAAACAAATATGTTACCATATATTTTTAAAATTATAAACAAAAAAGCAAAATTATTGCCTCTAGCGCATGCGCAGAATCAGTTTGGTCATGACAGACATGGCGGATGTCTAGCGCGTTTTAATGTGAGAGTTATTTATAAGAATTATAAAGGAAGGGAAGATTCATTAATTGTTGAGAGTAGGTACTCCTCCCTTTTCATAATTTTCACAAGGCAGATTATTGAAAATATATAATTTATTATTCACATACCTTTCTGTGAGTCATTAGAAGTTGATTTCAATTTGAATTGTCACTGCTGCTTTTTTTTTTGTCAATGTTACCCTCCAGGTTGGTGTTTCCCACGGACTCAGCGAGGGAACTCACCACTACCGCCTTTCCAGGCAGTGTCCTAGAGCTGGGAACACTTGGTCAGATTGGATACAACTGGGGAGGTGTGATCAACACTTCGCCCAGGCGGCCTCATCTGCAAAGCGAACAGGGGCCTCATGAGGGATGGGAAGGGAGGGGAAGATGGGCATGTATAGGCAAGGAAGAGGGAAGGAGGCGGCCGTGGCCTTACAGTGGGTACTGCGCCCGAAATTTGAATGCTACATGATGAAAATGATGATATTTTTCCAGCCCCATGATACAATTTAACATTGAAATATAAATCCTGGAAATTGGCTCAGGCGAGCTTTGTTAGCGAACGCACGCAAGGGGAGAAACCAGTCACGTGATTTGAGACGCTCAATATACTAGAACATTGAAAAGTGCCTAGCAATAAGGTAATATCGCGAAATATTACCAATTAATTGTTATAAAATATATCATTGGATATATGCCCACAGCCAATGAGAGAAGGGTTTATGGAAGCATATATGGATTTTTCCTAGTTAATGTGATTAACTATTCCATTTAAGCCCTATGTAACAATTTTATACCATTGAAATTATCAAGAAAATTATGAAAATATATTGGTGATACTTTAAATGTCGCAAAAGGGAAGAAATTCACTGCAATAAGCATTATTATAAGTGCACGCCATTAAATGCGCGGGACCAACAATGGCGTCGATATTAAACAAGCTGGAGTGGGGACGACTTGAAGAAGCGTTCTTATTCTGGGAGACTTCGAAGATACAAGACGTGTTATCCGGGACAGTTCATTCCCGTAGAATTCAGCCGAGTACGCTCAGACCCGACTCGAGGGACAGCGCCGATCACGGCCAGCTTATAGTAGAAGCCTCGCTGATCAAACTAGGTGAAGTTGAGCGAAGGCAATATTAGTCTATGGCGAACAAGTGTTCGAGTTTAGCGAAAGTAAATTGTATCCAGTATATACATTTAGATACATATCAACGGTGTATAAAGATCTGAAGTGATAATTTGAATAATTAGACAGTTTTTGGACGATTTATATCAGTCAGAGAAAGTTGCGTATCTCAGTAAGAAGAAACACTTTTAGTGCGGCGAGAATACAGCATATTCAAGTCCACGTTACGGAAATAAGTGAGTAACACATTGATATTATATGAACATTGAGACTTTGTATTATTTGAGCATCATGATGACTACAATCATTTATCAAGAGGAATTGTTTTATAACACATTGATAATGAGTGAGATTATGGACTAAGACTTTTACGCGATTGGGGTATGCCGATACAGAGTTGTGATTTACAACATGGAACAACGTTAATTACCAACGAAAATATGTATAACATCTAGGATGTCTACAATGCCGAGTCAACATGTAACATTATGTACATTTCCATCCCGTACATTTAATGTATTTTCATGTACATTTATTCTCGACTATGAGCAAGTACAATCTTTCATTGACCAACCAAATGAACATTAACATCTACGATAGTGATTCGATGTACAACTCACAAATTTTATTTGTAACGAAGACACTATATCGGATTCATTGCTCGATAAGATGGGAAACATTCGAATGATGTCGGCAAATGAAGAGGCATCAATGGCAAGACAGAAGACACCAGATACTAGGCTCGGTGATTGTTCGAGACTTCGAGTCCATGTTCGAGAGACGAGGTTCGATGTCCGGAGGAGACAAGTGTTTGCCGGGGAGGAAATCCGTCTATCCCCGAGGTCGCTGTGTGTCCACTGGCGTGGAACGGATTTGGTTTCGACAATTCATACCTGGAAAGATGAAACACCTAGGTATTTTCGAATACCTGATATGAACCTCATGTGTCCACAAGTCAAGGTAGAAATGTTTTATATTATTATGTAGTTTGAGTATTATGACAGCATTTGTGAGCAACATTTTCCCATATTTGATTCATGTATTTCCGCTTCGATGTTTTTCAAGTTTATTCTGCAAGATCGCATAGGATGATGGTCTTAAGTCATCTATACTTGAAAATTTTAAAGATTCAGTTTCTGAACTGAAGTCTAGTTGTTTGAAAATTTATTTTCCACTTGGGAAAATTGTATGAAGTTAGTATTCGACGATTTTCTATTTTAATTCAAGATTTCAGGCAGTTTGTCTTTGATATTTTAGTAAATTCGTTTTTGAGTAAAATGAATTGGGCATTCTTATTGTGTGAAGAATTCTAGTTAGGAGAAGAGATCTACGCGTGGTATACTGTGGGATATCACCCATTGAAATGAACAATTCGTCGATCTGGCAAGTTATATTCGTTATGATTACGACGTGAAGTCAAGTACCTATGAACATTCTTTGAATAGAATGAAGATTCATTCGGTCGTTGACAAACCTATATTGAGTTGAAGGAAGGCTTTGCCGTTCATGTAAGTTATATGAGACATATCTTCTTGAAAGATAATTAATCCGACATTAGGGAAAGTTAGATAGAATCTCGTCCAGTCGTGATTGATACTTATTGGACACTGAAATAACACAAGTTGTTATTTATTCACAAATGTAACACTACGTTAATTTTCAATGTAGTATTGCAGCCGTGTAATTTTGTAGTAATGATCAGTATGGAGAAACATGTATTTATATTTTTATTAAATGTATAGAGAATTGGCATTGTTAACAAAGTAACAACGTTTAGTAAACCTCTAAGATCTTTCATTATAATCGTTTTGAGAACGATAAGTATGTCATTAGAACCGATATTGCTGTTAACATGTAAGCAGTTGATTGGAACAACGATAACATAAATGCTAGAAAGAAGAAATGCAAGTACTATTGAACAATTGTTGGGAACAATTGATGTGATGTTATTGAAGTTGTGTATTGGATATACGAGGGATTCATGCCGTATATAGATGATTGTGGAGTCTGCGATTGTAAGTAGAAATACGAGTGTATTGCCGTATTATTGTATTGAAGTACTGCTGTGAGAAGAAGTTAAAGCATTGTTGTGTAGAATTGTTGAAAACTCCTGAGTATGAATAGATCTACGACATAAAAGTCGGAAGTAGGTGGAACGACGCACAGTGTGTCGAATCCCATATCCAGGTGGAAAAAATTCACTGTCGCAAATGAAAGTGAAAACTGACTCATTCGATAGTGAACAAACCAGATCGTGACCTTCGGTCTTCCTTTCCGCTCTCTGGTGCGTAGGAGGGAGGTTATAGATGCTGAAATGTCTTCCTGGCAGCAATCAGGTCATTTGATAGGAGGTGTCGGAGTGAACCGAACGTTGTGATTCTAGTGAGTACAACTAGGTGTTGTCTTCTGCGGCTCATGGAATAGTGAAAAGAGGTATGTGTTCGCACTTTTATGCGTAATACAAGCTTTCTGCATTAAATAAATTATTTACTTTGTGAGTGCCTCATAGTGCAACTTTACTTTAAACGTCATTCGATAGGAAATTTAATGTAGATTCAGGATCTGTAGTGGTTTGGTTGCGCACGAATGTGCATGATGGTTTATTTTCTTATTTTCAGTGACTATGTGGGCATTACCGCGAGAAGAATTTTTCAACGCGTGGCGGTCGTGTCGTAAATAGGGGTGTGCAGACGTCATATTTCAATATGTTATGAATAAATTTGATCCTACAACTCTTACTGACACTCAGGAGCAGGAGCTAAGAAACAAAATTAAGTTGATATCCCATAATATTAACAAAAATGGGAGAGTGCAGGAAGAACAATGCCACGTACATAGGTAATTTACCTATGGAAGCTATTGAGTTACTTAATGAACCCCAAGGAACTTTGACATCTAATGATGAAGACCAGTATAGCAATGAATACGATGCTCTGGACTCTACAGAAGAATCAGGTGACGAATTAACATTAGACATTTTGTTATTATTAAGGGGAATGAGATTAGTGTGAACATTACTTGACGAATGGACGTATTCTCTCTATTTGCAATAGGAGAAATAGGCCTAATATTCAATATATGTTGTCTTTATTTCCATGCTTTTCTAGAGAAATAATATTGTTTTCGTGTGTGAAGAATGTTTACTAAACTACGTCATTAACAGGACTGTAAAATGACATTTTGTTATAAATAAATTGTTTGTATGATTTTGAGGAATATTTCTTTATTTTTAGGAAATAAGTATTATTTTTGTGTATATATGGTTGTTCTATGTTTAATAACAATTTAATATACGTTTTTAATCTGGATGGTTTTACATACAGTGACTTCGTCTGTTCCCTCAAATAAGGTGTAACAAGAATACTTGACTGAAAGTCTCATTGTTATTCATATTTTATCCAGTTTTAAATAGTATGTTTACCACTGTCATAAACTATCATATACACATCTAAATCGTGATTTTTACTACCAAAAATGGATGATTCTTGAGTTGTTTTCGGTCATTTTTTACACCTCACCTTACCCCTCACCCCTACGTATTTACCCCCGAAGATCGTACACTTTAGACGATGCCAGAAATGAAGTCAGCGACCTCGAAAAAGGTATATTGCCAACTTTTAATAGAATCCTAGCATTATTAACGAAGTTATTAATTTTTTCCACCTAGAATTGGGATTCGACACACTGTGCGACGTTGGGAAACGTTATTTAATCCTTGTCCACTAAACTATTATTAATCTATATTAAACCTGGAACTATCCTAATAATATGAACTCATCTTTATTGATCGGTCATATCAAACCGATGTTGACAAATAACCTTATTTTGACTTTGATGGTATAGCATTGTAAATATTTGAAGATATAGAAGCGGGAAACTTTAAACCACAGATAGTGTATATAAATTTTTATATTTGTTTAATTTAGGGTTTTTATTATTTTAATAATATTTATTTTCTGCATGTTTTTAATATTGTCTATAGTTAGTAGGAGTAAATGTTTTGAAGTGAGTGTTTGCGATAGCGATGATTGATGCGTATATGAAGGCTTCATCAGTCATGAATGATGTAAGTGTATGTTAGGAAGTGTATTGTGTAGTATAAATTTGTTTGAAAGAGAAATGGCTATTATATAGAGAGTTTTGTAAATATAATTGTTTGAGAATACGATGTGTTTCTCTGAGTCCAGTCTACGCGTTTCATGTGTTAAACGGGACGGGAAACCTTGACACGTGCAATACAAGCAAGTGCCGTTAGGACGGCCATGCCACATTATTTAATGAAACGAGTTTTGCAGCTCTGTGTGTATTTTATGAATGAACGAGTCTGTGAACCGTGTCAAATCTTTACGAGACGACAAGCCAGTTATGCAGACAGGCACGCGTTCGGAATGTTAAACGTTTTTATATGGGATGCCAGACTCATTAAATCTCAAGTAAATTGGTTTATTATTTTTATGTTTTTGTAAATGGCAGAGTAACTAGGAATGTTAGTGTGTATGTATGGAGTCATGAGAACTTCAGTGGCGTAAATGAGAAAGGATATTTGGGTGTTATTTATTGTTAATTAGTTTTATTCATAAATTTATATTTTACTACGTCTTGTTTCGTGTGCCTTATTTTATACTATAAGTAGGGACGTGTTATGGAACAGTCTAATAGGATGTCTGTATTTATCCTACAAAGCCCCGAGATTAAGGTAAGTTTCACACTCTACCAATTAAAGCTAATTTGTTTAATCCATAACACGATCGTAGACTACTGTGTATAATCCGAAGAGCTTGTTGGCGTGATATTGATTGTTCATTTAACCGGAAACATTCGTTATTCTCCAATCCAGCTTAGATTTTGATGATCAACAAGTAACTTCTTCATTTTTACGGGTACAGTACTGTACCCGAAATTACCTACCATTACCTGCTGCATCCCACGAAGACTGCCGGATCAAAGAACCTGAAAATCCCCGGCTAGAAAACCCCCCAGGTCCTACTCACAAGTGAATGGGATAATAGGGCACAAATACAGCTAACAAGGGACCATGACCACAAAAGCAAAAGTACCTCAGAGAAAATGAAATTCTAAGGAAAGAAACACCTCGGAGGCGTGGAATACACCAAAATACCCAGCGATGGCTTTCCTAATACACCCTTCCACCACCTGGCTAAAGCATCACGCCATCAAATTTTTTAGTAAAATAAATGTATTCAAAAAAAGTGAAGAAGAAACAAGAAAATACCAGCATTCAAAAGAATGCTCAAACACACCTTTCCCAAAGGGTAATACTATCGGAATATAAGCAAGAAATAGCCTCGTGTCCAACCTGATACGTTAAAAAACGATCTATACAACATCTCATATCATAAACAAACCTAAATGGAAATATATTAGGTTGTCGCACACCCTAACACATGTTATAGTTCATTCGCAAATATATAATATATACAACATATCAAAATTGTCAAATAGTTCAAAGCTTTAGCTATTTACAGAAATTATAATTTACAGTAATGCATCACGCATGCATATTAATTTTATTAACCATCCATAGGTTAATATTTAACAAGTCAATATTCTCATGCACAACTTTATCAGTGACTTGATTTATTTCTTTGACTTGGCTTGTTGCAACCTAACAATTCATTTTAATTCCATTGTAATATTTCAAATTTGTCGTAAGCATATTTAAATCCAACAAGTTATAAAGCTAATTGAAAGTTTTAATTGTCCACTCCATGTGAATTATTTTAAAACAATTAATTAATGAATAATGTTGGCATTTATATTAATTTTATCAAAGATAAACTATCCGTCTGAAATAATTCCAACTCAGTTTAATGCTCATAGTGATTGTAGCAGTGTGGTATAAAATGTCTGTGATCAAACAGCTGATCTTACATCCTATCACAAGGAATAAGTAAACAATTACTCGACGACGTAGATTTTCATAAAAATCTGTAATAATTGGCTCTCACTGGCTCAATTCCAACAATATATCCTCTATGAAACAGTTTCATCTCTATTACTCATAATATTAATCTTAGCACTACCCACTGGTATGCTGAACCATAGTGTCCGCCTAAAAATGGTGACCTCCTCTCCTATACTTCAATCAAATGTCTCTATCACTCATCAGTGATCACGAACATACATAATAAATTGTTAACCTCATATTTATACTGCACATAACTAAAATTCACTCTCCCTATTTGAATCAGAATTCATTAACTTTGTTGAAATATATTCAAAATGGGATAAAAAATATCCTGACAATGTTAAAGTCTTGCCTCACAATATTTCATTACATATAATTTCCTATTATTAATTTATATAGACCTTCGTAAAGTCTATTCTGGGAAATTGCGTATAAAAGATATTTGCTGCTCGTCAAAATATCTCCAATCAAATGAGAAATCGATAAAATAATCATTATGTTATTAAATCTCAAATTACAAAGTGCACACACAATACGTGGCTTACTCAAAGTGAAAATCGATCAAATCAAATATATAGTTCAACACTCATTCAGATGGACTCAACATGTTTAACAATGCCCCCTACGCCATGAATCTCAGTTAAAACAATTAAGTTAATTCTAATTGATACATTAGGACACACTGTGAACATATCTTGCCTCTCAGAAATTAAGTGAAGTCCCTACATGAATAACTGAACAAAATCCTAATAAGATCCGACTTCAGAAACACCCTGTGTCGAAACGACCTAAGAAAAGTTCGTTAATAGTGTGCTCATTCAGATATCGAATCATTTCAATGTTAACGCATATTAAGTGTATAATAAACCACTCTAATCAGCTATATGAATTTTATAGTTCGGTCATAAATCACCAACACGTGTGAACACACACAAAATGGTTCCAAAAACCACTTGGAAATAAAATATCTTCTTCTATAATTTATCTTTTCGGCAATGAAAGTAAGCAAATGACTACTACTAAATTAAGCCAAAATAATTGCCACAAATTTAAACAAATGGATGCATTTATTTAATATATACCAAAATCCAGGAAGGCAAAAGGTCAGAAACGACAAGATGACGAGTCTAGAATCCTGTCCAACCATACCACATATCAAAGACTAACTAGGACAATTATGGATACTTTACAATAACCCGCTAAGCCACTACTGAAAAAACTGAATTTCGTCTACCTTCAGCCACGTTCCGATGCGGTGTCAAAAAGAATATAGTAATATGCCATCGTAAAGATCTTCTATCTCCTCCAAGACACGATCTCCATTCTCCAACGGTCTCGGGTCTCGAAACAGGAACACGAACATCTCCAGGTCCCCCTACGCCAGATCGTCCGTACTCCACTGTCGAGCGATAGCATTTCAACAAACGAAAACGAACACGCGTCTTTCAGTTGAAGTATAACAGTATACAGCAGTCAGCAAGCGTTTGCTTATAACCATTTGTAATACTCATCTCTCTCAGATGTGCGTAATACATTTTCACAATGTCAAGTAGTCTGGAACAGAAAGTTGTGTCTCCAGACCGCATGTTGCGATATGGTTAACTTATGAGAAGTCTCTACTGTACTGCGAACATATTGCCTGCGTCAATGGTTTAGCCAATCATGACTACGCACTTATTAATGAGTGTCATTGAGTGTTCCCCCTGATGTCTGATTGTCCAACATAATGCGCGGGAAATATAATGTTCCTCCTACAAATAACTGTGCTAGTATTACAGCCCGATCTAATGCCCCACTCAACAGGAGTACAGCGAGACAAAGTTCCCGCATGGGCTAACTGTTCACAATAGCTGCTATCGACACACGCTTCACTGCAGCTGAAAGTACCCTTCCGCGAATTGATAAAATGTGGAATGTTTCTGCTCATTTATATATCGGAGCCTTGCATACAATATGAAAGTGCTCATACTTCATATTCATGTACTCAGAATACACAGTTTATTCGTGGTTTCACCGTTCGTAATCTTCACGGTCCGTTTTACTAAATCACCCGGAACACGATGTTACAAGAACAACACTCCCGTATTCCGAAGTTCGTTCCGCCTCGAACTCACATTATAATCTGGTAACTCCACACTTGTTGCACAGCGCATCTGAGCTCTTACCCCTTCCCTGTGGTATCTTAGTTCGACATTGCTCTCCGCTAGAGTGCAATATACTCGTTTTTCAATATTACAGGCTACTTTATAATGCCATAAATACATGTATACACATTCAAGTATTCTGACACGTTATTGAGACTCAATTACCGTATACTGCGTAAAATATTCTATTTTGCTTTAATGTCCAATTCATTTTCTAAATGCGGGTGTCGATATTTCCTTGACGTCACGAAGATCACATGTTGCTTGTCATGACTCCATTTCTTTTTCGGCGACTTGCTTCGAGCGATTCCGCGCATCCTCTGTTACCTTCGGCTTCCTATCCAGGCATGCCATTGACATAGCGGTAAGCGCCATCTGTTCCTGCGCGAACCACCGTTCGAAATTCATCAACTAGTGGCGCGCGAGCTATGAAATAAATGGTAGATCTTCCCCCTTGATGTCTCAAATAAAAGTCGACTTAGCTTTTATTTGCATCACTTCTAGATATTCTGGCATATGTATCATTATTTTATACTCGATCTATACAATCCTTTTCACATATTTGTTTTGACCTTTCTGTTATTGTATTCTATTTCTTGAAAAAAAAAACTTAATATAGGTGCAATAGCTCAAGTCTCTAATTACTCTGCGTTTTCCTCTTCCCTCGATCAGGGGTTCTTTCTCTTTCTTCACCCTGTCGACTTGTACCTGGTTTCGCTTTATCATATCCTTTCGTTCTTTCTTTCTTTCTTTCTTTCTTTCTTTCTTTCTTTCTTTAGACTTTCTTCGTCCACTTTCGTTGGACTTTTCTCGCTCCCTCTTCAGGCTTTCCTGTTCCTTTCTTCTATTGAATTCCTCATTCCTGTAGTTTTTATAACGAGAATAGCCCTGATTCTGTCTATTGTTTTGGTTGTAACGTTCTTCTCTATGGTCATTCCTACGGTTATCGTAGCTTCTACTATAAACATACCGTTCGTTATATTTACGATTCTCGGACCTTTCACCATATTCTCTAAACTGACTATTGTATCTCTGCTGTCTCTGATAATGGTTCCTCATCGGACCCATTCTATTGTCCGTTCTCGTCAGTTCTGGCCTATCCGTTTGCTGTGTCCTATCCATATCCACAGTATTAACTGTTCTAGCATCCTGCCTTGTGTTTCTCATAACCGTTGGCGTTGTTGCTGCATTGATGTGGTCCAATCTACGTAATAGGTCCTCCATGGACGCCAAATCTGTGGTTCCTGATGAAATAATCAATCTCCTGACATCTACAGGTAATTGCCGTGAAATATTTTCAACTAGCTCTCCTTGAGTTAATGGGGGTTGGAAAAAAAACGGAGTTTTGCAACTTGCATTGCGAAGAATTCAGCGTAATTAGTAGATCCTATGTTTGAATATTTTCTGGAGTACACCTCAGAACGGATATTTTGTTGTACTTCCACGGACCAAAATCTTTGGATAAAGGCTTCAGAGAACTGATCGAAATCGTCGAACGTGTATCTGAAAGCGAAATACCATTGTAAAGGTTTATCCGTCAAATATCGCTCCACAACTCGTAATTCTCGATCCCTAGGAGTGTGAGATTCATAGAAGTAATCACGTAATCCACGGATAAATTCTATTGGAGTTGTACCGTCAATGTTGTTAAATTTTCGGGGTTTATCTTCGTAATTCCTTATGATCGTCACATTAGACGTCCTATCTGTAGGTTGAAGATTATAACTCCCTAAACCAGGATTAAACACAGGATAACTAATTTCCTCCCTTCTCTGCGGTGTCGCATTTGACTGTCCCTGTGGACTGGGTTGAATAGTCGCCTCAGGACTAACATATTCTTGTCCTCTTAGATCCCTTACATGTGGCGAATGCGATTCAGTTCGATAAGTAGTGGCTGTGAAATCGGCATTTAATAGACCCCTTAACTGTTCCTTTAAATTAACTATGTTAATGTGATCCGCTAAATTGGTACCATCAAATCTCTGTCTGAGATCATTTATTTCAGAAGTTTTCTTTTCTCTAACCTCTGTCAATTCCAATCTACCTTGATCTACTTTGAGTTCAATGCCTTTAATGCGTTTCTCTAACCCTGATATGTTATTGAATTGAGATTTTTGAAGAGCATCTATCCTTTTATCAGCATCTTCCCTTACATGTGTGATGTCTTGATTAGTCTCAGCTAATTGACTGGCAAGCTTTCTTTCGATACCCTCTTTAGCGTCTTTGAAACTATCTTCATTCATTTTCATATCTTTTTTAAGAATTATTATATTATCCTTGATAATAGCTTTGGGGTTTACATCAAAGGCATCATTGATGAGCTTCGTATGATCTTTAACCTGGGCTCGGAGTGTACCCATGTCACCCTTCAGTTGTTCAAGACTAGCTTGAGTCTGAGCTGTGTCATTTGTAAACTGTAGCCGTAGTGAATCTAAGTTGTCTTGATCTTCCTTTTGGCAATTATTCAGTTCTAACTTAATTTATGCCTGAAAATCAGAATTGGATGTATCCAAATCAGTCAACTTTGATTCCATTGTCTTTTGACTTTCTTCTATTAAACTAACCTCAGTTCGAACATCATTTATTGTAGCTTTTAAATTCTAACCTCAGTTTGAACATCCTTGACATTATCTTTAATTTCCTTCTGACTAGCTTTAATTTTAGTTACATTAGTTTTAATTTTATGTTGACTAGTTTCCATTGTATATAGATTAGTTTCCATTTTATTTTGATTGGTTTCAATTTTCTTTATATCTAATTCCATTTTATTTTGACTACCCTCCATTTTCCTGACATCATCTTGCGTATCATCAACAGTTAACTCTGCATTACTAACTTTGGCCTCCACTCTTTTCGAGCCTTCTTTAAGATCTTTTAACGACTTCTGTATGGCGTCTATTTCGCCTCGGATGCTTTCTGCAACTGCATCCTTAATTATTCCCCTACTTTGGTTAACAGTTTCATGTATATTATCACAACTAACTTTTACAGATTCTCTAACATTATTTATGTCTTGATTCAAATGTTCCATTTTACTTTGGATTATTTCGAACATTTTCCGAAAGTCTCCAATGGTAACAGTTTCTTCGTCACCCATCGTAACACGAAATACACAATTCACAAACGACAACAGCACTACATTACACAGCACAGCAGAAATATCCCAAAGTAATCATATTATACCATAAGTTGCATACTTTCATTGTCTAGCATTAAACTTTATCTATTCTTAATCTAAGATGCGACAAACCCAAATAATTCATTTGGTTACCTATAATTAAAGACGTGATGATTTATATCAGTGGGGATTTATAGACTATTGTTACAAATTTAAGTTTAAGAAAATGCTTCTAAATTACTGATGACATCAATGGCATCTGCCGGTAATACATAAAACAGATAACTTATATGTAGCTCAAACACGAACTCCATTAAATATCCCACTTGACTAAGCAAGTCAACGACGATTCCAATGAATGTCTCCCATTGAACCTGCCCTAGTCAGCAATTAGCTTACAAAAACGTGCGGCACCACTCAAATATAACAAACATCTAATAATGGTTGCAATTTTACCAATACATCAGGTAAATCGAGTATCCTCGTCATTGCTCTATTCAAAACGAATTCCATCATTTTGTGACAAAAATATTGGTTTACCATTATTTACTTGGGCTTCCTCAAATACAATACAATATTCCTGTGATCAATAACTGGTCTCAACTCTGGTATTCCAGTTTCATTTGAGCCCTACGTTGGGCGCCAAGATATATGTACCCGAAATTACCTACCATTACCTGCTGCATCCCACGAAGACTGCCGGATCGAAGAACCTGAAAATCCCCGGCTAGAAAACCCCCCCAGGCCCTACTCACAAGTGAATGGGATAATAGGGCACAAATACAGCTAACAAGGGAATATTACGAAAGACCATGGCCACAAAAGCAAAAGTAGCTCAGATAACATGAAATTCCAAGAAAAGAAGCAACTCGGAGGCATGGAATACCCCGAAATACCCAGCGATGGCCTTCCTAATACAACCTTCCACCACCTCTCTAAAGCATCACGCCATCAAATTTTTAAGTAAAAGAAATTTATTCAAGAAAAGTGAACAAGAAACAAGAAAATACCAGCATTCAAAAGAATGCTCAAACACACCCTTCCCAAAGGGTAATACTATCGGAATATAAGCAAGAAATCGCCTCATGTCCAACCTGACACGTTAAAAAACTATCTATACAACATCTCATATCATGAACAAACCTAAATGGAATTATATTAGGTTGTCGCACACCCTAATACATGTTCTAGTTCATTCACAAATATATAATATATGCAACATATCAAAATTGTCAAATAGTTCAAAGCTTTAGCTATTTACATAAATTATAATTTACAGTAATGCATCCCGCATCCATTTTAATTTTATTAACCATAGGTTAATATTTTACAAGTCAATATTCTCATGCACAACTTTGTTTTATCAGTGACTTGATTTATTTCTTTGACTTGACTTGTTGCAACCTAACAATTCATTTTAATTCCATTGTAATATTTCAAATTTGTCGTAAGCATATTTAATTCCAACAAGTTATAAAGCTAATTGAAAGTTTTAATTGTCCACTCCATGTGAATTATTTTAAAACAATTAATTAACGAATAATGTTGGCATTTATATTAATTTTATCAAAGATAAACTATCCGTCTGAAATAATTCCAACTCAGTTTAATGCTCAGAGTGATTGTAGCAGTGTGGTATAAAATGTCTGTGATCAAACAGCTGATCTTACATCCTATCACAAGGATTAATTAAACAATTACTCGACGACGTAGATTTTCATAAAAATCTGTAATAATTGGCTCTCACTGGCTCAATTCCAACAATATATCCTCTATGAAACAGTTTCATCTCTATTACTCATAATATTAATCTTAGCACTACCCACTGGTATGCTGAACCATAGTGTACACCTAAAAATGGTGACCTCCTCTCCTATACTTCAGTCAAATGTCTCTATCACTCATCAGGGATCACGAACGTACATAATAAATTGTTAACCTCATATTTATACTGCACATAACTAAAATTCACTCTCCCTATTTGAATCAGAATTCATTAACTTTGTTGAAATATATTCAAAATGGGATAAAAATATCCTGACTATGTTAAAGTCTTGCCTCACAATATTTCATTACATATAATTTCCTATTATTAATTTATATAGACCTTCTTAAAGTCTATTCTGGGAAATTGCGTATAAAAGATATTTGCTGCTCGTCAAAATATCTCCAATCAAACGAGAAATCGATAAAATAATCATTATGTTATTAAATCTCAAATTACAAAGTGCACACACAATACGTGGCTTACACAAAGTGAAAATTGATCAAATCAAATATATAGTTCAACACTCATTCAGATGGACTCAACATGTTTAACAATGCCCCCTACGCCATGAATCCTAGTTAACACAATTGAGTTAATTCTAATTGATTCATTAGGACACACTGTGAACATATCTTGCCTCTCAGAAATTAAGTGAAGTCCCTACACGAATAACTGAACAAAATCCTAATAAGATCTGACTTCAGAAACACCCTGTGTCGAAAAGACCCAAGAAAAGTTCGTTAATAGTGTGCTCATTCAGATATCTAATCATTTCAATGTTAACGCATTTTAAGTGTATAATAAACCACTCTAATCAGCTATATGAATTTTATAGTTCGGTCATAAATCACCAACACGTGTGAACACACACAATATGGTTCCAAAAACCGCTTTGAAATAAAATATCTTCTCCTATAATTTATCTTTTCGGCAATGAAAGTAAGCAAATTACTACGACTAAATTAAGCCAAAATAATTGCCACAAATTTAAACAAATGGATGCATTTATTTAATATATACCAAAATCCAGGAAGGCAAAAGGTCAGAAACGACAAGATGTCGAGTCTAGACTCCTGTCCAACCATACTACATATCAAAAACTAACTAGGACAATTATGGATACTTTACAATAACCCGCTAAGCCACTACTGAAAAAAACTGAATTTCTTCTACCTTCAGCCACGTTCCGATGCGATGTCAAAAAGAATATAGTAATATGCCATCGTAAAGATCTTCTATCTCCTCCAAGACACGATCTCCATTCTCCAACGGTCTCGGGTCTCGAACCAGGAACACGAACATCTCCAGGTCCCCCTACGCCAGATCGACCGTACGCCACTGTCGAGCGATAGCATTTCGACAAACGAAAACGAACACGGGTCTTACAGTTGAAGTATAACAGTATACAGCAATGAGCAAGCGTTTGCTTATAACCATTTGTAATACTCATCTCTCTCAGATGTGCGTAATACATTTTCACAATGTCAAGTAGTCTGGAACAGAAAGTTGTGTCTCCAGACCACATGTTGCGACATGGTTAACTTATGAGAAGTCTCTACTGCACTGCGAACATAGTGCCTGCGTCAATGGTTTAGCCAACCATGACTACGCAGTTATTAATGTCATTAAGTGTTCCCCCTGATATCTGATTGTCCAACATAATGCGCGGGAAATATAATGTTCCTCCTGCAAATAACTGTGCTAGTATTACAACCCGTTCTAACGTCCCACTCAACAGGAGTATAGCGAGACAAAGTTCCCGCATGGGCTAACTGTTCACAATAGCTGCTATCGACACACGCTTCACTGCAGCTGAAAGTATTCTTCCGCGAATTGATAAAATGTGGAATGTTTCTGCTCATTTATATATCGGAGCCTTGCATACAATATGAAAGTGCTCATACTTCATATTCATGTACTCAGAATACACAGTTTATTCGTGGTTTCACCGTTCGTAATCTTCACGGTCCGTTTTACTAAATCACCCGGAACACGATGTTACTAGAACAACACTCCCGTATTCCGAAGTTCATTCCGCCTCGAACTCACATTATAATCTGGTAACTCCACACTTGTTGCACAGCGCATCAGAGCTCTTACCTCTTCCCTGTGGTATCTTAGTTCGACATTGCTCTCCGCTAGAGTGCAATATACTCGTTTTTCAATATTACAGGCTTCTTTATAATTCCATAAATTCATGTATACACATTGAAGTATTCTGACTCGTTATTTAGACTCAATTATACTGCGTAAAATATTCTATTTTGCCTTAATGTCCAATTCATTTTCTAAATGCGGGTGTCGATATTTCCTTGACGTCACGAAGATCACATGTTGCTTGTCATGACTCCATTTCTTTTTCGACGACTTGCTTCGAGCGATTCCGCGCATCCTCTGTTACCTTCGGCTTCCTGTCCATGCGTGCCATTGACATAGCGGTAAGCGCCATCTGTTCCTGCGCGAACCACCGTTCGAAATTCATCAACTAGTGGCGCGCGAGCTGTGAAATAAATGGTAGATATTCCCCCTTGATGTCTCAAATAAAAGTCGACTTAGCTTTTATTTGCATCACTTCTAGATATACTGACATATGTATCATTATTTTATACTCGATCTATACAATCCTTTTCACATATTTGTTTTGACCTTTCTGTTATTGTATTCTATTTCTTGGAAAAAAAAACTTAATATAGGTGCAATAGCTCAAGTCTCTAATTACTCTGCGTTTTCATCTTCCCTCGATCAGGGGTTCTTTCTCTTTCTTCACCCTGTCGACTTGTACCTGGTTTCGCTTTATCACATCCTTTCTTTCTTTCTTTCTTTAGACTTTCTTCGTCCACTTTCGTTGGACTTTTCTCGCTCCCTGTTCAGGCTTTCCTGTTCCTTTCTTCTATTGAATTTCTTCATTCCTGTAGTTTTTATAACGAGAATAGCCCTGATTCTGTCTATTGTTTTGGTTGTAAGGTTCTTCTCTATGGTCATTCCTACGGTTATCGTAGCCTCTACTATAAACATACCGTTCGTTATATTTACGATTCTCGGACCTTTCACTATATTCTCTAAACTGACTATTGTATCTCTGCTCTCGCTGATAATGGTTCCTCATCGGACCCATTCTATTGTCCGTTCTCGTCAGTTCTGGCCTATCCGTTTGCTATATCCTATCCATATACACAGTATTAACTGTTCTAGCATCCTGCCTTGTGTTTCTCATAACCGTTGGCGTTGTTGCTGCATTGATGTGGTCCAATCTACGTAATAGGTCCTCCATGGACGCCAAATCTGTGGTTCCTGATGAAATAATCAATCTCCTGACATCTACAGGTAATTGCCGTGAAATATTTTCAACTAGCTCTCCTTGAGTTAATGGGGGTTGGAAAAAAACGGAGTTTTGCAACTTGCATTGCGAAGAATTCAGCGTAATTAGTAGATCCTATGTTTGAATATTTTCTGGAGTACACCTCAGAACGGATATTTTGTTGTACTTCCACGGACCAAAATCTTTGGATAAAGGCTTCAGAGAACTGATCGAAATCGTCGAACGTGTATCTGAAAGCGAAATACCATTGTAAAGGTTTATCCGTCAAATATCGCTCCACAACTCGTAATTCTCGATCCCTAGGAGTGTGAGGTTCATAGAAGTAATCACGTAATCCACGGATAAATTCTATTGGAGTTGTACCGTCAATGTTGTTAAATTTTCGGGGTTTATCTTCGTAATTCCTTATGATCGTCACATTAGACGTCCTATCTGTAGGTTGAAGATTATAACTCCCTAAACCAGGATTAAACATAGGATAACTAATTTCCTCCCTTCTCTGCGTTGTCGCAGTTGACTGTCCCTGTGGACTGGGTTGGATAGTCGCCTCAGGACTAACATATTCTTGTCCTCTTAGATCCCTTACATGTGGCGAATGCGATTCAGTTCGATAAGTAGTGGCTGTGAAATCGGCATTTAATAGACCCCTTAACTGTTCCTTTAAATTAACTATGTTAATGTGATCCGCTAAATTGGTACCATCAAATCTCTGTCTGAGATCATTTATTTCAGAAGTTTTCTTTTCTCTAACCTCTGTCAATTCCAATCTACCTTGATCTACTTTGAGTTCAATGCCTTTAATGCGTTTCTCTAACCCTGATATGTTATTGAATTGAGATTTTTGAAGAGCATCTATCCTTTTATCAGCATCTTCCCTTACATGTGTGATGTCTTGATTAGTCTCAGCTACTTGACTGGCAAGCTTTCTTTCGATACCCTCTTTAGCGTCTTTGAAACTATCTTCATTCATTTTCATATCTTTTTTAAGAATTATTATATTATCCTTGATAATAGCTTTGGGGTCTACATCAAAGGCATCATTGATGAGCTTCGTATGATCTTTAACCTGGGCTCGGAGTGTACGCATGTCACCCTTCAGTTGTTCAAGACTAGCTTGAGTCTGAGCTGTGTCATTTGTAAACTGTAGCCGTAGTGAATCTAAGTTGTCTTGATCTTCCTTTTGGCAATTATTCAGTTCTAACTTAATTTCTGCCTGAAAATCAGAATTGGATGTATCCAAATCAGTCAACTTTGATTCCATTGTCTTTTGACTTTCTTCTATTAAACTAACCTCAGTTCGAACATCATTTATTGTAGCCTTTAAATTCTAACCTCAGTTTGAACATCCTTGACATTATCTTTAATTTCCTTCTGACTAGCTTTAATTTTAGTTACATTAGTTTTAATTTTATGTTGACTAGTTTCCATTTTATATAGATAAGTTTCCATTTTATTTTGACTGGTTTCAATTTTCTTTATATCTAATTCCATTTTATTTTGACTACCCTCCATTTTCCTGACATCATCTTGCGTATCATCAACAGTTAACTCTACATTACTAACTTTGGCCTCCACTCTTTTCGAGCCTACTTTAAGATCTTTTAACGACTTCTGTATGGCGTCTATTTCGCCTCGGATGCTTTCTGCAACTGCATCCTTAATTATTCCCCTACTTTGGTTAACAGTTTCATGTATATTATCACAACTAACTTTTACAGATTCTCTAACATTATTTATGTCTTGATTCAAATGTTCCATTTTACTTTGGATTATTTCGAACATTTTCCGAAAGTCTCCAATGGTAACAGTTTCTTCGTCACCCATCGTAACACGAAATACACAATTCACAAACGACAACAGCACTACATTACACAGCACAGCAGAAATATCCCAAAGTAACCATATTATACCATAAGTTGCATACTTTCATTGTCTAGCATTAAACTTTATCTATTCTTAATCTAAGATGCGACAAACCCAAATAATTCATTTGGTTACCTATAATTAAAGACGTGATGATTTATATCAGTGGGGATTTATAGACTATTGTTACAAATTTAAGTTTAAGAAAACGCTTCTAAATTACTGATGACATCAATGGCATCTGCCGGTAATACATAAAACAGATAACTTATATGTAGCTCAAACACGAACTCCATTAAATATCCCACTTGACTAAGCAAGTCAACGACGATTCCAATGAATGTCTCCCATTGAACCTGCCCTAGTCAGCAATTAGCTTACAAAAACGTGCGGCACCACTCAAATATAACAAACATCTAATAATGGTTGCAATTTTACCAATACATCAGGTAAATCGAGTATCCTCGTCATTGCTCTATTCAAAACGAATTCCATCATTTTGTGACAAAAATATTGGTTTACCATTATTTACTTGGGCTTCCTCAAATACAATACAATATTCCTGTGATCAATAACTGGTCTCAACTCTGGTATTCCAGTTTCATTTGAGCCCTACGTTGGGCGCCAAGATATATGTACCCGAAATTACCTACCATTACCTGCTGCATCCCACGAAGACTGCCGGATCGAAGAACCTGAAAATCCCCGGCTAGAAAAACCCCCAGGCCCTACTCACAAGTGAATGGGATAATAGGGCACAAATACAGCTAACAAGGGAATATTACGAAAGACCATGGCCACAAAAGCAAAAGTAGCTCAGATAACATGAAATTCCAAGAAAAGAAGCAACTCGGAGGCATGGAATATCCCGAAATACCCAGCGATGGCCTTCCTAATACAACCTTCCACCACCTCTCTAAAGCATCACGCCATCAAATTTTTAAGTAAAAGAAATTTATTCAAGAAAAGTGAACAAGAAACAAGAAAATACCAGCATTCAAAAGAATGCTCAAACACACCCTTCCCAAAGGGTAATACTATCGGAATATAAGCAAGAAATCGCCTCATGTCCAACCTGACACGTTAAAAAACTATCTATACAACATCTCATATCATGAACAAACCTAAATGGAATTATATTAGGTTGTCGCACACCCTAATACATGTTCTAGTTCATTCACAAATATATAATATATGCAACATATCAAAATTGTCAAATAGTTCAAAGCTTTAGCTATTTACATAAATTATAATTTACAGTAATGCATCCCGCATCCATTTTAATTTTATTAACCATAGGTTAATATTTTGCAAGTCAATATTCTCATGCACAACTTTGTTTTATCAGTGACTTGATTTATTTCTTTGACTTGACTTGTTGCAACCTAACAATTCATTTTAATTCCATTGTAATATTTCAAATTTGTCGTAAGCATATTTAATTCCAACAAGTTATAAAGCTAATTGAAAGTTTTAATTGTCCACTCCATGTGAATTATTTTAAAACAATTAATTAACGAATAATGTTGGCATTTATATTAATTTTATCAAAGATAAACTATCCGTCTGAAATAATTCCAACTCAGTTTAATGCTCAGAGTGATTGTAGCAGTGTGGTATAAAATGTCTGTGATCAAACAGCTGATCTTACATCCTATCACAAGGATTAATTAAACAATTACTCGACGACGTAGATTTTCATAAAAATCTGTAATAATTGGCTCTCACTGGCTCAATTCCAACAATATATCCTCTATGAAACAGTTTCATCTCTATTACTCATAATATTAATCTTAGCACTACCCACTGGTATGCTGAACCATAGTGTACACCTAAAAATGGTGACCTCCTCTCCTATACTTCAGTCAAATGTCTCTATCACTCATCAGGGATCACGAACGTACATAATAAATTGTTAACCTCATATTTATACTGCACATAAACTAAAATTCACTCTCCCTATTTGAATCAGAATTCATTAACTTTGTTGAAATATATTCAAAATGGGATAAAAATATCCTGACTATGTTAAAGTCTTGCCTCACAATATTTCATTACATATAATTTCCTATTATTAATTTATATAGACCTTCTTAAAGTCTATTCTGGGAAATTGCGTATAAAAGATATTTGCTGCTCGTCAAAATATCTCCAATCAAATGAGAAATCGATAAAATAATCATTATGTTATTAAATCTCAAATTACAAAGTGCACACACAATACGTGGCTTACACAAAGTGAAAATTGATCAAATCAAATATATAGTTCAACACTCATTCAGATGGACTCAACATGTTTCACAATGCCCCCTACGCCATGAATCCTAGTTAACACAATTGAGTTAATTCTAATTGATTCATTAGGACACACTGTGAACATATCTTGCCTCTCAGAAATTAAGTGAAGTCCCTACACGAATAACTGAACAAAATCCTAATAAGATCTGACTTCAGAAACACCCTGTGTCGAAAAGACCCAAGAAAAGTTCGTTAATAGTGTGCTCATTCAGATATCTAATCATTTCAATGTTAACGCATTTTAAGTGTATAATAAACCACTCTAATCAGCTATATGAATTTTATAGTTCGGTCATAAATCACCAACACGTGTGAACACACACAATATGGTTCCAAAAACCGCTTTGAAATAAAATATCTTCTCCTATAATTTATCTTTTCGGCAATGAAAGTAAGCAAATTACTACGACTAAATTAAGCCAAAATAATTGCCACAAATTTAAACAAATGGATGCATTTATTTAATATATACCAAAATCCAGGAAGGCAAAAGGTCAGAAACGACAAGATGTCGAGTCTAGACTCCTGTCCAACCATACTACATATCAAAAACTAACTAGGACAATTATGGATACTTTACAATAACCCGCTAAGCCACTACTGAAAAAAACTGAATTTCTTCTACCTTCAGCCACGTTCCGATGCGATGTCAAAAAGAATATAGTAATATGCCATCGTAAAGATCTTCTATCTCCTCCAAGACACGATCTCCATTCTCCAACGGTCTCGGGTCTCGAACCAGGAACACGAACATCTCCAGGTCCCCCTACGCCAGATCGACCGTACGCCACTGTCGAGCGATAGCATTTCGACAAACGAAAACGAACACGGGTCTTACAGTTGAAGTATAACAGTATACAGCAATGAGCAAGCGTTTGCTTATAACCATTTGTAATACTCATCTCTCTCAGATGTGCGTAATACATTTTCACAATGTCAAGTAGTCTGGAACAGAAAGTTGTGTCTCCAGACCACATGTTGCGACATGGTTAACTTATGAGAAGTCTCTACTGCACTGCGAACATAGTGCCTGCGTCAATGGTTTAGCCAACCATGACTACGCAGTTATTAATGTCATTAAGTGTTCCCCCTGATGTCTGATTGTCCAACATAATGCGCGGGAAATATAATGTTCCTCCTGCAAATAACTGTGCTAGTATTACAACCCGTTCTAACGTCCCACTCAACAGGAGTATAGCGAGACAAAGTTCCCGCATGGGCTAACTGTTCACAATAGCTGCTATCGACACACGCTTCACTGCACCTGAAAGTATTCTTCCGCGAATTGATAAAATGTGGAATGTTTCTGCTCATTTATATATCGGAGCCTTGCATACAATATGAAAGTGCTCATACTTCATATTCATGTACTCAGAATACACAGTTTATTCGTGGTTTCACCGTTCGTAATCTTCACGGTCCGTTTTACTAAATCACCCGGAACACGATGTTACTAGAACAACACTCCCGTATTCCGAAGTTCATTCCGCCTCGAACTCACATTATAATCTGGTAACTCCACACTTGTTGCACAGCGCATCAGAGCTCTTACCTCTTCCCTGTGGTATCTTAGTTCGACATTGCTCTCCGCTAGAGTGCAATATACTCGTTTTTCAATATTACAGGCTTCTTTATAATTCCATAAATTCATGTATACACATTGAAGTATTCTGACTCGTTATTTAGACTCAATTATACTGCGTAAAATATTCTATTTTGCCTTAATGTCCAATTCATTTTCTAAATGCGGGTGTCGATATTTCCTTGACGTCACGAAGATCACATGTTGCTTGTCATGACTCCATTTCTTTTTCGGCGACTTGCTTCGAGCGATTCCGCGCATCCTCTGTTACCTTCGGCTTCCTGTCCTGGCGTGCCATTGACATAGCGGTAAGCGCCATCTGTTCCTGCGCGAACCACCGTTCGTAATTCATCAACTAGTGGCGCGCGAGCTGTGAAATAAATGGTAGATATTCCCCCTTGATGTCTCAAATAAAAGTCGACTTAGCTTTTATTTGCATCACTTCTAGATATTCTGACATATGTATCATTATTTTATACTCGATCTATACAAACCTCTTCACATATTTGTTTTGACCTTTCTGTTATTGTATTCTATTTCTTGAAAAAAAAAAACTTAATATATGTGCAATAGCTCAAGTCTCTAATTACTCTGCGTTTTCATCTTCCCTCGATCAGGGGTTCTTTCTCTTTCTTCACCCTGTCGACTTGTACCTGGTTTCGCTTTATCACATCCTTTCTTTCTTTCTTTCTTTAGACTTTCTTCGTCCACTTTCGTTGGACTTTTCTCGCTCCCTGTTCAGGCTTTCCTGTTCCTTTCTTCTATTGAATTTCTTCATTCCTGTAGTTTTTATAACGAGAATAGCCCTGATTCTGTCTATTGTTTTGGTTGTAAGGTTCTTCTCTATGGTCATTCCTACGGTTATCGTAGCCTCTACTATAAACATACCGTTCGTTATATTTACGATTCTCGGACCTTTCACTATATTCTCTAAACTGACTATTGTATCTCTGCTCTCGCTGATAATGGTTCCTCATCGGACCCATTCTATTGTCCGTTCTCGTCAGTTCTGGCCTATCCGTTTGCTATATCCTATCCATATACACAGTATTAACTGTTCTAGCATCCTGCCTTGTGTTTCTCATAACCGTTGGTGTTGTTGCTGCATTGATGTGGTCCAATCTACGTATTTCCTCCATCGACGCCAAATCTGTGGTTCCTGATGAAATAATCAATCTCCTGACATCTACAGGTAATTGCCGTGAAATATTTTCAACTAGCTCTCCTTGAGTTAATGGGGGTTGGAAAAAACGGAGTTTTGCAACTTGCATTGCGAAGAATTCAGCGTAATTAGTAGATCCTGTATTTGAATATTTTCTGGAGTACACCTCAGAACGGATATTTTGTTGTACTTCCACGGACCAAAATCTTTGGATAAAGGCTTCAGAGAACTGTTCGAAATCGTCGAACGTGTATCTGAAAGTACAATACCATTGTAAAGGTTTATCCGTCAAATATCGCTCCACAACTCGTAATTCTCGATCCCTAGGAGTGTGAGATTCATAGAAGTAATCACGTAATCCACGGATAAATTCTATTGGAGTTGTACCGTCAATGTTGTTAAATTTTCGGGGTTTATCTTCGTAATTCCTTATGATCGTCACATTAGACGTCCTATCTGTAGGTTGAAGATTATAACTCCCTAAACCAGGATTAAACATAGGATAACTAATTTCCTCCCTTCTCTGCGTTGTCGCAGTTGACTGTCCCTGTGGACTGGGTTGGATAGTCGCCTCAGGACTAACATATTCTTGTCCTCTTAGATCCCTTACATGTGGCGTTTGCGATTCAGTTCGATAAGTAGTGGCTGTGAAATCGGCATTTAATAGACCCCTTAACTGTTCCTTTAAATTAACTATGTTAATGTGATCCGCTAAATTTGTACCATCAAATCTCTGTCTGAGATCATTTATTTCAGAAGTTTTCTTTTCTCTAACCTCTGTCAATTCCAATCTACCTTGATCTACTTTGAGTTCAATGCCTTTAATGCGTTTCTCTAACCCTGATATGTTATTGAATTGAGATTTTTGAAGAGCATCTATCCTTTTATCAGCATCTTCCCTTACATGTGTGATGTCTTGATTAGTCTTAGCTAATTGACTGGCAAGCTTTCTTTCGATACCCTCTTTAGTGTCTTCGAAACTATCTTCATTCATTTTCATATCTTTTTTAAGAATTATTCTATTATCCTTGATAATAGCTTCGGGGTCTACATCAAAGTCATCATTGATGAGCTTCGTATGATCTTTAACCTGGGCTCGGAGTGTACCCATGTCACCCTTCAGTTGTTCAATACTAGCTTGAGTCTGTGCTGTGTCATTTGTAAACTGTAGCCGTAGTTAATCTAAGTTGCCTTGATCTTCCTTTTGGCAATTATTCAGTTCTAACTTAATTTCTGCCTGAAAATCAGAATTGGATGTATCCAAATCAGTCAACTTTGTTTCCATTGTCTTTTGACTTTCTTCTATTAAACTAACCTCAGTTCGAACAACATTTATTGTAGCTTTTAAAATTCTAACCTCAGTTTGAACATCCTTGACATTATCTTTAATTTCCTTCTGACTAGCCTTAATTTTAGTTACATTAGTTTTAATTTCATGTCGACTAGTTTCCATTTTATTTAGATTAGTTTCCATTTTATTTAGATTAGTTATAATTTCATGTTGACTAGTTTCCATTTTATGTTGACTAGTTTCCATTTTATATAGATTAGTTTCCATTTTATTTTGACTGGTTTCAATTTTCTTTATATCTAATTCCATTTTATTTTGACTACCCTCCATTTTTCTGACATCATCTTGCGTATCATCAACAATTAACTCTACATTACTAACTTTGGCCTCCACTCTTTTCGAGCCTTCTTTAAGATCTTTTAACGACTTCTGTATGGCGTCTATTTCGCTTCGGATGCTTTCAGCAACTGCATCCTTAATTATTCCCCTACTTTGGTTAACAGTTTCATGTATATTATCACAACTAACTTTTACAGATTCTCTAACATTATTTATGTCTTGATTCAAATGTTCCATTTTACTTTGGATTATTTCGAACATTTTCCGAAAGTCTCCAATGGTAACAGTTTCTTCTTCACCCATCTTAACACGAAATACACAATTCACAAACGACAACAGCACTACATTACACAGCACAGCAGAAATATCCCAAAGTAACCATATTATACCATAAGTTGCATACTTTCATTGTCTAGCATTAAACTTTATCTATTCTTAATCTAAGATGCGGCAAACCCAAATAATTCATTTGGTTACCTATAATTAAAGACGTGATGAATTATATCAGTGGGGATTTATAGACTATCGTTACAAATTTAAGTTTAAGAAAATGCTTCTAAATTACTGATGACATCAATGGCATCTGCCGGTAATACATAAAACAGATAACTTATATGTAGCTCAAACACGAACTCCATTAAATATCCCACTTGACTAAGCAAGTCAACGACGATTCCAATGAATGTCTCCCATTGAACCTGCCCTAGTCAGCAATTAGCTTACAAAAACGAGCGGCACCACTCAAATATAACAAACATCTAATAATGGTTGCAATTTTACCAATACATCAGGTAAATCGAGTATCCTCGTCATTGCTCTATTCAAAACGAATTCCATCATTTTGTGACAAAAATATTGGTTTACCATTATTTACTTGGGCTTCCTCAAATACAATACAATATTCCTGTGATTAATAACTGGTCTCAACTCTGGTATTCCAGTTTCATTTGAGCCCTACGTTGGGAGCCAATATATCTGTACCCGAAATTACCTACCATTACTTGCTACATCCCACGAAGACTGCCGGATCGAAGAACCTGAAAATCCCCGGCTAGAAAAACCCCCAGGCCCTACTCACAAGTGAATGGGATAATAGGGCACAAATACAGCTAACAAGGGAATATTACGAAAGATCATGACCACAAAAGCAAAAGTAGCTCAGAGAACATGAAATTCCAAGAAAAGAACCCCCTCGGAGGCGTGGAATACCCCGAAATACCCAGCGATGGCTTTCCTAATACAACCTTCCACCACCTCTCTAAAGCATCACGCCATCAAATTTTTAAGTAAAAGAAATTTATAAAAAAAAAGTGAACAAGAAACAAGTAAATACCAGCATTCAAAAGAATGCTCAAACACACCCTTCCCAAAGGGTAATACTATCGGAATATAAGCACGAAATCGCCTCATGTCTAACCTGACACGTTAAAAAAAACTATCTATACTACATCTCATATCATGAACAAACCTAAATGGAATTATATTAGGTTGTCGCACACTCTAATACACGTTATAGTTCATTCGCAAATATATAATATATACAACATATCAAAATTGTCAAATAGTTCAAAGCTTTAGCTATTTACATAAATTATAATTTACAGTAATGCATCACGCATCCATTTTAATTTTATTAACCATAGGTTAATATTTTACAAGTCAATATTCTCATGCACAACTTTGTTTTATCAGTGACTTGATTTATTTCTTTAACTTGACTTGTTGCAACCTAACAATTCATTTTAATTCCATTGTAATATTTCAAATTTGTCGTAAGCATATTTAAATCCAACAAGTTATAAAGCTAATTGAAAGTTTTAATTGTCCACTCCATGTGAATTATTTTAAAACAATTAATTAATGATTAATGTTGGCATTTATATTAATTTTATCAAAGATAATCTATCCATCTGAAATAATTTCAACGCGGTTTAATGCTCAGAGTGATTGTAGCAGTGAGGTATAAAATGTCTGTGATCAAACAACTGATCTTACATCCAATCAAAAGGATAATTCAACAATTACTCGACGACGTAGATTTTCATAAAAATTTGTAATAATTGGCTCTCACTGGCTCAATTCCAACAATATATCCTCTATGAAACAGTTTCATCTCTATTACTCATAATATTAATCTTAGCACTACCCACTGCTATGCTGAACCATAATGTACAGCTAGAAATGGTGACCTCCTCTCCTATACTTCAATCAAATGTCTGTATCACTCATCAGTGATCACGAATATCCCTAAAAATTGTTATCCTAATATTTATACTGCACATAACAAAAATTCACTCTCCCTATTTGAATCAGAATTCATTAACTTTGTTGAAATATATTTAAAATGGTATTAATATATCCTGACTAAGTTAAAGTCTTGCCTCACAATATTTCATTACATATCATTTTCCTATTATTAATTTATATAGACCTTCTTAAAGTCTATTCTGGGAAATTGCGTATATAGGATATTTGCTGCTCGTCAAAATATCTCCAATCAAATGAGAAATCGATAAAATAATCATTATGTTATTAAATCTCAAATTACAAAGTGCACACAAAATACGTGGCTTTCTCAAAGTGAAAATTGATCAAATCAAATATATAGTTCAACACTCATTTAGATGGACTCAACATGTTTAGCAATGCCCCCTACGCCATGAATCTTAGTTAACACAATTAAGTTAATTCTAATTGATTCATTAGGCCACACTGTGAATATATCTTGCCTCTCAGAAATTAAGTGAAGTCCCTACATGACTAACTGAACAAAATCCTAATAAGATCTGACTTCAGAAACACCCTGTGTCGAAACGACCTAAGAAAAGTTCGTTGATAGTGTGCTCATTCGGATATCTATTCATTTCAATGTTAACGCATATTAAGTGTATAATAAACCACTCTAATCAGCTATATGAATTTTATAGTTCGGTCATAAATCACCAACACGTGTGAACACACACAAAATGGTTCCAAAAACCGCTTGGAAATAAAATATCTTCTCCTGTAATTTATCTTCTAGACAATGAAAGTATGCAAATTACTACTACTAAATTAAGCCAAAATAATTGCCACAAATTTAAACAAATGGATGCATTAATTTAATATAAACCAAAATCGAGGTAGGCAAAAAGTCAGAAACGACAAGATGTCGAGTCTAGACTCCTGTCCAACCATACTACATATCGAAAACCAACTAGGACAATTATGGTTACTTTACAATAACCCGCTAAGCCACTAATGAAAAAACTGAATTTCTTCTACCTTCCGACACGTTCCGATGCGATGTCAAAAAGGATATAGTAATATGCCATCGTAAAGATCTTCTATCTCCTCCAAGACACGATATCCATTTTCCAACGGTCTCGGGTCTCGAACCAGGAACACGAACATCTCTAGGTCCCCCTACGCCAGATCGACCGTACGCCACTGTCGAGCGATAGCATTTCGACAAACGAAAACGAACACGCGTCTTTCAGTTGAGGTAAAACAGTATACAGCAGTGAGCAAGCGTTTGCTTATAACCATTTGTAATACTCATCTCTCTCAGATGTGCGTAATACATTTTCACAATGTCAAGTAGTCTGGAACAGAAAGTTGTGTCTCCACACCACATGTTGCGACATGGTTAACTTATGAGAAGTCTCTACTGCACTGCGAACATAGTGCCTGCGTCAATGGTTTAGCCAACCATGACTACGCAGTTATTAATGTCATTAAGTGTTCCCCCTGATGTCTGATTGTCCAAAATAATTCACGGGAAATATAATGTTCCTCTAGTCAGTGCCTGTGAATGCTGTGAAAGGTTCTACTCATAGGGTTAGTACTGCATGTTCTGACTCAGTGAGGAAAGCAATGGCAAACTACCTCACTCCTCTTCTTGCCTAGAACGCCTCAATATAGCGCTGCCTTGGGTTTTTGTGGGTATCTACTCACATAACGTAACGGCGGTGCTTTTGAGGATCCAACCAGCCTTCGGGCTGACTACCTAACACACTTGCAAAGAACTGTGCAAGTATTACAGCCCGTTCTAACGTCCTACTCAACAGGAGTATAGCGAGACAAAGTTCCCGCATGGGCTAACTGTTTACAATAGCTGCTATCGACACACGCTTCACTGCAGCAGAAAGTATCCTCCCGCGAATTGATAAAATGTGAAATGTTTCTGCTCATTTATATATCGGAGCCTTGCATACAATATTAAAGTGCTCATTCTTCATATTCATGTACTCAGATTGCACAGTTTATTCGTGGTTTTACCGTTCGTAATCATCACGGTCCGTTTTACTAAATCTCCCGGAATACGATGTTATTAGATCAACACTCCCGTATTCCGAAGTTCGTTCCGCCTCGAACTCACATTATAATCTGGTAACTCCACACTTGTTGCACAGCGCATCAGAGCTCTTACCCCTTCCCTCGGGTATCTTAGTTCGACATTGCTCTCCGCTAGAAGGCAATATACTCGTTTTTCAATATTACAGGCTTCTTTATAATTCCATAAATACATGTATACACATTGAAGTATTCTGACTCGTTATTTAGACTCAATTATACTGCGTAAAATATTCTATTTTGCCTTAATGTCCAATTCATTTTCTTAATGCGGGTGTCAAGATTTCCTTGACGTTTGAAGATCACATGTTGCTTGTCATGACTCCATTTCTTTTTCGTCGACTTGCTTCGAGCGATTCCGCGCATCCTCGGTTACCTTCTGTTTCCTATCCAGGCATGCCATTGACATAGCGGTAAGCACCATCTGTTCCTGCACGGACCACCGTTCTAAATTCATTAACTAGTGGCGCGCGAGCTATGAAATAAATCGTACAGTACCATCCCGGCATTTGCCGAGGACGAAGTGGGAAACCACGGAAAACCACTTCGAGGATGGCTGATGTGGGAATCGAAACCCTCTACTCATTTGGACCACCCGAGGCTGAGTAGACCCCGTTCCAGTCCTCATACCACTTTTCATATTTCGTGGCAGAGCCGGGAATCGAACCGAGGACCTCCGGGGCGGCAGCTAACCTTGTTGACCGCGACGCTACGGAGGCGACTGTCACTGCTGCACCGGAAATAGTTCTTTTATTACGACGATATATCATATTCATACCTTATTTTATCTCTTTGGGGAAGCCTCCGTGTCTTAGGCGGCAGCACGCCGCTCTCTCGCCGTTGTTTAGATTTGAGCCAGCAGCATTTTGCAATGTCGAGACTGCAATCATTTGACGCATTTAAAGTTGCAATAGTGCCAAAAAGTAATGGTACGAAGAAGAATGTAACTTATATAGGAATCTTCTTCAGTAAATATGCTGTTTATTGCCCGTCATGTTTTGACGGGATTCAACTAGTATTTTATAGTTTAACTGCAAACTATTCACTTTTCATGATTTGAACTAGGCTATTTTTAAGGCATGAGGTTTGCTACCACACGATGAGTGCCAGGTTTCTCCATTTTACTGGAATCCACTATTCCCTTCCAATCAAGTAAATTATAGTAGCAACTATATTTTTTATACAAAAGTAACGGAAAAGTATCGATTCTGTACTGTGACAATTGTAACTATAACGTCGTTACTATTTATGGCAAGTAACGGTGACTGTAACGTCGTTACTATTTATGGCAAGTAACAGTTACTGTAACGTCGTTACTATTTATGGCAAGTAACGGTTACTGTAACGTCGTTACTATTTGTGGCAAGTAACGGTAACTATAACGTCGTTACTATTTATGGCACGTAACGGTTACTGTAACGTCGTTACTATTTATGGCAAGTAACGGTAACTATAACGTCGTTACTATTTATGGCAAGTAACGGCAACTATAACGTCGTTACTATTTGTGGCAAGTAACGGTTACTGTAACGTCGTTACTATTTATGGCAAGTAACGGTAACTATAACGTCGTTACTACTTGTGGCAAGTAACGGTAACTGTAACGTCGTTACTATTTATGGCAAGTAACGGTAACTATAACGTCGTTACTATTTGTGGCAAGTAACGGTTACTGTAACGTAGTTACTATTTATGGCAAGTAACGGTAAGTATAACGTCATTACTATTTATGGCAAGTAACGGTAACTATAACGTCGTTACTATTTGTAGCAAGTAACGGTTACTGTAACGTCGTTACTATTTATGGCAAGTAACGGTAACTATAACGTCGTTACTATTTGTGGCAAGTAACGGTTACTGTAACGTCGTTACTATTTGTGGCAAGTAACGGTTACTGTAACGAAGTTACTTTTGAAATGTACAGTAACTTACCCAACCCTGGATACCTTTCACTTCTTCCCAGTGGGACTCAGTTTTGCACCACGGGACCAGTTGAGCATGAAGTTGTTCCCACAAATGTGTGCCGGTCTTCTCTTTTCCCGTCAACCTCCCTTGGTCAACTCCCAACTTTTGTTCTTTTCGAACCCCGGTGGTATTGGGTATCCGAGGCCTAGTTCCTGCCTCGTATGGCACTTGTCTTTTATGTCTGTTACCATCAGACTTCTTTCTTTCTTTCTTTCTTTCTTTCTTTCTTTCTTTGATCCTGGTATCCCCTGGCTGCAGTGAGTGGCTCTAAAGGGGTCAGGGGGTGTGTAACCTATCACACATTCAACCTTGGATAGCGCTACACTCTCAAGGGCTCATGGCTGGTGATTTCGGCAGTTGGCTACCCTTGAGTTGGCTCCGTGTTCCCCCCTTCTCTAGTGAGTTTGGGGGCGGAACCACACCTTTTCCATTTCCTATTTGCCTTTATGGCTTTACTTCTTTCCAAGTCACTCAATCTCATTCTTGGAGGGTTGATGACATTTCTTTACCTCTCCTTCTGAAACTGTTTTGCCTTTCAGTGTTCAGTCTAGCCTGCAAGCCTCTGTTTGAAAACTAGTCGTCTCGATGATCCCCTATGAACTAATTAGCACTGCGGCCTCATCTGCCTCTAGCCCCTCGCTTTAAAATCGTTAAGCGCTGAATCTGACGCCTTCTAGGTCTACCTCTGCTTCTCTTACCTTCTGTAGTCTAGTTCATTTACCAATTAGGCCTCTCCCATTCTCATCAAATGTCCCTACCATCTGAGTCGGCTCATACGAACAGCTTCATCTAGCCCTAGCGTGTTCATTTCTAATTTAATTTCATATTTATATATCAGTGCCTTACACTATATATACAGTACACTGAAGGGAGTCTCTGAAAAGAGCAAAACCCCACTTCGCAATCGGGATGCGTCAGAGCCCCCATATATACTGGGTTATATTTACATAATATGTACACAAGATGGCAATTAGTGAGAATCGAGCAATGATTACATGATTTACAGTTAGGTATATTAGGGGGATGGTAAATGCACATTTACATAGGGTAAGGGAGGAACAACAAGAGACGAGATCAAATAAATATTGGAAATAGAGATTCACGGGAAACACTAGCACAACAAAGAATCGGGGCATAATTTATGATGAACAACCTACTTGTTGAAGAAATAATGCCGCTGCTTCCTCTTGAACTGTACGGCATTAATGTTGCTGGCCTTCAGGGAACACGGTAGGCTGTTCAATGCATAAATAGATCTATTCGATTTACAAACTCCAGTTTGTACGACTCAGTCCTGGGTAGTGGGGCGTACAGCGTAACTCCGCTGCCCTTCTGAGCTGAACAGTAGCCAAGGGAAATTTTGTATTATTAAAACGTTTTTGCAGGTATAACAAATCAATTTGGGTTAATAGATTCTCAATAGTTGGAAGGCAACATTTTTGGCGTCTGATTTTAGAGTCTAAGTCGGAATTTTTCGAAAGAATGAATTTAGTGGCACGATTTTGTAACTGTTCTAGCTTAAGGATATTTCCCTTGGTACCGGGGCTCCATGAAGGGCACGCGTGAATTAGTAGCGGCCGCACTAGGCTTCATTACGAGCACCTTCCTGCCACTGCTCCCATCTTCTTGTTCCAGCAATCATTCGTGCTACCCTCATATCAGTTACCTCCAGCTTAAGTATGGGATATCCGGAATCTACCCAGCTCTCACGTCCATACAGCATGATCTGTCAACGACTCTCCTCTTCTTTATTATGTAACTATCAACACGGGAACAGTTATGAATGCATTACGTGATTAGTGCTTTCTTTTTCGGCGTCAATGAACTACGACCTATATCCGTTTTACGTCTTGGCATGATGGGTTAAAATCACTGACTGGACTATTAATTATATTATCATGGAGATGCATGTGGAACGAATTCTTGTCATTCGTAATTTAAGAATGGCGAGGTGCATGAAACACAAATCCCCCTTCCTTCCAATCTTAACTTGACTGTGTATTTTGCGGAACGAAAAGTTCACAGGCGAAATGAAGAAAAGCTGAGTTGCACTTCCATGGAAACTCCAAACACAACCAATTTTCTCTGAAGTCTTAACTCAACACGACTTGATAGTTTGCTGCTAGCTGTATCTGGGATAATAGGCTCGCCCCTAGCTAGCTCGTAAACTGTCGGCTCAGTAATTGAATGGAGATCGTTGGAAGAAATAAAAACGTAAAAACACTTATAGTGGGCAATGTATTGAAGATAGAGATATGCTCTCGCGGACTTCTTTGTAGAGCTTTTTATGCTGAACAATCCTTACACTCATAGTATATAGATATTTTTAACGGTTTGCCCAGCGTAAGCTTAAAAAGCGCACGGACGCCAGGATTTCTTTTCGAACTTTTCACTGAAATCGTTACTGCTTGGCTTCGTTTGATCATAAATAAATGATATTGTATAGAAACCTTCCCCGAGATATCCTTTACAGAATGGTGAAAACCGCATCAAAATCCATCCAATGGTTCTCGAGATTACCCGTGACATCCAAGAATCGGGGAATTTGTTTTATACTAAGTAGAGTTTGTCCTTGTTTGCTTCCCCTACTTTGTAGTAAGTTAGTATTAAGAGGCGAGGAGAAAGGGGGAGTAACCACCTCGTTGTGTATATAGAGCATCCAGCGTTGAAGACTGTGGGGCCTTATGGCGACAGTGTTGCTAAGTCTAGGCAGAGGTAGAGCTGACGTCGAACGTTATATTCACCCGCTTCGAGTACTGCGCTTTCATAAGTTAACGACACAACACAATTCCAGCAGCTACCTGAAATACAGTAGAGCACTCCCAGGAAGGAGCAGTTTCGCAGGTGTTAACGGATTGGACCAGTATTAAGGTACGCGAAGAGAACCAATAACGACATTCATTTCGTTGTGATATGACTCATTACTGATTGACAGATGTCGAGAGCACAACCCTTCCTTCCTCCCTTCTCGGATGTATGCTGACGATGCTAACAATTTTTACGTCAGCAAATACTGTTGATCATCACACTTTTTTTTTGTTATAAGTTAGGCTATAATTTAGTTTCTTTCAATTGCATTCTTGTTGTTATGTTTAGATTAATATTCGTAATATCGTAGCGAGTTAGCCATGCGGTTAGAGACGCGCAGCTGTGAGCTTGCATTCGGGAGATAGTGGGTTCGAACCCCACTGTCGCCAGTCCTGATTCGATCGAACAGAAAATAAACAGACACACAACAGTACTGGTAACACCAATGACGGATAGTGCTTCAGAACTTACGTTGCCGGCCGAACTGAGCACGTGCTCCGCCTCGGGCGAGCATGCAGCGCAGGACGAGGCTCTTCCTACCAGCGTGCTAAACTCGAAAGTTTTTAAATTACTAAGACGAAAAATATGTATGTTCAGAGTTCCTTCATGACAAAAGGCGAGGTAAATAAGCCAGTGTATTGGGGGTTCCCGTTAAAAGTAAAAGCCCGTAAGACCCATAGTATTTTCTCAAAGCTGGATGCTCTATAGTGACTAGCATTCTTGGTTCTCACCCTGAAGGTCCGAGTTCAATTCCCGGCTCTGCCATGGAATTTAGTTCCCGTCTTAGTGTTGGGACTATATTCACCTAGCAACGTAAAGCAAAACTAAAAAGAGGAGGATTCGAGTCCAACTTCATCCATCCTAGAAGTGGTTTTCCATGGATTCCCACTTCTACTCCAGATAAATGCTGGGATGGTACTTAACTTAAGGCCACGACCGTCTCCTTCCCAATATTAACGTCAATTACAAATGCACACACTACTACTGACAACACAATAACATAGGATATTAGACAGATCATACACTCATTCAAGTTCACGAGGTCACTAATCACGACGCCCAAACCCTTAATAAAAAAAACAGAAAAAGAAGTAGTGATCTTTCTCATCAACATCAACATGAACATCATCATCAACACTATCATCAAAATCATCATCATCATCATCAACAACATCATCTTCATCAACATCATCGTCATCGTCAACATCATCAACATCGGGGCAGATGCCCACGTAGTTCCGCCCCTTAAAGCAACAATAACTAACTAATAACATCATCAACATCATCATCAACAACAACATCATCTGCAGCATCATCAACAATATCATCTTCATCAACATCATCAACAACATCATCAACAACATCATCAACAATATCGTCATCAACATCAACAACATAATCTCATCAACATCATCATCAACAACATCATTTTCACCAACATCATCATCCTCATCAACATCAGCATCCTCATCAACATCATCAACATCTTCAACATCATCATAATCAACATAATCAGCATCATCATCATCATCATCAACATCTTCAATATCATCATAATCAACATCATCAACATCATCATCAGCATCATCATCCTCATCATCTTCAACATCATCATAATCAACATCTTCAACATCATCATAATCAACATCATCATCATCATAATCCATACGATAGAGGTTTCGCCCCCTTTAGTAATCGCCTTCACCAACTCTCTGTCTCTCTCACCACGATGTATCCGTGCGCGTGAAGTCTCTCATCACGACCGTGATATGGAACTAAGCAAATCCGGGGATTGGAGGTTCGGATCCCGGCGCTGACAGCGGCCATCCCGAGTGTGGATTTCCACACTCCCTCCAAGCAAATTCCGGGATGCTACCTTATTTCAAGTCCCTGGGCACCTACCCCTTTCTCGACCCTAACACACTACTACAGTCATCATAGAAACACATGTTATCAGACAAATTTAACATATACCCAAGTATACGGGGCTAAAGACCAAGATGTCCCAGCCCCTAAAATGAATCAACAACAACAATAATCACTTTATTTCTATCTCTCTCTCTCTTTGTCTCTGCCTGTGGCTAAGTGTATAGAGCTCTATATTTTGGTGCAAGGGGCCCCGGGCTCGATTCTCAGCCGGACCGTGGGATTTAACTTCGGATGGTTAATTGTCATTGCTGGGTCTTTGCAACGTCTTTATAATTAATGTAATTCTCACCACGACGCTTAGGCCGCTTGTGGGGGTTAGGCCTCTCCGGAGGCTACACGCCATTATCACACAGCTGTAAGGATCTCAAAGAAGCGCACAGGGAGATCAATACACACGCTGGCACGACGCATCGCAACGGAAAGGGTGTGTCCTGGAGCAAGGTTCCTGCAAGAGAGAGCTCGTACACGAGGTCAGTTCCAGCTAAGGCTGTAAGAAGCAGTCGAGCTTTATTTGCGAATATATTAACGTGATTGTTATTATTATTAATAATAATATGTCCGGCTCCGTGGCTAAATGGTAGGCGTGCTAGGCTTTGGCCCAAAGTGCCTCGGGTACGATTCCCGGCCGAGCCATCAGGGATTTTAATCTCCTGGGGTTAATTCCCGTGGCTTGGGGATTGGATGTATGTGCCATCTTCAACATCACTTCATCCTCATTACGACGCGCAGGTCGACCACGGGCGTTAACTAGAAAGACCTGCACTCGGACTCTCCGGAGGCCACAAAATCATTATTCATCATTATAATATATTATTATTATTATTATTACTATTATTATTATTATTATTATTATTATTATTATTATTATTATTATTATAGTCCATCTTCGTGGTTAAGGGGATAGGACGTTAGTCTTTGGTACGAAGGCCCCGGGTTCGGTTCCCGACTGGGTCGTGGATTTTAACTTCATACGGTAATTTTCTCTGACTCCGAGATTGGGTGTTAGGGGCGTCATCATTCATTTCATTGTCATTGCGGCGCTGCAGATCGCCCATGGGCGTGGACTCGAAACACCTGCACCAGGCCTTTTTGGAGGCCACACGTCATTATTATTAATAATAATATTATTACCGGCCACAGTGGCCGAGAGTGCTAACGCACTAGCTCGTGCCTCGCTGTCATTGGGAGAGCGTGGGTTTGAATCCCACCTCGGCCGTCCTGAAAATGGTTTTCATGGTTTTCAATTTCACCACCAGGCAAGACGGTTCCTTTCAACAAATAAACAAGACGATAGCCCCTGGCAGAACTGTGTCGCGTAAAGCCCGCATAGCACTAGAGCCGGGTGGGTAGTCTGTACACACGGGGCGCACACAGCCCATTATGCGAGAGTTCTCGCACGAGTCCGCAAGTCATTATTACTACCGTTATTCTCAGATCATTGTCTGGTAAAATACAAAGCAAGTTTGCAGATTACATTGAATCGAAGCATAATCTACACCTTAATTTTGTTCACTGCCAATGAATATCCGAACTATCTTAGTTGCAGTCAGTATCACTGCCTTCTGTAATAATTTATACAAGTTAGTGTCCTTTAGCGCAGAAGATGTCTAGGAACCACACCAGTGCACTATTGGTACAATTCGAACTCGATTGACCTGCCATTGCTTCCTGATAGGCTCCACCAGTTCCAAATATTTGGACAAATTTTTATGATGTTTAGGAAGCTTACTATTAACTGTCGCTGTTGTTATAAATATTATAATCATCCATAATTTTCAATTACTACAAAAAAACACTTCTTACCAGGACACGGTCAAAGGCATCTTTGAAGTCAGAATACTTCAACAACTGGAGTGCCATAATTTCCCCCGCTATCAGTGAGTGGTCATTTGACATAAGCAACATCAATCAGCTACTTGTGTTGAGAATTTCCGTTCAGTTTGACCCATGTTTAAGGGATTAAGACTTGGTCGTTTTTTCTTCTCAGTGTTGCTAAACATTCTGAGAATGGGTATGAAAGAGAGCCCTGCAATTTGATAATACAGTGAAACTTTCTGAAAATGTACCTGAGAAAGATGCAATCAGAATGTAAACACATATTTTATTTTTCTTTGTGATGCACAGTTTCATGTAGCTGTTTGCAACATACTATTTTACGCAATAATAACTTCATTTGGGGATTTTCCACAAATTGTATCAGTGAACAAAAATACAGTTTCATCAGCATACATACCAAAACTGTGCAGCCATAGTTATCTTTTGAAGTATTCTTTAACAATATTTGCTACCGGAAGAGGTAATTTCTTTTTGGTAATCAAAACTAATTCCCTGTATGGAGATGATTCCTTGACTTACCGTAAATATGTGGAGAAATGTTGAGCTTTCAGACAGTGCTTTATTTTGAACATAGCAGCATTTTTAGCTTGCTGGTAGTGGATGCTGCTCTGCACCGTGCATCGATTTCCGTGCAATTGTTATGAATATATCATTTCGGCTGGCCAGATTTTTAATTAAAATCTTATTGGAATACGTTATTAAATAAGCAATATTTTACATATTTCTGCAAATCAGGATTTTGATCAAAGAAGTTTTTTTTTTTTGGTAACTGAAACACAGTCAATTGAGCAGGCAGATATTTCAGTTATTTTTCACGATTTCTGCGTCTCTTGTGTCCACGACGGGGATTTATTGTGGAGGGTCCATTTTCACTTGCAGCTGATGATGTACAGTAGAAGATTCACTATTACCCGTGATAGCGTTTCTGTGCCGCACAGTTTTGTCTTCATTATCAGAATCACTTCCTGATTATTCAGAGTCACTATTCGGGCTGAAAGGCTTAGAAATAAATGCAGCGAGATGGCTCCGCAGCATAGGTCAAGCAGGCAAGGAAGAAAGCAATTTTTTTTCTCTAAGTTATGAGGATACAGCAAATTATAAAAATACATTAACATAGGCCTATTTGCTTCTAACAAAGCGGTTAATACTATTCTGCTATAGAACACTCAGCACATATCGCGGAACAATTTGCAAAAACAATCAGCAGTTTAGGTTCAATACTAGCAGAGATATAGGGTTGTATAAGTTTATGTTTCTTTTTGAATTTATCTCTGAAAAAAATCCCCCTATACATTTTTTATTATATTTGGGCCGATAACTTTGAAGTTAGGCCTATTAAAAAAGAATTATCATCACCATTATCATCTTTACTATTATGGTTATTATTATTATTTTGTCAGAAAGCCACTAGTTTACATCCTTAGGATCTGTGATATCAATTTCAAGAAGATACAGTTGAATGATTTGTAATGTGATTGCATCACTAATGTTGATGAGAGACACAGAAGGTGAATGTGCTTCTCACAGTAGATGTGGGTGGGCATGCTGGTCACCCCTCACCGCCACTAGCTGTAATGACATCTCCATTCTTGGATATCCGCCTCAAGCGGAAGTGAGGAACTCATGTCCTTCCGGTCACATTCGTGTGCAGTCTGCAAATATCAATTTGAAAGCTACTCTCTGCATGTAAAGTGGCATCCCACTCTGGGCGCTTTACTTCGCGTAGCGTCGTTCGAGATACTGTTGATAGATTACTAGCCAACACTGAAAAATCTGACTTCTAATAGCCTATTTTAATTTGCTACTTCTAGAACTGCATCCCCGTTTCCTGACCACTCCGTTTCAATGTCCACCAATTCTTCACGATCTACTCACACCCAAGCCATCCTGTATTCCATCAAACTCCAACTCGTACAGCTGCATCTTAAAATAAAAGCGTGTCCCTAAATCATGAGACACAGTAAAACGCTTATTAATATACTGTACAACTAGCCTTTTTTTTTTACCCGTCGTTGAGGGTTTTGCACTGTAGGTGTATTAAAGCGTAGATTACTCATTGACCTCCACTCTGAAGACTACCGCCATTCAAAGTACGCTAGCTGGAGCATGCGCACAGCGATGAACAGTACGGATACGCTGGCAGCCGACACAGACAGATAAAAAACCTGCACTTTGCGAATTATTTGCAAAAGGATTCAATCATCGCAAGTACTATTAAAACCGGCCATCTTGAACGCCACAAATATAGTTTCATTAAAAGGCTTATTTAAACAAAGGCAAAAAGGTCAAATAAACTTTCACTTTCGGAATTATTTGCAAAAATACGCAACAAAAGAATTCAATAGCCGCATTTAAATGAGTAAGCGAGAACGTTACAAATGTTAGTGTATAGATATAACGGTATTTCATCGATATTATTAAATACAATGTAAATAATCCCCATTCAATGCCAGCACAACAAACTAAATAATTGTGTAACCTTGTGAAGCATAGCCCGAAAATTCAACTCGCCCACTTGTGGCTTTGAGAAGTAAGATGAACAATACTGGGGAGTCTTCCCATCTCTCATTCTATTTGGCATAGGTTTTACCAGATTTTCTTTGTTTGTCGTTGTCTTGGATATCGTGGTCATCAGCTCCATGTGTGTAGAATTGGTCTGTATTCTTGTAGCATCTACAGTAGATTGTTTATTTGTAATTGAGGCTGCGATTGGGCTGAAGGTGTCCGGTATTTGCCTTTAGTAGGAGTGGGAAACCATGGAGAATCACCTCTAGGATGGACGAGTAGAAAATCGAACCCACATATTTTCAGTATTGTCTCGCGAGCCCCGTTTCAACCCTTATATCAGAATTACGTTTTTGGCAGAGCCGGGAATTGAACCCACCCACAGAGGTGACACAACGAATGTTTTAGAGATTTGTTCGAAAAGATGTGGGGACCAGGGGAAGTTTTTTAGTCTATTTAGGATGGTTATTGAGCAGCTAACTGTGTACCCAGCAAAAGTTTGTGTTTGAAATTATTACTTGGTAGAACTTGAACATATTTTTCGACACTATACTTCACGTTTTTTTTTTCTTTCAAAATGCATCGATACACGTCCTGATCTGCTATGGTCCTCTCCACCACAGAGCCTCTGCCATGTTTTACAGTAGATCACATATTTCTCCCTTGGTGCTCACCACACGCAGGCCTGTCATTCGATCCGGAAAGATTGAAATCACTCTCAACTGCGAAGAGAACTGTTTCATATGTTCTTTAGTGAAGGCTATCTTCATCCTCGCTCACTGTGGGTTCCTGCGTAGCTACTAGACCATGGTAGTCATGCTTTTCTAAATACGTGAGTCATGTTTCCTGAATGCGTATTTTAGTATTCTGCTTCAGAAATACATTTCGGTGCAGTTAATGTTGAATTTGCCTTCACTTACCTGATAACCAGCTTTGCTCCTCCTTAGAAACCAGACCACCTCATGGTGTATTGGCTAGCATGCTTGGCTGCCACCCCTGAGGTGCGGGTTCAATTTCTGGCTCTGACAAGAAATTTAATTATGGTCTAAGGGCTGGAATGGGGTAAACTCAGTCTCGTGAGGCTGAACTGAGAAAAGGTGGGTTCTATTCCCAACTCAGCCATGGTTTTACGTGGTTTCTCACTTATACTTCAGGCAAATGCTGGGACTGTGCCTCGCGTAATGCGACGGATGCTTCCTACCCAATCCTATCTGCAATTGCAAATATACACACTAGTAGGCCTACAGCCATGAAAAAAGGAAGGAAGATTGTAGTTTTACGTGACCGTTAATCTCGAGATCATGAGCCACGGGCCCTCCTTTTTACGTGGAATCCGAACCACAGGACATGGCATTTCTCTTTGAAAATCTACAGCCATGAAAATTACCCAGTTATCAGAGAGATGTCACGCACCCAAGTACACGGTGGTGATGACTACAATGTCACAACCTCCAGAATGAATCAACAGAACCTTAGATGGCACTTTCCTGGGACAATTCTACAATTTATTTAATAATCTATTTTCTAACATTTAAATGCTTTTCAGTCGGTCAACATGATTGTACCTAAATTATAATGGCTGTTATTCCCTACACCTGAAAAAAATACATTAGCTTAATAAATTCATTTCAGTGACTAGTTTCGATCGTGAAGCGTTCATCATCAGCTCCTTTACACTCAGGCCATTAATCTACTGTATGTCTACGAATATGTGGGTTAAGATATATACACTATTTTAGTTACAGAAATAAATGGTAAACTTGAGTAACATGTCAAGTTTGTTAGTAGCCTATTATGTGTTTTTTGTTTTGGTAATGTTAGTGGCTATTGGCCTTGTTCAGTGTGATAATCTGTAATGGATAGTAAATGGTCAGGTTGATGTTCTAATTTTAATATCAGTTAAAGTGCTCAGCAGGTTATTTGGGCGATTTCGTGTTTGTTCTCGTTCAATCAGCTTCCGTCACAATTCACTGTCCGATATATACATTTCATTTAGTAAGGCAACAATGGGAAATGGCCTTCAACAGGGTAACAGTCTATTTTCTTTTGTTTATCTCTTAAAGTTCCTGCATTGAGGTCTATTTACAATGTTTCCAGTCTCCCTATGATATCTTCCTTGCTACTGATGGAGTATGAGAAGCTCTCCACACTTTTGTTTATCTCTTAAAGTTACTGTATATAGTCTCCCTATGATATCTTCTTTGCTACTGATGGACTATGGGAAGCTCTCCACACTTTTGTTTATCTCTTAAAGTTATATAGTCTCCCTATGATATCTTCCTTGCTTATGGTGGACTATGGGAAGCTCTTCACACTTTTGTCACTCAATATTATCTTGCCAATTTCCTCAATAAACACCAATTAAGTCATAATACATAGTTGGCATCGATCTGCACGGGTGAAATACTGTAATCTGTGTGGGGCAACTCCACTTTCGCTGCAAAATTTCTTTTTAAGTACGGTACGGAGGCTGTTCAAGAAAGCGTGAGAGTAATGCAGTTGCCATATTGGACTCAAACTACCGGTAGGTGACTGTTTGTGTTTCGCCTGACAACCATGGGAGTGACACTGGCAAGTGAGCAAGCAGTGTTAACCAACATAATAGCCGCAGAAACGTGTACTGGCATTCCGGGAAACTCAGTGGCTAGCTGACTCAACGCCCAGTAAACTGAAAACGATCTACTCGCGTGTGGTGAGCTATGGAGGAAATCCGTCATTTTTGGCAGCCTAAGGATAGATCATGCAAGATTCACTCACTTGTACCTAACGAGAAGGGAGACCCCGTAGTATGTATCTGAGGAGCCGTATTCACCGTGACCCACATTTTAACCAAGTGTGTGGATTTTGCTGATCTACGAAGAAACCTTGGTCTACAGAATACGCTGAATCTTACATCACCCGATGGCGTGGTGGCTGCTGATCGCAACTTCCACTTTGTAAGCAAAAGTGGGTTAGGGCCAGCAGTCTAAATTGTCAAGTGCATTTTTGTTTTGTATTCCTAATCGTTTTGTTATTATGGGCCTACTTACTGTGATAGTTTTTTCATATTGAGGCATCCACATTTAAATGAAAAGTCAAAATTCAAAAAGGGGGGGGGGCAATAGACGAACTGAAAAAGAAGGACGTGAAAGAAATATTCAAGAGGAGTATAAGGGAAGAACTAATGAATAACCCAGAATAAACTTCAAATGCAGAGGAACGGGCACTTTAAAGAATGAAATAACACAATCCGCAGAACAAAACATTGGTAGGAAAGAAAGAATAGGTAGAAAACCATGGATCACTCAGAATATACTAGAATTAATGGATGAATTGTGGAAGCACAAGAATGCAAGACATGAAAGGGGGGGAGGAGCAAAATACAGACGTCTGAAAAGTGAGGTAAACAGGAAGTGCAAGGGAGCGAAAGAAGAATAGACCTAGTTGAAAGAGAAATGTGCAAGTATAGAAAATTCTCGGAAAGTAGGAAAAGTAGATACAGCTTATCGAAGGATTAAGAGTACTTTGGGGAAAGAAAGACCAAGTGCTGTAATATTAAGGACTAAGATAGAATACCTCTAACCTAACAGATAGGGAAGGAAACGTTGTGAGATGGAAAGCTTACGTAGAGCGTTTGTATAAGGGTAAGCAGATTGTGAATCAAGTAATTGAAAGCGAAGAGGAAAATGATAAGAATGAGAAAGGAGATTTAATATTGAGATCAGACTTTAATAGAGCACGAGAAGACTTCAGCAGGAACAAATCACCCGGCATAGATGATATACCGACTGAGTTACTACGTTGCATAGGTGATGAAGGTGTGATCAGGTTATTTCACTTAGTGTGTAGGATTTATGAAACTGGTGAGGTACCGTCTGGTTTCAAGTATAACGTTATTATTCCTACACCTAAGAAAGCGGGAGCTGACAGATGTGAAGATTACCGTACAATCAGCTTGATCTCTCATGCTTCAATGATCCTGACTAGAATAATTTACAAGAGGATGGAAAGACAGATAGAGACAAGGTTGGGTTAAGACCAATTTGGTTTTTAGAAGAAACGTACGAACAAGGGAAGCTGTACTAAGTCTTAGTTTGATTTTGTAAGGTAAAATAAGGAAATATAAGAGAACGTTCATGGTATTTGTAGACTTCGAAAGGGCTTTTGATAATGTTGATTGGAGCAAATTGTTTGACATTTTGAAAAGAATTTAGAATAAAGTACATGGATAGGAGGGTGAACTACAATCTATACAGAAACCATACGGCAGTTATTCGAGCCGAAGGACATGAGAGAGAAGCTGGTTTCCAGAAGGTGCAAGGCAAGGCTGCAAATTATCACCCTTACTTATCAATCTATACACTGAACAAGTAATGAAGGAAATTAGAAAAAAATGAAGTAGGAGTAAAGATTCAAGAAGAAATGACATTGTTATCTTAGCCGATTCACCAGTGGATTTGAGTTTTTATTTGGTATGGACTCCGTCTTGAGGAAAGAATTCATGATGAAAATCAAGAAATGTAAAACAAAAGCAATGGAATGCCGCCGAAAGAAAACAGAAACCCATATTGACGTCAAATTGACAGGTGAAAAGTTAAAGGAAGTAAGAGACTTCTGCTAGTTAGGAAGCAAAATAACCCGTGATGGACGAAGCAAAGAGGCTATAAATAGTAGGTTAGCTCAGGCTAGGAAAGCATTTTTACGCAATAGAAATCTGTTGACATCAAATATAGACTTAGATATTAAAAATAATTTTGAAAGCCTCTGTCTAGAGCGTAGCATTCTATGGAAACTTGGACTATTGGTGCAGCAGGAAAGAGGAGAATAGAAGCATTTGAAATGAAGTGTTACAGGAGAATGATGAAGACCAGATGGGTAGATAGAGTAAAAAATAAAGATGTATTAAGACGATTGGGAGAGGAGACTACTATTGAAGAGAATAGGTTGGTAAGGCACATACTGAGACACCCGCGAATAGCAAACTTAGTTATGGAAGGAAGAGTCAAAAATAAGAACTGTAGGGGTACACTTAGGTTATCTATACTAATATAATAAAGCTGAAGAGTTTGTGTGTTTGTTTGTGTGTTTAAACGCGCTAATCTCTGGAACTACCAGTCGGATTCGAAAAATTCTTTTGTATACCATAGCCAGATTCAAGAGAAATAGTTTAGGCTATGATATATTTCGGACAGACCACTCCATTCCCTGCATATAGGCCCTTTGGCACAAATCTACACCGTTTCACCGATCTGAACCAAACATTGTATACTTACACTTAGGAACCCTGCGAGTAACACTGTCTGCATGAAATTTATGACAGACCAGTCCATACCCTGCATTTACTGTAGGCCCTTTGGCACAAATCTACACCTTTTCACCAATCTGAACCAAAATGTGTATACTTAGCCTTTGGAACCCTGCGAGTAACACTATTTACATGAAATTTCGGACAGACCACTCCATTCCCTGCATTTTTGCCCTTTGCCACAAATCTACACCATTCCACCAATCTGAACCAAAATTTGTATACTTACCATTTGGAACCCTGCGAGTAACACTGTTTACATGAGATTTCGGACAGACCACTCCATTCCCTGCATTTGGGCCCTTTGACACAAATCTACACCGTATCACCGATCTGAACAAAAATGTGTATACTTACCCTTTGGAACCCTGCGAGTAACACTGTTTAAATTAAATTTCGGACAGACCACTCCATTCCCTGCATTTATGCTCTTTGGCACAAATCAACACTGTTTCACTGATCTGAACCAAAATTTGTATACTTACTCTTTGTATCCCTGCGAGTAACACTGTCTGCTTGAAATGTCGAACAGACCAGTCCATTCCCTGCATTTAGGCCCTTTGTTACAAATCTACACCGTTTCACCCATTTGAACCAAAATTGGTATACTTACCCGTTGGAACCCTGCGAGTAACACTGTCTGCATGCAATTTCGGTCAGATCACTCCATTCCCTGCATTTAGGCCCTTTGGCAGAAATCTACACCGTTTCACCGATCTGAACCAAATTTCACATACATACCCTTTGGAACCCGACGAGTAACACTGTCTGTTTGAAATTTCGGACAGACCACTCCATTCCCTGCATTTAGGTCCTTTGGCACACATCTACACCGTTTCACCTATCTGAACCACATTTTGTACACTTACCCTTTGGAACCCTGCGGGTGACGCCGTCCACTTTAAATTCCCTGCATTTAGGCCCTTTATCAAAAATCTACACCGTTACTCCTAATTGCGCCAAATTGAACATACACTTTGAAACCCTGCTGGTGACACTGTGCACTTGCTATTTTGGACAACGCTCTCCATTCCTACATTTAGAATAACAAACAAACTGAACTTAAAACCACGTATTAAGGCCCTAGAACCATTTATGTCTGTAGTAGTGTAACTGTAAGAGTATTTTAATAAGTTTATTGTTGACTGGCAATTCGGGCTGCATCATGTCGCCCCTACCAGTGTTCTGGTGCAGAATTGCGAAAATAGTTAAATCTTGCGCTGCTTATAAATTGCAGTTACGGGGAGTAATTAGTGCAAAAAGATTTCTTAGGTCCCTTATAACAGTTATCATCATGAACATATTATGCCTCTGGATAAGTGCAATGGTGTTGGTGCAGTACATTGAGGTTATCAGCTGCAATAAGCGTTGGTGCTTTCAAATGTACCTTAAATTATTCCGAAACTTATCGTTGAGCGCTATGTGGTGATAAATGATACTATTGCTACCTCAGGAGCTCGGGACAGCTGAAGTTTTCCAAAGTGTTCTATTATTTTCCTACGGTGTTATGCGACAAAAGACGACACTATTTGTCCCTACATTTCTAACAGACAATGAGATATAGGCCCTAGGCAGTGTCTTTTATTTCACTTACTCCTCTTTCTAATCATTTTTAGAAATTTGTTTGTAAATTACATGTGCCAGTGCTGTAGTTAGTAAATAGCCGTTTCCTTATTCATTATTATCACTACGGGAAAATGACCTAAATGTTACGTCCTTTATACTGTACTGCCTATCACCCCCACTACAACCACCACTACCACCACCGCCACAACAAAAATTATATTTAAAAATATTTCTTTTCTGGTAGTTTAAGTATCATGTGCCAGTTGAGTAGCAGTATTCATTATCATCCATAAAACAAATAAATCCACCGGGCGAAGCCAGGCACTATTGCTAATCAGCCATAAAAAAATAAATCCACCGGGCGAAGTCGGGCACTACTGCTAGTAATTTTTTTCGCGTATGGCTTTTAGTGCTTGGAGTGTCCGAGGACATGTTCGGCTCGCCAGTTTTGTAGCTGCTTCGAGACGGACACCCAATGGGTGAGCTACAAGTACCGTTGGGGAGGAAAGTTGGAATGGAAGGTCGAGGAGTTGGAAGGTAGCGGCTGTGGCCTATAGTTAGGGACCAACCCCGGCATTTGCCTGGAAGGAAGATGGGAAACCACAGAAGACCATCTTCAAGGTTGCCGGCGGGAGGATTCGAACCTCCTCGCCTCCCGGATGTGAGCGACTGCCAGCAGTCATTCCGTAACGACCGCGGCTAACTCACCCGGTACTGCTAGTAATATGATAAACAGATTGACTCGGATGTAAGGTGTGGTAGATGAAACGGATAGCACAGGACAAGGAGGCATGAAGCGCTGCAACAAACCAGTCAAAAGACTGAAGCCTCAAACAAACAAACAAACAAACAAACAACAACAACAACAAACTGAGTTACGAGGGGCAGATAACCTCGCTGTTTTGCCCCATAAAACGACAATGGACACCATCAATGTTGTGAAAAGCTTACGCAGTGTATGGTGAACTTGCGTTGGTTTCTAATGTTTTCGTTGTCGTTGTTGTTGATTCATTTAGGGACTTGCAACATCGTAGTCATTTGGCCCTTGTACTTGTGTGTGTGTAGAATTTGTCAGATAATCTGTGTTGTTCTGGTGGCTGTATTAGTGTGTGTATTCGTAATTGAGGAGAAAATTGGGAAGGAAACGGCCGTGGCCTTAAGTTTGGAACCATCCCGGCATTTTCCTAGAGTAGAAGTGTGAAACCACGGAAAATCACTTCCAGGATGGCTGATGTAGGAATCGAACCCTCCTCTTTTCCGTTTTGTCTCACGAGGCTGTGTGTACTCCATTCCAGCCCTTAGACCAGAATTACGTTTCTGGGCAGAGCCGGGAATCGAACCCGGACCTCAAGGGTGACAGCCAAGAATGCTAGCAACAACACCACGGGTGCTACTGCCTTCAGAAGGCATAACGAATTGAGAGATGGCAAATATTCAACAGTTAAGCTAGGTGGGCCCTGCACTTCAACATCTGCCATGACAGAAGTCAACATTAAGAGGGGGCGAAACTTGGGTCGGAAATCGCCTTTTATTTCCAGAAATTGCCACCTGAGAGGTGAGCGCTATTGTCGCGTAATCTGCATTACCGACCATGCTACAGAGGGGAGCGCGTATGGTGGCAGGTGAGAGAGAGCGTTTTGGACATAGAGAGACAGAGACACTCACTGCGATGTCGCCAGACTGCTCGTCCCGCAGTGTTGCTTATTGCTATGAAGCAAGTCAGTAAGCATTCAACCTCCACTCAGCCGACTTCTCAGTTTTCTTCCCGCAGTCTTTCGGCAGGACTTACGCAACCTGCCCAAGCGGATGTTGCGATGCTGTCAATCGTCACTTCGTCCGTAATTCTAAACGACTGCTATTCGGAACGTATTGGTTTTTTTTTTCTTGCAACATAAGATTTCACGTGCGCCCACAATTGGGTTGTACCAAAACTACACTATGTCCACGCAGGGCCGCGACGATAGAGAGTGATCTTGGGCCCCACGGTATTGACTGCCACCCAACATTTGAGTTCTTTCCGTGAAATCCTAATATTCATGTTTTTTCTTAAAATAAATTAAAATTTCAATATTTGCTTATGTGAAATTATATCGGAAAGGGAAGCTATTCAACTTATTGAATTTTCACCAACCAGGCCTTTTGCGCAGTGCCGGATTTCTGCCTAGGCCTACAGGGGCCCGGCCTAGGGGCCCAGCCAGCCTAGGGGCCCCGGTGGGGGAATTTTATCTGCTTATGAGGAGTTAAGTAAAAAGTTTGACTTTCTTACGAAACTACATCGTTTGGAATCTAAAGACATTCGTGAAGGAGCCAGAAACCTTATAACTTTTTATCCGGGGGACTTGGATAGGACTTTGGAAAACGAGTGTCTACACCTGCAAGCTCATTTGTCGTCGAATGATGAAGTTATGGAGTTACCGTCACTGAAGCTATACACATATCGGAAAAAGGCTTTTTCGACATTTATCCAAACGTAGGAATTGCGCTTCGAATGCTGTTGTGTACACCATCGTCAAACTGCTCAGTAGAACGGTCGATTTCAGCGCTAAAGAGTAACGGATTGCTTAAGATCTAACATAGGAGAGAACAGGCTCAATTCACTCTCTGTAATGTACATAGAGTCAGAAATAATGCAGTCAATTGACTATGATGACGTCATTCATTCTTTTGCAGCGAAGAATGTTTGTCGTTTGATTCTATACATTTTATAGAATAACGTAATAATAGTAACATAGACTGTATTATTCTCATGTTTATTAGAGTCATTAAAGTCGATTAAAAATTATATGTTCTGTACTAGTGCATTAATTTGCTAAATTTCCAAAATAGCTTCGAGATGGTGGGGGGGCCCAAATGTCAAGTGCCTAGGGGCCCTGGATCTCTAAGTCCGGGCCTGCTTTTGCGGGGACATAATCTCATTTTATATTCATTCGTGAATTTTGTACTTTTAAATTTCGTAGCGTGCTTACATTTTCTAAGTTGCCTTTAGCACTGTAACGCTTGAAATTTTACCTGCTGCCAATAGACTACAGTATATACCTAGGTAAATAACAGTTCTTTAGAAATAACTGAAATTGGACCCAAAGTTTTCGCTCTACAACGGCCCAAGAATCACCATTGTTTTAAAGTTTACTCACTTTACCTTTCAAGAGTTTGCTTGGACTTATTTAAAAGACTGATATAGCAATTAAGAAGCCGTAATTTTCTCTTTCGGGCCCTTCAGTACGCTCGGCCCCCAGGGCTGTAGCCCCATTTGCCCCTCCTTCTCGTCGGACCTGTGTCCGCGTTGTCTTGCTATTTCATCAATTTCGTACGTACAATGAGCGGATTTGTGAAGTAACAATTCCACTCTGCTTTGTGATGGGTTGTGGGGAATGTCATTAGAAGACAACCACTCGATAATGTAAGCCTCTCTGTTATTCGAGGTCGGAGCTTTGTTAATTTGCACTGAGAAAATGCTCACATTGTCCATAATAACTGTATGTGGACGGAGGTCTGGCAGTAATTATTCAGTAAACCTTAGTTTAAAACGAGCGTTTCTCTCCTGAACGGCAATGGTCAGATTTCTCAGAGTTCGATACTAACCCTCCTTTGGTCGCGTAGATTACTATTGTAATCAAGGTTCATTTGTTTTATATCTACGAATATAATACACTAGATTTTCGTACATTCTGTTCAGTACCTTTCCAAGAAGTTCTTCCCATTACAATCACCGTGAAATATTACATCAATTGCCATTATATAGTGTGCCAGTGGTGTACCAAATAGTCAATTGTATTCCACTCGACTATTTGCGGAACTACGCTTGAACTCACGGGTAGAGCCATCCGCGGATAAACAAAGCGTTATCCGCATCCGTCCCGCATCCGCACTACTGTTATCCGCCTCCGCCCCGCATCCGCACGTTTGTTATCCGAATCTACTGGCATTACTATAATATTTTGATTAGATTAAGCATAAGGCATTAAAGCAACACATTTACACATTTGAGAAGAAAGTCGTTCCTTTAGGCTTTGTATGTCAAGTTCTATGTTTGAAATGAATGTTTCACAGCCAGAATTGCAACCCTTTTCAGTTCGGAGTGTTAATTATGCTTAATGACTTAATTTGAATGATATTAGCTAAGTAATCATCTTACATTTCTCATGAAAATAACATAACGGAAAAAAATATGTCATCTCATAGACATCCGGGTCCTAGTAATGAAATTCAACAAGTTCGGATCGTATTCTAAAAACTATATATGTGTGGAGAAAATTTTGCGGATATCCGCATCCGCGTAGGGCTTTACTCATGGGCGCCCGTAGGGGAGGGGAAAGAAGGGGCCATGGGCCCGGCCTGGAATCCCGAGAATATTTCGACTGTTCATTGTCACACCAGTTTATTTCATAAATTGAAGATACTGATAGTTAACTGATTTAGATGTAGGGATAATTCCACAGTTTTAATTAACCAAGTAATTTGTGATTATTTGAAAATAGCCTATCTCCAGTTATTTACAAAATCGACGAACTGGATTAACATTACTATTTTAATGAACTGCTCGATTTTTATTTTACTTGTTCTTAAGAAATGAACATTATGACGATGATTCACAAAAGAAAGAAAAAAACTCCCATTCATGCCATTAAGATATGTACCCGACGGTTTTAGAGCAGTCAAATAACGAATAACACGAAGCAAGTAAGAAATGAAACTAAATTGCGGGGCGGAGGTACGTATCATCATCAGCTAGTGACAGGTAGGTAAAGAAATGAAAAATACAACTTGCCTCCCTCCCCCCGGAAAGAAATCCTGCGGGTGCCCATGCTTGTATAGCAATGTATAGAATTGGGCAACTGAATATATTAAGGAACACTTAATTGTAGAAAAATACTCTTCTGTTCGCAAATATTTCATGTTTTTACTCAATACGGGAAACTGCCAAATTTCTTTCAAATTTAGAAATAGATAAGTTTTCATGTTGTGTCAAAATATTTGGTATTTCATGTATTTGTCATGGAGGAAAGAAAGAGAGAATTTGCCCAGAGCTCGTGCCAGTGAAGCAAAGCGCTGAGTCCAAAGTGGGCGTAACCTATTGTTCTGTGACTTGTATGCGGTAGAGCATTGTGCATAGTTATTTCGGAGTTTTTTTTCTTCCTAATAATGGCGTGTAGTGCCTATGGTGGTACGAATCGACAGAACAGAACAGACCAGGAAGCATAAAAATATAGTAGGCCTATTATTTACCATACTTGAAAGTTACAATATAAATTGAAGTTGAACCGTTGTAAGTTGTATTCATGCAATTCTGTTGCAGGTTGAGTTTATTAATGTTATATTATATCTCAGGACAGGAAATCATGGAGTGCTGCATCAAACCAGTCGAAAGACTGAAGACTCAAACAACAAAACATTATATTGCACTAGCCAGCGCAGCGAAGGCATCTCCTTCCGGTTCTTTCCTCTATGGTATTTGTCTACGATTAGTATATTCATCACACTCCATCCTTCTTATAAAATCGAAAATCAAAATTTTAAACCAAAAAAAGAACAAATGAAATACCCATTAAAATTGGCCTACGATTGTAATCCACGCGACTACTGACGTTGCATTTCGAACCGACCATCCTAACCAAAACTTCCAGTCCTCCGGAAACGTCGCTCATTTTCCAGCACATTGACCTTGTATAGTTTTGACTTACATTACGCTTCATCAAGGTAATAAATGCAGTAACTTATGTCCCTGATTCACCGATCTCATACATTACGGTACCGGTACCCTGAAAAATACAGTTCTCGCCGCTAAGATGTCACTCCTTTCCATGAGTAGCTTTTTCTCGTCATGAGTTTCCTCATATTTTTAGTGCTACGCTTATCTTATACTGTACTGTAGGTTCATAATTAGTTAAAATATAAGAAACTACCAGAGTATTGGTGTAGGACAATACTGTGAAAACACAATAGATATGATTTTTATACAGGGTACTTTTTCGGTCTAGCGACATAGCAGCGCAGCGGCAAAATGCATGCGTAGCCGGGTTACTCATTGCGAGAGATATAGCGCTGCTATGTTGCTACATGGACAGGGGTAGATGACCACGCAGTTCCGCCCCTTAAAAACAACAATAACGAACTTGCTAGATGGATAAAAAAGAAGGACCCTGTACTTTTAATTAATAAGTGTATGATAAAAATGTTTCACAATTAATTATACTTAAACTCGTTGAATTAATAACACTGTATACAGAAGATTAACCTACTAACAGTTCGTTTAAAAACGAAAGTAAACACAGTAGAATCATATTCTATGAACACAATACATCAGCTGTAAGTCTTGTTCTCAGCGCTAAACATAACTCGTCACTCTGCCTTACCGACCCATTACGCCTGCGCTCTTGCGGCTAAGTAGCGAACTTCTACGGCAGCGGCATTACGACTGAAAGTGTAAGGCATTAAAAACTGCTTGTTTTATAGAAACTCGCAGGAGAAAAGCAAGATTCATCTCTATAGAAGCATTCTTAAACAAATACCTTTTACAACCATGTAACTTTTCATCACTTTTGACAGTCACATTGATTCTTAATTTCTGAAGTAAAATCGGTGAAAAAAAGGCCTTGCCTTATGGGAAAACTGCTTCTCAGTATCAATGATACAAAATGTTATTATCAATGAAATCTCATTTGAGAAGTTTAATACGTGCTATTGAAGGTATTTACGTGATTTGAAAGTGAAGTTTTGTTTAATTTCGGCCATTGACCTATTTAAAACGTAGATTTTAACTCTCTCTCAATGCTATAAGCAGAGCCTGCCACGAGCGGCCGGCCGGCTGACTTTAGCGCCCTCTTAACAGGAATACAGCTGCTATGATCAGCCGATAAGAATAGTCAGTGGGTTTCAGCAAGTAGTACTTTCACTACACCGTTTGTTATTGATTGGTGCCACGCCTATTGACTCGGATGCAGATGTTGTTTTAATGGACACATGCGTCCATTCGCTGATAGCGGAGAAGATGTCCTTCAGGTTGACACGACTTGTTACCATAATGAGCTGACCCCTCTTAACCGAATTGAAAGAAAAAAAAAGCTACGTGTCAATCGTTTTGACAGCTCGAAAGCAGTGTTAAAAAAGTAAGATGCGGTTCTGAAAGACATTACTTCATTTGGCCCTTGTACTTGTGTGTACGTAGAATTTGTCAGATAATCTGTGTTTTTGTGTTGGCTGTATTAATGTGTGTATTTGTAATTGAGGAGAAAATTGGGAAGGAAACAGCCGTGGCCTTAAGATATGCTGATGACGAAACGATGCCTTAAGTGCATCGAAATGGTTGGTGTATATTTCATTAAAATAATGATTTGCTTTTACGATAGTTAACAGAAACGCACCTAACGCCTTTTGATGTACAAAATCCACTTAGTCAATGTACGTGGCTGATAACCGTGAGCTGGCTGCGTGGCTCTGCGGTAACGTTCTCGCTTGCTGTACCCAAGGTTGTAGGATCGAATCCTGGCGCAGCCAGCTGGCATTTGAGGGTATCCAAATGCGAGGGAGCCGTGTCAGTAGATTTACAGGCACGTTAAGGATCCCCTTCGGGGCAAATTTCCGGCACCCTGGCGTCTCTAAAAGCCGCAATAGTTAAAAGGGTCGTAAAACCAATAGCATTAACTTATTATTATTATTATTATTATTATTATTATTAACCACGATGAAACAACTAGACAACTAGATGGCTCTGTGCTGGTGGCAGATCAGCTGATCGCATTCCCACACAGCACTCGCTATACTGATGACCTTGTATAACGAGACAGCTCTTCCCACGGATATTTCAAAGTTGTTTTTGTGCAGCCAGATGCTGACTCTCTCCCACTGGGTTATTTCTGTAGCAGTGGCATTTAACTTGCACAAGATGTGCGTGCATTCACACATCCTAATTAATGTACTGCCAGCGTCCCCTAAAACACACCGCCAACCTTCGAGAAGAGAACAGTAGGGTCAAATATTGCCAACCTTAGAGACAAGAGCACTTGGACCCAGCATTGCAAACCTTCGAGACCAGCATTACCAACCTTAGAGACAAGAGCATTAGAGACAGGCATTGCCAAGCTTAGAGACAAGAGCATTAGAGACAGGCATTGCCAAGCTTAGAGACAAGAGCATTAGAGACAGGCATTGCCAGCCTCAGAGACAAGAATGTTAGAGACAATCATTGCCAAGCTTAGAGACAAGATTATTAGAGACCGGCAGTGCCAACCTTCGAGACTAGAGCATTTGGGCGTAGCATTGCAAACCTTAGAGACCAGCAATGCCGACCTTAGATGCAAGAGCATTAAATACCAGCATTGCCAACCTACGAGACAAGAGCATTAGAGCCCAGTATAGCCAAACTTAGGGACAAGGTCATTAGAGCGCAGTATTGCCAAAACTAGAAACAAGAACTCTAAGGCTCAGCACTGTCTACCCTAGGGACAATGAAACTAAGACCCAGTACTGTCAGCATTGCAACCTTGGTAACAATAACAGGAGTGCTGAAATAAGAGACTCTTTGACGAGCTGTCATAGTTATTTAAAAAAAGCTTTATTTACTATAGTCCCAGGCATGTAAGACGAAACATCATAGTGACATTTCCTTATTGTAGTTGTTTCATTTGAGGGGCTTTGACGCCGTGATCAATTAGCCCCATGTACTTTGGTGTATAGAACCTTTGTCTGCTAACCTGTGTTATTGTGGTATCTGTAGTAATAGTAGTGGTAGTAGTAGTAGTATGTATGTATTTGTAATTCGAATGAGGATTGTAAAAGAGGCGCCCGTGGCCTTCAGGAATCATGCCGACATTTGCTTGTAAGTTAGTAGAAGTGGGAAAGCACGGAAAACCACTTCCATGATGGCTGAGATGGGAATCGAACCCACCACTTCTCAGTTTTGCCTCACGTGGCTGAGTGCACCCCGTTCCAGCCCTCAGACCAGAATTAAATTTCTTGGTAGAGCCGGGAATCGAACCCAAACCTCCAGGTCAACAGCCAAGAAAGGTAGCCGCTACACCAGGATGTGGTCATTTCAGATATTTACCGCCGCTGGCGCTGGTGTTCAATGATCTGAGCGTCCATGACTACAAGAAACGTCAACTGAATCAGGAATAGTGTTAGTCAACAGGTGCGTAACTGCTGCATCTGCTGTGTTAGACGTGCTCAAGCTCGCCAAATGATTCACAAAGTGTTGGGATATCGGAAGGTGTCACCTCTGATCCCAAGACTGCTAGAATGGCAAAAAGCCCCTTTCGGTTCCAGCGTGAGAGCAACGATTTCCTGTTCAGGATCATAACAGCGGATGCACCACTTTAACCCGGAGACTAATTTTGTCTCAGTGACATGGAAACATCATAGCTCACCCACGAAGAACTTCCTGAAACAGTTAGTTAGTTAGTTTTTGTTGTTTTAAGGGGCGGAACTACGAGGTCATCTGCCCCTTTCCTGAAACAGCTGACCACCAATTTCCACTAGGAGATTTTCTTGAAATTGGATTCACGGCACGACAAATGTATCGATCCTGGTGCAGGGACGGATTTACATATCTGCCGCCCCTAGGCACCTTCTGACCCCCCCCCCCCTCCCACGTTGGTCGTCCAGGGGTGGGGGTGGCACCTGAGAGTGATCCTTAACTCACGCACGCACACAAATATGCAGCCGACCGGCTAATTAATCATCTGATTCATCGGCCGGTTGGCTTTATTTGTGTCCGAGTAAGGGTAAGCCCCGCTGGACGGCAGAGTATAGGATAAATCTTGCACGTCATTTTTATTTTAGACATTATTGATTGTATATAAAGCAGATTGATTATTAAAAAACCTAATCTAAATTGTGGGGTTGATGTTAATAAAAACTAAAAGTTATTGATCTAAGATTGATTTAATTACATAAGAATTAAGAATATTCTTACAAACTGGCATATTTCCAATGGGCTAAATTTACTCAATAGAAAAGTTTCCTTTACACTTTGATAAAGTTTTAAAGTGATTGTTAAGTCTTTGTATCAGCTACAATAAATGATACATCAAGTCTATTAAGGATTTTACAATTTTTAAAAACATAATTCAATGTTCATAATTAAGAACAAAATTAGATGTTAAAAACTAGCAAATCAATACACATATCTTATGCATCAATACAGTACATCTGCACCAGCGGCGTTTTTTATTTACGTAGATTTTCTCCTGGATTTCATAATTGAGAACTCCTCTATTAGATCTTCAACATTCATCTTGTCACTGTTCAAAAGTTCATTCTCGATGTGTAGAATAGCCAACAAGTTTAATTTGTCTTCATTCATCCTTGATCTAAGACAAGACTCTATTCTTTTTAAGACAGAAAATGAACGTTCCGCTGAGCAGTTGGAAACAGCTGTGCACAATTACATACGAAGAGCTATATCAATGTTGGGGAATGTTGATTGGAGTTGTTCTTCTCTAATATATTTCATCATGACGAGTGGGTTGTTTCTAATTCCACTACTCTTCAACAGACAAGAAAAATGTACACATTCATTTGAAAATGACTTTTCTAGATCATTGGCATACAATGACTGAAGTTTGTTTGCACGCTCTATTATTGTTTCAGTTGAGGAGGACAGATCGTTAAAAACTGAAAACTTGTCTGCTATTTCACCATATGCGCTTTTCCGCTTCTGCAACTCAGTTTTTAGTTGGTCGAGAACTACATAAAATGTCTCGACTCTAAATTTGTCACGTCCTTCAAGAAGTATTTCAGTTTCTTTGTTTTCGTCAGCCTGGAATTTTCTCTTTTTTGACGTTTGTAAAAGTCTCATAGTCCAAATCACATCGTTTTTAGCCCTTTTTTCATATACGGCAAACATGTCTCGGAGAGAATCAATAAAAAGGACTAAAGAATCATACAGTCTCACATCTCTTTCTATGGACGTTTCTATTTTCTGAAGAGTTTGGCTAACTTGTTCAAACCTGTCCAATATATCACTCCAAAGTTCCATAATAAATACTGTTTCCAGCCTATTCAATGATCTCAAAAGTCCCGTGGCTTCACTTTCACGAGCACTCCACTTTGTTTCTGACAAACCCTTAAGAGTTTTACTTTCAGATTGACTAAAGGTAACTAGAATTTCCCATCTCTTAGTAGATGCAACAAAAAGTTGTAAACGTTTTGTATAAGGTTAAAGAAAGCACATGCTTCTGGACAACAGCTAGCAGCACACGTACCTACAATGTTAAGTGAATGTGCCGAACAAGGAACAAATAGTGCTTTGGGATTTTCATCCTTTATTCTAGCTTGTAAGCCACTATACACGCCTGACATGTTGCTAGCATTACCGTATGATTGCCCTCTACAGTCGGATACATCGATGGCATTTGATCTTAAAACAGCCATAACAGCATTGGCTAAGTCTTCGGATTTGTGCCCAGTATTCGACAAAAACATGAGAAAGCGTTCAACAGGATTGCCATTTTCTTGTACAAACCACAGAACAAATGAAAGCTGATCAGTGTGACTTATGTCAGGCGTTGAATCCACTATTATGGAGTAATACTTCGCTTGTTTCACTTCACTGATTATGGTATCTCTAACTTTAGAGGCTAACAGTGCAATTACCTCATTGCAAATAAATGAAGACAGATAGGACGTTTTCCCTGAACCTAGATTACCAAATTTACGTATGTGTTCAGCGAGAAAAGGATCGAATTCTCCTACTAATTCCAGTGACATCATGTACTCCCCATTGTGTAGAGACCCAAATGTTTCATCAGCTCCTCGAAACGGACGTCTTCGGCTTGCCAGCCTTTTCACCACAGCGAACACTCTTTCCAAAACGTGTTTCCAATACTTCCTTTCAGTTTCGACGATGGATTCGTATTGACTGTCTGGCGTTCCAATTCTTCTCTTGCGGGTCAAAAGTGCCAGTTCAGAATTGATGTGTTCTTGTGAGCTTTCATGTGCAGACAAAATCGCTCCAATATTTTTCCAATCCGAAACACCTTCACTGGCTCGTTTAGAACACGTCTTCTGAAAGCCAAATAATCAGCAGGAAGCGCAAAATACCGAACCTGTACCTTTTGAATACACCAAGTAAGCTCTTGAAATGAGTTCTCCATTTTGTAATTTCCTACCAAAGATTTGTTTATTTAAATATCTGGTTTTATTGCCAAAATCCCTTTTAGAGTTTTTAAAATCACAATCTTTATACTGATTGATTCCTCTGTGTAATAATACTTCGATCGTGGTGTCATTTATTTTCCACTCAATGGGGTGGTCACTAACAGTAAAATTTATATCAGTTTGTTGTGAAACTGAATAATTTGAACTTTTACTTATTTGTGTACTCTTGGAACTACGTTCGTTATCACCACTCAATATAAAATTATCCGTTTCAGGGGCACTTGTTGCTTGATCATTATTTTCATTGTTTGAACCACTTTCGTTGAAATTGTACTGTTCCCAAGATGAGCAGCCTTCTCCACTCAGTCCACTCTCTTTGGATTTTTCAAGAGGTTTAAAAAATCTGTCAACCATCTTAATATTTTTCAAAAATATAGTTTATTTTTCACGATTTTCACTTGCGATTTTGCGGTAACCTGAACCACTATGCTTCCGACGTTTTTCACTCATTGGTACTTTTTAGTTCAACATTATAAATAAAATAAAATTATAACACACTTTATCTAAGCAATGTGGCAATGTGAACGACTTGGTAAGGATAACAACTGAACGTGAAGACGTTAAGCGAACGACTATAATCTGATTTACAAAACATGCTCGGTGAAAGCTGTCATACGCTTGATGGGTGAGGTGAGGGAGGAGTGGAGACGAGAGGGGTAACGGTCTCCATGGCGCGAACAGTGAGCAATGTTGCAATGTATGCCGACACAGCAATAAGCACATGGTTTGACTCAGTGTGTCTTCACTCGTCACGGTCATTAGACCGCCAGACAGAGGGGCTAACTTCCACAGTATTTGTGTCTTCCTGCAAGCCTCTTGGAATGTTATGCGTCATGATCTGCCTCAGTGGCAACGCAGCATTTCCCCACGTGCTAGCTTTGACAGCTGTCAGCGAGCTTTATTGGTAATTCAGACTTATAATACACTAGCTTTGACAGTCTGCTGTATCCCCACTGACAGGCAGTGTTGCCAGTCTGTTGACTACCGGCATAAAATATACCCATATTAAATAAAACAAAACTTCACACTTGACTTGTAAAATAGATTTTTTTTAGTTTATGAATTGTATTTAGATTTCAAATTTACGTGAGAAAATGCGAAGTAAGCTCCCTTTGACTGCCGTTCTCGGTCACTGCGCCTGGCGCTTGGCACGGCAATTCACCCGAAGCCGCGGCGCCCGTCGGACGTCAGACTGTGCCGCCCCTAGGCACGTGCCTAGTGTGCCTAGTGGGAAATACGTCCCTGTCCTGGTGGTGACTATGGGGAGAAATGTATCGATTTTGGCGGCGACTTCGTGGAAAAGTGTATCGATCTTGGTGGCGACTATGTGGAGAAAGGTATCGATCTTGGTGGTGACTATGTGGACAAATGTATCGATCTTGGCGGTGACTTTGTGGAGAAATGTATCGATCCTGGAGGTGTCTATGTGGAGAAATGTATCGATCTTGTTGGCGACTATGTGGAGAAATGTATCGATCTTGGCGGTGACTATGTGGAGAAATGTATCGATCTTGGTGGCGACTATGTGGACAAATGTTTCGATACTGGCGGTGACTATGTGGAGAAATGTATCAATTTTGGTGGCGACTTTGTGGAGAAATGTATCGATCTTGGTGGCGACTATTTGGAGAAATAGCCCTAGGTTTAGAGCTTTGAAACCATTTTTCAGTGCTGCCTTATTGATAATTGTCAATATAACTTTTATGTCGGTAAACACAATGTTATCCCAATTACTGACACGCGAAAAATTGCCTGAAAATATTACGTGTGATTAAAATAATGCTTTAGTTTTTTACCAGTATTATTTGCCACACTTTCTAATCTTTGTTTTTTGTTTTGTTTTGTTTTTGGAGGTCAATGACTATTAGTGGGTGTCATCAGGCCCAACGAGAGGGAGGGGCAAACGGGGCTGTAGCCCCAGGGGCTGGACTTGCTGATGGGCCCGGGGCGGTAAATGGGCTAAGAGGGGACAACTTCACTCCATTTTGAAATATTCTTATATGACTTTATTCAGTGTAAATGAACCCGTGAATGGTACTCGAAATATTATAAAGAGTGCATTGGTTAAACCGTAACGAATTTTATAAATACGGTACCAATTGTGGTTTTCGCCGCTCTCGTGGGTAAAGGGTAAAGCCCTGCGTGGATGCGGATATCCGCGGATAAACCCGCGGATATCCGCAACATTTTTCGCCATGCGGATACAGTTTGCATGGCTGTGCGGATAGCGGATAAGCTGTGGATAATGTTTGGAGTGAATTTGCGGATAGTGTTTAGAATATAATCCCAACTTGTTGATTATCATAGGGAAAGTTGGGTAATTGTGCGCAGCGGGTAATCGTGCGTGAATCCATATTTGCGAGATTTCGAATTATAGTCCACCAAATGTATTTTTGAATTAAATTCGTTTCTGCACATCGAATATAGAGTTACTAAGGCTCCCCTATTCATGACTGCAGTTGTGTTATCTATTATTTCATCATCACCAAACCGGTTCTGGCTTAAGTGCGCACAATTCCCCCACTCTCCCTTACTAGGGCCCGGATGTTTATGACATATCATATTTTTTGTTATGTTTTTTTCGTGACAAATGTAAGACGATGATTTAAGCTAATCTCATTCAAATTCTGTCAATAAGCATAATCAACACTCCGAACTGAAAAGGGTTGCAATTCTGGCTGTGTAACATTCATTTTAAACATAGCACATGACACACATAGCCTAAGGGTTCGACTTTCTACTCTAATGTCTAAAAGATAAAAGTATAAAGCAACACATTGAAAATATTATTGTAATGCCAGTAGATTCGGATAACAAACGTGTGGATAAAAGTCGCGTGGATGCGGGGCGGATGCGAATGACAGTCGTGCGGATGTGGGGCGGATGCGGATAACAGTCGTGCGGATGCGGTACGGATGCGGATAACAGCTGTGCGGATGCGGATAACGTTTTGTCTAACCACGCAGGGCTCTAGTAAAGGGCACAGTTGTTCTAGGTTCTAATTCAATCTCTGAACAATTTGACTATTTACTTCATGCATTTCTGAAAGATGCAATGTAAATGAAATGTCAAATGCATGTTGATCAACATCTTGAAACCGACAGCGTAGCGCAGGCTAAAGCGCAGCGTTAGGTCATGGGGCCAAGCTCTCTGCTGACTCGATAGACGCGTGGGATCGAACTCCACCGTCGGCCGTCCTTGAAATGGTTTTCCATGGTTTTCCATTTTCAACACCAGGCAAATGCTGGGACGGTACCTTCTGATAGGCCACGGCCGCTTCCTTCCACATCCTTGCCCAGTTTCATTCATCCTCATCCATTCTATCGCTCACCCCGACGCGCAGGTCACCCACTGGCGTCGAATAGAAAGACCTGCACTCGGCCTCTGAGGAGGCCACACGACAAAAAATATCTTGAAGTAAAGGAACAAGCAATGTGAGACATAAAGAAGAGTGGTTGAATAACTGAAAATCAAGCAAACTGATATTCAATATGAACAAGTTAAATTTCATGGAGATTATTTTAAGGGTTACCAGAAAGCCAGCTTACTACTTTCAAAATAATGTATCAAGCTGAACAAAAATGGAGGGGCCCGGAAAACTGTCCTAGGGCCCGTGATCGCTCTCCACGGCTCTGGGTGTCATTGTAGGTTTGGTAGTATTTTGTAGAGCTATTTTGTCTTGTATTACACGGGGCTGATGACTAAGAAGTCCCAAACTCATAAATGGAACAACAGCTATTTTTAATGTCTCACAGCTAGCAACCGCGAACATCCTTATACTTATTCTTACTATATCACTTAAAGGTGTGTGTTCCACGAGGCTCCTTGAAAAGGAAAACATGCATAATTAGGCTACATTATTATAGTTATACCGGGTGAGTTAGCCGTGGTCGTTACGGCATGACTGCTGGCAGTCGCTCACATCCGGGAGGCGAGGAGGTTCGAATCCACCCGCCGGCAACCTTGAAGATGGTCTTCTGTGGTTTCCCATCTTCCTTCCAGGCAAATGCTGGGGTTGGTCCCTAACTATAGGCCACAGCCGCTACCTTCCGACTCCTTGTCCTTACATTCAAACTTTCCTCCCCAGACAACATCCACACGCGACGGTACGTGTAGCTGACCCATTGGGTGTCCACCTCGAAGCAGCTACAAAACTGGCGAGCCGAACATGTCCTCGGACACTCCCGCAAGCCATACGCTAAAAAAAAATATATATATATATATATACATATGACGTGGCCCGGCGTCACTGTAGACATTCCCTGTACCAAATTACTTGACGCCCGATCAAAACATTGAAATTGTAAACATCTGTGAGAAGACGCTTTGTTATAGGTCATTTCACCGATGCCATATGGTTACCACATGAAACGGACCAATTACTGCAGGCGAACCTCAGGTGCGTCCTAGCGCATTTGTCTTGAACGGGCGTCAAGGAATAAGGATTAGAGTGAGGTGAGGTGGGATGCATGCGTGAGCCTGTTTACTCAGACAGACAGTTATGGGCAAGCTCAAATGATGGTTTGCCAGACACATATTCGTATAGCCTGCAAATAGAACACTCATTCTCCAAAATGAATTTGATCCTATTCTGTTAGTGAAACATTTTTGCAACTGATTGTAGTCCATTCTTAGCATTAGGATTCAATTAGTTTTCCCTCATCACACTAAAATGGACAGTGTGAAGAAATACTTAACACATTAAAAAGGAAGAAAGAAAGAAAGAAAGAAAGAAAGAAAGAAACAAACAAAGATAGAGGGAAAGATTCTCCGCTACACTGAGAAACATCGAATCATGGATATGTTTTTCAGATCTAGATGATGAATACTTGATAACCTTTCTAGCAAGGTTGTAGGCCTATTACAAGTGAGCACGTGTTTACACCACTCGCAATTTGCATCAAGATAGGTCTGTAAACCAGCTCATTATAACGTTGTTGACACACAAATTTAGCTTATTTTGCATTGAAGTTGCGGGGAATAGTGCAAATCCAGAACAAAATGAGATGCGGGTAGTATCTGCGTGCGCCCACTTAGGGGCAAGTTGCGTGGTAGACCATCCTACTTACTTGTGTATAACGCAAATTGTATCACCAGGATGTCTACCGGTAACGAAAGTAACGAAAAAGTATATAATTTTACTATCAGGTAACGAATAGTAGCTAATTTTTATGTCTGGATAGTTGGAGGTGACGAACATTTGCTGAGTCACGTTAAAACATTTCGCCGCTAGTCTCACCGATCGCGATGGAGCGAGTTTCACGTAAGTGGCGCCGATTGCGTAATACAGCTACAGGGTGCGGCAGAAATAACTGACGAATTTCAAACGTAAATAACACAGCAACGCAACACGATATTCACAAATTTATTGCGCACTTTAAAAGAGCAGTGTTTGCCATTTTTGTTACATAGGTTGGAGCGGAAGATCTAACACATGTATTGGCCAGAGCGCTTAAGCATGTGTTATTGTCGATGTGCGCGCGGCCTGGAGAACACGTGCATCGCCTTGTCAGGGCTAGTATGGCGTGGAGTGGTGAGCAGCGAGGTTTTGTGATTGAAACGTATACTTCAAAAATGCTGACTCTATTATCACAACACAGCGTTTATTTCGTAGACACTTTAGGTTACATAGACATGCGAAAGGTCCAAGCAGGAATACCATTCTGGTATGGGTGAATAATTTGAGAGGAACTGGTTCAAGTGTTAAAACGAAACCGCCTGGTAGGCCTCGTAGCGTTACAACACCAGAGAATATCCGTGCAGTGAGACATGCCTTTACGCAATCTCCTCAGAGAGATGTTTCCAAAACGTTTAATCTCCTTACGGGGTGACGTTCCATGGCCAGCCCGTTCCCCTGATCTCAACCCTTGCGATTTCTTTCTCAGTGGATACCTGAAGGCTCGCGTCTTCCAACGTAAGCCGCGAACACTACACGACCTGAAAGTTGCTATATGTGAGGAAATCTAGGCAATACCACTAGGCATGACTAGGAGGGTCAAGCGGAATTTCAGGGAGAGGCTTCAGAAATGCATCAAAAGGAGCGGTCGACATTTGGATGACATTATTTTCAAAACCTAGTGTGTATGTGTATATGATGCAAATGGCAAACATTGCTCTTTTAAACTGCGCAATAAATTTGAGAATATAGTGTTGCGTTGCTGTGTTATTTACGTTTGAAATTCGTCAGTTATTTCTGCCGCACCCTGTATTTTCCCGTATCCGACCTCAAGCACAATGGAAATCTCGTCACAGGACTAAAAGTGACACCGATTAAGTAAATCGCGATGTTTCTCCGTGTTCTACCGTGAAGACTACGGGAATCTCGTCAAATGGCTAAGAGTAGCGCCGAAGGTGAAACAACTCGATATTTCTCCGTACTTGGCAGTGAAGACAGAAATCGGCACGATCACGTCGCATATATTTCTTCGTGCTCTACCGTGGGGACAAAGGAAATCTCGTCAAACGGCCAAGAGCAGAATAATCATAACAACTTCTTTTACACAAGACGACATATTAACTGAAAACAACTCATTAGTTATTAAATATCTATTATGTATTACTTAGCCTATTTAATTTTTATAGCACTGCAAGTGAATTTAATTTTCCGCTTTAAACATAGTTCATTGTTGTTGTTTTTCTCACCACGTGATGAACTTCTTTTGCTTGCAGACAACAGGTGCATTTTGAATTAAGAGGTAACTAAAACGTAACTAAAAGATAACTAAAAGGTAGCTAAGAAGTAGCTAATTTTTACTTCATCCTTACAGTAGACAACCTGATCAAGATCACGCAAAGTTTGGCTTGCCTCCCAACCCTAAATCATATCCATGTTAAAATAGGTCGAACTCAAACTGCAGACTCCTATTCCCAACGCCTAAAACTACAGTATGCATTATAATGGTCGGCAAGGTACAGCAGTGCGTCTTAAAATTCACAACCATGCTTGCGAGGTGCAAGAGGTCAAGTAGATTCGAGTGGAGGACAGAAGAGAGAAGCACTCAGAAATCAGTTTGACATTGTTCATTTAGAGTTAAGTGGCTAGTATTCCCTGAGGTTTGAGTTCGATTCTCGGCTCTGCCAAGAACTGTAATTCTGGTCTGAGGGTCAGAACGGGATCAGCCTCGTGAGGCAGTAATTGGGAAGAGGGGACTTCGATTACCACCTCAGCTATCTATCCACCTCTACTCGCAGGCAAACATCGTTGTTGTTGTTGTTTCATTTGAGGGCTTTGAACATCGTGGTCATTTATCCCCGTGTACTTGCGTGTGTGTAGGATTTGTCTGATAACATGTGGTGTTGTGCGTATTTGTAATTCAGGTGAAGATTGGGAAGGAGGTGGCCGTGGCTTTAAGTTAGGAACCATCCCGGAATTTTCCTAGAGTAGAAGTGGGAAACCACGGAAAACCACTTCCAGGATGGCTGAGGTAGGAATCGAATCCACCTCTTCTCAGTTTTGCCTCACAAGGCTGAGTGTACCCTGTTTCAGCCCTCAAACCAGAATTACAGTAAGTATCTTGGCAGAGCCGGGAAACGAACCCTAACCCTGGAGTGACAGCCAAGAATGCTAGCCGCTACACCACGAGGAGGCAAACATCGGGATGGTTCCTAATTTAAGGCTATAGTCACCGCCTTCTAAATCCTAGCCTCAGTAATCAAATACACACAACTACAGACACAACACACCCAAGTACGTGGGACCGATGACCCCAAAATGAAACCACAACACTGTTATCCCTCGCAATACGTTATGTTAGGATCCCCTTTTGTTTTGCTTGGACATGCATTCAGCATATTTCCATTTTTTCGACTTAAATAGAAATTTAAGTGTTAGCCCTACGTTGTGAAATCCAACAATTACCTGACCATGAGTACGAAATGTATGTGCTTTAGTATGTATAAAATGGTAATCCAAGTTGTGTGACTCCATGCTACTTGATTCCAGAGGAACCAGGTTGGATTCCTGGCCTTGGAGAAAACAGGCCCCATTCCAGAAGTCTCGGCAAATCATTCTTCGGTTATGTTCCTGATGCATTCTCCATGAAGACTCCTGAGATGCCGTCTGAAAAGCCATCCCAGAACTCCTCCCAAGTGAGTACAAAGTGTGTATGTTGTATAGACAGTAGAGCTCTCTTTGTACCTGACAGTTGATTTGCCGGGTGCCTTGGCAACCGTACTCTCAGAGAACCGCCTCTCTAATCCCTGTTCTCGTCATAGAAACTGGTTTCCACTGGTAATTATTGGATCCATGAGCTTGCGATGCAGGTTAAAATTAATCCCAAGAAAGATTGAATAAATTACAATGAGTTAGATTGCATGTAATGTATACAGTACATAGTGCCTCTCTTTTAGGAAGTATAATATGAGAAGGTATTCATCTAGATTTGAAATGGCAACCTTCGCAGGCACTTTGATTCAGAGTCACAAGACATTAAACAGTATTCCATGTGCGAACTGTAATTTGAGTCAGTTTGTACGGTACAAAAGCAATACAAAAAACCACGCACAGAAGGTTCCGTACAGACAACATGTGGGGATGACTCACAGTAAGATATTCAGTCACTGTTATTATCAGAGTGAGTGATACCAGCCTAATAACGCGTTTGATAAGAGGAAAACATTTCACAATATGAACGATAATAACAACAAATAGATGGAAGTAATACTTTGAATCTTCGGCATCTTTCACATCTTTTGTTCTCCATACGAAAATTCTTACTTCAACATGATGATCCTGTGGAGCACAGAAGTGAGTTGCACAATGAGTCGACTGAATGATAGCCTATTGTATTCAATGTGTGCTCAAAGAATCTGTTTAGCTCTTTAAAAAAATTAAAGATAACTCTAAACCAATTAAAACAAACATGTTTTAATCATAAGCTCTTGAAATAAAGTTCCGCAAACCCAAACTCCTTTCGTTTTGCAACCATTGGATGAACCTTCGTTCCCAACACGCTGCGTCGCGTCGCTCTCCTTCTATGAAAATACTTCGACGATACACGGTGAATGAGCACAATGCTGAGTCCAAGAAGTCAATAAATAAACAAGCGTTCAGACGTGCTACCTCCCAGTAGCTTCAAAACCTAAGGAGAAAACCGAATTGAAACAGTTGAACTTTTTCTCTTCAGGATTACGTACGTATTTTCCCATCTAGAGAAAGCCGAATGGTGAGAAAGCTGTCGTAGGCTACGTAACTGAAGCTAGGAGGCCTTTTCTATTTTTTTTTCTACCAAGTTGAGCCCTTACAGTACCGGTATAGTATGGGATGTAGTGCAAGATGGTCTGGGCAGGGTACACCGTACGTGAGAAATAGCGCGGCAACATGCATAAAATTACAAACTCTATAGTCCACCTTGTTGCGACGTGACTAGCTTTCTTAGTTGTCACCGCGGAGGCACGAGTTCGATTCCCGGCTCTGCCAAGAAATTTAATTTTGGTCTGAGGGCTGGAACGGGGTACACTCAGCCTCATGAGGTGAAATATACAAAAGGTGGGTTCGATTCCTACCTCGGCCATCCAGGAAGTGGTTTTCCGTGGTTTCCCACTTCTACTCCAGGCAAATGCCGGAATGGTACATAACTTCAGGTCACGGTCGCTTCTTACCTAAATCCTGCCTCAATGACAAATACACACACTACTACAGACACAGTGACACATATTATCAGACAAATTATACACAAACCCAAGTACACGGGGCTGCGTGACCATGATGTCGCATAGCCCCTAAAGAATCAACAACAACAATTTCTATAGGAAAGACGAAATCTTTGGGAGCTCTTTGTTCCTGCAGCAAAGTAGCACAGCGATGTGCTATAGTATGAGATGCAGTGCAAGATGCGCTGCCCAGCAGTGGTCCGGGCACGGTACACCAAGAACCCGCTGATGATTCTGACTTGGTGCACCTAGGTGAACTCCCACAACAGCCATAATAAAAGCCTAGACACAGTACTTGTTTACTCGCTTCATAACCACTTTTGCGTAAAGTAACGAGCTTAGAGCAGTCTGGTGACAACGATCTCTCTCACACCCGTCTTCATAAGCACTGAAAGTTGTGAGCTCATTTTTTCAAGATGATAACCAACTATAAATACTAAACTCCCTAGATACAGCTGTACTCAGCCCAGTCTACCATGTGGTGTAGTGACTAGCATTCTTTGCTGTTACCGTGCAGGTCGGGTTTCCATTCCTGGCTCTGCCAAGGATTTAAATTCTGGTCTGAGGGCTGGAATGGAGAACACTCAGTCTCGTGGGGCAGAACTGAGTTAAGGTGGGTTCGATTCCCAACTTAGCAATCCTAGAAGTAGTTTTCTGTGGTTTCTCCAGGCAAATGCCTGGATGGTACCTAAATTGAGACCACGGCCACCTCCCATCCAAATCCTACCACAAATTACAAATACTAGTACAGCCGTCACAATGGCATAGGTTATCAGCCAGATTCCACACACACCCAAGTACATGGGGATACATGACCACGATGTCAAAAAGCCCCTAAATGAATCAACAATAACCAACAGCGCAGAAATAGGCCTAGTGTTATTAGCCTTTTAAGATACAACTGCCGCTGAACTTCGCTGCGCCAGCGGTTGTTGATAATAACAGTTGGAGCCTTTGCCGTACGAGCGTGGGGGAGACAGCGATGACAGAGTGCAGTCTGCACATAAGTCAAGTAGCAGTGCGCGCGCTACTTGTGTTAAACAGAAGTTATATTGTGAACTGTGAACAGAATTATTGATATTAACACTATGTAACACATTTTTTGTCCTTTGAAAGTAAATTCTATTTTCTAATTGATTACGGTAAGTCTGAAAAGGTAGGAGAAGCATAATTATTCATGTCAAACTTTGCATCTGTGAGCAGGACTTTGATATTTGTGACATTAATGTATTTTCATTTATTTCGCCACTTCTTTCAATCATAACTAGCAAAGACACAAAGAAAAATAATGATTATGTTGAATTCATTAAAATGCATGATTCATCTCTACTTACTGTCGACCAAAATATTATGTGCACTCGAGTTTGAAGGTTGTTTGTGAAGTAACCAATAGACCTACATAAAATCCAATAACATCATCATTTTCATAGTTCTATTTTACGTTAGTTAATATAGGTTTGGAATTTTTAATTTATATTTTAATATTTTTTATAGCAGTTGAAACACAAAACGTGCCCGTTTTTCAGCGTGTTTCAACCGTGCGTCACATTTAAGAATTATTCTCTCACAAACCCGTCATCAGATCGAATCCAAATTTTAACACAGTATACATTGGAATGTTGTATAACTGGTTTATTAATTTCAAAATTTTGTGTGTTCAAGAACGAAAGTTGTTATCATTTTTGTAAGGTAACTTTTTCTCGGCTCGGGGTGGTTGAAAAAGGAATAGTTGGTTGCGTTGTAATCCTTATAAATCAAAAGGTTATGCTGTATGACTGTGAAATACGTAAATTAATTTACTTATTTTATATCGAGTTGTATTTGTACGGGGAATTAAGACATGGTTCACCACCTAGCCGCTGCAGGAAATGCTGTACAGTGTTGCTGATATGGAGCCCATCACTTCCGAGCGAGGTGCGCCATGTCGCGTGATGGAGCCCGTCTTGGCAACGTTGTACAGCTTTCACCGGAGCGGCTAACTGGTGAACCATGTCTTAATTCCCCGTACAAATACAACCCGATATAAAATAAGTGAATTAATTTACGTATTTCACAATCATACAGCATACCTTTTTGATGTACAAGGATTACAACGCAACCAAGAACTTCATATTCCAACCACCCCGAGGGAAGAAAACGTTACCTTACAAACATTATAACAACTTTGTTTCTTGGACACACAAAATTTTGAAATTAATAAACCAGTTATACAACATTCCAATGTATATTGTGTTAAAATTTGGATTCGATCTGATGACGGGTTTGTGAGATAATAATTCTTAAATGTGACGCATGGTTGAAACACGCTTAAAAACGGGCACTTTTTGTGATCCAACTGCGATAAAAAATATTAAAATAACAATTAAAAATTCCAAACCTACATGGACTAACGTAAGATAGAACGGTGAAAATGATGATGTAATTGGATTTTATGTAGGTCAATTGGTTACTTCACAAACAACCTTCAAACTCGAGTACACATAATATTTTGGTCGACAGTAGTATAAAACAAAGTCCCCGATTCTTGGATGTTACGGATAAACTCGAGAACCACTGGATGGATTGTGATGCGGTTTTCACCATTCTAATAAGCATATCTCGAGGATGATTTCTGTAGAAAATAATTTATTTATGATCAAAGGAAGTCGAGCAGTAACGATTTCAGTGGAAAAGTCGAAAAACAAACCTGGCGTCCGAGCGCTTTGTAAGCTTACGCTGGGCAAACCGTTAAAAATATCTAAATACTATGAGTGTAAGAATTGTTCAGCATGAAAAGTTCTACAAAAAAGTCCCCGAGAGCATATGTATATCTTCAATACATCGCCCACTATAAGTGTTCTTACGTTTTAATTTCTTCCAACCTTGTCCATTCAACTACTGAGGCGAGAGTTTACGAGCTAGCTAAGGGCGAGTCTATCATCCCTGTTACAGCCTAGCTAGCGGGCGAACCTATTGCCCCAGATACAGCCAGCGGCAAACCGTTGAATCGTGTTGAGTTTAGACTTTTGAGAAGGGTGGTTGCGTTTGGGGTTTCCCTGGAAGTGCAACTCGGGTTTTCTTCATTCGCCTGTGAAACACAGTCAAGTTAAGATTGGACGGAAGGGGGATTTGAGTTTCATTCATCTTGCCATTCCCTGGAAGTGCAACTCTCATTTCGCCTGTGAACTTTTCGTTCCGGAAAATTCACAGTCAATTTAAGATTGGACGGAAGGGTGATTATATTATATTAAATTATACTGATTGGCGTATAATCTCTACTTAGTATAAAACAAAGTCCCCGATTATTGGATGTCATAGGTAATCTCGAGAACCGCTGGATGGATTTTGATGCGGTTTTCACCATTCTGTAAAGGATATCTCCAGGAAGGTTTTTGTAGAAAATAATTTATTTATGATCAAAGGAAGCCAATCAGTAACGATTTCAGTGAAAAAGTTGAAAGAAAAACCTGGCGTCCGTGCGCGTTTTAAGCTTCTTTTTTGTTGTTGTGTAGCCTCCTGAGAGGCCGAGTGCAGGTCTTTCTAGTCGACGCCCGTGGGCGACCTGCGCGTCGGGATGAGAGATGGAATGGATGAAGATGAATGAAACTGGGCAAGGATGTGGAAGGAAGCGGCCGTGGCCTGTCAGAAGGTACTGTCCCAGCATTTGCCTGTTGTTGAAAATGGGAAACCACGGAAAACCGTTTCAAGGACAGCCGACGGTGGGGCTCGAACCCACGCGTCTACCGAGTCAGCAGAGAGCTTGGCCCTTTGACCTAACGCAGCGTTTTAGCCCGCGTAGCCACTACTGTCGGTGTTTTAAGCTTACCCTGGGCAAACCGTTAACAATATCAATATACTATGAGTGTAAGAATTGTTCAGCATGAAAAGTTCTACAAAAAAAATGCCGCGAGGGCATAAGTGTTTTTAGATTGGACGGAAGGGGGATTTGAGTTTCATGCACCTCGCCATTCTTAAATTACGTCTGGCAAGAATTCGTTGCACATGCATCTCCATGATAATATAATTAATAGTCCAGTCAGTGATTTTAACCCATCATGCTAAGACGTAAAGCGGATATAGGTCGTTGTTCATTGACATCGAAAATAAAGGCGCTTATCAAGTAATGCGTGCCTCCGTGGCTTAGGCGGCAGCACGCCGGCCTCTCACCGCTGAGTCCGTGGTTCAAATCCCGGTCACTCCATGTGAGATCTGTGCTGGACAAAACGGAGGCAGACAGGTTTTTCTCCGGGTACTCCGGTTTTCCCTGTCAAAATTTCATTCCAGCAACACTCTCCACTATCATTTCATTTGTCATTCATTTACTCATTGCCCCAGAGGAGTGCGTCAGGCCTCGACAGCCGGCACAGTTCTTATCCTCGCCGCTAGATGGGGGCTTCGTTCATTCCATTCCTGACCCGGTCGGAGACTGGAAGCTGGCAGTGGATTTTCATTTTCATCAAGTAATGCATTCATAACTGTTCCCGGGCGAAGGCCGAGGCGGTTTGCTTGTAGTAAAATAAATACCAGCATATACAGGGTGTATCTTAATTATGCCGACAAAAAAATCAGGGACGCTCTGCGTGTTATGTAAAAGACGATGCCGCAATCGGATTGGCGGAGAAAATTTTTCCCTTCGAGAAAATGAGGTTACTTTGTTACTTCCGGGCGCGTAATTCAAATCTACGAATTCAACGTATTTGCTGACCCAGGGAGCAAGCCGCTGGCCACCTGTGCTTCAAGCAAGGGAAGTGTGATAGAAGGAGACAGAGCTATGCTAGCGGGCATGCGCAAGTTTCCTCGATCACCTCAGCTTGCCGCATGCCCGCCAGCATATCTCTGTCTCCTTCTATCACACTCCCTTCCCTTGCTTGAAGCACAGTTAGTAGCCAGCGGCTTGCTCCCTGGGTCAGCAAATACGGCCAGTTCGTAGATTTGAATCGCGCGCCCGGAAGTAACAAATTAACCTCATTTTCTCGAAGGGAAAAATTTTCTCCGCCAATCCGATTGCGGCATCGTCTTTTACATAACACGCAGAGCGTCCCTGATTTTTTGTCGGTATAATAAAGATACACCCTTTATATAGAAGTGTGTTGCTTTTCCACATAAGCAAAGCAAAGTTTATGGAACATAATGGCCATTTTCCATACTTTTGGGTCATAAACAATCGGGAAATAACACTTTCAACACAAGGACAAACAAACAGTTTCTTTTTACTTAGTGTCATGGGCGAATTAAGAATGGTGTGTTTCAACAGTACAGCTAAGCTTATACAGTAATAGGAGCTTATGTCACCACAGAGAGTAAAACAATGAAAGGCTACTGGACGTGGTTTATATCCTAGCCACCCAACTGTACCTGTCAACCACAGATTACCTACTACTACAGATAGCCGACAGCCATGCTAATTCTTGGCACCTAAGACTTCAGCGCTGTCTGGTGTATGACCGCGGTACTAGTTGAGCACGGCCGTGCGGGTAGCCTACCCCACCCCTTCCCCTCGTTCCGCTAAATATTCTCGTCCTAACTGCTCTGCCCACTTCAATGTTCCGAAAATCACAATCTTCCCAATACTTATAGCACACGTTTTTAAGTGTGGAGATAATATGATCTACACGAGATAAATCACATTCAAAATAGCAATAACAGTTTTTTTTAATAATACCAAAGTGGGAAATTGTGAATTCCGGAACTCTGAAATGAGCAATCACAGCATTTAGGACATGACCTCATCAATAATTTACATGTTTACATTTCTTTCAGTTGCAATTGGAGCATATTGCATTGACAGGAATTAGGCTACTATAAGGTCTGCAGCATATTATTACTCAATTTTAAAAAAATGGTCCCTTCCAATTAACCACTGTAGGCCCAATTATAACCGATTAGTTCCGAGATAAAACTAGAAAGTAAAAGTACTGGGAAGGGAGAATATTCATATCTTAAAATGCTTGATGCTGTTCGCAATAACAGGAAAATTTTAAGAGAGAATACTAAGGAAATAGGTGGTGTAACCTGATCCTCATCACACTAAAATTGTTAGTGTAATTCATTAGTTTCAGAAAAATAATTGGATATCACAAAATGTATATACAGTAGTTCATTTGATATTCCCTTTAAAATATATCCAGTCCACCAATTTTGAAGGGTGAAATACAGTAAGTACATGTACATAAACAAATTTCATGGCACACTAATACAGTAAATTCTATGACATGCTGTGAAGGGGAAAGGAGAAATAGGGCTTTCAATGAAAAACAAGAAACACACTCAATACTGCTAGAAATCATCGTTTTATTTAAAAAGTTTGTCACGAAGAAAAAATAACAGAGAGAGACAAAATCAAACTTAGCAAAAATACAGTAATCAAATCTGGTCCTTTTAAAAGTATGTGTTGAGGCATGTTCTTCTTTCTTGCCAAGGTATAACGGTAGGCTACAGCTCATGATAATGGACCTATTACCTCCTTGACGCCATGGCTGACACCGATGAACCGCAAATTCCTACAACACATGCAAGTTTGTATGTTGAAACAGTTAACTTAATAAATGTGTAATGCTTGAAATGGAGAACTTGAATTTGCTGTTATGTGTATGTTTGCACCTACTATAACTATATTTTAAAAGAATCTCTTATTGTAGAATCATTGTGTTTTTGATATTAATTTTAGGGCTTTTGATAACATATTCATTTAGCCCCATATATTTGGAAGTGTATAGGATTTATATGATAATCTCTGTTATTGTGGTATCTGTAGTAGTGTGTAGGCTATACTTTCTGTAATTCAGATGAGGACTGGAAAGGTGGCAGCCATAGTTAGGGACATTTATTTTTAAGAATTTTTAATAATATGTACTAAAATGAAATTGAAATACCAACAGGAACAGTTACAAATTCCCTGTCCACTCAGCCAAGATATTCTTCAGATCTCTCCTGTGGGCCTCAACATTATTTTATTTTATTCCTTTCCTGATGGAAATCTGGTAGTACCTTATTTCAACTCCTGGGGCACCTCCCCAAGCCTGTCCCTTATAAAGCTACACACACTACTACAGTCATCACATTATCGGAGCAACTCTACCCACACCCAACTGCATGGGGCTGATGACCAAGATGTCCCAAGCCCATAAAATGAATTAACAGCAGACAAAATCAAGTCATTATGTTATTTTGTGTTGTGTTGGATTCTGACACATGTATGCGTTTGACAGAGTGCCATTTAAGCTCATGAATAGGAATGAATGAATACGACTACCCTACTTGTTTCACGACAGCCTAGAATAAATACACACGAAACACGACAATAGAGCACTTTAGAACAGTAACGAGAGCGAACATTCAGTGGAGATGTTGGCAACCATGTGAATACAAACAATTTATGACCAGAACGTAAAACTATGCCAACGCTCAGAGCATGTTAAAACAATTGGGATCAGTTCAGTCGTTTGCAAACGACTTGTTTATGTTACGGTGAGTAGTCGTTGAATTCATTCGACTGTTTTCTAAAAGCAGTCAAACAAGTCGATGGTTTTAACTTTTGTCAGTCGACTGCTGATGCCCATCTCTACAAACCAATTGACAACCAGAATCAATTTGAGCGTACACACCCTCCGACTTGCTAAAATGCTATTAATATTGGATCCCAATATAAAATATTTTCTGATTTAATTTTCCTGGAAAATCTATTCTATGTTTGCATCGATCATTACCATCACGCTATGGGGAGAATTTCATAATAATTTTCTTGTAATTCATTTATCACGCGGTAGAATAAATGAATGAAATTCAATCATAAAATAAATAGAACTCTAAGCCATAATTGGTAAGCCCATGTTCAAGTTGTGTAATAATTCAAGAATGCACCCAATTCTCATTAAAAGTGTATAGACTGTGTTAAGGAGTTCCAATGAAATGACATACATATATATTTGGACAACTGGACGTAGGCTATTTCATTGAAAGAATCTACGAACAAGAAACTGTATAAAACTATAGGCACCTACAGCCGTCAAGCTGTCCTCACAGTACCCGCTGGAGATTTCCATCACCACTCTATCTGTACGGTACCTCGAGATAAGCCTAAGTGCGCCAACTGTGAGGAAACACATAAACTCTTCCATCCCTGCCCTCATGTCTTTGCCACTAACCCCCCCTCCCACACAGCACGCCACTGCTCTGACACAGTTGTTAGGCCTGCTACAACAACTCTCAGCCATAACCCTGTAAACTACAGCTAAACCAAACCCAGAACCCCCTAATACACTTCATTTGCAGAGCAATAAAATCCATAAAACAACTCCGCAACGAGCTTCACAAAACCTAAATTATAAACGAAAAGACTACTCCACAAACACCAAAATCAGTAAACCTCCCTCATTTCAGCCACACTACACCTTAAACAGACATAGAAAGCATAGTCATGACCCCTTCATGGAGTAGGCTATTGTCTAAACACGATCATGTCTCCTTCAACTTTACTGAGACTTCATTAAATTCTATTAAAAATTCATAAACTCATTCCACAAATCTTAAAATCAGTATACATCCCTCATTTCCATTACTCTATTCAATAAACAAACATAGAAGGCGTAGCCATGACCCCTTCATGGAGTAGGCTATTGTCTAAATCTGACCACGCATACTACAACCTTACTCTAATTCAAAATTACAGCCAAATGATCCATCTGACTGGGAGGCTTGCCTGGGATGATGGGCCAGAAAACCGGGAGTTCAAGCATAACCTAAATATTGAATGCTTAACATTTCCAATAACTTGGACAACTGGATTTAGGCTATTTCATTGAAAGAATCAACGAACTGTATAAAACTATAGGCACCTACAGGTATACTTAACTTATTAATTAAAGCTCTACAATAAACATACAGCACAATGAATTGTAGCATGAAGTTATCCTGAAGAAGTCGTTTGATTAGAACGACTACTTAAATTCGAATGATTCCATTCGCTTGGAATTAGTCGTTTGCCAACGACTTGTTTCATTCCAATGATTTCCAACGATTGCTTTGGGATCAGTCGTTTACAACGACTCCTTCAATTCGAATGATTCCATTCGCTTGGAATTAGTCGTTTGCCAACGACTTGTTTCATTCCAATGATTTCCAACGATTGTTTTGAGATCAGTCGTTTGCAAACGACTTGTTTATGATACGGTGAGTAGTCGTTGAATTCATTCGACTGTTTTTTAAAAGCAGTTGTTTTAACTATCGACTAATTCGACTGTTTTCAGTCGACTGCTGCCCATCTCTACACACAACTAATTTTCTACACCAGCCGCTACTGAGCACGAGCTGTGACTGGCTTAGACATTAGCATCCTACGTGTTGAAAAATATTGTAAGTAACGTGTAGGAATAAAATACTACCAATAGGTATGTCAACCATTAAATTGGCATATAATAAATGAATTATATTTATCTTGTATCTATCTATCCCACGATATAACATAATACAAGGTGAAGAGTCCTTTAAAACAAATTGTTTACTGTGATACTGGAAGAAACAATACAACACAGTGGTAATAGTTCTAGCCTGCACCTATTAGTTAATAAAATTTCATGTGATTTCACTCAGATCTCTGTTGTAGTGGCTTATTATATGTGCACCTTGTAACTTAATAGTACATTATGCAACGAGCCTATAATGACAATAATTAAGACACAATTTTTATAATTTCCATACGAGTGTCTTAATTACAATTATAGACGAGTTGCATACGACTGTTTATGTTCGACGATAATTATAACTATTTTATGTTCGAACATAAATATTCATAAATATCTGTCGAGATTTCACCAGTTTTATATACTGAACAGAGCGCATGGGATGCAGAGAATACCTTGTATTTGACCATGGCCTCCAAGTTGATTTTGCGGAAAACGCTTCTTTGACCGCACAGAATCAAATACAAAGTGCGCATTGGAGAGAACGCCATGTCACTGTTTTTACTTGTGTTATATGGTCCACAAGTAAAACTGAATCGCTTGTAATAATTAGTGACAACCTAGACCATAGTAAATATGCAGTGTGGACATTTTTGAAACTCATAGGCAATTTCATTAAAGAAGAATTTCCACAAGTTGACCATCTAATTATATTCTCAGACAATGCTGCAAGTCAATTTCGGAGCAAGTATAGTGTCTCAAACCTTTGCAAACTAGAGGACGATCTCAACTGTCAGTTCGTCGAATGGACAACTTTTGCTGCATCTCATGGCAAAGGTGCTGTAGATGGCGTCGGAGCCGTAGTTAAGAATCTACTTTGGCACAAGATTAAAGCGGAAAACCTCAATATTAATTCTGCGAAAGAGTATTATGAACTTGCCACAATGACCTGCAAGAAAACCCACGTTTTCTTTGTTCCAAAAGAAGACATCAAACAAAATGAAGACCTGCTTAACACTCGATGGAAAAAAGCAAGAAAAGTACAGTACAAGCTAAAACAGAAGAGCAAGAAGGAAAAAGTAATTGGTCTCAATTCACTGCATTATTTTGAGAAGCATGATGACAGCCATGTTCTTGCTGGTATCACAGCAAAGTCTAAACTAAAGAAAATTAAGGTTTTAGACTCAGATACCGACACAGAACAAGAAGGAGAATACTTACAGGAGAGTCAACATCAAAGGATTAAATATGCTGATGTATTTCCATCAGACAGTGAGGAGGAGACCAAAGCTGAACCAGGTACATCATCATCAGTTCAACCAAACAGATATGAACTTACGGCAAAAAACATCACGTGTGGTACCTATGTTCTTGTGGAAATAAAAGGTCAAGTAAAAAATAATGTCTATAATTATGTGGCTGTTTGCCAAAGTTGTGTCTGTGAAGAAGAAGGGGAGGTTCAAGTAATGTTCATGAGAACGTGCGACAGTTCCAAGAAAGTATTTCGAACGGATGAAAATGACATTAAATTTATTCAGTTTGAACAAATCAAAACAATATTGAAAACTCCAGAAGTAAAGATAAGTGGTCTTAATCGTGTCCAGTATGTTTTTCATGAGTCTATCGGAGATGTGTGGGAGGCTTAACGATTTCTGGGTCAGACATTGCATCGTACCATTGGGACTATTGATAGATAGGCTAACTGTTTACTTTCAACATGTTTTATTTCTTAAAACTATTTGAAATTTCTTTATTAAGATATTGTAATAGTTTTCTCTCAAATAATATAATTTTCAGTATTATTTTCAACATTAAAGACAAGATACTGTAAGGTAGCCTAGTAGTAATTAGGCTAATTGTTTAAAACTATTAAATATATGTTTCTTCCATCAAAACTAAATTGCATTTCTTTATGATCCTAGCAATTTCATTTCCTATTACACTTTATTAAAAATTACTCTAATCTGAGCCATAAACAGCCAGAAACCACATGTAACTTCCGTTACTCAGGCTGTAACCTCCGTTACTTTTGTAAAATAGTTAATATTAATTTCCATACATTATTTTTCATGGGAGTACTGCAAATAAATAGCCCAACTTTTTAAGAATTTGATTAATTTAAAATATTTTTTTTACCATTATTATTCACAGAAAATTTAAGAAATAGGTAAGAAGTCACGACTTAGCCATATGTGTGAGTAACCTCCGTTACCCTCTTTTAAAGGTGATATTTTGGATGTTACTTGATGAATGGAAATTGATTTATGCTTGAACCTTAATAAAAACAAAACTTATACTTGCAACATATTTGGTTTCAGAATATATAATTTTTAACATTAATTTTTTAAACAATATAGTTGTACGCTTGTAACCTCCATTACTTTGGAATGGCTGTGCAAGAACTGATCTCCTCAAGAACTTGAGTACACATATGCAATAGGCTCATGATACTGTATGTATCTCTGCAAGATGTATCAAGTTGAAAACATTACGGCAACATAGACTCTTACCTGGGTCATTTCTCAGGAGAGTAGGCCAAATTGCCACATTCATCTGCTATTTCGAGAACAGCAATTTACGATTTGTTTGTTCACAGAATTTGGTAGGCCTACCTGTGGAATAAATAATAGTGAAAGTTAATTAATATATCAAGTAGAATATCACCTGTACACTGCGTCTAATATCAATTCAAAACTAGGCTACCGGTACGATATATTTTTCACAGGCACTACCGAAACAAGTTTTCACTTAAACTCTTAAAATAAGCGTACTTACTTGGCGTATCAGAAGAAGAACTGTTCACTTCTCATTACCAAGAAGACGATTTGATGAAAGAAAGATGAGAAAGAACACAACATTAGCTTATTATAAAATATTAATATACGGCCAATATTGTTTACATCAAACACGACATAAACAGAGCATCCATGTTGGTCAATGCCGCCAACCCAGTAGAAATAATGTTTATTTAATGATAAGTGACGTAATTATCGTCGGTGAGCAAGATAATTGCAAGGAAATGTCAATTAGGAATTATGTGTATATTTATTGACTAAATATAGGGATATATTTGCAATTCAATTAAAACGTGTATCATGCATATGTTGGCAAGACGATATACAGCGCTTAATCCGCTCCTTACGTCTGGCCGCGCTACTACACCGATGGTACCAAATAATCCCTATCTGGTTGACACCCCCTGCTGTCAACTAAGCAGGCTGACAACGTGACACAAGTAAACAAAGAATACTGTAGTTCTCACCTCGGCCACCGGCACTCATATCTTGAAAGGGACAACTGAGCCATGTTCATTATTAAGCCCTGCGTGGATGCGGATATAGTTCGCAAGGCTGTGCGGATAGCGGGTAATTTTTGGAGTTAATTTGCGGATAGTTTTTAGAATACAATCCGAACTTGTTGAATATCATTAGTAGGACCCGGATGTTTATGACATATCATATTTTTCCGTTACGTTTTTTTAATGACAAATGTAAGATGATGATTTAAGCTAATCTCATTCAAATTATGTCATTGAGCATAATTAACACTCCGAACTGAAAAGGGTTGCAATTCTGGCTAGAAAATATTCATTTTAAACATGGGCTAGCATACATAACCTAAGGGAACGACTTTAGTAGTTAGTTAGTTAGTTAGTTAGTTAGTTATTGTTGGTGTAAGGGGCGGAACTACGAGGTCATCTGCCCCTAGGGGGAACGACTTTAATGTCTAAATGTGTTGATTTAATATCATATCAAATTAAAAATATTATTGTAATGCCAGTAGATTCAGATAACAAACGTGCAGATGCGGATAAAAGTCGTTCGGATGTGGGGCGGATGCGGATAACAGCCTGCGGATGCTGATAACAGTCGTGCGGATGCGGATAACAGTCGTGCGGATGCGGGGCGGATTCAGATAACGTTTTGTATATCCGCACAGGACTCTCATATATACGCACACACATTACGAGAAAAAGGATGTGATGAGTAGGGCTCGGATTTGTAGGTGCTAAAAATCGGGAAAATATTTATTTTTTATGTATTAAAAATACCTGAAATATGTGACAAAAAGTAAAAATATTGGATTATAATTTAGTTTATTAATGTGATTATGAACAATATGCAGTACCCATGAATGCAATTTACTCTATGTCTCACTGACTGCTGAAGCATTACAATACACAACGAGATACATCTTCAGCTTGTCCATCACAAATGACCGACGATTATCGCGAAACACTTATTCTGAAGGCGCAAAACTGCGGCTATAAGTTTCTTGCCCTTGAGGTATTGTGTAACTTGAGATCGCTGTTCAGCCTTGATTGCATTCCCACATGATTAGCAGAACTGAACGCCTCCATCAGGAGTAAAATTATCTTTAAATTCTGCAACAGACGATATCTTGTAGTTATTTTTAATTTAGGCATCGTAGAACTGCCTTACACTGAAATGAACTGCATGTGAGTGACACTGGTTCCAGGTAGCTCAAGCACTTGGTGCAATATGGCTATGGACAAGGAAATCCCCGGCTTCCACAGTGAGTGGCACGGGGCGACAAGTTAAGAACAACATCGTTGCAAGCTGACATACGCTCTGCATGAAGATTAGATAGCTCACAGGTTCTTCCCCGTTGAAGTAGGCCTAACACAGAACAAAAATGCAATAAACTGAATGATCTAGCATACTGATTTTTAAAAATGTAAATATTGTCTTTTTATGTGCTAATAAGTGAAAAACAGGAATTTATGTATTTATAGTAAAAATGCTTAAAATATGTATTTACATAGAAAAATATTTATTTACCTAAAAATCCTAGCCCTAGTGATGAGTTGCCCAAGCAGGAGAGATTCGTAGGCTTGAGGAGGCGGGGGGAGCCATGCAGAAAGTAATCCACCTGTGACACAAAACAGTTGCGGGCAGGAAGTGACATGAGGTCACTGACACGAGCTCTGTCGTCACACTCGGTGCGTACACGCACCTTCCCAAAGATGCGGGCCCACTATCTCCTATACCGTAGCTAATTGTGATAATGGGCTGATCCGGGCGACGCCAATGCAGTCTGGTTCGAAACTACTGTCGGTCATTTATGCATGACATCGCTTTCCGCACATTTCCCTTTCAATGCTCAGGTAAACATGATACATATACATACGTACTAACCAGGAGAACGAGAATTGAAAGATTTTCCTACCGGATATAGGGAGTTGTGCTCACAGCACTCGACCGTGAGTGGGCAGTTAGCATGCGCAGAGTCTGGGGTTCAAATCTCCTTACATAGATTTCATTTTAATGCTAATATTTTTGAATTCAATACTTGTCCACTGGGATCAAAATTAATGGGAAACAAATACACTGCATAACATTTGCTGATGTCATTACCATTTTTTTTTTTCAGAAACAGGAAAATATATGCTCAGATTAACTTTTGGCAAATGGAATCTTAAAATTAGTTGTTGTTGCTTATTTTAGTAGCTGTGACATCGTGGTCATGTAACCTCATGTACTTGGGTGGGTGCGTGAACTTCGTGTGATAACCTGTGTTATTATGATGGCTCTAGGTCTACTAGTGTTTGTATTTGTAAATTGAGGGTAGGATTGGGAAGAAGGTGGCTGTGGTCTTAAGTTAGGGACCATCCCAGCTTTTTTTCCTGGAGCATAAGTAAAAAGAAAAGCACTTCTTGGATAGCTGAGGTGGAAATCAAATCCTACTCTTCTCAGTTTTGCCTCACGAGGCTGAGTATACCCCGTTCCAGCCCTCAGACCAAAATTAAAATTTCTTGGCAGAGCCGGATATCATACTCGGACCTCCGGGGTGACAGCCGAGGACGATAACCGCTACACCACGAGGTGGTTTAAAAATGCTGTGTACGGTAGTAAAAGCTATAACCATGACAGTATATAAATCCTGCCACACACACACTGTGGACAGGTAAAACAATTTTTCTACTTTTGTGCCCTAATATCGAGCGGTAACAAGAGCATATCTGAAGTGAGGAAGGTAATATTAATAGCAAAGAAAGTCTTCCAAACTAAAAAGTAATTGCTGACCAACAAACACATCAGTATCGATATATGAAAGATATTTGCAAAAGTGACAGTCAGTCTGAAAGACTAGACTTTGTATCATTTTAAATGCTACAAATGCTGAAAAATGCTAGAAAGGCTGTTGACATGTTAGAAAATTATCTGCATAATACTTATCTTGCTTTATAATACTTTACCTTGTTTCAAATTACTCGCGAACGGCAAGTGCAAACCAAGGGCAAAGCAAGGTAAAGCGCGCGGGGTGCCGTCACGCTCGCCAGAGCGCGCGGGGACGTACCCTTTCCATCCAGTCTAAAAACACTTACAGTGGGTGATGTATTGAAGATAGAGATATGCTCTCCCGGACATTTTTGTCGAACTTTTCATGCTGACCAATTCTTACGCTCATAAGAAGCGCACGGACGCCAAGTTTGTTTTCGATTCTTTCACTAAAATCGTTACTGCTTGGCTTCCTTTGATCATACATAAATTATTTTCTATAGAATCTTTCCTCGAGATATCCTTTACAGAATGGTGAAAACCGCATCAAAATCTATCCAGTGCTTCTCGAGATTACCCGTGACATCCAAGAATCGGGGATTTTTGTCTTATACTAACGAAGTAGAGATTGTCGGGGAACACCACCAAGAGGTAATATGACGTCACACACCTCAGTGCATCTGGGTACATTTCGTCCCGTCATCGTAACGTAACGCCAGACCCCAGCGTAACGACGAAGTCGACAAGATCATTTAAAATGATAAAAACCTTTGGCTGGCTCTGTATGGCCTTGAGAGTTGAACTTTAGGAAAGCAAGAAAGAAAACAATTAGGAGTAATGGAAATGTGGATCTGAAGGAGAATGAATTGGACAAGTTGGACCGAAATGAAGAGCAATATGGCGGTGCTGAGCGACACAGATGAAACACGGTGTCTTTAGGTCATATTCTAAGCCCTAGAATCTAAGGCATGACGTTTTTCTTTGCAACACTTTTGAAGGAAGAATCGCCGGAAAGAGAGGAAGATGAAGACTTCAAGAACTTGCGTATCATGATGAACTGCAACACCTATGCAGAGTTGAAGACACGCCTGTTGTTGCAGTGACAAGACCTGACCTTCAGAATATGGCGTAATTCTTGTCTAATAAGGGTAATGAGAGAATGCAGTGATTTTCGAGCCCCACCACGCGAAGATGAGTAAACTACATAGGTTGGTTTTTTAGTTTTGGCACCTTAGTTATAACTGGATTAATAACTCACTTAGATGGTTCCAAGTTTCACAGGCCCTCGATGTAGTCCCCACCGTTGCGTACAACGTGTTCCCAGCGATGCGGAAGTCGTTGGATCCCGTTGGCACTGCCCAATCTATTGATGATGCGAAGAGAACGCTCGGCAGCCTGCTTAACGTCATTGTCTTCTTCATCTTCGGGATGAGATCATAGTCGCAGGGACTGATGTCGGGAGAATATGGGGGGTGAAAGAGGACCTCCCAGCCCCAGCGATCCAACAATGCCGACACAACGCCTGCTGTGTGTGCCCTAGCATTGTCATGCAGAACGATGGGCGGTGTAACCATGTGGTGGCGCCGTTTCCTTCTCAGAGCTCCTCAGAGATGGTCTTGCAGAAACGAACAATAGTACGCCGCATTAACGGTTTGTCCTCGGGGAACAGTATAGCAGCGCTTCCGTACCATTGAAGACGTTAAGCAGGCTGCCGAGCGCTCTCTTCGTACCATCAATAGATTGGGCAGTGCCAACGGGATCCAACGACTTCCGCATCGCTGGGAACACGTTGTACGCAACGGTGGGGACTACATCGAGGGCCTGTGAAACCTGGAACCATCTAAGTGAGTTATTAATCCAGTTATAACTTAGGTGCCAAAACTAAAAAACCAACCCATGTATTTGCACAAGAAAGGACTGTCCAGCACGTATTTGACATCCTTAAATCAGCTATTTCGATTATTATTTAGAGCTACTGTATTTCCAGTGAGTCCTGGCAGATACAATTTACAATCTGGACTACTATTGAGAATTTTTTCAAATTTAAAAAATAACGGATTGGTGGTCCATCCGCCAAGATCGATCATTCCCTTATTATTTGGGAAGGGTCTTTAGTAAAGAGAAACTCGCCTCCCCTTTGGAACAACAGACATTCGTTTAGAGTTGGTGTGCTGATCTCGTGCGTGATAGTATAATAATGCATACATGCAGGGTGCGTTTCTCTCGTGCGTGGTATTACAGAAGAGCACTAAGTCATGATGTGCTGCACTATGCGAGGTAGCACATAAGAACCTATAGCTTACATACAATTTAGGAAAATGAAGTGCCTTGGTGTTTCATTTGGAGTACATCGTGGTACTGTGTACTGTGTGAGTCCAAGCTCTATGAACTTGCGGGATGAGGAGAAAGAGCAGCGAAGGGTCAGGCGAGAAGAGAAGGGCCTGTCAACAGCCCGCAGTGTTACTTGACATGCTCGTCTATTCCAATACTGCTAACATAGGGTCTTCTCTGAAACCAGTGTGGTGTTACGAATGAGTCAGTGAGTCACCGACCAATGTATTTGGTTCTGTACTATGCACGGACCGAGAAACCTCATCACTCGTCAACACCGTTTCTCTTAGTCCGCGATGCACATTCCTCTCAGGTTCACGCAGCTTAGACTCAAGCAGTATGTAGAACTTGTCTGATAACTTGTGTTATTGTGGATGTACTTTATATTTGTATTTGAAGCTAGGATTTTGAAGGGGGCAACAAAATATTGAGGGAAAATGTTAAGTTTACACCTACAAATATAATTGTAAATTTAATTTTTAATCATTTAGGATTTAAAGATAATCCTATAAATAATGGATATCATTGGACGAAACCAGGTATAACAGCAAATACAGCCCCTATAGATAGAAGATAATGAAAATGAGCAACAACGTAGTAAGTAGGGCCTATCAAATAAGATTTTTTTTGTCGTGTAGCCTCCTGAGAGGCCGAGTGCAGGTCTTTCTAATCGACGCCCGTGGGCGACCTGCGCGTCGGGATGAGAGATGGAATGGAGGAAGATGAATGGGCAAGGATGTGGAAGGAAGCGGCCGTGGCTTGTCAGAAGGTACTGTCCCAGCATTTGCCTGGTGTTGAAAATGGGGAAACCACGGAAACCCATTTCAAGGACAGCCGACGGTGGGGCTCGAACCCACGCGTCTACCGAGTCAGCGGAGAGCTTGGCCCCTTGACCTAACGCAGCGCTTTACCCCGCGTAGCCACTACTGTCGGTTATCAAATAAGATGAGATCAATTGGCCTCAATTTTGTGCCAACCCGGCATTTGCCTGAAGTCAAAGTGGGAATCCAGGGGAGCCTGAGGTAGGAATCGATCGCACCTTTTCTCAGTTTTCTCTGACGAGGCTTAGTGTATTCCGTTCCAACCAATAGACCAGACTTCAATTTCTTGATAGATTTGGGAATCAAACCCGGACCTCATGGGTAACTGCATCACGAGGTAGAAATGGGTTGTTTGTCGGCTGCTCGTTTCTCCTTGGAAACAGACTCGCTGAGTGTGCTCTCCATACGACCGCACGCAACACGATTGTGATCTGATGATCGTTTCTCCTTGGAAACAGACTCGCTGAGTGTGCTCTCCATACGACCGCACGCAACACGATTGTGATCTGATGATCGTTTCTCCTTGGAAACAGACTCGCTGAGTGTGCTCTCCATACGACCGCACGCAACACGATTGTGATCTGATGATCGTTTCTCCTTGGAAACAGACTCGCTGAGTGTGCTCTCCATACGACCGCACGCAACACGATTGTGATCTGATGATCGTTTCTCCTTGGAAACAGACTCGCTGAGTGTGCTCTCCATACGACCGCACGCAACACGATTGTGATCTGATGATCGTTTCTCCTTGGAAACAGACTCGCTGAGTGTGCTCTCCATACGACTGCACGCAACACGATTGTGATCTGATGATCGTTTCTCCTTGGAAACAGACTCGCTGAGTGTGCTTTCCATACGACCGCACGCAACACGATTGTGATCTGATGATCGTTTCTCCTTGGAAACAGACCCGCTGAGTGTGCTCTCCATACGACCGCACGCAACACGATTGTGATCTGATGATCGTTTCTCCTTGGAAACAGACCCGCTGAGTGTGCTCTCCATACGACCGCACGCAACACGATTGTGATCTGATGATCGTTTCTCCTTGGAAACAGACCCGCTGAGTGTGCTCTCCATACGACCGCACGCAACACGATTGTGATCTGATGAGTGATGAGTAGGGTTCGGAAGTTTAAGACCTAAACAAGTACAAAATATGCAAGCAAATATGCCCTAAAACATGGCATTTCCTTGTTTTCTAATTGCTTCTGAGCTAAATATATCTACTGGAGTGACATTCTATTGAAAGGTGGAAGCACACTATTGTCATGTTCCGTGACCTCAAGCGTACAGTGTCGCAATCTAACTTGTCCAGAACGATGTGCTAAAAGACGTCCGTAGAGGAGCGCCTTCTTGGAATCAGGTCTCCTAACCTGCTATCTGCCTATTCCGGAAAAAGAAAGAAAAATATATCTACTGCACTATTCGGAAATCCTGTGTTTTAAACTCGACGCAGATAACACGTACCTTTTTAACGACGCCTTAATTTAAACAAAAATGCTGAAATTATAACAAAATATGACCTTATATCACTAAAATATGACCAAATATGACAAAAATAATAAAAATGGACGAAATATGCAATTATAGGCGACATCAAATTGCTTTAATCGTGGTCAGGGACCCGTCATTCGAACATATTTTTCAGATTTCGGGTAAAATAAGCTGAGAAAAATATATGACTTTTCCTTAACATCCGAACCGTAGTGATGAGCAAGTGAATTCCTTATAGGCTAATGTGATTTTCCCCTCATTCCATTACGGTGCCTGGCTGCATGGTGCAGCCGAAGGTTCCCGTTGCTGTGCCTAAGGTTGCGGGATCAAATCCTGGTGTGGTCAGTTGATAGTTGAGGGTGCTTAAATGCGAGAAACCCGTGTCAGGGGATTTACCGACACTTAAAAGAATCATTTTACCGCAAAATTCCGCCACCCTTGCGTCTCTAAAGCTGCAGTAGTTAGAAGGGACGTGAACCCATTTAATTATTAGTTTTAATTATTATTATTACTGTATTCGTTGTTGTTGTTGTTTTGTCAGCCAGTGTTACATATCTAGAAAAGTATGAAAGGCCCTAATTCTAGTCATTATTTATCTTTCTTTCTTTCTTTCTTTCTTTCTTTCTTTCTTCTTGCAACTGTTTGTGCCAAGAAAATCTGTGGTGAAGGATGTGTAACAGCTGTTTCTCCACACACACAGTAGGCATTCAATATGAGGAGTATTAAGTTATCTTTGGGGTGGACTGTACGTCACAACAAATGAGTGAATGTCAAGGAAAGGTTTCTACTGTTTGCTGCACATGAGCTACTGTATTCTGGCTGAAATCTTGTACAACACACTGTATAACTGTCCCAGATCTCTGACCCACACAGTACTGGGGTCATGAAGGAGATGGCTGGCTGAGCCTATTACACGATTCATTTCTGTTTACTGCCAGTCAAAGGCTGTCGTCATTCCAAGAATCGCCTTCTTAAAACGACCATCCGGGCATTAAACAATAATTCTCATGTTGATGGACGGTTTGAATTGATATAGCGCAAGGAAGTTCAGTGCAGGAGTTCATTGTTCTCATGCTTACATGTTACGTCATAGTCACAGCCGCGTGCAGTTGATGTAAGAGTGACTTAATGGGATCCAGAATCCAATATTTGATGAAAAATTCCAAATTTCTTAAATTTTGAATTTGGGATCTGTTGCCATTTCACTTTCCGTCTGCTTTTATATTTTGAAAATATTCAAACCAGAAGTATTCTTAATTATTTTGTAATAGCATACATAGCATTTATGCATTAGTGTTGTAACTGAAAATTTAATTTCCCGTAAGTTACTTTTTAATACTTAAGGAACATTTTCTCAGTTTGTGTTGAACGTATGAACTTGAAATTTACAGGTTACATTTATAATATTAGTATCTATGTGCAGAAATGACACTTTAGTGGTAGGTAACATACTTTTGGTTTTATGATCATAATATCCAAGGAGAAGGTGCTGAAAGTTTTGGCCTTTTTTAAAACACTCATAAATAAAATAAATTACATTGATTCAAAACTGTTATTTTGGCAATGATCTAATACCTGCACATACAAACTGTGAAAATTTCAAATGGATACCTTGAAAATATTCTGAGAAAATGTTCCTTATATATAGCATGATTTAACATTGTAAACATGGGACGTTCCGGATCCCCTTAATAATAGCAATACAGGTTTATCATCTGTTTTTCACAAGTATTCAGTGTGTGCTTTAAGTTAGGTCCTGGAGTGCACTATACTCCCACCGCCGTATTATTTTTATGACGTCGTGATTGAAAAGTGCTCTACGTCATATTAAAGGCTTTAAAAGGCAAGCCAGGCACCAGGATTTCCTGACGAACTTTAGTATTTTAAACGCTGTGATCACTCTGGGTGAAGGAACGAGGAGCACCCAGCCAGTCAGCTGAAAGTCTTCCCAAAGACTCATTCATTAACTTAGCCACCTCATACACTCCTTCAGCTGGATCTGCTACACTCAGGGAACACCCAGCAGCGTAGCCTCGCGCGTCAAGTCTTCACGACTAATAGTTCGATTCCCGGTCAAGACATGGACCTACCTGAGTGTGGGATTTTACTGAGTTTTTTCACAAACTTTCCAGGCAAATGAGGAATGGTACCTTATTTCAATTCTCAGAGCTCCTACCGAACTCCTTGAACATTGTCCATTTTAGCAACTTGGACATCGTGGTAATTTCAGCCCCGTGTACTTGGGTGTGAGTAATATTGTCAGGTAACCTGTGTTAGAGTGATGTCTGTAATAGTATCCACTCATGGCAGAAGTACATAATACCATGATTAATGTAACGAGTGCTTTTGAGATTGTCAATTTGTGCCAGAGCGACGAAGTTGCAAGGATTTAAAAGTGCGAGCTATATTTATTGTAAAGAGTTCTGTACACTGGAATAAATGTGTACCGCATTCCTTTAAATTCTTGTCCGCATAAATCTTCTCAATTATGAGCACCTCGACGTGTTTATAATGTATTCATAATCACTGCACATTGGCAACAAAACAAAGATGATATGCGTTGCAAAACTAAGCATAAATCAAGAAAACAGAGAATAAAACCCTCGTAAGATCACTGGTTCTTTGTGGGTCTTCTTTGTGAAGTTAAGTGTGATAAGAAGGGAGGTAGCGCGCAGTTCGCTACTCCTGTGGGGGTCCGGGCACAGACACCATGAGCACACTGATGACCCTATCTTGGTGTTCATAGGCGAAACCTCACACAAGACACGGCATAAACCTAGAAAATTTGCTGAGTTTTAACTCCTAAAATGAATTTACAACTATACAAAATAGTTGTTTTGATTCTTTGAGGTGCTTGGACATCGTGGTCATATAGCCCCATGTACTTGGGTGTATGTAATTTGTCTGATAACCTGTGTTATTGTGCTGTCTGTAGTTGTGTGTATTTTAAATTGAGGTGAGGATTGGGAAGGGGGCAGCTGTGGCCTTGTGTTAGGAACCATCCCTGCATTGCCAGTAGTAGAAGTGGAAAAACACAGAAAACCACTTCCAGAATGACTGAGGCGAGAATCGAACCCACCTCTTCTCAGTTTTGCCCTACGAGGCTGAGTGTGCCCTCAGGCATGAATTGAATTTCTTGGCAGAGCCGAGAACCGAATCCGGGCATTTGCGGCGACAGCCAAGAACGCCACGAATGGTGGAAACTGTCTATGAAAGAACGACAATTGCGCAATTTGCAATAATTTCCTTTCCTCATGGACGTCTTGACGTTTATGACCTGTGGTGGTGATCCATGCCCTTTGTGGGCACATTGCAATAAATATGTCACCATCAAGCTCCTTTGCCTGCTGGTTGATAGTTTCTTCTAACAACTGCTTTTTTTTATATTGTTGACAACTTCATCAGCGCCTAATTATAAGTAGAACAAGTAGTTCCATGGAAAAACTAAAGGGCATATTTTTCTTAAACTTTAATATTCAGACCAATAACTGATCTATATAATACTGTACCTGTCTGGAAAATAAATTTAACTACGAAGTTAAGTTGATAATACTGGCTTATACGAGGGCTGCTTTTTTCAAGTTCCGATGGACTGTATAAAAATAACAGATTGCCATACCAAACTGATTTTACTACTAAATGTTTGCTTGTTTTATTCTTATGACTCAACATAATCGCCAAAACGATTGAAACATTTGTCGTATCGTTATACCAGCTTTCCAATGTCCTCGGCAAACAATTCTGCCGCCACTGAGGTGGAGTCTCCTCAAGTGTTTCGTTTTTGGCGAGGCGTTTATTAATAAATACATGTATTATTTTTTTCAGGATTAGGGAATAACCCATCACACTTGGGTACAGTCGTGTTGACCGACTGAAAAACATTAAACTTCGTTTACTAAGGCAACACTGAAAATTGCTTCAAACACCATAATGTATGGGTATAGTTATAACTCTTCGTCCTTATCAAGCAATAAGCCTCTACAAAGGCTATAGAGTGGCTGGACAATTCAGATTTAAAACTTTAAATTTATCAGATGCTCAGTTGATTGTTTTCAAGATGTGTTTTGTTTGTAATTATGTTATTTAATAATACAGAGTTGTTCACCAGCCCCTTTTTACGGTATTTAGTTTTGTGAAACCCAACTAACATTTCATTGCTCCCGATGGTCGATATTGCCCTGCGCTCTGCCTGTGTGACAGCAATGTAATTGAGCCATGGGTCTAGCGAGGAAAGAACGACCATGAAGATTTCCGCACTAAATACGAAGGACCATTCTACTAACATGTGATGTTTTGTTCCTTGAAAGAATACACATACACGTAATACGATCGAATTAATAGTTACGCTACGTGATCTGTAAAAGTAGAAAGATAAATCAACACCATAAACCATGATTGAAGACTTTGACATGGATAATAACTAAGGTTCGGATGTTAAGGAAAAGTCATATTTTTTTCCTGAGCTCATTTTACCCGAAATCTGAAAAATAAGTTTGAGTGACGGGTCCCTGACCTCGTTTAAGGCAATTTGATGTTGCCTATAAATGCATATTTCGGCCATTTTTATTGTTTTGGTCATATTTGGTCATATTTTAGTGATCTTTTTCTTTCTTTTCTTAGTCGTTTACCCTCCAGGTTGGTGGAACCCACGGACTCAGCGAGGGAACTCACCACTACCGCCTCTACGGGCAGTGTCCTAGAGCTGGGAACATCTAATCGGAGTGGATACAACTGGTGAGGTGTGATTGGCATCTCCGCCCAGGCGGCCTCACCTGCAAAGCGAACAGGGGCCTCATGAGGGAAGGTAATGGATGGTCAGGATGGATAGGCAAGGAAGAGGGAAGGAGGCGGCCGTGGCCTTGAAGAAGGTACCATCCCGGCATTTGCCCGAAGACGAAGTGGGAAACCACGGAAAACCACTTCGAGGATGGCTGAGGTGGGAATCGAACCCCCTCTACTCATTTGGAACACCCGAGGCTGAGTAGACCCCGTTCCAGTCCTCATACCACTTTTCAAATTTCGTGGCAGAGCTGGGAATCGAACCCAGGACCTCCGGGGCGGCAGCTAACCATGCTGACCGCTACGCTACGGAGGCGACCATATTTTAGTGATATGTCATATTTGGTTATAATTTCAGCATTTTTGTTTAAATTGAAGCGTCGTTAACAAGGTACGTGTTATCTGCGTCGAGTTTCAAACCAAGGATTTACGAATAGTGTAGTGTAGTGTAGTGTGATACTGAATGAATGTTGAAAATTTTAATGTACTGTAGCTCTCGGTCAGTTAGTATGATTAAATGTGTCTGGTGTATTATCGCTGATCACGTTTTGGCACTTACGACGTTTACTGGATGTTAGTGATATCCCGACAGTAGTGGCTACGCTGGCTAACGCGCAGCATTAGGTCATGGGGCCAAGCTCTCTGCTGACTCGGTAGACGCGTGGGTTCGAGCCCCACCGTCGGCCGTCCTTGAAATGGTTTTCCGTGGTTTCCCCAGTTTCAACACCAGGCAAATGCTGGGACGGTACCTTCTGACAGGCCACGGCCGCTTCCTTCCACATCCTTGCCCAGTTTCATTCACCATCATTCATTTCATCTCTCATTAACTCCTCCCATGAGGTTGGCGTCAGGAAGGGCATCCGGCCGTAAAAACCATCGCCACATAGACTTCCATCGCATCTCATCCCCGACCCCGTTGGAAAACGGGAATAATAAGGGGTAGACATACATACATACATACTGGATGTTAGTGATATCCCAAAAATTCATGCCATATTTCATAGCTTTTTAGGTCATATTTTATAGTTTTAGGTCATATTTAGCTATTTTTAGAGCATATTTGCTTGCATGTTTTGTAGGCTACTTCTATAGGTCTTAAACTTCCGAACCCTAATAATAACACTTGAGGTGGGATGGCCACTGTACTAGTACACGTGCAGCGCGCGGTATCTACGTTGAAGTTGTGGCTGAAGTTCCGCCCATACATGGTGGGTGAGTACGGCTAGAATGGTGCTTCGAATCCAGCCGTAGATATACTTTTTTGAACGACAGCCCGTGCTCTATTTTAATGGGGATGTAATATTAAACCACACCTACAAAGTCACATTGCCACATTTATTAACTTACGATGTATTCCTGTGAGAGTACGTTGAATTTTGCTGATTCATAAAGAGAATATGATCGAATCAGCAGATTGTGCCACGTGACCTGTAATGGCAGAAAGTTAAAAACCTGGCATGGATATTAACATAACACATCGAAGTGTCGCTCCGGAGGTCCGGGTTCGATTCCCGGCTCTGCCAAGAAATTTAATGCAGCTCTGAGGGCTGGAACGGGGTACACTTAGCCTCGTGGGACAAAACTGAGAAGAGGTGGGTTCGATTCCCACCTTAGCCACCCGGAAAATGGTTTTCTGTGGTTTCCCAATTCTACTCCAGCCTAATGCCGGGACGGTTTCTAACTTAAGGCCACGGCCGCTTCCTTCCCAATTCTCACCTTAATTATTAATACACACATTAATACAGACACCGCTATAGCACAGGTTATCAGAGAACTTGCACACACACACAGCCAAGTTCACAGGGTTAAATGGCCGCGATGTACTAGCCCCTCAAATGAAACAACAACAACAACAACAACAACAACATATCGAAGAAGATTCTGATCGCCAGTGATCGCTTCGAAGTATACGTATTCCTAAGAATTTCCCTTAGTATTATTTTGTTATGTCGCCTCCGTAGCGTAGCGGTCAGCATGGTTAGCTGCCGCCCCGGAGGTCCTGGGTTCGATTCCAGGCTCTGCCACGACATTTGAAAAGTGGTATGAGGATTGGAACGGGGTCTACTCAGCCTCGGGTGTTCCAAATGAGTAGAGGGGTTCGATTCCCACCTCAGCCATCCTCGAAGTGGTTTTCCGTGGTTTCCCACTTCGTCTTCGGGCAAATGCCGGGATGGTACCTTCTTCAAGGCCACGGCCGCGCCCTTCCCTCTTTCTTGCCTATCCATCCTGACCATCCATTACCTTCCCTCATGAGGCCCCTGTTCGCTTTGCAGGTGAGGCCGCCTGGGCGGAGGTGCCAATCACACCTCACCAGTTGTATCCACTCCGATTAGATGTTCCCAGCTCTAGGACACTGCCCGTAGAGGCGGTAGTGGTGAGTTCCCTTGCTGAGTCCGTGGGTTCCACCAACCTGGAGGGTAAACGACTAAGAAAAGAAGAAGAAAAATTATTTTGTTATTAAATTCTAACAAAAGGAAGACAACTCTATTTGAGGTGTACATATTAAGATGTTTCGTGTAATACCGCATTCGAACACTATGTAACGTTCATGGAATCCAACCTGAAAATGCATCTGCTCGCTATATTACTAGTGCCCCATCCTCAATAATTACGGTAACTGTGACCTTTGTATCATTTCTGCTGTAAGTCATTGGTAAAGCAGTTGACACAAACGATAAAACGTAACGAAAACAAATTTTAAAACTCTCCCCCTATCAAGTATCGAACCCCAAATCTTCCAATCCTTAGTCCAACGCGTTACCATGCCACGGATGCTTACACACTACACGAAGATAGAAAGTGTGAACTTCTTTTCTTTTGATGCCTTTGAAATGTGCAGCCACTACCTACTCAATCACATGCCCTAGCTACCTGAGCATCATGGTTAGCGGAAACAACATTATGGCATGGTGTAATCAGAATTAGGAATAGTGTGATATTTTCACGGCATTTTATTTGGAGTAAAGGTGGGATGCCACGGAAAACCAGTTCCAGGATGATTTAGGTTGGTCTCGAGTAGATGATAAAGATTTGAGAATCGATTCCACAAGCATGCCAACACACTTTATTTTGTTTGTTTAAAAATAATCCTACCTGAAAATTAACTCAGCAGGCGCTCAGTTAGTAACTTTCTTTTCTAATAACGACAGTTTTTCTTAACATATCTTTAGTGAGAAAAGTCATGTTGCCAGTCTAATGAACTCAATACACTACGGCATTTCTCATAAGTGGATCAATTAATACTTTTTTTATATCTGTCAAACGTAAGAATGAGGACTGGTTTATATCCCGAGGTTACAGAGGGCGTTAACTTGACACAGCGTAAGAATGAGGAATGGTTCAACCCGGTGTTACAGAGGGCTTTGACGCAACACGTGTGGCGGCCTGAGTGAGTCTGAGTTTTTCCTTAAACCAAGGTGGTCAACATTTGGAACACTTGCTACCCTGAATATACAGAGTACCTTGCTTTTGTTCTACAGATCATTATGTCGTCGTCCAACCTGGCTACGTACCATCGGATAAAAACGGTCCTTTTCAGGACCAAATAAAAAATCACTCGTTGGAACAGGCAGATATGCACCCATAATATATCCACTATAAACGACATTAAGCAATAAAAATATACTAGCTCGGGGTTCGAACCTGCTACCCGCCTCCAGGGCAGTGTCCTGGAGCTTGAAACATCGGGTCGGGGGATATAACTGGGGAGGTGGGACGAGCACCTCACCCAGGCGGCCTCACCTGCAAAGTGAACAGGGGCCTTATGAGGATGGGAAGGGATAGGATGATTGGGAGGGCAGCTAAGCACGCTGACCACTACACCACGGAGGCGACATCTATAAAACATAAGGAGTTATTTCATTTTATATTTCATAATTTCAATATAGCCGCTGTGCACTATATTCAATGTGATATTCTTATGAGTAATGCTAACAAAATCTTTTATATGGCACTCCTCTCTCACCGAATTTCGCGTTAATTGTGCTATTATATAATGAGTTAACGATGTTCAAGTCTGAAGAATACTCCTAGCCACCATCGAGAATACATGGAGTCTCTGTTCTTTTGATTTGGTCGTAGTAAATCACTTACAAGGTTGTACATTGCTGCTAATTTTTGTTATTGTCGTTGCAAAATACTTTGAATTATTCATTATCACATTCTTTACTTTCAAGATGGCCTCTCTGTGATGACCAGTGTGTTATTCGTATGGCTATTTAAGCAATGTACCTTATATGGTACCTCATTCTTAATAATTTTCGTTTTAATTGCACAGTTACATTCTGAATGACTGATTATTACGTTTTAATAGTACGTCCAGCCACCATCTTAAAAATTTGGTGTCCCTGTTATTTTGCTTTGCGCTTACGAAGGTACATATACATTTCTTCCATGTCACAAATTTCCGTTATCTTAGCTCTAGATCATAAAGTTATTTCCTTTCAAATTATGAAATTTCAGGATGGCCACTACGCACTATGTTCAGTGTGATAAAATTTATCACTAACGCTACTGATGCCTCTTACAGTACATAATACTCCTCTCCTACCAAGTTTTGTCTTAACTGTGCTTTTATATTTTGAGTCACTTTTTATAAACTGTCGACTATTTTTTTTATTATAGCTCTGAAATACTAAGAGTTATAACTTATTTTGATATTTCAATGGGATTGATGTGCGCTATATTCAGTGTGATAGATCCTAACCTTTTCACTAACGCAATTGGAAACATATATTATACTCATCTTTTGCCAAGATAGCCTACGCCACATTTACGTGATTACATTCTGAGTTGTTAATTTTAATGTTCTATGTTGCATGATTCAACATGATTCGCACGCTTCCATCTTGGAATCATTTGGCTGACGACGATGAAGTTTATATGCCGTGCGTTTCCTATGCGAAGGCTTGTTTCTTCGAAATTTGGAAGATATCCGATGATTAGTTTAGTCGGAATTCTACCGTATATAAGCACTGAACACTTGGGTGGCCGCCATTATGTATTTTGTAAGATGGCGGTAATATGAAACAAGACATTGGGGTGTCTTATGCCAGTGCTACCTCTGTACAAAATTTGCTTCAATTTGGTTTCGTCATGTTTTAATTGATAGGGAGGAACAGACATACACATACACACACAGAGACACACATGGACATTTAGCCCGTGTAGATCTCATAAGTCTACTTTCATTTAATGCAAAAATAGAAAGTAGGCATAAAATGTAGATATGTTTTCCTACAATATTTGTTAGTTTTAGTGTAGTTGTTAGTTCACTTAAGGGCTTGCGACATTGTGGATATTCAGCCCCGTGTACTTAGATTGTTTAACCTGTTTTTTGTGGTATCTGCAGTAGTGTGTGTAGTCTATTTGTAATTGAGACTAGGATTGGAAAGGAGGCGGCCGAAGCCTCAAGATAGGAACCATCCTAGCATTTGCCAGGAGTAGAAGTGGGGAAACCACGGAAAACCACTTTTAGGATGGTTGAGGTGGGAATTAAGCCCACCTATTCTCAGTTCTGCCTCACGAGGCTGAGTGTACACCGTTCCAGAATCAAATTTCTAGGGGGAGTTGGGAATGGAACCCAGGACCTATGGGGGCTGGAGACTCAATACGTACCCCGAGACTACAGAGGGTAGTATGAAGTATTTTGACGGGAATAACTTGGTGTCTAGCAAATTTATGTTTGACCGCTCTCCAAACCCTCGTAGATATAATTTCCATCAAACAACTTGTAGCCAAGATTTCAATCCTCTTTAGACCACCTCGTGGTCGCCCCGGAGGCCTTGGTTCGATTCCCGACTCTGCCAAGAAATTTTAACACTGGTCTGAGGGCTGGAACGGGGCACACTCTGCTTCGTGAGGCAAAACTGGGAAGAGGAGTGTCCGATTCCCATATCAGCCATCTTGGAAGTGGCTTTCCATGACTTCCTACTTCTTCTCCAGGTAAATTCCGAGATGGTTCCTAACGTAAGGCCACGGGTGCCTCCTCCCAATCCTCTCCTGAATTACAAATACACACACTAATACAGCCAACACAATAACACAGGTTATCAGACAAATTGCATACAACTAAGTACACGGGGCTACATAACCACGATGTCGCAATGCCCCTAAATCTATAAAAAAAATACATTAAATCCTCTTTTACTCTTAACGCAGATTCCAAGTTTATTTTCTGCCGTTTTCGTACGTAATTCATCAGCGTAGCCAACTGCTTCAAGTACGCTTCACAACTGAAACTTACGGATAGCTGTACAGTAGTAGGGCACTCAACGCTGAGCGTGTTCATCCTGAGTATGGTTTTTGCAAATGCCGTGTTGGTAACTTATTTAAAGTTCCGGGATATCTACCACAGTCGTAGACCCCACCAATTACAATTACACACACTACTACAGTCACAACAATAAACCAGGTTAACATACACACACTAGTACAGACCATCTCGAGATTATTGGTTTCCATCCCTGAGGTCCCGCGTATGATTCTCAACTCAGCCAAGATATAAAATTCTGGTTTGAGGCTGGAACGGGGTACACTCAACCTCTTGAGGAGAAGAGGTGGATTTGATTCTCAACTTAGCCGTCAATTGTTCCTGTTTATTGTCTGCCTTCTTCCCATTCCCAGCCCAAAGTATAAGTACACACAGATTATCCTGTAGAATCCACACACATGCCTGTACATAATGCTGATGACCATGATGTTCCAAGCCCATACATGAACAACAACGGTGAATTGCCATTGGTTCGGAAAGAACAAGGCTTAAGCTATCGCATTACAAACTGGCTGACGGTCATCTGAAAGTCCAGACATGACTCAGTGGTAACCACAGATGGCTGATGTTGTCGACGCCTACTTCGCGTGTCTATGTCTGTCATGTCGCACGAAATGTTGTACACTGTCAATTGCCCATACAATGAATGTTTAATGTACTACCACTTCCGTACAATGTAATCATCATATCATACAGATATATATAATACACTAAGGTGTATGTTTCACAAAACCCACGCTCTTAAACCAGAGGGAGTTAGAAGGTGTGGTTTGTACCAACATCTTCCAAATCGTCTCAATAGTACAGGAAAAGTGTTACATTTCTTGAAAAGTCAACGGAAGTATATTTATTTGTTTATGAAGTGCGTTTAAACAAATAAACATGACGATAGCCCCTGTCAGAACTGTGTCGCGTCGAGCCCGTATAATCGTAAAGCTAGGTGGGTGATGATGATCGTGTGGCCTTCTCAGAGGCCGAGTACAGGTCTTTTCAGTTGACGCCCCTAGGCGACCTGTGCGCCAAAATGAGGATGAAGTGATGATGAAAACGTCACATACACCCAGCCCCGAACCAAGGGAATTAACCCCAGGAGACTAAAATCCCTGATGGCCCGGCCGGGACACTTCGGGTCGATGTTTAGCGCGCTAACCATTTAGCCACGGAGCCGGACAGCTGGGTGGGTAGTGGCGCTTCCAAGTAACCGCTCGTAAGAAATGAAAGGAAGGAAGGAAGCCTTTAGTTTTACGTGACCGTTAATCATGCGATCTTGAGCCATGGGACCTCCTTTTTACGTGGAATCCGTACCACAGGACATGGCATTTCACTTCGAAAATCTCACATGCATTGATCGGGAATCGAACCCTGTCCACCCGTAACAAATGAGCATTGAAAAGAAACATGATGTGGATGATGATGATAATTGTTGTTTTAAGGAGCCTAACATCTAGGTTATCGACCCTTAATGGTCTGGCTGATAGCGAAAATGACAATGAAATGGAAATCAGAACGAAAATTAAGTGAGACTGAAAATACTTACAAAATGGAACTCAGATTGAAACAACTCACAAAAAGTAGAGTGGAAATACAAAAGTTAATTTAGAAGGAAAATACGCACAAAATGAATAGATTGAAAAAAATAAAAAAAATAAAAATGCAGTTGAGGTTCAAAATACGGAAAAAATGCAATGTAGATTCGAAATAATTACAAAATGCAATTGAAATTCAAAATACAAAATGCAAATGAGATTGAAAATACGTACAAAATGTAATTTCGATTCAAAATACTCACAAAATGCAATTGAGAATCAAAATACTTACAAAATGCCCACCACACAAAATGCAATTTAGATGGAAAATACTTGCAAAATGCGGTTTAGGTTGAAAATACTTACAAAATGCAATTGAAATTCAAAATACTCACAAAGGTGCCGCCCCCTTCATTGAATGACTTACTAAAAAGCAGGTTAGATTGTCAATCCTTACAAAATGCAATTGAGGTTGAAAATACTCGCAAAATGCAATTTAGATCGAAAATATTTACAACATTGAATTTAGAGGGAACATACGCAAGAAAACGAATTTAGATTCAAAATTCTCACAAGATGCAATTGGGATTCAAAATACTTACAAAATGCAATTTATATTGAGAACACTTACAAAATGCAATTTAGGTTGAAAATACTTACAAAATGCAATTGAAATTCAAAATACCCACGAATTGCAATTTAGATTCAAAATGCTTGCAAAAATGCAATTTAGATTCAAAATGCCGGCAAAATGCAATTGGGGTTGAAAATACTTACAAAATGCAATTGTAATTCAAGATACTAACAAAATGTAAGTGAAAATCAAAATGCTTACAAAATGCAATTTAGATTGAAAGTACGTGCAAAATGCAATTTAGATTGAAAAAACTCAAACAACGGAATTTAGATTGAAAAGACGAACAAAATGTAATTGGAAGCGAAAAGACATACAAAATGTAAAAGAAAAAGATGGCGGAACCCTCGAAGAATGAGGGATCCGGAAAAATGAGAGAAGGGCCAATTAAGGCGGGAAAGGAAAAGACTTCCTAGGCCTCGGATACCCTAATACCGTCGGGGTCGGAAGAGAACAAGGGTTGACCAAGGGAGGCCGACAGGAAAGAAGACGGAGAGGAGTCCGGCACATGTAAGTGGAAGCAATGCCGGACTCAGCTGGGTTCCCGTGGTCGCCAACCCATGACCCACTAGATGTGAGCCCCTTGGGGGTGAAAAGAAACAGAATTACCCGCATTCGTGACGAATTGCACTCTGATTTCATAAATACGGTATCGACAATTTGTTTGAAAAGTGTTTTCAAACAAATGAACAAGACGATAGCACCTGACAGAACTGCTTCGCCTTGAGCCCGCATAACAGTTAAGTGGGGTGGGTGGGTGGTGGTTTATACACATGCGAGATTTCTCAAACAGGCCCACTAGTTGCTTCTTAATCGTCAACACGTAGACAGGTTAGTTATTCAGGGTTATATTTATATGTCACCACCGTCGGGAGTCCACTCTGCTGTTGCCCGTGCATCAGCCGACCGCGGATGACCTAATTCTCCGTGTTATCGCTATGCGCACTCGTCTCGTCAGCTGCATCTGTCACCACGCGGCAATTACGGCAATTACACCTGCTGCGGTTGGCCGATACACGGGCAACAGCCTAGTGGACGCGCGACAGTGCATATAAAATAAATATAACACTGTTATAACATAACGATAGTTTTGAAGCCCTGTTTCAGTGTTGCCATATTAACAATTGATATTGTAACTTTCAGTCGGTCAACAAAAAAATCCATTTCCTGGGAAATGTGAAAAATTAACCTGAAATAAATTACTTGTGATCAAAAAAAAATATAGGCCTATAGAGGGTCATCGAAAAAGGGTGCAACAATTTCAAAAAACATATCTCCCGTTATAAGTGAGATAAATTAATAATTCGACCTGAAAACTAATCAGGAACTCATCGAGTTTTAGTTTTAGATGTGACTGTAGGCCTACTCCGCCCGTGACCTTCAGCCGATGCACAGAATGAGTGCGCGACAGGAAGCTGCCACGCCAATGTTTCAGTAGTGAGTGTGATTACAATGGCGACAGTTCAGCAGAAAGCACAGTGTGTGTTGTGGTTAGCGGAGTTTAAATCCGTTATAACTGTTCAGCGCACTTTCCGGCGCGTTTATGACAGGGATCCCCTCATGCATTAGACGGTGGAATGAACAGTTACTGCTCGGGTCCAAGCTCTGTGAACTTGCGTGGTGAGGGGAGAGAGAAGGGAAGGGTCAGGCGAGAAGAGAAGGGTCTGTCAACAGCCCGCCGTGATATCTGGTATTCCATTCTATTCCAATACTGCTAACATAGGGCCGTTGCTCAAACCACTGTGGTGTTACGAATGAGTGAGTGTGTCACCGACCAATGTATTTGGTTCTGTGCTATGCACGGACCGAGAAACCTCATCACTCGTCAACACCACTTCTCGTAGTCCGCGATGAACATTCCTCTCGGGTTCACGCAGCTTAGACCCGAGCAGTACAGGAAACTGGCAGCGTTGACGTGAAGTAATCCCCCGGTCGCCCTAGAACGAGTGACGAAACAGTCGAGCGCACTTAGAAACATTATATAGAACGAAAAAAAAACATTTTGAGATGGTGAATTTAACAATACAAATACTCGTTTTAATATCTCAAAGAGTTCCTGAGCTATGATTTTTTGAAATTGCTTTAACCTTTCTTGCGGGACACCATTAATTTCTAGGTAAGATTGACGGTCATATTGTTCAAGTTCATGGATTTTGACTGATAGGTCCAATATCACAGTTCCTTGCCTTTTGTTATCTTCCTTTAATTGTTTCACTTGAGTTGTTAACTCACGCGCTAATTCGTTACTTTCTTTTAGTTCCTTCAGTATTTCTTCATATTTATTCGACATGAATTACACACTTATAATGCTTTCGTCTACCTTACCTCTCAGTGATGCTATTTCTTTCGTCATCTCTCGTATCGCTGTCTTCAGTTCTCGAGAGTCATCTACGGCGTCCGTTGATTGCTGTCCATCTCCGTCATTCGTAGGTGAATAGAAGGCGGAAGTGGGATTGTCCTTCCATTGTCGGCATGTTCCACAGTGCCATTGATTTCTTTTGAATGACGACATATTTTTCCACGTTCTAGTCGTTACGGTGGTGCATTCATAGTGATATGCTGAATTACACCCCAGACACTTCACGTAATCGCCATCAGTTGGCAGCGATTCATTACAATAGGAACACTGCATTTTGCACGACATCACAGCACTAATAGTCCAGTGAAATTAGTTTTAAACCTGGACAAAATTAATAACAAGCTGAAAATTGGTGGAAACGTTAAGAACCATGTCCTAAACGAAATCCCAAAAGTCCCAAAAATCCGAGCTGGGGAAAAGCCGCCATCTTGGAAAAACTGCTGCCATCTTGGATTTTTCCGTTTTTGGTCATATTTTTCAAACAAGTGGTCCTAGCGAGGTCAGACTGGTGTCAAATTGACCGTATTTTACTGCCAGTCTCAGGAATATTAATAAAATATGTTAGACACGTTCTTACAGCTGTTTTATTCAATTAAGTACTATTAACATAAATAGAGTGTTTAAAGTTCGATTTTGACCGTTCCTGTCACAATAGCTAACACTGCCAATGCAAATAATGTATTTAAACCTAAAATTATAAATCATATTCTTGAAATTGTGAGTATCACATCTAAAATGCTTAAATTATTGTCAGTATTAAATACAGAGACACTATGCGAGATGTAAACTTGGACTTTTAATGCTTAGCGGCTTCCGTCGTTTGGTGGTTACATGAGATCTGTAAAAAGAAAAGGAACAGTGAGAATCTTATCTTTTGTGCAGATAATGTCTATGTATATTTCGAAATAACTTGCCCTCGTATTAAAGCACAAGATCGTCAGGGTCGTCAACGTTGATGCTCTCCTCTGGGCAGTTCGCACATCCGTAACCAGCGCAGTATCCGCACATTGTTGTGCAGCGTAGGCCACTCAGTAGGCAAGCGCATTTGCGTTCACATCCGGATCTGCAGTTGTGGTGTCCAATCGGCTAGTTATGGGAAATCCGTATAAGGAAAGAAAGAAAGCCTCTCCTGCTGCAGCGATTTCTTTGTGCGATGCATCTGGCTTGTTGAAAACATGGACCTTACCGCGCAATTTAGCGTTTTCTTTAAGCTGCTTGATGGACCTGAGTTTTTCCTTTCTAAAGGGGGCGGATGTGGTGTCACAACCAGTAGCAGCGTGGAAGAAAGGGAGAATTGGAAGCAAGCTTCCAAGGCCAGACTTGAGTTTTCCGCTTTTGAAAATCTTGCCTTTTCCATTCTTCTTTCCGGTATAAACATGGAAATGTCTTCGTGAACATCAGGAACAGAAACCATCAAGACGAGCAGATCAGTATCTTCTCCCACAATCACAGAACTGACTTCTGTTTTCCTTGAAGTTTCGGCTGCCGTTGAAACAATCAGGGTATCAGCATCGTCTTCAGCTTGAATAACCTCAATGCCTGCTGTTGTAAGGTGTTTTGATTGGAGAGCAATGAAACGCGTCTTGTTGTTCTCGTTTGATAAAAACACTCCTTGTGGTACAGTAGTTGGCGTGAAATCTTCCATAACTGCGTCTGGTGCTTCTTTGCCAGTTCTCCTGGCATGTTCTGCATCTTTGGTTGTCGGGGCACCATAGGCATCAAACACAACGGTTGTCTTTTTGCCAAAATGGATTTCAATATAATTGACGTTTGGCTGGCAAATTTGGGAGTAGGTTGCAGGACAGGTCCAAACAACTCGATGCAGAAGGAATCCTCCGTCGACCGTGAACACAGGGTTTGATGGCAAAGCTTCTTCGCAGCTTGGAAACTCCTCTTGGACTTTGTGCCTTTCCGCAGAAGTGTGCCATCAAATAGAGCTGGTAGTCTTGCGGCCAACTCGTAAGTCAAGTACGTTGAAAGCTCTTCTTTACTTCGTATTTTGCAAAGGAGGCGATGAAACAGTAGGTTCGGGTCTATTTCCACTGTGGTGTCCTTAATTTTAATGATCTTGGCCATACTTCCAAGGGAACGAAATTTGTCCTTCCTCTTCAAGTGGACGTCGCTGAGGCATTGAGCTACGATTGACTTCATGGCTTGCAAACCAAGGGCGTGGGATTCGTCGCAGTTCACGGTGTTGTCGGCAACCACACGTGTACGCAGAGACAAAAGAAGAGGAAGTTCCACGAAAGGGTTGTGAGAACGCAGCCACTCTGTCATCTTGTCAACATCCCCTTTGTCTCTGCCTTGTCGTGTCTCTCGAAGTTCGACGTGTTGATCGCAAAATTCAGAGAAAACACCACTGAAGCGTTCCATTTCATCGACAATGCCAGACGTTGCAGGCATGGCGGTCACCCATCGAGCTATCACCTCTTCAGACATTCCGCGGCCGTGTGTCAGTCCTCCCGCTGACTTCGTAGTACGCATCAGCACCTGTTCGATTGTCATATCCGTCCGAACTCCACACCAGAATTTGTCGGATCTTCGGACGGTGAAGAAGCCTTTCGTCACAAATTGTTCGATTTCGGACGCAGTCATGGTTTCATTTATCCTCAACATTTGCTGGAGGAGAGGACTGGAAAAAGGGAATAATTGTCCCGATCTTCAAGAAAGGTAGTAGAAGAGAATGCAGAAACTATCGGGGAATAACACTGATGAGTCATTGTGCAAAGATGTTTGAGAAAGTTTTGGAAAGGAGAATTAGGACAAGGATAGAAGGAGGGATGAGGGAAGAACAACATGGCTTCAGAGCAGGAAGGTCCACAGTGGATTTGATTTTTGCTGTAAGGCAGTTACAAGAACAGCACTATGAGCATGGAACAGATCTACTGATGGCCTTCCTGGATATTGAGAAAGCATATGACAGTGTATGCAGAAACAAATTATGGAAGTCCCTGGAGGATAGAAGAGTAGAAAAATGGACTATAAGGAGGATAAAGGAGATGTACAAGGGAAGCGTGAGCTGTGTGAAAGTGGGAGGAGAGAGATCGGACTGGTTGGAACAGAGAAACGGCCTGAAACAAGGAAGTGCACTGTCACCGTTACTTTTCATGGTGGTGATGGATGACATAATGACTCGAGTGGCACAAGTAATTGGGGAAGGAAAGATGAAAGCAATGGTGTTTGCAGATGATTTGATGATTTGGCGGAACAAGGAGGAGGAGGTACAGGAACAGTTGGATGTGTGGGAAGGAATAATACAAGGATATGGGATGAAACTTAGCATAAATAAGAGTGAGATGGTGATCACAACAAGGAAGAAGGAAAGAACCACAACGGGAATAACAATTGGTGGGGAACAGCTGAAGAAAGTGGAGAGTTTCAAGTATCTGGGAAGCCTGATACAAGATAATGGAAGAAACGATAGAGAAATAAATGAGCGGGGGAGACAGGCAGAAGCATTCCGGAGGAGTGTGAGAAGCATGTTATGGAGCAAGGATGTCCCTCAGAACAGCAAAAAGATGAGGTTCTTGAGAAGCAGTATTGGAACTACAAAGATGGACAGAATAAGAAATGAGAGGACCAGAGAATTAATGAAGGAGGAACCATTACAGCAGCGGTTCCCAAACTTTTTCTTTCCGTGACCCATTTTAGCCCATACGTTTTAGCCGCGACCCCCGTTTTAGCGCAGGTGTCTGTGAGGGGGGGGGGGGGTACAAATTGGAGGGATAAAATTACTTTGGAATTTAACTTAAGTGACCGGTAGGTTATTCGTTTAAATGTTTATTTATTTACTTTGTTCAGATTTTAAAATTTTAATCTTATTCTGATGTTACTGACCTGTTTGATGTTTACTGAGAAACTTAAATGTAAAATAATATGGCACAAAAATAATATTTGGTGGTTCAATAGTATAATGATATTTAAATAAATGGTAGTAATTCTTTTTAGACTACCAGGGTATTATTTTAAAAACGAAAAGTAGTAGTGCCTATAACCTGCTATTAACTTTTATAAATGCTTTTAAATAGTCACAAAGGAACCTAGTAGCTCGACTGTCTTGACTCGACTGTAGTTGTGACGTAAGTGAGGTGTGTGTAGTACAGTCACTAGAAAGTTAGGTCAACTTCTTCAAGGCTGTGCCTTTCTTAAAAAGGTATCAGGCTTTTGTTCTTTTGGCAACAAGCACTTACATTGCGGTATTAGCGAGAAACAAAGGTCATGTCACAAGAGCTATTATATTCCTTTTGTATTTTATCAATCAATAAACTTTGGTTTCGAGATTGAAGCTGAATTTCTTTTAAGAAGACAAATTATTATAAATGGCGACGAGAAGTTTAGAAACGAACTTACACGAAATAACTCGCGGACAATAGTGAGTTCCCTGTGACCTAGATTGTAATCTCCAAGACAACTTGCGGCCAGTAAGTACTGTCTATATTTTTTGGCAAAATGCCGAAAGACTTTCGTCCATTCGACCCACGGGTTGAAGATATCATATCTTACTTTCAATGCCTCACATTTTTTTTGTGACGGAGGAAATTGAAGATCTGCAAATATGCAAAGCTTTCTTACTACGCAGTATGGGTCCTAGAACATTACAAATATTAGTAGACCTCTGTTCGCCTCATAGTCCGGGAAATTGTACTTTCCAACAACTTCGAGACAAGTTGGAAAATCACTACGCACCATCGCGTTCCGTATTTGAGGAACGAATCAAATTCCACAATCGCCGTCCTGCTCAAGGGGAATCTTATGCAGACTATGCCATAGCCCTGAGACACCTAGCAGCAACTTGTGAGTTTGGTACATACCTGGATTCAGCTCTGAAGACCCAATTCTACTCAGGCATCACCAGTGAAACCACACGGGACCGAATAAAGGATGTGGAAGGTAATTTTAATGCCATGCTTACCATTGCTCAAAGATATGAAAGTGTGCCAACTGTCTCCAGTGTCAACGCTATTCAATACCACAAATCAAGCAAATCAGGAGTATTCAAGAATTCCAAACACACTGCATCCAACAACCGGCAGTCAATATCCAGCAACAAGAACAAATCCAATCAATGTTCTGGTTGTCTTGGTAATCATGCCAGGAAGTCATGTCCGTTCCTAGAGGCTGAATGTCACTCATGTGGGATCAAAGGACACATCTCTGCTGCATGTAGAAGGAAATCTGAGAGAAATAAGCATTATTCCAGTGGTAAGGTAAAGTCAGTCGAGGACGACCAACAGATAACACCATCACCAGGCGACATGACCTATCTAATTACCTCAGACTTATACAGTATATCTAGTCGTAACACCAGTTCCAGGACATCGATATGTGTCCAGTTGTAAGGAGTACCCATACAGATGGAAGTGGACACAGCAGCAAGTGTAAGCTTAATTGGTGAGCCATTATGCATGCAACACTTTCAACATCTCACACTCAAACCCACCAAATCTCTCCGTGGATGTACTGGACACCATTTGGAATTACTTGGACAACTGGAGATCCAGGTCAAGTATAAATGCCAGAAAGCAACCATTCCATTAATTGTTGCCAAAGGAAAATTTCCCTCACTGATGGGCCTAGCCTGGCTCTGGCAATTCACACTGGATTGGCAGGAAATATTTCCTCCCCTTGCCGTACTCCAGGTAAGCCAAGATACAGAGCTTTTAAAAAATAAATTCTCCTCTGTATTCAAAAAACAACCAGGTGAAATCAAACACTTTGAGGTAAATGTAGTTCTTAAAAAAGATGCTACTCCTGTATTCTATGGACCAAGGGTCATTCCCATACCATTCCATCTCCCTACCAAGAAATGTCTGGATGCCATGGAGGCGAATGGTCAAATCAAGCAAACCATGTCCAAATCATGGGGAACTCCAATAGTTGTAGTCCCAAAACCAGACCACACAGTTCGCATATGTGGGGACTTCATTGTCACGGTGAACCCCCAGCTGGATATGGAATACTACCCACTTCCTCACATAGATGACTTATCTATTGTAGCTGGAAATTATTTTTTAAAGCTTGATCTTTCCCAGGCATATCAGCAACTCCGAGTGGCCGATTCATCCCAAGACATTTTGGTACTCACAACACCCTATGGATCTTATAAATGTCTGCGATTACCAAATGGTCTGGCCTCAGCATCTGCTATATTCCAAAATATAATGACACAAATACTTGCCTCCTTGAATGTGTTTATCAGGATGATGTCATGGGAGCTCACAAAACCTATGAAGGATGTATGAAACTTCTGGAAGAGGTGCTTCAAAGATTCCAGGAATACAACGTAACCGTCAACTGGGATAAGTGTGAACTGCTAGTCAATAGATTAGAATACCTCGGACACATCTTGGATGATAGACGTCTCCGTCCAGATACCAAGAAGATTGATGCCATTTACAGAGCCAAAGCTCCATCCAACCCAACAGAACTTCAACAATTCATTGGTCTAGTCTCGTTTTCTCATAAGTTCATTCCAAATATATCCACAGTCCTTGCCCCCCTATACCAATTATTCAAGAAGGACGCCGAGTGGAAATGGGGAGAAGAACAGAGTGAAGCCTATGACAAATGCATCCATACACATACCAGTGATTGTGTTCTGATCCCATACAGCCTCGAACTTCCTCTGCGCCTAACATGTGGTACTTCTCAGCATGGTGCTGGGGCTGTAATATCGCATGTGATGCCCAATGGAGAGGAGCGTCCCATAGCATTCACATCAAAGACATTTTCGTCTGCTGAACATAAATATCCGCAACATGAGCGTGAAGCTGCTGCCATTGTGATGGGCCTCAAGAAATTCCATAAGTATTTATATGGCCGAGAATTTGAACTCCATACAGACAACTCGGCGCTTATCACAATATTTGGACCAAAATCACACCTGAGACAGTTCGCCGCTTTACGCTTACAGAGATGGTCCGTTCTACTGTCAGCTTACAGGTACAAGATCTTACTCAAGAAATCCAACGAGATACCCCATGCAGATTATCTCAGCCGCAACCCACTCCCAGACCAAACAGAAGTGGAGTCGGCAATAAATTGAGTAGATGTAAGCAGTATTTGGACCTCTGTCAGCAATCCAGATTGCTCAAGAGACTCGAGCAGACCCTCTCCTAAAACAAGTTCTGCACTACATCATCTCAGGTTGGCCTGACAATATAGAGTCAGCTGAATTGCAGCCATTTCACCGCCGCCGCCTAGAGCTTAGCGCCCAGCAAGATTGTATACTCTGTGGATGTAGAGTTCTCATTCCGCCTGCGCTACAACCTGTAGCACTTCAAATGTTGCACGAAATGCACCCCGGCACGTCACGTATGAAAACTCTAGCCCGAGGATTCGTATGGTGGCCCCGCATGGATGATGATATAGATCAACTCGTTCAAACATGCACAGTATGCCAATCACTACATATGGCCATACCACCAGAACAAGTCATGCCTTGGCCATGGCCAACAAGAAAATGGCAAAGAATTCACCTAGATTTTGCTGAGTTCAAAGGTACGCACCTCCTAATTGTCATTGATGCACATTCTAAATGGCCTGAAATTGAAACTATGCATGATGGCACCTCAGCGGAACAAGTATGTAATAAATTATCTACTATTTTTGCGCGATGGGGGTGGCCGGAAGAAATAGTGACCGACAATGGTCCCCCCTTTGCCTCTCAAGAGTTTCAGAAGTTCTTAACGGAACGAGGCATAAGACTCCTACATTCACCGGTATATCACCCTAAGGCCAATGGTCAGGCTGAGAACTTGGTCAAGTCAACAAAAACAGCTCTGCTCAAACAACTATTAGATCAAGATACCAAGACCAAACCCCTGCAAAGAAAAATTGATGATTTCTCAATGCATTACAGAACAACACCCCATACTTCTACCAAGTCCCAACCAGCTGAAGTGTTCCTGGGTCGGCGTCTTAGGAATCACCTATCACTCCTCCATCCTGCGACAATACAGTCCAGTCAAATGAAGCAGGTCCAAGAGAATATGATAGAAACCAACAAGGGCAAGGTGACAGCCTATCAACAGGGTGACACCGTATGGGTCCGGTCTATCATTCATAAGATATTCAAATGGATCCCTGGCGTCATCGCAAGAAGAGTCTCATCTGTCTCCTATGAGGTCATGATGGGGGACAAAATCAAACACATCTCCACATCACATCTACGCCCAAGACACGCTGGCGTTGATGTCAGCCCGGATTCAGAACCACCCCAACTTCCAGTGCAACCTCCTCAAATTTCAATATCTGGTGTTCCTTCTCCACCTCCTATATTGACTCAATGCCTAGCAGCAACTGAGCAGGTTGATGCTGCCCATGAGTTTCTCCCTACTCCAAACACTCCGGAGGTCACATCCAGTCCGTCAACTACCCAGTCCCAGATTACTGCTCCATATGACAAGATGACCCCACCTGTACCTAGGGCTTCAGCCGTCCAGAGTTCAGGCACGCCGGTGCGTGCACCTAATATCACTACACGGTCAGGGCCCTATTTCATAAAACTCGACAAGTCGACATATGTCGGATGACATAAAATGTCTGACAATTCGATAGTTCGACAAGTTTCTGTTTCTCAAAGCATGACAATTCGACAAATATGTCACGACAATTTTGTAAATTGTCGTGACATATTGTCAGAAATCTGTTTCACCAAGTTGTAATGCCGACAGGTAGAAATCTGACAAATATGTCACATATGACACCAGTTTTTCTTTATGAACTAATGAATATGTCAGCCGCTGTTGTACAATTGTCAAATTGTCATCGAAAACTCGACAGGCGCCTCGTTACATGTCGATTATTACCATAACCTATCTATTCGTATCTCGGTGCGTTTGGAAGTTTCCCGTTACATTAATACCCTACAGTGCTGTTAGAATCGTTAGAATGGAGTGATTAAAAAGCGGCAGTAGTAGAGAGTGATTAAGATCAGTGACGTACGTAGGAATTCTTTCTGGGGGGTTTCATTCATACAGTAGGCCTAAGGTAGTAGTACTTTCTTTCTTTCTTTATCGTTTAGGCCTACTTAAGACCACGGGGCTCGTATCTACTCTTCGGTAAGGTTGTTGCTTTCTTCTTCTTCCAATAGTCCCTCATTTTCTGACTGTGAATCAGTCTTCTTTCTTCTGTCCACTTAGCTCCTGTAGTCTTCTTACTTGTAAGGGACGTTGGGAAGACGGCCTGTCGGATGACCTGACGGAACAGCAGACGGTCACGAGTTTGTTCCAGTGGGATATCTAGTTGTTCCATATCTGACTTAACTGACGCAATCCATTTGTTCTTAGAAGCCTTGCCTCTTCCTGTTACTGTGAATATCCTTTTGCTGAGTCTTTCAGAATACAGACGTGTCAAGTGTCCATAAAAGGCCAGGCGTTTTTTCCTTATAGACGTACATTATTAAAATGATATTTCGATTATTATTCATAAATTTTACAGTAAACCGTGCTGCAATATTACAGAAAATCAAATTAAAACCTACTGTTATTTGGTGGAAAACGACTTACACTCTGTCTTGTCAGACCCTCGGCGATTTTTCAACGCAGACGTTATGTTATGCCATGGTCTGTCTCACGTTTTATGTGACTACGCCTCCCATCCCCCGTAGAAAAAAAATAGATCACGGCATAACAGCCGGAAAATGACCATTCGCTATTGAACACCGGTCGGGGAAGCCTACATCAATACATGTTCTTGTGGTTATATTGTTCGAATTTCAATTATTATTATTGTATTTCTTATGCACTTTAAGTTAATACAAAATAACCTATAATAAATGTACTTAGAGCAGAATTACGATATGTTCATGCCCGTATGTCTTCTATCCACCATTCCCGCTTCCCGATTCCGTCTCCTTTTTCTTTTCTTTTTTATAGATATATTTTTATTAAAAAACACATAATTACTGGTACTGTATTATTCGTAAATGTTAGCCTCCAAGTCGATAAATCGGTGTCTTACGCAACAATTGACAGAAATGCATTATAAACAGCAGACAAAGAAAACTAACAATGTGACGGCAATTGGTGCAAACGGGTGACGACCAAAGACATCGTGCCGAGGACTGGGGCAAAAACACATTTTTTTAAAAATACGATACGTTATTTTTCCTAAAACGAATATTTTCGATATTGAGATTTTCCTAGTGTTTGAGTAGAGTTTGAGGTTAGGTACAGTGCTTTTGTTGATTACATTTACCAAAATGTATAAGGTGTTTATATTTTCTTGACTAAATCTGTCTTAGCATGACGACCATTGGTGCATTTACCTTATAGGCTATTCGTGATTGTCAGAAAGGTTGACCTGTAATGTATTATTAGAAGCTGTAATGAAAATCACATGTATGCAGTCAAGTTTATAAATATATAGTAATTTTGCACAGTTTGTGCGTGTTTCGTCAAATAAATGAATGTTTTAATAAATAGTAAATCCTTTATTATGATTATCTCGCGTTGAACAGTTCATGTGAATCGATAGTTATTGTACATTATCGATTCTCGGAACTATCGAAGTGTACATAACCTCGACAGGTGGATTTGACAATTTGTCAAGGTTATGAAAAGGGCTCTGTGACAGGCGTAAATTTTACAATATTTCTCCTGTCACACAATGACATATTGTCAGATAGAAGTATAGCGACATGTTGACAATTAGTCAAATTGTCACAATTGTCGGACCTGTCGAGTTTTATGAAATAGGGGCCGGGACGAAGTGTGATTAGACCATCCTTCCTAAGGGAATACGAATGTCAATTTATATATCATAAGTATTAAAATTGTGACACGTTTACATCTCCACCCATTGCCAATGTTCAAATTTTCCCGGGGGAGATTGTAGTACAGTCACTAGAAAGTTAGGTCAACTTCTTCAAGGCTGTGCCTTTCTTAAAAAGGTATCAGGCTTTTGTTCTTTTGGCAACAAGCACTTACATTGCGGTATTAGCGAGAAACAAAGGTCATGTCACAAGAGCTATTATATTCCTTTTGTATTTTATCAATCAATAAACTTTGGTTTCGAGATTGAAGCTGAATTTCTAAGAAGACAAATTATAATAGTGTGGAGGGAGAAGGGCTCGTATGCGCATGCGTCAGCCGCGCTTCAAGCTGCCTGGCTTGTACTGTACGTCTCTTGTGTTTTGTTCGCTCGCGTATTGTTTGATTTTGTTCTAACTATGGATAAGTTTGTTAAGCGTGCAGGGCCTTCGACTTCTCATGATGATCATGAACAGAAGAGGGTAAAGGTGAGAAAGTATAGTGACATTTATATTAAGTATGGATTTACGGTGCTCGGAAATCGGCCACAGTGTGTTATTTGCAGCGAGTTGTTATCGGCCGAGAGTATGAAACCTTCCAAGATGATTCGCCATTTAGAAAGTAAACATCCCAGTTTTAAAGATAAGCCGGCAGATCTTTTTGAACGTAAGTTAACTGCTTTAGATTACCAGAAAAATGCAGTAGTTCAGTTAAGTGGAAATAATATGAGCAAAAGTGCTTTGCTAGCATCGTATCAAGTGGCTTTACGAATAGCAAAGAAAGGTAAACTACACACGATTGCTGAAGAGCTCATTCTACCTGCTGCTCAGGATATGGTTTCAACTATGATCAGCCCAGATGCAGCTAGGAAGCTTTCCACCATTCCTCTGTCGAACAACTCGGTGGGGAGGCGCATTACCGAGATGGCTCAAGACATAAAGGATCAGTTGAAAACAAAGTTGCAGAAAAGTGAGTACTTTTCCATTCAAGTAGACGAGTCTACGGACGTGTCGAGTTTGGCGCAGTTTATGTGCTTTGTTCGTTTTGAGGGTGACGGTAGTGTGGAAGAAGACATTTTATTTTGCAAACCTTTGCCTGACCAAGCAACAGGTGAGGAAATGTTTAAAATTTTCATGTCTGCAACCGATTCGCTTCAAATTGACTTTCAAAAGTGTATTTCAATCTGCAGTGATGGTGCCAAAGCAATGACTGGGAAAGACAGAGGTTTCGTGAGACGGATGAAAAATGTCATGCCTAATGCCACTTGGGTTCATTGTTTTCTGCATCGCCAGGCATTAGCTACCAAGGTCATGCCAACTGAGCTAAAAACAGTGTTGAACGAAACTGTTAAGTTGGTTAATTTTGTAAAAAGCCGGCCATTACAGTGTCGACTGTTATCACAGTTATGCGAAGAAATGGAGGCACAGTACAAATGCCTCTTGCTTCACACAGAGGCAAGGTGGCTGTCACGAGGGAAGGTGTTTTCTCGAGTGTTCGCTTTGCGCTCTGAGCTTAAGACATTTTTTCAAGTTGCAAACAAAGACCTTGCCGGTTTTTTGAGTGACAATGAATGGCTGTTAAAACTTGCTTATTTAGCGGACATATTTCATCATCTGAACGATCTCAACGTTTCCTTGCAGGGAAGAGACAAAACCATACTTTTTGCACAAGACAAAGTCAATTCGTTTTTAAAGAAATTAGCCATTTGGTCAACCAGGGTTGAGAAGAAAACATTTGAAAACTTTGAACTGACAAATGAGCTTATCACATCCCTTGATCGAAGCGATGAATATTATCCCGACATTGACAACCTGTCCAAACTGGTTACTACTCACTTGCAAGGTCTACAACAGCAGATCCTTAGCTACATTCCCGAGGATCAACACACCGGTTGGAACTGGGTGCTTAACACCTTCAACGAGCAGGCTGTGGACGAGGCAGACTTAAACCCACTGATTCATGACAAACCCATCGAGCTATCCTGTGACATGACTTTGCAACTGTCCTTCAGCACCCAAAATGTTGAAAAGTTCTAGCTACAAAGAAGAGCTGAGTATCCAAGCTTAACATCAGTGGCTCTGAGAATCATCATGCCCTTTGCAACATCCTACCTCTGCGAACTCGGATTTTCTACATTGGTCAACATTAAAACCAAGGCAAGAAATCGACTGGACGTAGAAGACGACCTTATTGTATGTGTATCTAAAACTAAGCCGAATTTTAAGAAACTTGTTGACAAAAAACAGGCCCATGTTTCTCACTAAAGAAGTCTTTTTTACTTAGAAATGTATTAACAATTACATATCAAAATTATTAAATGTTTCTGATTTGTTTTGACAAAATCTGTAAAATATATTGATATTTTGTAAGTGTACAAAGTTATTTAATTTAAAACTCCCGATGGCCATCTAAGTTTAAGTACATAGTTCACCATTATTTGTATACATCTCGCGACCCCTTTCCGAACGGCCCGCAACCCCCCTGGGGGTCGCGACCCCCCAGTTTGGGAACCGCTGCATTACAGGATGGTATAGATAAATATAGACTTAGATGGTATGGGCATGTAAAACGAATGGAGGAGAAGAGGATACCCAGGAGGATACACGAGACGAAGTGGGAAGGAAAGAGACCGAGAGGGAGACCAAGAGACAGGTAGCTGAAGGGGGTGGAAGAAAGCGTGAAGGAGAGAGGAAAAGACTGGACAAAGGTGGTGGCTGAGAGATGGTGGGAAGACAGAAGACGTTGGAGAGGCTTGTGTTCCAAACAGACCCGGCCAGTGGCTGGAAACTGTGCAAGATGATGATGATGATTTGCTGGACGTAAATGTGAGCGTATTTGGCATAATTAAAATGCCCTGCAGCATGTAAGTATGGAATCATACTCTGCACACAATACAGGTGAAGATTCCATTCCTCGGAACGTTCGGCTCTTACGAAAAGACGCTTCATGGTTACCATTTTGAAATACTCAGTCCACAATTTCGCCGTGCGACCTGATTTGGCGACTTCGTCGAACTTGGTGTAATACCGACTGGAGGCGTCAGCAAGACATACAGTGTTGCGGATGCTTGCAACTGTTTCTTCCCCTAAAAGTACCTTTCGGTGAACTGCTTTAAGTTCTTCGGTTAAAATCGTATCTCCTTTTATGTTGTCGATGAGGACACTGGCGAGAGCAACTTGAGTCAGGAAGTGGGCACGGATTGCTCGAGCATACGCGTATTCAGACATCGTGTGAATTACCGAATTATTTGCATAAATTTCCACCCACAAGTCCTCTAAGCCACTTCCAGCCATTAAAGATCCTGCAGCCCCCATAAAGGACATCAAGAGGTGGAAACCTCCAAGCCGCAAAGTATTATTTGATAAGGGGCTATTTTCTTCGGCCGAGAGCACGATATCCAAAGCTTTTGCATAGAGCGGTTGGTCAAACGTTACCACACAGGACTGGTTTCTCGCTTCGCTCTGCGCTGCTGCATAAAGGATGCACGTGTGAATCGTCGACGGATTTGAAGGCGATAAGTTTGTATATTCATTTTATCTTTAGAATTACTCTTATTCCACCAATTCAGGTAACTTTACTAAGTTAGTGCGTAAAAACAGGTCAACATCGAACTTTGAACACACTATTAATATTATTAACAGTACTAAAATAATTTAAAAAGCTGTAAGAATGCATCTAGCATATCTTATTAATGTTTCCGAGACCTCGACAGTAAAATATGGTCAATTTGACACCAGTCTGACCTCGCTAGGACCACTAGTTCGAAATATATGGCCAAGAACCGAAAAATCCAAGATGGCGGCTTTTCCCCAGCTCGGATTTTTTGGGACTTTTAGGATTTCGTTTAGGACCTTGTTCTAAACGTTTCCACCAATTTTCAGCTTGTTATTAATTTTGTCCGAGTCAGAGGTCAATTTTGTCTAATTGCACTGGATTATAATACGGGAGCGACAAGTAAGCACGTCCGTTCACGGCGAGATCCACCACAACTTAGTAAGTACGGTAATTATTACTGATAAACATTAAGGCATTAAGCACCCGAAAAAAAGAACTATTTATTTTTGTGTTGCAAAATTTAGAAATGACGATCCCATCAACAAAACAGTCTTCCTACCTCCAACTAATCTATGAAGGTGTAGGTACACTTAAGCAATAAGCCCTAAACTACTGTATAATTGTAAACCAATATGCGGAAACAACCTACACGTAGGCTACTCAGCTGTGATGATGGTAAAAAGTTACAACTGCAACATACGAAATATTGTTTGTCTACTATTAATGTGTTGAGAGATCTGATGTGGAGACTAATCTGAAATTGTGGAAAGTCCACAGGCTGCTCAGAGAACCACTTGTTGATCTAATAAACTATTACTCTGAATACAGTAGAACTCCAATTATCCGAATCAATTGGGACCGGACTCCATACGGATAATCAAAAATTCGGATAATTGGAATTACATACATGGTATAGCCTACATAGACTACATTTGTATTTTAAAGAAAAGGAGCTTATTTTCGGTACTGTATGCATTTTTAATAATGTAATTAAATGAAAAGGCAACACTTTTACACGTTAGCCTATACAGCGTACGTACTTACAAGTGCTGTACAATAGTAGTAAAAGAAAGTAATTGTTTGCTGAAAATCTCGACCAAAGTAAGCTCATCATCCCAATCATGTTCGCGCTGTGCCTGCACTAGCTTCATGGAGGGAAGGACAATAGCGCGCGTAGACCGTAGACAGAATCATTATTTTGCGAATCGCAATACGTTTCTGTCTTCAATTCTTTTTCTGAAAGCGATTCGGATAATCAGTGATTCGGATAGTCGGAGTTCGGATAATTGGAGTTCTACTGTCTTTTGAATTTGAGTAGCTTTTATAAAAGCAGTTATTTCTTGAGAAGTTTTCAGATTATAATCTGAAACTCAAGAGATTTGGATCTGATGATGTTCGCTTTCCGAGCGAAACATGTCATCCTTCAGTTTTTTTCCTTCTTCAATAGTCCATAGCAATATATAATATACCTATATATACAGGGTCAGGATGTACATCTGGAAAACACGATCCAGAAAGTAGCGGAGGAACTAAATGTCGATCTTAATATATTTGACGTAGAGGAAATATACCGTGTGCCGCTAAAGAATTTTAAAAAATGCACCAATTGTGGTTAAGTTTAGCTCTACACGTAAAAGAAACGAAGTAATCAATAAGCGCAAGGTAAAACTAAACAGCTGGTCCACGCAACCACAGCATCAAGGGAGGTGCATCTATTTTGACGAAAGCCTCACGCATTTTCATCGGGATTTATAGTGGCAGACGAAATCGAAGGCGAAAGAGGTGAATTGGAAATGTGTATGGTTCAGGAATGACTGTGTCTTGGCAAGGAAGGACGAAGAAAGTGTGGTCGTCAGAATAACCCATTCCGGCGATCTGGCGAAGATAGTGTAAGCAAGTGAAAGCAAGTGCCGTAGAGTAATAATTATTCTCTTTTCGTGTTAAAATGGCGTTACTCAACTACACACAAGAGCCTCGGATAACCTGCTACAAATTTGAAAGTGCTCAAGATTTTATTCATAATAGTAATCAGCTGTTGAATAACTCACAGTTAAGTATAATAACACTAAATATTGGTTCATTAACGACAAATTGGGTCTATTTTCTAATAACTTTTCTTGAAGAAATTATTGAAAGAATACAAATTTTATGTCTAGTAGAGATCAATAGTGTGGACTTTAATTTAATTTAAAAAAATTTAATGCCTTTTTTAATAGAATAAATAGAAGAGGTGGAGGAATAGCTCTCTACACAAAGAAGAACATCGCAATAAGAAAACTAGAATTGATTACACATGCTAATTACTTTGAAACGCTTCAGGCCGAAATTAAGTACGCAAATCACAAGTTAGGCATTTTCTGCATTTATAGACCACCTGGACTCAATGCCAACCATTTCATAGACGAGCTGGACATGAGCCTGCCGTCCTTCAGTGAGTACAGAAATTTGATTGTCCTTGGACATATAAATATCGATCTCTTAAATAAGAATAATCGAACGGCAAACCATTATAGTAATGTTATGGCAGCACATGGTTTATTTTCAGTAATAACTCATCCAACTAGAATTAATCCAAGGACAGGGACAAAAACGCTGATTGACAATATATTTACAAGGCAAGAGAATACAACACACTCAGCAGTAACGGAATCAGATGTCAGTGACCATTTCATAACATATGTAGGACTAGGGACTCAGCAAACTGTCTCAGCAAATTCCATTCACCTGCTAGGAAACATTACAATACTGACTGACTGCAAAGTTCATGACCAGCTTAGTACATTAAATTGGGACCAATATCTGAACCTCGAATGTCCGATACAGCTCTATACCCAGTTAGTTAACACCTTTAGTGTAATTTATAATAACTCATATGTAACATTTAAAAGTAGACACAGAGCAAACAAACCATGGTTTTCAAAAGAACTGACGGTAAAATGCAGACAAAGAGATCAGTTATTTAAAAAATGGAAATCCAATAGAAATAATGAGGAAATTCTCAAAACTAAAAAGGCGTATTACAGAAAAGGATTTAATGAAAATTGTAGTAATATGAGAGCAACATGGAAGATTTTCAACAATATTATAGGCAGGAAAACTAATTCAGTAAATGACATTATTCATAAATATCTTGGTAATAAACATTCTATTGATACGATTGTAAACAATTTTGCCAGAAATTTTGATGACCAAGTGCAAAGAATAACACATGCGTGTAATTACTCGGTGAGTAAAGTAACTATCGACACCTCACCTCAATCAATGATGCTATATGAAGATACACCCACAGAAATTTCTAATATCATAAGTAATTTAAATATTAACAAAGGACCAGGGATAGACAAAATTCGTGCAAAAGACATACAATACTGTCGAAACAAAATCATCACAGTACTAGCACACTTGAAAAGAAAATCCACAGCCTGCTTCCAGTCTCCGACCGGGTCAGGAATGGAATGAATGAAGCCCCCATCTAGCGGCGAGGATATGAACTGTGCCGGCTGCCGAGGCCTGACGCACTCCTCTGGGGCAATGATTAAATGAATGACAGATGAAATGAAACGATAGTGGAGAGTGTTTCTGGAATGAAATTTTGACAGGGAAAACCGGAGTACCCGGAGAAAAACCTGTCTGCCTCCGTTTTGTCCAGCACAGATCTCACATGGAGTGACCGGGATTTGAACCACGGACCCAGCGGTGAGAGGCCGGCGTGCTGCCACCTAAGCCACGGAGGCTTACTAGTACACTTAATTAATTTAATTTTTGAATCAGGAATAATTCCAGAAACACTCAAATTTGCAATAGTCAGACCTATATACAAAGGTGGCGATCACATAATCTTAGATAACTATAGACCAGTATCCATTCTATCAATAATCCATAAAATCTTGGAAAACTGCATTGAATCTAGACTAAACAACTATTTAGATAAATTTAAAATTATTCATGATTGTCAATATGGATTCAGGAAAGGGAAAAGCACACAGCTATTGCTTTCACACTTCGCTAATATTGCGAATGAAGCATTGAACCGGAACAAACATGCACTAGTATTATTCCTCGACTATTCCAAAGTGTTTGACACATTACTGTTTGATCGAATATTGTTAAGACTAGAATCAATAGGTATTAGAGGTAGGGCATTAGAAATGTTTAGAAGCTATTTAACAGGCAGAAAAATGGTAGTCAAAGTAAATAATGTTGTAAGTGATCCTATTGAGGTGCAGAGTGGCGTACCGCAGGGGTCAGTATTAGGACCAAATATCTATAATACACACATCAAAAAAAGTTTTGCATCACCTCGGTTCCAAGAGTTCCGGAACCGTTAAATACAAAGGGAATAGAGATCAACACAAACAACATTTCAGCTCGTTTTATTGCTCATGAGACCCACACATTGCATGTTGTACCATCATACAGCTAGACTTTCAGCATTTGTGGTCCAGATTGCAGTACACACCACTACCTCTAATACCCAGTAGCACGTCCTCTTGCATTGATGCATGCCTGTATTCGCCGTGGCATACTATCCACAAGTTCATCAAGACACTGTTGGTCCAAATTGTCCCACTCCTCAACGATAATTCGGCGTAAATCTCTCAGAGTGGTTGGTGGGTCAAGACGTCCATAAACAGCCCTTTTCAACATATCCCAGGCATGTTCGATAGGGTTCATGTCTGGCGAACATGCTGGCCACTGTAGTCGAGCGATGTCGTTATCTTGAAGGAACGCATTCACAAGATGTGCACGATGAGGTCGAGAATTGTCGTCCATGAAGACAAATGCCTCTCCAATATTCTGCCGATATGGTTGCACTATGGGTCGGAGGATGTCATTCAGGTATCGTAAAGCCGTTTCGGAGCCTTCCATGACCACCAGTGGCGTACGTCGGCCCCACATAATGCCACCCCAAAACATCAGGGAACCACCACCTTGCTGCACTCGCTGGACAGTGTGTCTAAGACGTTCAGCCTGACCAGGGTGTCTCCAAACACGTCTCCGACGATTGTCTGGTTGAAGGCATATGCGACACTCATCGGTGAAGAGAACGTGATGCCAATTCCTTGGGGTCCATTCAGCATGTTGTTGGGCCCATCTGTACCGCGCTGCATGGTGTCGGGGTTGCAAAGCTGGACCTCGCCATGGACGTCGGGAGTGAAGTTGCGCATCATGCAGCCTATTGCGCACAGTTTGAGTTGAAACACGACGTCCTGTGGCTGAACGAAACGCATTATTCAACATGGTGGCATTGCTGTCAGGGTTCCTCCGAGCGGCAATCCGTAAGTAGCGGTCATCCACTACAGTAGTAGCCCTTGGGCGGCCTGAGCGAGGCCTGTCATCGACAGTTCCTGTATCTCTGTACCTCCTCCATGTCCGAACAACATCGCTTTGGTTCACTCTGAGACGCCTGGAAACTTCCCTTGTTGAGAGCCCTTCTTGACACAAAGTAACAATGCGGACGCGATCGAACTGCGGTATTGACCTTCTAGGCATGGTAGAACTACAGACAACATGAGCAGCGTACCTTCGTCCTGGTGGAATGACTGGAACTGATCGGCTGTCGTACCCCCTCCGTCTAATAGGCCCTGCTCATGCATGGTTGTTTACATCTTTGAGCAGTTTTAGTGACATCTATGAACAGTCAAAGGGACTGTATCTTGGATACAATATACACAGTCAACGTCTATATGCCGGAGATCTGGGAACCGAGGTGATGCAAAACTTTTTTTGATGTGTGTATATTTATGAACGACATTTCGAAAACAGTACTCAATTGTAAAACATTTATGTATGCAGATGACATAATTCTCGTATCTGTGCATAAACATGTTCAAGGGGCTCTCAATATGATGCAAAAGGACTTCGACAATATTCTAAGATGGAGTCACGACAATAATTTCACCCTCAATTAAAAAATCTAGAATTATGAATATACGGATGCCAGGTAAAATCAAGGAAGAAATTAAATTGAAATTTCATAATTTTAACTGCCTGCACTTAAATCCCGGCAAAGAACAAATTTCCAACTATAACTGTGACCAGTTCATTCAATCAGTGGATAATTATAAATATCTAGGAGTCATGGTAGATATTCATTTTAAATGGGATAGTCACATTATGGAACTGTTAAGAAACCTGAGAAAGACATTCTTCTTCTTTCATACACTTGCCTACTGTGCCCCTCCAAATGTGTACACAATGGCTTATTCAGCACTTGTCGAATCAGTACTTCGATACGGCATTGTAGCATGGGGAGGGACAACAGGAGGTCCAATTAAAATGTTAAGTAGTATGTAACAAATATTTCTAAAACTTATTGTAGACAGAGAAATCTGTAAGAATAAATTTTTGTCCATTAAAGATCTATATAAAACCACAACACTTCTAACACATTATAAAGATAATATATAGAATAGTACCACAGCACTCAAAAGAAACCAGACTAAATCAGGATGGTCAGTACATTGTTCCACTTTATATTAACTCGCATGGAAAACAAGAATTGAAAGTTGTAATACCAAGTATATTAAATTCTTTACCAGCAACATTAAGAAACCTTCCATTAAACGTAGCAAAGAAACAAATTGAAAAACGTCACAAGAAAACTATCAGTGAGCTAAGGCTGCTAATCTAGGTTTTGATAGTACACAATTAATTTATCAACTACAAATGTAAGTAAGTCTTCTGTCAGCAGTGAGGATCCATCAAGATATATAATCAAGTAATATAACTAATTTTGTTCCCACAGATAAGCCACATCTGATGGCTTTGTGGGACCACGATACTATTAATATTGTATAAATATTGAAAAATTGTAAATTTATTTGTAAAGTTATTGTAAAATTTATTTGTACATTTATTTTTCATTTTCATGTTTTGTATGTATGTATGTGTGTATACTGTTTATTATTAATAAATTAACCCCCCTCCCCAGGTCTTGGGCCCTCGAGGCCGGGAAAGGGTGGGTCACTTAATCACTTGTCTAATGGTTTTTGGAGGGCAGAGACTGTCTGTGGGTGTCACTGCAGGTTTAGCTTGCCACGGGGGGTGAGTGGTTAACGTGTCGGAATACCAACCCCAAGCTTGCAGGTTCGATCCTGGCCATTGTAAGTGATTTTTGAAAGGCGACAACAATCATGACACGCATGTCATACGTTGTTGGCATGATAAAGAACCCATTTAAATTCAGTAGGCAGTGTTCATAATGGCAAAATTAATCTCGCGATTTTCCACCAACACAAAGTTCCTCCTTTCTCTACTAGAAAGCGCTTAGTGTCAAAGAGCTTAGATATTTAATCTCCTTGACTTTCATAGCTTTCCAAGGAACGACAAAATTCGCCATGCAAGCTGGCTTTCTGGGCGTCAAATGACAAAGCTTGCACCCGGCATCCAAGGCCATACGATATTATTATTATTATTATTTTTATTATTATTATTATTATTATTATTATTATTATTATTATTATTATTATTATTATTATTATTAGGCTATTATTATTATTACTGTAGGTTTGGTAGTGTTTTGTGGAGCTATTTGTCATATAGATTTGGATCTGATGATGCTCACTTGACGAGCGAAACATGTCATCCCTTAGTTTTCTCCTTCTTAAATCGTCCATAACAGTACAGTAGGTCTTAATCGCATTCAAAATTTATTTCAGGTTATTTTTTCACATATTCCAGTAACTGTGTTGACCGATTGAAAGTTACAATATCAATTTATATATAACATACTCAAATGCCTGAAATAAATGCACAGTGTTTTAATTCACATATTTATTAGCCTATGTTCATAATCTCTGTAAATAAAGTAAGCTTGTTGTGAAAACACTTCGAATTTTTGGCCAAAAATGTGTATTGATCGTGGATGGGAGTAGAATATGCCCTCAATTTAATTCTGTATGTTTGTCGTTTGGTGTGGGCTTGTGTCAGAACTACTGGAGTGAGTGTGGAAATACTAGGGAGAGAACAACACCCATGGTAGCCATTGTCAGCGCCGGGATTCGAACCTCCGATCTCCGGACTTGCTGCAGCCTCCCCATCGTGGTCATGGTGGGCCCTTTACTGCGCACGGCTACACCGCGGGGTTGAAAATTTATTCACTTAAGCAGAACTCAACACTACCCTATAATATAATGAACAATACATAATAGTGAAGAAACCGTGAAATGCAGTAATGGAAATACTCTTTGGGTTATCAACGATACAAGGCTTGCTTCAAATGTTTTGGTTGTAGTTTAATTTGAGGGGCGTGGGCATAGTGATCACTGTTCATTTAGCCCCGTGTACTTGGGTGTGTGTGGTATCTGTCTGTGTGTATTTGTTATTCAGGTGAGGATTGGGAAGAAGGTGGCCGCAGCCTTCAGTTAGGAACCATCCCAGCATTTGCTTAGAGTGGAGGTGGGGAGATCACGTAAAACCACTTCCAGGATGGATGAGGGGAGAATGTAACCCACCTCTTGTTGGTTTTGCCTCACGAGGCTGAGTGCACTCCGTTCCAGCCCTCAGACCAGAATTGAATTTCTTGACAAAGCCGGGAATCGTACCCGGACGTCCGGAGCGACAGCCAAAAGTGCTAGTCGCTACACCACGAGGTAATCAAATGTTTTGGTTACTGAATGGTTAATGCAGAATGCTTTCAACCTCAAGTCTATAGTCTCCAGTATACTCTCCTAATTAATGCTTAGAAATTAGAGCTGGTAAAGCGATGTTCTCGCAGACGACATTTGTCTTATGGCACAACGGTACCGAGACATAGAAGATAAGCTGGAGACGTTGCAGAGAGAAGCAGAACGTGCAGGACTGATGATCAACACCAACAAGACCAAAGAGATGAGGATAAATTCTGACGTCACGACTAGTTTGACAGTCAACGGAAAGGAAATTGAGCGAGTTTAGTCCTTCCTCTACCTTGGAAGTATAGTCACAAATGATGAAGGAGCAGAGGAAGATGTTCGAAGCCGTATCAGGAAGGCAAATGGTGCGTTTGTCCAGCTCTACCCCATCTGGAGAAATAGAAACATTTCCAGGAAAACCGAGCTCCGCCTTTTCAATAGCAACGTAAAATCGATTCTTCTATACGGCTGTGAAACATGGAAAGTCACAAAACCGATTAACAACCAGCTACAGGTGTTCATTAACAGATGTCTGTGTCGCATCATGAATGTGAGGTGGCCGGACATAATCTCAAATGAAGATCTTAGGACCATCACCAATCAACAACCGATTAGCATCCAGATCAAGGAGAGGATATGGCGCTGGATTGGTCACACACTAAGGAAGCCGGACGGAGCTGTCGAGAGGGCGGGGTTAGACTGGAATCCTCAAGGCGCCAGGAAGCGAGGTCGACCTAAGAAGACCTGGAAGAGGACGATCGAAAATGAAATTGCAGAGGTGGACAAGAACTGGAGTCAAGTGAAGAGAATGGCCAGGAACCGCACTGCGTGGGGAAATTTCGCCAAGGCCCTATGCTCCGGAAGGAGCGACAGGAATTAAGTAAGTGAAAGCGATGTTCGGAACCGATTAACCAAATATTGTGAACTTAATCGAAAACGATTAATCGATTAATCTACTGACCATTCATTCGATTAATTGACTAATCGAATAATAGATTAATCGCCTAACCGAAGAATCGATTAATTGATTAGTACACACGAGATGTTGTATAGAAATTTATAAAAGTTACTTTTCCCTGAATATACCAAGTGTCCTTCCTTGTTTATGTTAACAATAGCCAAATAACAGTCAGTGACAGTGGAAGGACAAACATCAATCAAATTGGCCAGGGTTTCGAAAAAAGAAAACGAAGAGTTTTCAGCAAGGAATTTGAATTATTGTTCAATGTTTTCAATGTAGGTTAGGAAAATTTTTGTTTTACTTTGCTTTAGACCAGTTTTCACAAAGAAGGTACATACATTATTTAAAAATATATGATACAATATACTTTAAATAATCAAATGTCTGTTTAGCTTCTGTGCGAGCGTAGTGAAAGGAGCGAATTACATGGATTAATCGACAAAATATTATTCAATTATTCGACAACTGATTAATCGATTAGATGCACAATCGATTAATCGTTATTTTTAGCAATTAATCGTGTTTCTGCTTCGATTAATCGATTATTTGGTAACCGAAACCGACTCACTTGTTAAAGGTACCGGCCATATTAGCAATCCTTACACCGTGAATATAATATGTATAAATAGCATCCTTGCTCTTACAGTGCGTTAGTTGATGGCCTGGGATTTGGAGTGGGTCTAGAAAGCTGAGGCATCCCATGATCCTTTGTGCTCCCAGGGGAACTCTAGATACTAATCAAGAATCATAAACGGTTGTGGCTTTTCAGGTGCAGCTAGTGAAGCTCCTCTTCACTTCTATGTATGGATTGCTTTTCAGTCAATTATCTTTGACAGTTGGCATTAATAAACGTACACGAACTACGCATTGTTATTGTGAAGTGTATCGTAATGTGCCTAAGACAATCTAGTTAGGCTTCGCTGAGAATAATGGTTTCTAACTTTTCCATTCTACTCACTTTTTTGCAAGTATTTTAGCAGTCTACTGTGGTTTTGGATTTTAAAGTCCAGTGTTTTCAAGTAACCAGCCACGGTGGCCGAGAGCGCTAACGCACTAGCTCGTGCTTCGCTGGCATCGAGAGAGCGCGGGTTTGCATCCCACTTCGGCCGTCCTGAAAATGGTTTCCGTGGTTTCCCATTGTCACCACCAAGCAAATGCTCCTTTCATCAGGTTCACGGCCGACTTCCTTCCAAAATCCCTTCCCTGACCCTTCCTTAATAATTAATTATTAGCGTTCGCCTGGGCGATCGGCCTGTCTCAATCCCCAGCTGTATTTGCTGACAAAGTGTGCTCAGCTCCCAGACACCGTTCTTGCGACGGTAGAGGAATGATCCCTCGCAGAGCCCGTGGGTGAAGCCGAAATGGGAGGATAAGTGATAAAAAGAATACAATGAGTATTCGCTGATAATTGTATAAAAGCAACTACGATGGACAGTTCCGCTGTAAGCAATGCGTATTGTACTGTATATAGCGGTAATTATACATTTTGTCCGTCTAGATAGTTATAGGTATAAGAATGAATACGACAGGTAACACTGCTATAAATAGGGTTTCAAGTACTTGTGTGTGTGACTTGCCTGATGACCTGTGTGTGACAGCCTGGGACTTGGAGTGAGTCTGGAAAAGTTATTTCTAACCATATTTTTGGGTCGTGTAGAAACCTGGTAAGCACACATGTAAATAACAGAGGACACACTGGATGGATTTGTGCTGTTGGGGGTTGATAATATTGTCAGACCCTTGAAAGGAACACATCCAACTGGAAATGTATCTTCTTCCAGGAATGATGATGATGATGATGATGATGATGATGATGATGATGATGATGATTGTTGTTTTAAGGGTCCTAACATCTAGGTTATCGGCCTTTTCCAGGAATGCTGAATCATGTTAGGGGCCTATTGAATATGGGTGTACTGAACTGATTATAGATCAGTGCATTGCTGATCATGTTGTCAAGTAACACGCTCAAAAAAACGTTTGGCGATCTTCTTCCACTGACGAAGAAAGTATACAGTACATCCTATTATATATATGTATGTATTCTTTATTGTCAGACAGATAGGCTCCACCAGTGACAATATAATAATTTACAATAACATTTACAAGTATAAACAAAACGATAACAGCAAACACGAACAAAAATAGAAATACACTATTATATATCAACAACCACAGCCATACGGACACGCACTCAAACATCCTATCTCTAGCATTCATTCATACCATCCCTTTGTACAAGAAACATTAAAATAATTATTACTGAAAAATCAAAACTATCTACAGTAAACTGAAAAAGGCAAAACCATAAAAAGGCAAAAAAGCTTGAAGAAGGGACATTGCACCAGTGGAATGGTTGTTACCTGTATACTGTATTTTTACCCGGAATGTGAACATATTTCGTTAACGAGTGAAAATTAGTTCAGTGTCCCCATAGGCCATATTCAAACATGATTAGGCATTCCTGGAAAAAGCTACATTTCCAGTAGGAATGCGATGCCTATGATGGACCTGACAGTTATCTGGGACACGGGCGAAGAAATTTGCTGCACTAGTACACCCGCCCTTTTATGTGAGAAGTGTTTTATTAAGTGGATTAATAACTCATGTAATTTATTTCAGACACCAGGAAATTAATAATTGTAACTCCCCGTCCAATGTAGTTGGCCTCACTCTAGTTGACCGGCTGAAATGCTTTTACTAATAGATTACGAATGCAACAACCTTGTTGGCCTCTCACCACGGCGGACCACGTTCGATTCCCAGTCAATGAATGTGAGATTTTCAAAGTGAAATGCCATGTCCTGTGGATCGGATTCCACGTATAAAGAAGGTCCCGTGGCTCATGATCGCGAGATTGACGGTCACGTAAAACTTCAAACTTCCTTCCTTTCCTTGCTTACTTATGGAACACTGGAAAATGGCTTCTAATATTACAATCCGTCATACATACAATGTACAAACAAAACAATGCGCTCCCCGCACCGCTCTACACCCCTCTCCAACCGATGAGATCTCACGGTCAAGTGCATAGCTAAACGCCGGTATCTGTTTTTATTGTCGTTTACATTAGTGCTTACCAATATTCTACAACATGACCCACAAACAGCTATAGTAAATTTGTTGTTGTTAATTCATTTAGGGGCTTTGCTACATCGTGGTCATTTAGCCTCGTGTACTTGGGTGTGTATGTATGTATGTATGTATGTATGTATATATATAAAAAAAAACATTTGTCTGATAACCTGTGTTATTGTGGTGCCTGTAGTAGTGCGTGTATTTGTAATGCAGGTGTGGATTGAGAAGGAGGCGGCCGTGGCCTCAAGTTAGGAACCATCCCGGCATTTGTCTGGAGTAGAAGTGGAAAACTACGATAAATCACTTCCAGGATGGCTAAGATAGGAATTGAACCCACCTCTTTTCATTTTTGCCTCACGAGGTTGAGTGTACCCCATTCCAGTCCTCAGACCAGAATTCAATTTCTTGGCAGAGCCAGAAATCGAACCCGAACCTCCTGGGCGACAGCTTAGAATGCTAGCCGCTACACCAGGAAGTGGACTGAAATAATAAGTGGAATAATCATTATTTATAGCCGTGTTTCCTGTCATATTCATTCTTGTGCCCATAATAAACAAGGCGCATATCACCGCTATGTGCAGCTAACATTGGTGCATTGCTTACAGCTGAAATGTCCATCGTAGTTGTTTTATACCATTATCAGTCAGGAATGGTTAGCTGCCGCCCCGGAGGTCCTGGGTTCGATTCCCGGCTCTGCCACGAAATTTGAAAAAGTGGTATGAGGACTGGAATGGGGTCTACTCAGCCTCGGGTGTTCCAAATGAGTAGAGGGGGTTCGATTCTCACCTCAGCCATCCTCGAAGTGGTTTTCCGTGGTTTTCCACTTCGTCTTCAGGCAAATGCCGGGATGGTACCTTCTTCAAGGCCACGGCTGCCTCCTTCCCTCTTCCTTGCCTATCCATCCTGACCTTCCATTACCTTCCCTCATGAGGCCCCTGTTCGCTTTGCAGGTGAGGCCGCCTGGGCGAGGTGGCAATCACACCTCACCAGTTGTATCCCCTCCGATTAGATGTTCCCAGCTCTAGGACACTGCCCGTCGAGGCGGTAGTGGTGAGTTCCCTCGCTGAGTCCGTGGGTTCCACCAACCTGGAGGGTAAACGACTAAGAAAGAAAGAAAGAAAGAAAGAAAGAAAGAAAGAAAGAAAGATCAGTCAGGCACTTCGCGATTCTGTGTTACATTTGAAGCATGTGCTTCCCAATCGGGGATAGTTGATCTATGTACCCGTTTACCAGTGGGTATCGGGTGGTTAGAAATAAATTTAGCTCTAACACGAAGGATAGCTTTTTTCAGCGTCGTGTTGCCACGAGAAACAAAATGCACATACGCGTGAAAAGGCCTGCCTTTGAGCGCAGCGTAAAGCTCTACCAAGCTTCAACCTCGGTGTAAACTTCCCCTGCTCCTTTCCCCTTTGACTTGAACCACAGAACACTAACACGGTAGTTCACTCATCGTGTCTTCCAGGAACCCTAAATACTGATCCAATATTTTACTGCAAATGCAGCCAAAAACGTTGTTCAATTACGGCCTTTCCAATGACTTCATGTTGTCAGGTGTCAAATTACCAGGATTAAGAAATATATACATTGTCCTTCCCTGACTCCAGAGTTCATCTTCATCTCAACCACCGCTGACTGGCGCATTTTTTAAGTGATGAACTTCAAAACACATGTTCGATGGTATGTGGCAGCCTTGAGTCAATGCATTTACTGACACTTGGAGGAATTTATTCTTCCATTGCAAATTTCCAGAAGCTTGGCGTCTTTAAATTCACTCCAGTTAAAAGCGCGCCTGCCTCGCACCCAGAGGCGCCGGGTTCGATTCCCGGCTCCGTCAGGGATTTTAGAAACTGAGGTGAGGGCTGGAACGGGGGTCACTCAGCATCGTGAGGACAAAAGAGTAGCTGTCTGACAGTGAGGCAGCGCCCTGATCACGGTGACCAATATTAATGGCCGAGGGGCCCCGACGCGCTGACCACGCATCACCCCGTAATCTGCAGGCCAAATGGCTGGGCAGCAGTCGCTTGGTAGGCTTAGGTCATTCATGGGCTGTAGTGCCACGGGGTTTGGTTTTTGAACGCTTATCATTATCTATGTATGCATTAAATGAGGGTTAAGGTTAATGTGTCAGCACCGACCACGGTGGCCGACAGGGCTAACACACGACATCGTGACTCGCTGGCATTGGGAGAGCGTGGGTTCTATTCCTATCTCGGTCATCATGAAATGATATTTGATATTTCCGTCTGTACTTTTTGAATTTTTCAGCTAAATCTATGTATTTATCCCGGACCAAATATGCTCCCAGTTTAATTCTTGTCTCTCGACCTGTTTGTTGTGGGTTAGCATCAAAACTACTAGAGAAATAATATTGGTAGAAGGTATCCCTGAAATAATGCCAAGGTACAAATCACCTGTATAATTCTCAGGGATTGGTGGGTTAAGAGGAAACCTTAAATAGCATTTCGCTTTCTTCAAAGCTGTCGGTTTAATTTAAAAAATGTACAGAACGAAAGTAATTGGGGATTTTGGTTGAAAATGTTCAGTCAATGCTATTTATAAGCGGAATTAATCCTTACAGAGATAAATGTGAAGATATGTCCAGGAAATGAGACAATTGTACAATCTGTGCTTATTTCTCTCACTTGACCCGGGCTCATGTCATGACTCAGGCCGTCCATCAGCACATACGGAGTACATGTGTTCCAATCAAACTCATTACTTCTGGTTTTTTAGAATTTGCGTGCTGGTGGATACTTTATTTCTCTCAACAACTGTTTAGTCGCCTCCGTGGTTTATAGCTGCCATCCCGAAGTGTCGAGGTTCGATTCCTGGCTTTGCCACGAAATTTGAAAAGTTGTATGAGGACTGGAACGGGGTCTACTCATCCTCGGGTGGTTCAAATGAGTAGATGGGGTTCGATTCCCACCTCAGCCATCCTCAGAGTGGTTTTCCGTGGTTTCCCACTTCGTCTTCGGGCAAATGCCGGGATAGTCCCTACCGTCAGGCCACGGCCGCCTCCTTCCCTCTTCATTGTCTATCCCTCCCATTCTTCCCATCCCTCATGAGGTCCCCTATTCGCTTTGCGGGTGAGGCCGCCTGGGCGAGGCGCTAGTCCCGCCTCCCCAGTTGTATACCCTCACCCGATGTCAGACTCCAGGACACTGTCCGTAGCGGCGGTAAAGGTGGGCTCCCTCGCTGAGTACGTGGGAAAAGCCTACCTGGAGGGTAAATTGACTACGAAAAATAACGAATAACTGTTTAATGTTTATCGTTATCACCCTAACTACTCTTCTTAATCGTTACGGTGCCTAATTCTAACAGAACAATTTACAGGACGTAAATTACAAAATGGCACGAATGCTCTCCACGATGGCTGAAAGTGCTAACGCGCTACCTGGTGCCTCGGTGGCATCAGGAGGGCGTGGGTTCGATTCTCACCTTGGCCGTCCTGAAATGGTTTTCGTGGCTTCCCATTTTCATCACCAGGCAAATGCCGGGACCGTTCCTTTTTTTTCTTCCAAAATCCCGTCCTGAAATTAAAATAAGGCTATTGGCTGCATTAATATAATCGTATTTTGTTCCAGGCGCTAGAAATTAATTGTAACTCCTCACCCAATCTAACTGGGCACACTCGTGTTGACCGATTGAAAAGCTTCTACAAATAGATTACTTAGACATCACTAAGAAATTGCTTCTAATAATAATTCAATTAAGATTAGTGAGTAAACGGGTATGAAAATCTAGAAAATATGGATATGATAGTGAGGCTGATATTTGCTAGACGGCCATAATACGGTGAACGGGAAGGGCTGGAGGACATTGACCTTGCTATATCAGTGTTATCGATCCCCCAAGTCCGAGTGGTGGCGCGGCATGGCGCTACGCGGCGGTCAGGAATATTCCCCATGAATCATGAGCGCGTGTCCTGTGACTAGCAGGGAATTGTATCATGGTGCCATTTTTCTGCTTCGTTTTTTTTCTCCGAAATGACTATGCCTGGTTACACTGTACGTAACACGTGGCGCGGTGGGTAACGATCCCACCTGCTGTGTCCCAAGTCAGTTGGCATTATAGGGTCCTATGTTTGTTGGCGCGCCCCTTCTGCCTCAGTTGATAAAAGGAACGGACAGCCCATAACATTATCATTGTTACTAGTCACGTGGCTTTTCACCACAATCCATCAGCCCAAGGGCAAGAAATGACCAAAATACTCAGATGAAAATTAGGGTGGGTAATATTGGGAGGTGATTTTTCATTTGGCATTGTTACATTAATTCAGTTTCATTATAGGTCGGTCTAGTCTGCATACTCTGCAAGCCTCCGTGGTTTCTCTTCCCTTCTGCATCCATCACCCTGAACTCGTTACACACCGACTCCTAGGTTTCCCTCTGTTTATCTTATTAACCTCTATAATTGAGTTCATTATCATCCTCCTCCTCCATTCACATCGACCACCTTGTGGTGTAGTGGCTACCATTCTTGGCTGTCACCCCAGAAGTCTGGGTTCCATTCACAGCTCTGCTAAGAAATTTAATTCTGGTCTGAGGGATGGAACGGGGTACACTCAGCATCGTGAAGCAAAACTGAGAAGAGGTTTGATTCTCATCTCTGCCATCCTAGATGTGGTTTTCTGTGGTTTGCCTATTTCTACTCCAAGTAAATGCTGGGATTGCTCCTTACTTAATCCACCACCACCTCCATTCCAATCCTCACCTGAATTAGAAATATACACACTAATACAGTCCCCAGAATATCACAGGTTATCAGACACATTCCATGTATATATACACACACCCAACTACAGGGGGTTGAAATGACCACGATGTCCAAGCCCCGAAGTGAAACTACAACAACTCCATTAACAATATATGGCTCCATCATCTGTGATGGTACATATGAGCAGCATCATCTAACGTATTCATTGTGAATACCCTCCTGCCAATGCTCCCATCTAATTGTCCCTACAAGCATTCGGGCTGTTACCTCCAGCTAGTTGTGAGATATCTTGAACCCACCCAGCTATCATTCTCATACAACAAAGTTAGTCTGAACATTGGGCGGTGCAAGGATAGTTCCGTGGCATAACTAACTTCATCGTGCAGGATACAGTAGATCACTTTTGCTCCTCTACATGCTGGCTATATCTCTTTCACTATATGGTCATCCTGGGAGAATACGCAGATCGAATTCTACAAATGTTTCACCTGTTCCAACCTAATTCTTCCTTCCTGGCATTCTAACTCTTTGTGATCCTTTCCAATCGCCATCACATTTGTTTTTAAAATACTGATCTTTATATTGTATTTCTGTTTCAGTTCTAACATGTTAAACCGATTTTGTTATTACAATCAGGTCAGCTACATCGTAAATTATAAGCACAGAAACTATTAGAGAACAATTAATAGTTAACAGTGAATCAAGAAGCTTTGGTCCAATTCTATATCCCTTTTTATGAGATCCGTGTGTGTGTGTGTGTGTGTGCGTATGTGTATCAAAACGGCCGAAGCGATTTCAATGAAACTCGGTAAATGCATACTACTACCTTGTCAACCTCGACAATGCCTTTCAAATTTTAATTCGTTTCACCAATCCAACATGGCAGCCGCGCGAAATATTTCACTGGCATTCCATATCTCCGCAACAGTAACAGACATCACCCTGAAATTTCGTACGGTGATAAAGGGTACTACTAGACGTTCATGTATATGCGTTTCATAAAGCTGTTAAGTACAAATCGAACATGGCGGCCAAACGAATTTGAAACTTTTAAATAGACTTTTCTCGCGATTTAACAATCCGAACACGGTGAAACTTGGTACAGCAAATGTTTATACACATTGTAATGCATTGACATTTAATTTAGTTCAATTATTTATAAACCCCAAGATGGCGGCTGTGGGAAATATTTAAATTAAGTTTTTATTTCGCGTGTCTTAATCATGCGATCGAAGTGAAAGTTTGAATAATGAACCTACACAATAATCTTCATCTAATGGTACATAACTCTTATAAACGATCAAACATGGTAACCAGCCGAAATATTTAGACGGCTCTCAATATCTACGAATATATTACAGCAAACAAACTGAAATGTTGTATGTTGATAGGGGCTATTAACTTAAGTTCACCTGGTGATCACAAAACCAACATGATGGCCAAGCGAAGTTTAAACATTTAAATGGAATGTACTCGCGATTTAATCATTCGAGCAAAGTGAAACTTGGTACGGTAGATGTTCATATAACATTTAATCTACTGACATCCAATTAATCTCAATTGCCCCACCGTCGGCTGTCCTTGAAATGGTTTTCCGTGGTTTCCCATTTTCAACAACAGGCAAATGCTGGGACAGTACCTTCTGACAGGCCACGGCCACTTCCTTCCACATCCTTGCCCAGTTTCATTCATCTTCATCCATTCCATCTCTCATCCCGACGCGCAGGTCGCCCACGGGCGTCGACTAGAAAGACCTGCACTCGGCCTCTCAGGAGGCTACACGACAAAAAAAAATCTCAATTGTTTTGATAACCCCAAGATGGTGTCTATGGGAAATTTTAAAATTAAGTTTCTATTTCTTGTGTTCCAATCATGTGATGGAAGTCAACGTTTGAATAATGAACCTACGCAATAATCTTCATCTAATGGTACATAACTGTATGCCCTACATATATAATAGTCCAACATGGCGACCATCCGAAATATTTAGGCGGTTCTCAATATCTACGATTCTACAACAGCAATCAAACTGAAATGTTGTATGTTGATAGAGGCTATTAACTTACATAGGTTCACCTATGGATCACTCAATAACCTGGTGAGCACAAAACCAACATGGTGGCGACGCGAAATTTAAATATATAAATGGAATTCCCTCACGACTTTTCATCCGAGCGTTGTGATTCTTGGCACGGTATATCTTCATACAAGTCTTAATATACTGACATCTAATTTAATGGAATTTTATGAGAACTTAAAAATGGCGCCTATGCAATTTTTTAAAATCTCGTTTTCATTTCTCGTGTCCTAAGTAAGACCAGTAGGATATGAAAATAGGCTATTTAGTTCTTCAAGGAACTACTTGTTATTAATTTACTTATTCTTTCATAGCATCATACATCATGGATTTGTTCCATATGACAAAGTTATAAATGAAAATATATCCACATGCGTGTACGCAGCAGTGTTGCCTACACAACTTTTGTCATGTTCCTACAAAACACTTGAAATGTCCCTAAATCTATTTAAAAGTTCACGTGAAATTTAGTTTAATTAAGGCAATATCACTCTTATAAACATTTAACCATGTGTTAACGAAGTAGACTTTACATAAAAACATTCACAGACATCATTTCATGATTACTTCAAGTAATACATTTGTTGGTAATGGAAAGCAGAATAAATTTGTTTGGTCCTGCAATGCTTGTGTTTGAGCTTTTAGAGAACAATTAATAGTTAAAAGTGAACCAAGAATCACTGGTTCAATTGTATACCTTAATTTATTTACTTATTATCTCGGATTTATTTCATGTGACAGCGTTATAAACCAGAATACTGTATATCCATAAACTTGTTACGGTATTGTTTTGAATAGTGACAGCTTGCTCAAGAAAGCTCTTCTTCAGTGTAATCAAAATAACATTAACAGTAACAATAACAGAAAACCATTTGGCCCAAAGTTCATCATGGTCAGTTAGTTTCTAATTTCGGTATAGGCCTATATACAGTATATTTTTGTCAAGAGGCTGAAAGTCTCTTTGGTTGGCAGCCCTGGTACGCAGGGTGCATGCCATGCCCCACGGCGCACCCTTGTCTTTTTAGGCATGTACAGTATACAGTATATACATATATACACCCAAGTACACGGGGATAAATGTCAACGTTGTACAACCCCCTCAAATGAAACATCACCAACCCCCCTTTCGTTCCACTGAATATATGGCAAGGGTTGAAAGTCTTGAGGAACTGTGTTTCACTGACATTTCATTAGTCTGTTCTTTGCTTTTTCCCAGAGACATGGCGAGCAGAAGGCAACATTGAATAAATCTGTCGTTCTAGTTAGGAATGTATACAATTACAATAGAACCTCGATTAACTGAGGCTTCGTATTATCCGAGGCAAATCTGTAAGTGTAATTCAGTACTTTTCTTTATTTCCATAAATACCATGGTGTACTGAGCAAGTGTATTGTTTGATTGCGCACAATACAGTAGTGATAATACCTCTACAGTATTATGCGTGTGGTAGTGCTAAAACACTGTATGTGATAACTATGAAAAATACGATATCATAGCGCTTTTCTGAGTGACAAATGAAGAAGATACTGTACACGCACAGCTATCTAACGCAGTTCACAACAACAAAATGTATAAGTGTAACTGATGTACAGCAATACGCATTTTAGTCCTACTCTAACTTGCTGTATTGCTGTTTGTTTTCATATATACGGCATGCAAAGAGGCTTAAAGTGAGATGCATTGATCATAATAATTTGTATCCGATACGGCCTTGACCATCCGTATTATCCGTGCTTTCAGTTATCCGAGCTACTAGTCCAAATTACCTCGGATAATCGGGGTTCTACTGAAATAATCCTTTTATCAATTACAATCTGAATGTTGTTGTTTGTCAGTGGACTCTGTTGTTAAGAGCGAGAACTAACACGTGAAGGCCTAGAACTACAAATAGGTTCAGAATAAGGCCACGTGGAGCGATACTTCTGCGTTTGGTGTGTACACACTGTTAGGGAAGTTCCCTACCAAAATCCCTCCCCATATCCACCGTATGGCAGCCCAAGGTCCCGAAGTGAAGCTGCTGGCAATTAAGCGTTGGGTTTTGAGTCTTCAGTCTTTAGGCTGGCTTGATGCAGCGCTCCATGCCTCCCTTTGTGTTGTTAACCCCCTCTCGAATAGCCCCCACCCAGAGATCATAAGGGGGGGGGGGTCTAGTTTACTTCCCGATTGGAATTTTACAGGAGATGAGGCCATCATCACTATTATGCATAGAGTGGTGCATATCCACGGGAAGAACATACCGACTGTAGTTTTCCGTTGCTTTCAGCCGTGTAGCAGTGCGCAGCTTAGCCATCAGTTAGCTATGTTATCAGTGCCTTCACACTCTATAGGACAATAGTAAAGCATTGACAAATTCTGAAGGGCTGCTACTCCCTTATACCAACCACGGAACGTGGCTCTCCCACACACACACACACGCACACGCACACACACACACACACACACACACACACACACACAGCAGATAATATGGGGATTATTAATAAGTTTGTAAGATATGGTATGCAGTAAATTGGTTATTTGTATTAAATATTACACACGGTATTGATTGCAAAATTCCTGGTGGTAGCGGTAACTTGCTACTCCAATCTAGCGTCGCCCTATCCGTGAGTGAGTTGGCTGTAATTACTGCATTAAAGTCTAGGATCGAGCCCATCACTTCCGAGCGAGGCGCGCCATGATGCTTGTGGGCTCCATTTCGGCAACGCTGTACAGCTTTCCCCGGAGCGGCTAGCTGGTGAACCATGTCTTTTTTTCCTCTACAAATACAAACTGATATAAAATAAGTGAATTAATTTACGTATTTCACAGTCATACAGCATAACTTTTCGATGTATAAGGATTACAACGCGACCAAAAACTACATTTTCCAATCACCCGGGCCGAGAAAAAGTTACCTTACAAAAATGATAACGACTTTGTTTCTTGGACACACAAAATTTTGAAATTAATCAACCAGTTATACAAGATTCCAATGTATATTGTGTTAAAATTTGGATTCGATGTGATGACGGGTTTTTGAGATAATAATTCTTAAATGTGACGCATGGTTGGAACACGCTTAAAACATGCACTTTTTGTATTCCAACTGCGATAGAAAATATTAAAATATAAATTAAAAATTTCAAACCTACATGAACGAACGTAAAATAGAACGATGAAAATGACGATGTTATTGGATTTTATGTAGGTCTATTGGTTACTTCACACACAACCTTCAAACTCGAGTGCACATAATACTTGGGTCGACAATAGATATATATTTTCGTGCTTGATTTCATTAGCGTTTGTTGATATTATGAAGTCCAGTTTTCTTTGCGAAACCATCTGGCTCTTTCTATTCCCCGACATTGTATAAATATTAATAAACTATAGCTTCTATTTGAAGTTTAACTTAAAACAGCGATACAGTTTACACAATGTTACTTACACTCGGATACCAACAGCATGAGAACCGACAAGTGGTGTATTTTTGGATAGGGATGAGGAAAGATAGTGCCACACCCATCGCACTGCCAACCTTCTGGCTAACTGAGCAGCTGACTATTTTGCTCATTCAGTAAGTTAGGGTAACACTGAACATTTTACACATGTGAAAATACATGGTTTCAAATTAATAAGTATAAACTTACATAATTCAATCATTTGTCATCAAACTGCCGATTGGTTTTTTAACAATTAGAAACTTCAACAAATTACATATTTTATTATTTACCTTTTGGGGGAGATTGATCCCCCTATTCAACCCCCCTGTAGTTACGTCAATGGAGGGAAATGACCTTTCAGTGATTGTAATGTGGTACATCAGTGACTCAGTCAGAATTTTCTTTGGAGGGGGAAGAGATTCCAAATTTGTTTAACAATTTTACCTTCCATAGAGTCCATAACCACCTTGGACACCCCACTGCAACTAATGGACGGGAATCAAAAGATCCCCCCTTCCCACCTCCCAAAGAAAAAAAATCGGTCTGGATCCATCACTGGGAGGAAGTTCTTGTGAACAAGGTAGGCCTACCAGTGCTTGTATGTAAATAATATGGAACGTTCTCGTTAATTCATTGTAAAAAATGGCGGGATGCAATGCAGTTAGTAAATATCCTTGGGTGTGTCTCAAGATGAGGGAAGGGACCAAGACGGACGTAGACCCCTCACACTATAAATCCACCCCTGTCAGCAAACATGAGTAGATGGTCCTTTTATTCCCTATTCTATTTCTGAAAGTGCTCCAGCCGCACTTCCGGTCTCCGTATCGACCATTTCTGACAGGCACAGCCAGTCTCTGTCACTTCCTATTTGGAGCTTCTTGAAGAAAGTAGGCCTACCTGCGACGTAAGTTCCAGTACATTTGAGCCCAGGTATTTAGGTATTGACAGGTTTAGAGTAGGCAGTGTAGGCAGGAACGTGCGGTGGGCGGTAACCGAGGGGAATCAACATTCCAAATACAATGAGGTGGAACGGGGAGACTTTCTCCCTCCCGCATCTTCTGAGTTAGGCTCAGTTCGCTGATGATGAAAATGAGACTTACATTTTGGACCCCTCCCCGAAAATAAAGTCTATAAGTACACCATTGACCATGAGCTTATCTATTTAATCAATATATCCCTTGCCGTAACTCAGGCTAAGATATTTTTTTTAAATTGATTATCCTCCCAGTTCAGTTTCACCCACGGACTCTGCGAGGGATCATTCCTCTACCGTCACAAGGACGGTGTCTGGGAGCTGAAGATACTTTGTCAGCAGATAGGACTACAACTGGGGATGGAGACAGGCCGATCGCCCAGACGACTGCTAACTTGGGTCTGATTAATGCAGGGTCAGAGAAGGGATTTTGGAAGAAGTCAGCCGTGGACCTGTTAAGAGCCGGCCGGAGTGGGAACGGCCGACCGCCAGCCCAGCACTTGTTGTAACATGGGTGAAAAGTTTGTGAAACGTTTTATAAAGAAACGGGACAAGGTAAAATTATTTTGTTCCTATAGCCCGCTGTAGTATTTTATACACTTTTCATCGGTACAAAAGCATATCGAACAGGAATACAAAGATAGTTATAAAAAGTGTAGTTAAAATCACAATTCTCCATATAAAATAGAGTTCTGAACTGCAATTTTCCAAACCTCTTCAATGCCTTCAGATGATGTTGAAAACAGAAACAAACTCCACTGCAAGACAGCTCATAGTTTTCTCTATTGTGCTACTGAATCATATTTTCAAATTAAGAACTCTGTATATGTTTAATCGTGATTTTAGAAAATGTCAGCATATTGAGTTGCTAATGCTAGCCGTGTCGAGGTGCTGGCAGTTCAGGCAGTTACCGTCAGATACCGCATCGTCGCAAAGTCATGTCCTTGAAACAGGGTGAAGTAAGACAGAGCCGGCTTCTGAGAGATGGTAATCTCATACCAGGAAGTGATGAAATCAGCTCATGTCCAGGTGCTGTCAGTCGCTTCATTACAATCAGTGCCGGATCCAGGCTTTGCGGTGTCCTGGGCGATATGATACGGTCGGGCCCTCAACAATAGAAAATATAAAAAATATCAAATCAAATGGAAAATAGTTTTGTAATAATAATAAAATAAAGAATAGTTACAATATTTTGAATACACTACGGTACATTCTTTTAATAATATGAAAGAAACCCTTAAGTCCCCTTGAAGAAGATTATGTAAACTATGAAATATTAAAATATTACTTTGCGACTCTTTTTCTCGGATGAAGTCTTCCATCATTTCACTGAAATCTATACTTGCTAAACGGTCACGGGAGGTCATAGCTGCACTGAAAAAAGAATATGAATTATAAATTAGTTTGAAAAGTATAATTAATTAATCAATTAGACTTAGACAACAGATGTTTGAGCAGCCTCCCAAAGAGAGACAACCGGGAAAGAAGTGGAGGGAGGAGAGACAGAGGAAGCATAGTGTGTGTGTATGAGAGGTTTTTGGAAAAAAAAAGGAGGACCAGAATTAAACATGAAAATTGATTGTGTTATAACGCTCTCCTTATGGGGAATTAACGAATAAATAAATAATTAATCAATTAAATTTAAAACAATCCATGACCCCCCCCCGGACCGCGGGGCCCTGGGCGGTCGCCCTCCCCTAGATCCACCCCCGATTACAATCGTCTGCTTTCTAGATCATCATATTATGGTGTGTGGCCTACAGGTCTTTTGCAGTTCCAGTGTTTATTATGAGCTTTTTAGTTCTTTCTAACATGTCTGTAATATACAGTAGTATAGGCTACTTTCAAGATTATGCCATTGTTGTACTGTAAATAGAGTTGTTGTTGTTGTTGGAGGTGGTGATTCGTTTAGGAGCTTTGGGACATGGTGGTCATGTAGCCGCGTGCACTTGGGTGTGTGTATAATGTGTCTAATAACCTGTGTTATTGTGATGGTTGTATTAGGGTGTGTATTTGTATTAGGGACGGGTTTTGTATATGCGGCGGTCGTGGCCTTAAGTTAGATACCATCCCAGCATTTGCCTGAAGCATAAGTGAGGAAACAACTTCCAGGATGGCTGAAGTAACAATGTAACCCTTCTCTTCCCAGTTCTGCCTCACAAGCCTCAGTGTATCCCATTCCAGCCCTCAGCTCCTAAACCTGGACCTCTGCGTTGACAGCTAAGAAGACTAGCCACTACGCCACGAGGTGGATTGTAAATAAAATGTTGCTTTGTCAGTCTAAATATGATGTAGCGACTACTGGGCTTTTGAAGTTACAGTAATTATTATATGAGTAGCAAGCAATCACTAGTTAGTAACCATCACTAAAGTGGACCTGAATTTCATTAAATTAATTTGTTTATTTATTTATAATTATTTGTTTGTTTATTTATAGTTCTTCTAACAGGTTACAACCTAATTACGAGAAATAACAATATGAATTACACTTAATATTTTTCTTACACTAATATAAAATGATACTTATAATACGTATGACTAAATATTATTCTAGTAAGTATCGTACTTGAAATTATGTTTCAAGTCACTGATAAGGAGTGTATGATATTAAGTGATTTCTCTACAATACAAATGAACAAAAGGTGCTGTCTGATATATGGAAATGTGTGCATGTCTTTTTTCTTTTTTAGATATTGAATGTGTTCGATACAGGCGAATGTTTATATTACTCTGTATTGGTTCTTGGACAGTGGAATATTATACGTTTCGGTCTTATTGACCGCGAAGGAACATATAGTTCAAATTCAGATGACAAATAAGGTCTATCAAAGATGTTATCAAATTATTTAATGTAATAACCTGCCTACTTTTCTCTAAAGTCTTTAAAGAAAAAGTTCCATTAATAAATTATGCTTAGCATTTTTAAAGGAAATGTGTAGTTTATGTTATCGTCAATCTCGCGATCAATAGCATCGGAACCTCCTTTTTACGTGGAATCCGAACTACTGGACATGACGTTTCACTTCGAAAATCTCACATCATTGACCGGGAACCGAACCCGGTCCGCTGTGGTGAGAGGCCAACAGCTTGACCACACCACTGGGCCACCACATTCCCGCTTAGCATATTTAGGATATACATGTGTCCTTTTGTATTCCAAGAATATAGGGAATTTATTTTTTATCGATTCAACTCTATAGTTAGCATTCGCACATCTTGGGTTCCAAACTATTGAGCCAAATTCAAGTCAACTTCATACGAATGCATTATACTGTACAATCTTTAGCAATGTACAGGTTCCTAAAATAAAATGTGCATCTTCTTATAAATCCCAGCATTTTGAATATATCTCAAAAATTCGATCAATACGGTGAGAAAAGGATAACTTTTTTTTTCATAGTATAGCCTACCATAAACCTAGATGACTTGAGATGGGAACTACATAGGAAATGGTGGTGTTTTATATCAAAGTTTTCGTGTAAATGCAATCGGATGACACTTATAAATCGAAACAATTTGTTTTGTTCCAATTTATTGTTTCTTCATCTTTTGGAGCAGCATACAATCCCATAACGAATAAATGTATTGAAACGATTACACGACATTTGCAAATAATAATAATAATAATAATAATGATATATTGGCATCCCGGAGATGGTTAATTAAGATAAGATTACAGAGGCACAAGATTCGATCCCAGGGGAACACCAGAGGGTGAATGGAGCTTTTCTCTATGATACAAAGTGTTGCGTCTTTCATACTGTAAGTATGATCCGTAATAGGACATTTTCGTAAGTTGTAGGCTACGTCATGGTTAACTCTACCAATAATCTGTATATATTACATCGACTCGTTATCCTTTAATTTAAACCAGATGACTCCTGATTCGTGAAAATTGGTTATTGTTGATCATCGAGGGATGAATCCGTGTTATGAATCGTGAATAAAGTGGCATGTATGCCTGAATAATACATTAGGCCTATGTGTTCATGAAGTGTTTGCTCGTAAAGTTAGTTTGGGGCAAACTTAGTAGCTACCGGTACTGTTCGGTAGTTAAGAATTAGTGAAATCTTACCCGACTTGTGAATATGACTGACTTTAGTAAGTTTCCATTTCTCTGGAAATATCAAAGACTTGATCGATAAATTAAATTTAATATCAAGAGGATAAGTTAAGCCTCCGTGGCTTAGGCGGCAGAACGCCGGCCTCTCACCGCTGGGTCCGTGGTTCAAATCCCGGTCACTCCATGTGAGATCTGTGCTAGACAGAACGGAGGCAGACAGGTTTTTCTCCGGGTACTCCGGTTTTCCCTGTCAAAATGTAATTCCAGCAACACTCTCCACTATCATTTCATTTCATCTGTCATTCATTTAATCATTGCCCCAGAGGAGTGCGTCAGGCCTCGGCAGCCGGCACAGTTCATATCCTCGCCGCTAGATGGAGGCTTCATTCATTCCATTCCTGACCCGGTCGGAGACTGGAAGCAGGCTGTGGATTTTCATTTTTCATCAAGAGGATAAGCTATTTTTTTCCCGGATCGTTTTTTAACAAATATGGAAGAATAACCCTCTTGTGTCCCATATATTCATCGTAAGTATCGGAGTGAGAATGTCACTACGGGTTACCTCATAATAATTAAGATGTCAATTTCGAGATGACTTTCTAGGTTATCATGCGTTAAAATGTCATAGTTGGATCCATTTTGGCAATATACTGATGAGTAAGGCTAGGATTTTAATGTAATATCTATCATCATCATAGCAAACACTCATATCGAGTAGATTGGCCTTTCAATCCGGAAGTCTCTCATTGGTGAGTTCGGAGGTGACTATACAGCCCAATGCGGGAGGCACACGATTTGCCGCAGTGATGACAGATGGTTCCACGTGGGGCATCTGCGTTCCTTCCATTTCTTCTATGTAATATTACATTAAAAAATTTGAAATATGTAACATTGATTTAATTTTTATATAAATCATATACATTACACATGATATTGCTTGTAGATTCTTCATTTTATTCATTATATTTTTTGCAAAATAAAGAACGGTACACTAATTAATTAATTAATTAAGCATGTTCATATTATAGCAAATTTAAATAAATTCCATGATTATGTATGCGTACGGAAGAGTACCAAGGGAAAAGAAACTGACGATTCTGAAGTACAGTATTATGGTATCCAGGGAAGGCTGCTATAGGCAATCAAAAGTTCCGTATTTGTGTTTATAATGAAGCTGCGGTAAGAGTTGATGCTAGGATGAGTTTCTGGTCTAAGTTGTTACAGGAATAGGCTGAAATCTTTCACCACTACTACTGATTTTTTATATAGGCTATAATATTGTCTTTTGTAGCTTTTCAGTCGGTCAACACGACTGTGCCCAATGAATGGGCGGGGTACAAGATATAAATATGTAAATACACTCCTGGAAAAAGTTACATGTATTAGTTAATTATCACAATTGCCCCATATAATTGCACCATATTTGTTCATGAATAGTGATGTGATGATCGTGGGAAACGGATCTTAGTTTTCTTTCCCTTGAGCAACTGAATTTGTAGTTTCTGGACATTTTTTGGTTGTTGATGAGGAAAAGGCAATGCGAAAGGAAGAGCTGAAGCAACTCAGTCCTGATAATAATATGCTATAGCTTATCGTTGAAGTTAATCCTGTGTGATGAGAAATGTAATTTCAAAAAAGGTATTCTACATTTTTTTAAATATCGCCTTTGTTAAGAATAAAAGAAAAAATAACTTGTCATGGTTACTTACAAAAACACGTAAATATAATTCTAGGAAATAAACAGCAGTTTTTCAGCATACTACTAAGTTACAGGTATACTAGGAAGTAGGCTTCCTTACGTATCTTTTCCATGTTATCGTAAACACGATGAGTTATATTTTGAAATATTCAAACAGAAGTGTTGAAAATTTACTTTTCAACTCTTTTCAGGAATTAGTTTAGTCTGAAGGATTCTTTATCACAATTAAGGTTATTATGAAGATAAAACAAAAGTTCGGTGCTTTTCAGTCGGTCAACACGAATTTACCCAAAAGATTTGTAAATTTTTCAGGATTAGGGTATAATCCAACTCTTTTGGGTACATTCGTGTTGACCGACCGAAAAGCACCAAACTTTTGTTTACTAAGGGAACACTGAAAAATGGCTTCAAACCCCATAATGTCAGTATGAAGATGTTTATGAAAGTAAATGATTGAATATACACAATCTAATTGAGCATGAGCAACAACAACGACGGCGTGAAACCTTATTGTGTTTCGGTTTCGAACTTCGCAACATAGGCAGTTTTATGTAAGGAAGGTCTGTAAGGAAATGGTAGAGCTTGAAGAATAACATTTTATTTCTTTCTGCGTTATCACATTCTGCATAACATACTGTTTTAAAGACCATCTCGTGGTGTAGCGTTCTTGTGTGTGACCCCCGGATGCAAGGCCTTAGAGAGTGGTGATGGGCCCTGGGGCTGGAGAATCCTGCACTCCCTCACCTCTATTGCCAAATTATGTAATATTAATTTATAATCCTCCTAAATAAGCAGAAACTGATAGTAATTTTAGAAATAATAATAATAATAATAATAATAATAGTATTAATAGAAGCCGCCGGTGGTAGAGAGTTCAACATGTGCTCCTCCCCCCCCCCCCCTCCCCCCCCTCCCCCCACATGCAAGATCCGGAAAATATTTTAATTATTAATATTAATAATAATAATAATAGTAATAAGACGGCTGAGGTGGGATTCAAACCCACGCTCTCTCGATACCAGCGTGGTACGAGGTAGTGCGTTAGTGTGTATATTTGGGATTCAGATGAGGATTGTGAAGGAGTCGGCTGCATTTGTCTGGAGTAGAAGTGATGATAATAATAATAATAAAAATAATAATAATAATAATAATAATAATAATAATAGAAATAATAATAATGTTATTGCTTTACGTCCCTTTAAACATCTGCGGCTTTAGGAGAGGCCGGGGTTTTGGAAGTTTGCCCCAAAGGGGATCTTTAACCTGCCAGTAAATTCACTGACACGGCTCCCTCGCATTTGTGCTGTGCCAGGATTCGATCGTGCAATCTTGGACACAGCAAGTAAGAACGTTACCCCTGAGCCACGCAGCCAGAGTAGAAGTGAGAAACCACGGAAAACCACTTCCAAGATGGCTGAGATGGGAATCGAAACCACATCTTTTCAGTTTTGCCTCACGGGGCATTCCAGCCCTCAGACAAGAATGAATCGAATTTCTTGTCGGCGCCGGGAATCGAACCCGAACCTCTGGGGTGACAGCCAAGAATACTAGCCGCTACAACACGAGGAAGGCCAAGGATATTTCAGTCACTTGTGAATTCCGTAATCCGTAGTTTAACTATTAGCTTATCTATAGCAAAATATTTCGGCCATTCAATTGGAAGTAGCCTATACAGACTATCACTTCGAAATTTCTGGTCGCGATATTCTTGAAGCGCATTGCCACGAGATTGCATTTCCCCAGTGTTTGGACTCCGGAGCAGTTAGAACTTTCTCGCACGCGCGACCTTGAATCACCCTCACCACAGTAGTAGTAGGTAATCTGTGCTCACAGTAGGGGGTAATCCGTGCTGATACCTATGTACGGGCCATGTAACTACTAGGGGACAGCGACTACAACGAAACTAGTGGCAACGTTTTGAAATGAAAGGTGAAATAGGAACTGACTCCGGCCGCCTCTTAAGAGGAAACATCCCGGCTTTTGCCTGGTGGTGAAATTGGGAAACCACGTAAACCATTTTCAGGATGTCCGAGGTGGGATTCGAACCCACGTTCTCCCGATGCCAGTGAGGCACGAGCTAGCGCGTTAGCTCTCTCGGCCTCAGTGGCGGGTAATTATAAGTTTAAGTAATTTATTTCAGGTCATTTTTTCACACATTCCAGTAATTGGAATTATTTTGTGTTGACCGACTGAAAATTACAATATCAATATTGTTAATATGGCAACCCTGAAAAATGGCTTCAAAGCTATCTCTATGTGCGTCGAGTCAGCCGCTATAAACACAGTCTTGCAACAGCTAGTTTAAACGCATAATATCTTTCCGTTTGCCACTTAACTTAAGAGTAACATTGTGTTTGAACAATCGATAGAGCAGCATCAATTTAGTCTATTGTGATATGAAATCAATAATATTTATTGACGGTAACCGTCCAACAAGAGCAAACGTTTTTATTTCAAATAGCCGCTTTGTGAGGCTGATCTCCCACTTCCTCACAATGAGTCTCGCTTCGTCGAGCCGCTTGCTGCGTGGTTCAGTTATGATAGTACTCACACTACAGTCCCCACCACACACATTTTTGTGAATGGAAATGATGAATCACGATGCCCTAAGCTCATAAAAGAGCCAATCATTTCTTGCCCGCCAATCGTGTAAGCAGTCTCTCCATAACCTGGAAATCTTGACATACATCAGGTCTTTCCTGTAAAAGATAATTAATTAAATAAATTTTAAAAAGAGACTGATAGTCAGTCTGAAAGACTGGACTTTATATCATTTTAAATGCTAGCAGCCGAGTACCAAGAAGGCAGTGCGAGAACAGAGTTTCAAGATTCTATTTTGTTTCTTCACCGCTTACTTGATTTTTCTTGCACTGCCTTCTTGAAACTCTGTTCTCGCACTGTATTCTTGGTACTCGGTTGCTACATCGTACTATGACGTCACACACTTCAGTGCATTCTCGATACATTTTGTCCCGTCACCGTAACGTAACGCCAGACCTCAGCGTAACGACGAAGTCGACAAGATCATTTAAAATGATAAAAAAATATTAAAACAGTCAACCCCAACACCTGGCACTATACAGCCCATGAAGGGCCTAGGCCGACCAAGCAACCGCTGTCCAGCCATTTGGCCTGCAGATGTTGGGGTGACGCGTGATCAACGCATCGGTTCCCCTCGGCCGTTAATCTTGGTTTTCGTGATCGGGTGCTGCCACACGGTCAGACAGCTACTCAATTGTCCTCATGAGGCTGAGTGCACTACGTTCCAACCCTCACGTCAGTTTAAAAATCCCTGACGGAGCCGGGAATCGAACCCGGGGCCTCCGGGTGAGAGGCAGGCGCGCTACCTCAACACCACGGGGCCGGCGTCATTAATACAGTAAATAAATAAATGATAAATAAATAAATATATACCAAGGCATTCATGACGCTAGCGACAACGAGAGTTTAGTGGGTTCATCCTGGTACAGTCAGTTGGCATATTAGGATGTTTAAATGTTAGGGAGTCGTGTCAGTAGATTTTCTGGTAAACTTATTATATTGAAATAATTGGGAAGAAATTTCACCGTTTATTAAAACTGAAATATCTTGGCAAGTAACTGTGCTACGATGATGTTTGTTGGCACGTTACGCATTATTGAGTCCCAACTGTCATCTGTGAAGTGAAATGAAAATCCACAGCCTGCTTCCAGTCTCCGACCGGGTCAGGAATGGAATGGATGAAGCCCCCATCTAGCGGCGAGGATATGAACTGTGCCGGCTGCCGAGGCCTGTCGCACTCCTCTGGGGCAATGATTAAATGAGTGACAGATGAAATGAAATGATAGTGGAGAGTGTTGCTGGAATGAAATTGTGACAGGGAAAACCGGAGTACCCGGAGAAAAACCTGTCTGCCTCCGTTTTGTCCAGCACAGATCTCACATGGAGTGACCGGGATTTGAACCACAGACCCAGCGGTGAGAGGCCGGCGTGCTGCCGCCTAAGCCACGGAGGCTGCTGTGAAGTGAAATAATTGCGAATATTCATTTGTAGGGCAAAAATCATGACCTCTGTGTACCTTTATTTGAACGCTATTTATATATTATAATCACGAGTTTTTGCGAAATTCAGTAATATTCGCGATATCAGGTGATTACCGCAACATTTCACGAACTATGCTTATTAAAAGAATTATGTATTATTTGCGGTAGATTATTCATCTGCAATATGAAAATGTAGCTCTCTCTACCATTCTATTCTGCAAGACAATCACATCTCACAGCGCCACCTGGTGGTGTATCGGCTAGCATTTTTGGCTGTCGCCCCGGACGTACGCGTTTGATTCCCATCTCTACCAAGAAATTTTGATTCTGGTTTGAGGGATTGATAGGTGTTAACTCAGCCTGGTGAGGCAAAACTGAGAAGAGGAGGGACCGATTCCCATCTCAGCCATCTTGGAAGTGGTTTTCTGTGGTTTCCCACTTCTACTCCAGGCAAATACTGGGATGGTTCCTAATCTAAGGCCATGGCCGCTTCCTTCCCAATCCTCACTTGAATTACAAATATACACACTAATACAGCCATCACAATAACACAGGTTATCATACAAACACCACACACAACCAAGTACACGGGGATGCATGACCACGATGTCAATCAAGACAACAGCAACACCTCACAGGGCTAGCTACTCGGGTACACTCTCCATCACTTTCCTCTACCAATGAGCATAGAAAAACGAACTTAATCTAATGTAAATTGTTTTCAGGATTAGGGAATAACCCATCTCATTTAGGTACAATCGTGTTGACCGACTGCAAAGCAACTAAGGCAACACTGAAAATGGCTTCAAACACCATAAAAACGAACTTGTTATGCGGCTGGTTGGGAGCGTGATCATTCTGAAGGGGAGAGCAACAGTGCAAGTGCAGCTACGTTTTGTTGAATTGAAATTCAGTCAACCTTTTATGTTTACAATACCAAGAGTTAAATCTGTTTAAAATAGCAACCTACACTGTTTTGTGACTACTAATATACAGGAAAGTAAACCAGATGGCCTAAGATATTGAAACTTGAAAATGCAGAGATAAATAAAGTTCCTAATGTATGCTTGATTTTAATTCGGTTACCTGTCTCTAATGCAGGTAGTGAACGTTATTTTCAATGTTTTACCTAATTGCTCGGCTACTGTCCTTGTGCTTCTCTTTAGAGATATCAAGTGATATTTCTGTGACTAAAGGTAAATTCTCTAACTGTAGGAAGAGCACTTTCCATTCCCAATCTTTCAAAGCGAATGTACCTTTCTTTACTGTTAGCTTCTAAATAATTTATCTATGCATCTTAATGCTGTTGAATTCTAATGAATGAGATGTGATCATGTATTTTTTAATTATCTATATATTTTCGCAAATATTTCGATAGTTATCAACGACTTTTTACGATGATTTAAATCGTAAACACGAATTCTTCAAGTTTTTCTTCACCACAAAGGAAAACCTCTGTCTATTGCAAATGCAGGAAAATGCCAGAATGGCTTCTTTTTCAAGACCACATCCATTTCCCTTCCCACTGTTATCTTCTGAATACAGACACTGCAACAGTGAAGGTTGACAGGCTATGGTCCACATGGCTATGGAGGTTAGTGTTATATAACAGCGATGATATCACTTCACAGGATGTGTAGGTTACTTGAAATGGATACGCCCTACAGGCGTATTGTAAGCATTTCATTCGTTGAACACTTGCCTATTTCCCGTCCCGGTCCAACATTGTTAGCCTACTGACCATACAGCCATACAATGCAGCAGAGTCGTCAGTGTACGGAAAGCTGTAAAAGTGCATAGCGGCCTACTATCACTTGTTTGTATGCACAGACAAAACAGGAAACTCGCAATAAAAGTTTAGATTCACACCATTTTTCACATTCTATATTGTGAACTATTTCTTGTAGGATATTTCGATAATAGGTCGTTTTTGCTACCTCAGTAAAATAATACAGAATAGAACTATAACACTATGCTATTCTCCGTATCATTCGGCAAATACCACCACATCATTTGCCAATACATACATACATACATACATACATACATACATACATTTTCATTTGAGACTGTTTTGCCATTCAGCATCCAGTCTAGTCTGCAAGACTCTAATTGTGAACAAGTCGCCTCCACGATCCGCTATTAGCAGTCAACACTGCGGCCGCCTCTGCGTCTACACCCCTCACTCTGAAATTGTTCAACACTGAATCTAGCCATCGCCTCCTATGCCTACATCTACTTCTCTTACCCTCTACAGCCGAACTCATTAACCTCTTAGGTAATCTTTCCTCCCCCATTCTCTTCACATGACCCCACCATCTAACAATAAGTCGGCTCATACGAACAGCTTCATCTAGCGTGTACATTTTTAACTTAGCCTTCATCTCTTCATTACGAGTACCTTCCTGTCATTACTCCCATCTATTTTGCGCCCGATTGCGCATCTTCGATTTGGAGATCGATTGCAGCTTTAGATTGATTGCTAAGAAGTCACATTGCAACAGTATTGAAACCCCTGTCATTATGATTGTATGCGACGTAAGACGTGGCGGCCCGTCACTGCAGTCACCAACATAATTTTTTCCTCCTCATACTCATGACCATTTCTTTGCAAACAGCAAGAAATTGGGTACGCAGGAGCGCCACTCGCGCTACACGTAGGAGGGTATTATTTTTCTTGATGTAATATTTGTGTTGTATAGCTTTGTTATTTTTTAAATTAATCCAGATAGGATAAGAATGTGCATAGCTTTGTGTTTTAATTTTTCTTTGGATAAACGCGTCTCGTTTATCATTGTTATTTTAACGTCACATAGGGGGAGCTCAGATTTAACGTAAATTTAAATGTTGGAGAGAATACCATCGTAGCTTAGCTATTCTTATTGTGCTACTGATTAAAGTGACTACCACTTTGCATTGTAAACAAGTAAATATCTTTCCTGCTAGTAGATTCATGCTTGTCATTGTTATTGATTAAATCTCCGATGTAATTGCTTAGGAAATCGTTACCTATTACTCTGTTAGTGATTGATTTATTTCTTCGATTTTATGGATAGGACTTCGAGAAGCTTAAGACAGATATTAGATAGGAGACATTTTTTACATTCTTTTTCAGGGCACTTTATATTTGGATTAGCCGATTTTTACCTCTCAGAAGTAGGCTAGGGATCTGTGATTTTATCGATAAATTTAGTGTGATTTTAACTTAAGCCTGGCCTCATTCCTTCATGGTTTCTTTGTGTTTTCTTGTGAATGTATTCCGCTGGGCTGGTCGTAAGAATAGAACTCTCCTATTCCCGACACCCCCGAGTGCAGTTTTCTTGTGCTAGGCCAGTCTCTAAATGCATTATTCCCCGAGTACTGTGTGTTGGTCAGAAGAGGGTCTCGGAAGGGCTGTTCAAGACCGGCAGTTCCCCGAAACTCTCGTCTGACGGGCACAATTTGTCCCAAAAATCATTCATGCTACCCTCATATCAGTTACCTCTAGTTGATGTATCAGATATCCTGAATCTACCCAGGTCCTACTTCCCTACAGCAGGGTCGATCTAAATACTGAGCGTTGTAGAGAGACTTTCGTCGCTACACTAGCTTCTTCCTTGCAGAATACTGTAGATCGCAACTGAGAACTCACTGCATTGGCTTTTTCATACCTCGACTCTATTTCCTTCCCCATACCAGCATCCGGAGAGAATACATAGCCCAAGTACCGTACTTAGAATGTTCCACCTAATCTAATTTAGTTCCTCCTATTTTATTCTATTTTCGTGCGTTTCTTCCCTACCCCAATAACATACTCCCTACATTTCTTTTCAAGTTCTAACATGTTGGCTTGCAAGCCTTTGACGGAAGCCGTCATTACAACCAAGCCATCAGGATAGGCCAGTCTATTACCTGGTTTCCACCTAGTTAAATCCCATCCAACCAGCTTCCGCCCTTTAGCAATTGGCCCATATATAAAATAAACAGTATAGGGGAGAGGTTACAACCTTGCCTCACTCCCGTAACAACTTAGAACCAAGAAATAATCCTACCATCAACTCTTACTGCAGCCTGATTATCAACATAAATTCTTTTGATTGCCTGTAGCAGCCGTCCCTGGATACCATAATCCCTCAGGATGCATAGCATTTTCTCCCTGGGTACTCTTATCGTAAGCCTTCTCTAGATCAACAAAACACATACACAACTGTCTATTCCTCTCGTAGCATGTCTCAATAAATTGGCGCATACTAAAATTTTATATTTACATCCTCGTTGTGGTACTCGTCTAAAGCCTCACTGGTTTTCATCCATCTTACTCTCCCCAATGATCGACCTGTCCTTTCTACAATGCCTGAGTACACTTTACCCGGGACACTTATTAAAAAAAGGTTTCTGTTATTCCAATCTTTCGTGTTACTTTTCTTATAAATTGGGGCGATTACTGCTTTTATCCAGTCTGAGGGTACCTTTCCTAAAACCAATGCCAATTCTATTATCCTATGCAACCACTTCAGCCCTACTTTCCCACTACACTTTACCATTTCTGACCAAATTACATTTACCCCTGCCGCTTTGTGACATTGTAGTTTATTTATCACCCTCTCTACTTCCTGGGCCGATAACCTAGATGTTAGGCTCCTTAAAAAAACTAATTATCATCATTATGATTATTATATCTACTTCCTCAACCGTGATCCTGTTCCCGTCCTCATTCTCCTCCTGCATAATCTCAAAATATGCCACATTGCCAGATATGTCTCCATTAAAATTGAACAAGATTTCGATGTATTCTTGCCATCTTCCCAGTGTTTCTTTGGTATCTACAATGAGTTTCCCTGATTATACAGAACACTGCTCATTTCTCTTTTCCCCCCATTTCTGTGATTCTTTATAACACGCCCTGCCGCTTGACCTAACTGTTCTAATTTATCTGCAAATTCCTTCCATGATTTCCTTTTGGACTCTACTATTAATTGTTAGGTTCTGTTTCTTTCCACTAAATACAGATCTCTGTCTGCCGGATTCCTTGTTTGGAGCCATTTATTGTAAGGGTTCTTTTTACTTTTACAAGCAGACTTCACTATGTCATTCCACCAGGATGTGCACTTTTTCCTGTCTTTACTCACTGTTGTCCCAATACATTCCTTTGCTGTTTCTAGTACAGCATCCCTGTATCCTGAGCACTCCGTTTCAATGTCCTGCAGTTCTTTACGATGTACTTTTGGTTGGAATTCTCATTTATCATTTCCATGTATTTCTGCCTAAGTTCCTTGCCCTGGAGATTTTCAACCCTAATCCGTCTGCAAACTGCACTCACTTTCTGCACTTTAGGTCTAACTATGTTTAATTCGCAGCAGATCAGTTTGTAGTCTGCTTTATCAAAGAAGCCTCTGAATTCCCTACAATTCCGTAATAATTTACTAAATTCAAAGTCAGTAATTATATAGCCTATTATTGATCTGGTTCGTGAATTTCCTTATGCTTCGAAAATGAGTTTGCTACCGATAACCCCAATAAACATTTCCAATTTGTGTTCGCTTACCTATCCTCACCCCACTTACCCTTTACCTTCTCATACTCCTCATTTCTATTTCCACCCTATCAGTGAAATCTCCCATCAGTACTACACTATCCTTATTGTTAACTCTCACTACCACATCACTCAGTGCCTCATAAAATCTGTCTACTTCATCCTGATCCGCCCCTTCACATGGAGCGTACGCAGATAAATTCTGACCTGATTACCTGACATTTCCAAATCTACCCACATTAATCGTTCATTTACGTACCTCACAGAAATTATGTTACGCTCTAAGGTTCTCTTGACATACAACCCTACTCCCCACTTTACCCCGACTCATTTTGCACCTTACAGGTATACCTTGTAATGTCCTACTTCCTTCTCTCTGTCTCCCTTTATCTGAACTACACTAATCCCTAGAATATTCTCTACTGTCTTCCAAAAATACCATCCATATTAATAACACCCCATCGAATACCAGTTCGATTGCCTGTTCGTGTCCAAGGAGTCCCTGATCTGTCAGATGGGAGTGGGACTCCATCACTCCCAAAGGTCCGAGGCTTACTCATGGCATTTTAGCAGGTTTAAGAAGTACAAGTGAAGCAGGTTGCTAGCCTTACTTACACAGGGCCCCATGAGTTTCACCTCAGAGAACAAATAAGTGAGTTGGGTAGCCCTAGCCGCCTGAGCACAAGGAGGGCCACAACTCAGAATATGTCCAAGATGCCGTCTCCTATTCCATAGTAACTGGTATCCTGACTGTCAGGACCACTTACTAGGCCACTCAGCCGTTACCCATGGTTCACGAAGTAGGACGTGAACCATTACTGAGGGACAAAATTAATAATTCAGGTTTTCAATATTCTTAGTCGGAATAGTCACTAACCGAGACATCAGCAAAATTTGAAGGTTTAAGAAACTTGTGGAGAGTAGATAGGTTGGTTGGTTGGTTGGTTGGTTGGTTCCTTAGTTTAGGGGCTGCGACAACGCGGTCATGTAGCCCAGTGTACTTTGGGTGTGTGTAGAATCTCTCTGATAACCGGTGTTAATTGTGATGGCTGTATTAGTGTGTGTATCTGTTTTTTAATTCAAGGAAGGACTGCAACTTCGAATTTATCAAATAGTTCCTACTTTTGCCGCCAAATGCCACCGTCAACGACTACTAGGCCTAGTTCAGAACTTAGCTACTAGACGCCACCGCAGTCGGCTCTTGGCAACGAACGTAGGGACCTAAGAGCGTTGTTTACATTCTTAACCTATACAATTTACCTTCACACAGGTGTAATTAGTGGAAGGTTCTTTAACATGCCATAAATCTATGACATGGGACCACCGGCTTTACTTCCCCTCCGAAGGAAGGCATACTGAGGGATTTTTAACGCTCTTAAAAAAATCCGACGGCTTCGGCCGGGTTTGAACCTACTAACTTGGGCATAGAAGCTCAGCATGCTACCAACTACACCACCGAAGCCGCCGAGAGAGTAGAAAGATTTCATTTGACTGTCACTAGTATGTTTTATTTTATATTTACGGGTAAAATTCTTGAGCGGTTGGCAGCATTCGTGTTAAGAGCTGTGACCGAAACCTGCAGTGTCGCTTGCTCGGATCGTTCCTAAGATAGGACTGGGCCAAACCGCGATATAGTCCTACCAGTATTCTTACGCCAGATGGTGGTACTAATAAAAAGAAAGCCTGGCACTACAGCCCATAAAGGGCCTAGGCCTACGAAGTGACCGCTGCCCAGCCATTTGGCCTGCAGTTATTGGGGTGACGCGTGGTCAGTGCATCGGGTCCCCTCGGCCGTTAATCTTGGTTTTCGTGACCGGGGCGCTGCCTCACTGTCAGACAGCTACTCAATTGTCTTCACGAGCCTGAGTGCATATGGTGGTACTATACATTCCAAAATACCAGTATACCGCTTGGGTGTGCTCTTATTGTTCGCAGTACACTTGTGAACTGAAAGAAACTTCATAACTCTTCCTTCTCAATCAGTCAAACGTCACCACTCGTCAGAAACAAAATCTATTCGGGGTGTAGCGGCTAGTATGCTTGGCTGTTGCCCCGGAGGTCTGGGTTCGATTCCCGGCTCAGCTAAGACATTTAATTCTGGTCTGAGGGCTGAAACGGGGTACACTCAGCCTCGTGAGGCAAAACTGGGAAGAGGTGGGTTCAATTCCCACCTCAGCCACCTTGGAAGTGGTTTCCCGTGGCTTCCCACTTCTACTCCAGGCTAATGCCGGGACGGTTCCTAACTTAAGGACACGACCGTCTCCTCCCCAATCCTCAGTTGACTTTGAAATACACATATTAAAGCAGCCATATCAATAAGACAGATGTCCGGCTCTGTGGCTAAATGGTTAGCGGGCTAGGCTTTGGCCCAATGTGCACCGGGTTTGATTCCCGGCCGAGCCATCAGGGATTTTAATCTCCTGGGGTTAATTCCCGTGGCTCGGGGACTGGGTGTATGTGTCATCTTCATCATCACTTCATCCTCATTACGACGCGCAGGTCGCCCACGGGCGTTAACTAGAAAGACCTGCACTTGGTCCCTCCGGAGGCCACACGATCATTAATAAGACAGATTATCACACAAATTCCACACACACCCAAGTACACAGGGATACATGACCACGATGTTGCAAATCCCCTAAGTAAATCAGCAAAGTCCTTAAGGTGGCGCTAACTTAGTTTAGTTTGCTCTTTTTGGATGTTTTGGGTTCTCAGCAGATTGAAATATCATAGGAAGTTTGTATGGAGCAAAAATGTTAATATATTTTCGAGATACGGTGCGGGTATTTGAATTTTTGCCAACTTTGGCAAACATCTATCATTTCTTTATTAATCTATTTGCAGACATTTCTTTGACAGCCATTCCTTACAACTTTCATTTCTATGCAAATAAGGTACATTATCACAGGAATTACTGCATCAATCTACTTGAAATTTTCACAGTATCTTCATATGCACATGTGCACTAATCTGGCCTAGAATATTGACAGCAGTATTTATGCATTGCTTCAAAAACAAAGCTCTTTTAAACTTATGAAAGAAATATTTACAAGCAATAAGTTTGAAGAACTAGATTCATGATTGTAAGTTGGATTGCAAGCCATAAGATCTTCTTCAAACCCTCACTGTCTCTCTACTAAACATTTCGTGCGAGGGATATAAAACTTATTCTAGGGGATACAGGGTATAAAGAACTTTGGTTTAAGCTAACATACAACTTTTTATGATAAATAGTTTTAAAAATATAGCCTACTTTCCAAATTAAACTTTTTTATAAAAATCTAAAAAATAAATGGTCCATAGGAAAGAGGGGTTTATCCCGAGTAATTTGACACCTCACACAAGTCTCTAGCAATATGGATTCACGAGATATCGGTTTCGAGGTTCGGTACGAGGGTGGCTAAATAAGATGTGACTCAGGACTAGCCCAGTCTCTCTACTCTCAATGACAACCGGAAGCATCCAAAAGATGCCACATTTCTTCACTTAGTTGCATTATTTATAAAGGCTCAAAATATTGCTATGTTTAGTGTGAGATAATAATTAACCATTATTGTTAAATTTAGTTTGAGTCATGAGAAACTTACAATGTAAATAAAGCATGAGAATTTAAAGTGAAGTTCATTTGATATACAGTAATATAAAATACAGACATTATTAGTCTAGTCCATCGTTTCCCAACCTGTGGTACGCGAACCTACTGTGGGTTCACCAAACACATTTCCATAATGGCGGGTTCCGAGATTAGGCCTATTACTGTCTCCTTAATTGCTGTGGCATTGTGATAATATTATTATTATTTAAAAAAAACCTGGAATGCCCCTTGTTACATATGCGTAACATAGGGAATTTACCATATTTTTTCCATAATGAATCAATATTTACCGCGAATGCGTGATTTAGTTATGTAACAACGTTATGAATGCATTTGATTTCGCTACAATGGAAATTTAGTCTGCCAGCTTCTTTGTGTTCTAACAATATTAACAACAGTACCGCGACCCCACTAAGGAACAGTTACATATATTTTAAAAATCAGTGGTTCACCCAACTCAAATCGTCGTAGAAGGGATTCGCGAGTCGAAAAAGGTTGGGAACCGCTGATCTAGTCGATCAATTTCTTCCCAGTTTTCCTACCGTAGCTTGGAGGGGACAATTTGGAGAGTGCTTGTTGTTGTTTCATTTGAGGGGCTTGGGCATCGTGATCATTTGCCCCGTGTACTTGGGTGTGTGTATACTTATCTAGAAATAATTATCTAATAACCTCTGTTATTGTTATATCTGTAGTAGTGTGTGTATTTGTATGGGCGCCAGGCGAGACAGGCTTGCTTTCATTGTTCTGCCGTCCCAGCTTTAGTCTTCTCTCGTACCGGTACCGAAAATTTCGGCTCAGTCACAGGATTCCCATGGGACTCAACCCAATGTACTTGGATGTGTGTGGAATTTGTCTGATAACCTACGTTATTGTGGTGTCTGTTGTAGTATGTGTACTTATATTTGAGGCTGGGATTGGGAGGGATTCAGCCATGAAGTGGGAAGCAATGGGAACCCTCTCTACTCAGTTACCCTCACGAGGCTGAGAGGACCCCATTCCACCCCTCAGACCAGAATTACATTTCTTGACAGTTCCGGTCCACATGAATGGAATCTTTATCATTACACTACGAGGCGGTCCCGTGCGTAGAGAGAACGAGGCGTCAAGCTGTCCACTCAAATAGCGAGATAAGATCAATAAAACAAAGTGTGTTGCTTAGCGACCAGCCCGTTGGAAAACCGAGTGCTCAGAGGGAAAACCACGAACAATAATTATCTTGCCCCACGCACGTAGCCATGTCCCGAGCGGTGTGTTCGTATCTAGCCTGGAGCAGCTGTGCGAAGAGGGGAAACAGTCAGGTAAGACAGTACCAATCAATCTTTTCCGACTTACACAGTGGCAACACTATAAATTCAATGCACTGTAAAATTAAAAAATGTGTTCGGAGTCTGTGTAAATTAAATGTCGACAGCAATGCAGTAAGTAGGAAGGAAGGAAGATTGTAGTTTTACGTGACCGTTAATCTCGAGATCATGAGCCACGGGACCTCCTCTTAACGTGGATTCCGAACCACAGGACATGGCATTTCACTTTGAAAATCTCACATGCATTGACCGGGAATCGAACCCGGACTGTCGTGGTGAGAGGCCAACAGCTTGACTGCTGCGCCACCACGCCCCAGCAATGCAGTAGCCGAGGTAGGTTTTGGCATTAGTTATTGTGCAAGTACTTTTAATGCCAGTTACTTTTAGTTTGCATGGTACTTTTTACATTACAACCATCAACTCCGGGTAGTTTCCTGAAGAGGTGAATTCTCACAAATAAATGATCGTCATTGCTACTCGTATATTGCAGCGTTAGCTCTCGTGCGCTTCCTTCCTTCCTTCCTTCCTTCCCGATGGTTCCGTCATCTCCATTCCTCTCTCTTAAAGTGTTCTCGACTCAAACCACTTACCTATAAATACATTTGTATGGTGGTAGTTTTCTGAAGAGGTTTTGGAAATATTGAGTACCGGTCACATATTTCGCGCGGTCACCATATTGAAATGGTGATACTGAAATTTTGAGGGTGGACGCAATAATAGTAAGTCCTTACCAAGTTTCATTGAAACTGCTCGAGCCAATCAAAATGTATTAGAGAGACACGCAAACGGACAAAAGATGATCTCATAAGCCCAGATTTCATGAAGATGATGAAGTAAGTTTAGTGACTTTCAAATTCATGATAAGTACAAAACCAACATGGTGACTGCCCGAAGTTTAAATACTTAAATGGGCTTTTCTGGTGACTTAATTGTCCAAGTGCAGTGAAACGTGAAACTCAATATATTTGGATCTTATAGATTGCAGTTGTTTTGCAAAATCAAGATGGCTTCTGTACGATTTAAAAAAAAATCTTTTGTACCTTGTATCCTAAATACGGGAACAAAGTGAAACTTTATGTAATGCACCATCACTATAATGTTTATCTCCTGGTGCATAGATCTATGGCTTAAATGTAAAACATTATAGATACCAGGTTTGTCAATTTCTCAGATATTAATTTCCCTAATCCACCAAGGAATGATCCGATATCTGTGGAACTTGGTGGACCACTACTATAGTTTAAACCTACACATATATACTGTAATTCTCTCTTTTAGTTATCATAAATCGTACATGGCGTGTATGTCAATTATTCAGGGATGAATTCCTCTAACTCGATCTCTGATAAACTTGTAATTGTGGACCACCACTGTATTCTAAACATACAGGTGCATAAACCAATATCCTAATTGTCATAGATTATATAGTAGATCGTGTGCATGTCAATTCCTGGTATATGAATTCTCCAACTAGACAAAGAATGATCCGATCTTGTGAAACGTAGTATAGTGCTTGTAGTAGCGTTGATATAATTATTACCCCGCATAACTAGGATCTATGTTTGCAGTATTGTGATACTACACCCCACATGGGCGTTTGCAGTAGTGTTGATATACCACACCACGCAGCCAAGGTCCATGTTTGCAGTAGTGTTGGTATACACCCCACGTAGCCAGGGTCCATGTTTGTAGCAGTGTCTATGTTAGCTTAAACTCTATATTTTACACTCAGGTCTCACTTAAGACGTTACGTAACGAGGTTGTATTGATCTCCGGATACTTAGTGTGTGTGTGGTCACGCTATTCAAGCTTTAACTAACACCAAGGCGTGAGTAAGACCCATTGCAGTGGTAATCAATCTTTTTGTTGACGTGCCTACCGATAATTTTTCCGAAACAGTTGGCATTAGGCCATGGTCTATACATTTAAAATAAACGATGCTGCTGACCTTGATGTTGATCTGGCAATCGGTTAATTCAAAATAAATAAACAAAATGGTCTGTTATTGTTGTTTCAGTTAGATGCTTGACAAACGTGGTCATTAGCCTCTTTCGTTGGATAACCTGTGTATTTGTTGTGTCAGCATTTGGCTGGAGTAGAAATGGGGCCTAACCACTTCTAGGATGACTGAGATGGAATTGAATCCACACTATTCAGCTGCACTTACGTGGCTGAGTGGGCTCTGTTTCAGCCTTTACAGAGCAGGCAATCGAACCCAGTCCTCACAGATAGTAGCCATTACACCATTTTAATGCGTTTCACCAATTCAACATGGCGGCTGCGCGATATATTTCACTGGCATTCTATATCTCCGCAACAGTAACAGATAACTTATCACCCTTAAATTGTGTACGGTGATAAAGGGTACTACTAGATGTTCATCTATATCTCCATGGCCTACATATAGAACAACCCAAAATGGGGATCATTTCCATAGTCGGGAGAATGTTTTATACTACCATTATGATCTTTCTGTTTAATTTGTTGGCATAGTTATATCCCGTGCAACAGTGTAACTTTGTGGAATCAGGATGGTCACTTATTTTTTTTGTACAGATAGCACGCTGAATAAAGTAACATCCTACACATTTATGGTCCAAACAGGTAAAAGAGCAAGGACAAAGTTGTCCAAACTCCGATTTTGACCTGACCAATTCTTGCCTGCACAACAGGCAGGCAGAAGAAGTCCAAGTAGGTTTTTAGACTCCGGACGGGCAGGTTGAACCCAACCCACGCAGATTGTAGACTTGCTCGTTAACTAGAAACGGTTGGAACCTATCTGATGGTCGTGTGTGTTGCTTCTCGCGGTTGCACGAGAAGTAAATTACGCTAAGGAACACACAGTGTGATAAAAAGGGAAATGTATAAATAATTTACACATGTTTAGCCTAATATATTCATTTATGAAAAAATAGGCTTATGAGATCAACTTTTGTCCTTGTGTGTGTGTGCGTAGACTAAAATGTGTGTGTGTCTCCCTAATAAAATCTAAATGGCCGAAGCGATTTCAATGAAACTCGGTAAGTGCTTACTAATACCTCGTTTGATCTCGACCGTGCCTTTGAAATTTTAATACGTTTCACCAATCCAACATAGCGACCGCACTAAGTATTCCTCTGGCATTCTATATCTCCGCAACAGTAACAGATATCACCCTGAAATTTTGTACGGTGATAAATGTTACTACTAGGAGTTTACCTATGTAACTTGCAAAAACCTGTTAAGTACAAAACGAACATGGCGGCCAAGCAAAGTTGAAACATTTAAATAGACTTTTCTCGCGATTTAACCATCCGAACACAGTGAAACATGGTACAGCAAATGTGTATACACATTGTAATGCACTGGCATCTAATTTAGTTCAATTGTTTACATAACCTCGTGATGGCGGCTGTGCGAAATTTTAAAATTAAGTTTTTATTTCCTGTGTCCTAATCATGCGATCGAAATGAACGTTTGAATAACGAATCTACGCAATAATCTTCATCTAATGGTACATAACTCTATGGCCTACATACAGAACAAACCAACATGAAGATCCTTTCCATAGGCGGGAGAATTTTTAATAAAGAAGACCAATAGGATATATGAAAATAGGCTATATAGTTGTTCAAGGAACTAACTACTTGTTATTCTTTGATGGACTTGGCTTATTACTTCATTAGTAACTTACGGGACTCCAGAATGTCGTATATTGTCCATGCGAATTTCCAATTTTGTATTTACTTTCTTCTCAGAAACTATTAACAGCAAGTAATAGACTTTCTTTCATATTCTCTCCTTACTTTGACACAGGCTTTTTCAAAATAAATGTATTTTTGAATTTCCATGAATCATTTGAAAATTGCATAATTTTAACAAAGATTCCATGACATTTCCACCTGACGAAATTAAACTAAAGTAAATTTTGAAAAACGGATGTGTTAAAATATAACATCTATAAGGACGAGTTATAGACTATCTAAAAATTTCCGCTTTGCATGTTGAAAAATTCTGGAAAAAAGGGACATTTTATACACAGCAAAACATTTTAGTCCAGAAATTGGAATCAAAGATATTCTCCGGTTTATAGAACATGCAATTACAAAAGCATGCTGAACTGCTGTGCCCAAGATAGTGGGTTCAAACCCGGCCAAAGTCGTCGGATTTTTTAAGAGCGTTAAAAATCCTTATATATGCCTTCCTTCGGAGGGGAAGTAAAGCCGGCGGTCCCATGTCTTATATTTCTGGCATGTAAAAGATCCTGCCACAGACTAAACTTGTGTGACTCTAAATTGTTAGGTTAGATTTCCTCGGAATGCTCTATCAAAGTTCCAACGTTCACCACTAGGTATCATTGATATCTGGTAGCGAAAGTTGGAACTACTTGAAATCGAACGGAACTTGTAGCTCACCCTAAGGGTGTCCGCTGGATGCAGCTACACACTCAGGCGAGCCGAACATGTCCTCGGACACTCTCGGCACTAAAAGCCATACGATAAATAAATAACCCTTTGCCCTTGCTTCAAACACGTAACCTTATTCTTAATTTTTTAATGTTTCTATTGTCTAATGGAAATAAACTTTGCTGGGTTTACTGATACGGAGCACGATTGTGGGAAAGTAGTCCTAGGAATGAGACATAAATAATTATGTGCACCGTTAGAAAGCCAAAATTCGCAGATTAATATGCCGCAAAACCGTTTTGTATTTTATTTTAAAGATTTTGAGCATTCCGCAGCTCCTTAAAATTGCTTCTCCTGTCCATTCAATTTCATTATGCTTTTACACCCTAGAAAAATAATAACCTAATAAGAAAAAAAAAACGGGTCACTCCATCCATAAATATGATTGGCGTTCAAAAATACACTGGTTCTTTATCGCCTATTTTTAGCCTACTTTTCACATTTTGCAAAAATGAGGAAAAAGTAGACTTATGAGATCGGGCAAATGTGTGTCTGTCTGTCCTTCTGTCTGTCTGTCTGTCTGTCTGGCTGTGTGTGTGTCCCCCCCCCCTATCAACTCCTAAACGGCTGCCGCAATCGAAACAAAATTTGGTAAGAGTAAAGATCTATACCTGAATATCTCACGCCCATATTTGAAAATGATGTCAGTGCTACCAACTGCTGAAAAATCGCAATTGAAATTTGAGCTCCATGTTGGATATCTTGGAAGGTATAAATAGGAGCTATTTCAAAATTGGCACACGTATAGATAATAATATTGCAGTTTAATTTCCAGGAGGCCATTCATGGCAGTGTTGCCAAAATGATTCTAAGCCTGCTGGTAGGTCCAAATTTTAAATGCATATAACTTCTACACTATCAATTGGATTTCAACCAAATTTCGTATGTGCTATGTGTACATAAACAGACATGACTGAACGTATTATTAAGATCCACCAGGGCTGCCAACTGTTAATAAATGCTCTCAATTTATTTTATCCAAATAACAATATATCAGAAAGTATGCCAGCCGACAGCTTCAAACTATGCACACGTATAGTACCTGACATTCTATATTAATATGGAGAAACTTATATACGTCAGTGCTACCAACATGATTCTAAGCCTGCTGAGAGGTCCAACTTTAAATACATGTAACTTCTATACTATCATTTGGATTTCAACCAAATTTCGTGTGTGCTATGTGTACCATAACAGATATGTATATGCCGATTCTTAAGAGTAACCAGGGCTGCCAACTGTTAGTAAATACTGTCTCTATTTTTGTTACCCTAATATCAATATATCAGAAAGTATGCAAGCCAATAGCTCTAAACTTTGCACACGTATAGTACCTGGCATTCTAGATTAATTTGGAGTAACTAATATACGTCAGTCCTGCCAACATGATTCGAAGCCTGCTGATAGATCCAATTTTAAAATGCATGTAACTTCTATACTAACTAATGGATTTTATTCAAAATTGACACAACAATAGATCATATTATTTCAGATTATTTCTGACCAATACATGTATGTCATTGTTGCCAACATGATTTTGCGCGCGCGGTTAGATCCAATGTTTAACTACATGTAACGTCCATGCTATCCATTGGACTTCAACCAAATTTTGTATTCTGTACCTTAAGAGATGGAACTAAGAATATATTCAGTCACCAGGGCTGCCAACTGTAGTTCTCTATTAGGCTACAGTATGCCAGTTATACAGTATTTCGAACGAATTAGAAATTTCGATATTACCAACTTAATTTCGTCATTATTCTAGATAGATCCATATAGATTAATCATTGGCATAGATCTTAAATTTTAAGAAAAGTAGGCTCTTTAGTTCGTTACGGAACTTCTTGTTATTATTTATGAAAAAGTAGTCTTATGAGTTCAACTGTTGTCCGTGTGTGCGTGTGTATGTGTGTGTGTGTCCCTAATGAAATCTAAACAGCTGGAGCGATTTCAATGAAACTCGGTAAGGACTTAGTATTATTTTGTCCAACCCGGACCGTGCCCTTCAAATTTTATTACGTCTCACCAATCCAACATGGCGGCTGTGCGAAATATTTCACCGGCATTATATATCTCCGAAACTATTACAGATATCACCCTGACGTTTTGTACGGTTATAGAGAACACTACTAGAAATTTACCTATTGAAACGGTTTCTATAGCTCCACGTTGAGCGTACAATTGAAACGGTTTCTTTTGCCCTCACTGTTGCGTGACAAATGTAATGGTTTCTTACTAGCTCTGTCTTGCACTTTGAAATATTTACTCTGACTAAGATATGTTGTTTTAATGGGCGCCAAGACCTCAACGCTATGTTGAAATCTAAATTTATATTTAACAACACCTAGCTCTGGTAGAACACCTTCAAGAATCTTTTCACTCAGATCGTGGTATGATTTGATCATTAACCCAACAAACAATTGTATCAGGAGAAGGAATTGGTCTATATCTAATGCTACCTACTGAAAGCAAAGATTGCATGGTTAAAAAAAATGAATTTATTATATAAAACAAGTATTGCAAAATTAATAATAATAATAATAATAAGTTTGAATTTAAATTGGAGCGTTGCGATTTGAATATTACCGCTAGAAAATTACGTGAAAACGGAGTCGGATAAATTCCTGATTTTACTCTTATTCCCAAGCTATGAAGTTACTGAAATACTGAATATTAAACAAAGAGACGAGAGATTGCGTAGTTCTGAGTCATTCGCGCTTACCACTGGAAATTGCCGTAGCATTTCCCTCGTACTGGATGTTGTAGAGAGCTTCCCACAGCCTCCTGGTCGTCGTCATCAGCTTCGTTAGTTGATGAGATACTTGTAGATATGCTAACTTTATGGTCCGAACATCAGAGCCAATCACACGTACAACCACACTGGTTAAGATTTACAAAGATAGTCGCCTTGCCTCCACGGCGCGCAAACCATATATGCACTCGTCACTTCCCCTCCCTGGACCCGGCTTCTTCTCGCCCGCTCTCCTCTGATTGGCTGGGCCACCACGCGCTACCCCTCTCCTCGGGGTCATTACACTCGGCGCGAGGATGATGTCGATTACCGTTCCAGACTAATTCGCCTTTCCTTGAAGCAGCAACCCAGGCTTGCGTCATGCTTCTTGACAAGAATAAGCCTGTAGCCGAATTCCCAGTGACTCACCTCTCTCATAATACCCTAACTGACAAAACTCCGTAAAATTCCGTAATCATATAATTTTCTACGATACTGTTGTTCGTAATAATTTGCTTGATAGTGTTTTCTATGACATAGAAAACCTATCTGTATGCTTATAATTTTATAAAAATGCTCCAAAAAATACCTTAATAATAATAATAAGTTAATAATAATAATAAGTTAACATGAAAACTTCTCTTGGCTGAACAATTTGCCGCGTAAATAAATATAGAATAGCTTCCTACTGACTTATGCCAGTGGCGTAAAATCCCCTCGAAAAACACGTTACATATTCGCCTCGGATCATCGGATGATTTACCGTGACGACGGTCCATCATGCGATTATTCCAGACACGTTAATAAATCCCCATCCAAAATACATATTACATAAATGAAATCACCCTAAATTACATATATATACACTCATAATTTTCTTTACGCACTTTGCGTCAAAGTCTGTTGTCACTATGGATTGCTCTGTGCAACCAGTCCAATGTTTTTCATATAGAATAATGTTCCACGGATATTTCCGCCTCTCAAATTTCTCTATGTTGGAAAAATAGACATAAATAATGTGTGAGCACTGTGTATTTATGATGTCACATCACACGCATTGAAGGTGTTCTGATATATATTTATCACCACAGAACTTCCTAATTTCACTGGAGGTCCCTTCTTTATGGTGAAATTTAATCTCACTTATCACTGAGCACACGATCACACTATTGTGGCAGCACATCGTGACCATAATACTTAATCTCTCTTTATAATAGACGAAATTAATATTGACTTCTGAAAAAAAAAACAGTAAATGCGCATTACATATAACACCAAATATTTCTGTGCCGTAATCGCCCTGTCTTCTTAAGTTCCCGTAGACCATATTCTACTTAATACTAGTTCTAAACACAGACCAGTTCTCCTCACACAAATAATACCATTGTACTAATTACCTTAAATTACACACTTACAAATCTTACATGGCGAGGCCGTAAACAGAAATCACGTGTGCTGTTATGTATGAGTTTCATGAAGGACTGTCTCGCCTTCTGATGGCCCATCTTTTGTCTCGTGGACGCCTTAAGCAAAAATACCCTATTCAAGCGCTCACCCATCTCTTGGAGACAAATGGGAATTCACCAGCGCTACCAAATTCTGGCCTTGGTGTATCGAGACATTTTAGTGCTCAAGAGCATCCGTCAATCCCGTCATATTTCCCTGTACCTTAAAAACTCTCAATTACTTACATACTACCCCCCTGTGTGACTTCTGATACGCCTGCCTGGAAGACCAGGCACCAAATACCACACTTACTCATTTGATAGGCTGGCTCGCCAGCTAAACACACTCACTTTATGACACATCCTTAATGTCATCACGTTGCTCCACTAACATATTTTTCAGTGTCTGTAACGATGCCCTGTTGCTACTGTCCACACATGCTCACCCTACTTTCCTCTGGTGTCACACCTCTACTCGACACTCTATGACCTAAAAATGTCACTTCTGACTGACAGAATGACGACTTAGACAGCTTCAAAGTGAACCCTGCCTGATCTAACTTCTGAAAAACTATATCTAAATGACGTAGATGCTCCTCAAAACTGCGTGAACTAATTACCATATCATCAATGTAAATGGTTACAAACTCTCTTGTGTCATCCCCTAATGCGATGTTTAAAGCCCTAATTAAAGCTGCTGAACTACTCGTTAACCCATAAGGTGTTCTACAAAATTGATAAAGGTTATATTTATGACTAAAAGCTGTAAATGGTCTATCTTCGTACATAAGTGGCACTTGCCAAAAACTGGAACTCAAATCTACACAAGTGAAATACTTCTTCCCCTCAAATGTTTGCATTAATTCCTCTATTGACATAGATTTCAGCTGATCTGAACTAATTCTACTGTTAACCAAACGAGCGTCTAAACAATTACGAACTGTGCCGTCGGCCTTGGGTACCGTGATCAAAGAATTAACATATGGACTGTTAGAGTGCTCAATAATCCCATCTTCAAGCATCTGGTTAATTTGTGCCTCAACTGCACTCTGATAAGCGAAAGGTACAGGATATCTATGTCCTGTGAATACTGACCTATCAATAACGTTCAATGAATGTGTATAGCAATTGGCCATACCAATGCGATCCTCAAAAACTCTCCTATTACACAATAACACATCATAGAGTCGAACACACTGTTCATCCTCTATATTTCCCTGAAATGCAGCATCACGTAACGAGTCCTCTAGACTACCGTTCGTAATCACACTGCCCACAAAACATGGAGAACCCCGCTCTACGGCTGGCGATATCTCATTTAAAGTACAAATCACACCTACAACACTACTTCTCTGAATATGGTCATTGAACGCTACTTCTACTTCAGAATTACCCCATTTAAATTTAAAACTCCCTACATCATAACATAAGTTACCAGACACTCTACTTAGCCACTCTGAGCCCAAGATAACACTGAATACTAAATTTGGAATTACAAGACAAATCTGCTTCTCTACATTATTATTAATTTTAATGTCTACTAAAACTTGCTTAGAAATTACTTTAGACCTCTTCCCAACAGCTGTGATAACAAAAGTGCCTTTAATTGGCATCTCCTCAAAATTTACTCCAGTTCCTTTCATCTAATATATAAAAGTGAAAGTCTGTATGTGGGTATGTGGGTATGTGGGTCTGTTCCGTATACAAATCCACACCGTTCCACCAATCTCAACCAAATTTTGCATACACATAGTTTAGGACCCGGAAGGAACCGCTGGCTACATGAATTTTCGATAGTCTTTCTCATTCTTTTGATTTAGGCCCTTTTGGACTCAAGCACAGGCTAATCAAATCATAAAATATACTCATGAAGGAATGGCAAGGCAGATAGTTTCCATGGCAACATAGCTCAAGTCGAGACACGGCCGTCTGGATGCCAGTTGCGCTCTGCACTACTGGTATAGAAAATGAGCATTTTTACTTGAAATCCCGTTAGTTACTCACCTACTCACACAGCACTGTCAACCGAGTTTAGCATAACGAAGACTTGACACTATCTTCTACTATATATTTGTCAAATACCACTCACTCACTCATTCATTCATCACGAAATCTCAGAAACCACCGAACGGATTGGAATGAAATTCGGTATGCAGCTTCCCCAAGGACCGCAAATGCCCACTAAGAAAGGATTTTTGTATATTCAGGTTCTAAAGGGGTGTTAAGGGGGTAGACCTGCATTTCATTGACTAGCAATATCTCCCGATTGGTTTCATTGGGGGATGTGATACTCGGCACATAAACCCATCATTAAAAATAAGAAGACACGAGTCTCAGGGTTTTTCGATGTGGTGTATATTATGAGGTGAAAGGGGTGAAAAGTGGGGATTGAAATATTCCTAAATGAGCGTGTATCTCTTAAACGACAAAGGCGAGGAGTTTGAAACTCAACGAAAAAAAATCAGCATAAAAAATAAGTAAATATGTGTTTGACCGTTTTTTTATAAATCCAATTTAAGGGGCCCATGGGGAAGGGTGAAATTCTGGTGGGGGGGACAGGAAAGAAAGTGTCCTAACTGATTGACTGACTGACTCACTCATCAAACTCAGGGGGGAAAACTGCTTTAAAGTAAGTAAATAGCTGTTCGACAGGTTTTTTTTTCATAAATCAAATTTAAGGGGTTCATGGGGATGGGTGAAATTCTGAAAAAAGAAAATTGAAAGAAAATGTCCTGACTCACTCACTCACTCACTCACTCATCATCATCGCCCTGCCAAAATTATTGAAGTTAGAAACATGACCGTTTTGGGATATGTTCATTGTATGTCAAAACAGTCTACTAAGGGAGGATTTTCGGATATTCAGGTTCTAAAGGGGTCTTAAGGGGGTTAAACCTGCATTTCATTGAATAACAATATCTCTCGAATGGTTTCATTGGGGGATGTGATTCACGGCATATAAACTCATCATTAAAAAGTAAGAAGACACGTGTCTGATGGTTTTTCGATGTGGTGTATATTATGAGGTGAAAGGGGTGAAAAGTAGGGATTGAAAGATTCCTAACAGAGCGTGTATCTCTTAAACGACATAGGCGAGGAGTTTGAAACTCAGCGGAAAGAAATCAGCATACAAAATAAGTAAATATTTGTTTGACCGTTTTTTCATAAATCTAATTTAAGGAGCCCATGGGGAGGGGTGAAATTCAGGGGAAAAAAAAACTGGAAAGAAAGTGTCCTAACCGATTGACTGACTGACTCACTCATCAAACTCAGGGGGAAAAACTGCTTTAAAGTAAGTAAATAGCTGTTCGACAGATTTTTTTGATAAATCCAATTGAAGGGGTTCATCGGGAGGGGTGAAATTCTGATGAAAAACAAATGAAAGAAAATGTCCTGACTCATTCACTCACTCATCATCGCCCAGCCAAAAATTTTGAAGTTGGAAACATGGCATTTTGGAGATATGTTCGTTGTATGTCAAAACCGTACACTAAGGGAGGATTTTTGGATATTCAGGCTCTAAAGGGGTCTTAAGGGGGTTAAACCTGCATTTCATTGAATAACAATATATCCAGAGTGGTTTCATTTGTGGATGTGATACTCGGCATATAAACTAATCATTAAAAATAAGCAGACAGGTGTCTAAGGGTTTTTCGATATGGTGTATTATTATGAGGTGCAAGGGGTGAAAAATGGGGGTTGAAGGATTCCTAATGGAGCGTGAAGGCCTATCTCTTAAACGACATAGGTGAGAAATTTGAAACTCAGAGAAAGAAAATCAGCTAAATAAATAAGTAAATCGGTGTTCGACCGTTTTTTTTTCATAAATTAATTTAAGGGGCCAATGGGGTGGGGTGAAATTCTGGGGGGAAAAAGGAGAGAAATTGTCCTAACTGACTGACTGACTCACTCACTCATCATACTCAGGGGAAAAAGACAGCTTAAAAAATAAGTTAATAGGTGTTCAAGAGTTTTTTCATCAGTCCAATTTAAGGGGCCCATGGGGAAGGGTGAAATTCTGGTAAAAATAATTGAAAGAAAATGTCCTGTCTGACTCACTCACTCATCACGCCCAGCGAAAACTATTAATGTTGGAAACATGAAATTTTGGGAATATGTTCGTTGTATGTCGAAAACGTCAACTAAGGAATGATTTTTGTTTATTCGGGATTTAAAGAGGTGTTAAGGGGGTAAAGGTGCATTTCATTGAATAACGATATCACATGATTTGTTTCTTTGGGGATGTGATATTCGGTATAGAAACTAATCATTAAAAATAATCAGACATATGTCTAAGGGTTTGTCGATGTGATGTATATTATGAGGTGAAAGGGGTGAAAATTGGGGGTTGAGGGATTCTTAACGGAGCGTGTATCTCTGAACGACATAGGCGAAAAAATTTAAATTCGGCGGGAAAAACAGCTTAAAATACAAGTAAATAGGTGTTCGACCGTTTTTTCATAAATCCAATTTCAGGAGCCCTTGGAGAGGGGAGAAATTCTGGGGGGGAAAACAGGAAAGAAAGTGTCCTAAATGATTGACTCACTTAGTCACTCATCAAACTCAGGGGGAAAACAGCTTTAAATAAGTAAATAGGCGTTCGACCGTTTGTTTCATAAATCCAATTTAAGGGGTTCATGGGGAGGGGTGAAATTATCAAAAATAAATGAAAAAATGTCCTGACTGACTCACTCACTCATCATCGCCCAGCCAAAATTATTGGTTGGTTGGTTGGTTGGTTCTTAAGTTTAGGGGCTGCGACAACGCGGTCATGTAGCCCCGTGTACTTTGGGTGTGTGTAGAATCTGTCTGATAACCGGTGTTAATTGTGATGACTGTATTAGTGTGTGTTATCTGTCATTTCAATTTAAGTACTGCAACTTAGAATTTTTCAAATAGTTCCTACTTTTGCCGCCAAGCGCCACCGTCAACGACTACTAGGCTAAGTTCACAACTCAGCTGCTAGACGCCACCGCAGTCGGCTCTTGGCAACGAACTTAGAAACCTAAGAGCGTTGTTTACAATAACCTATCAAATTTAGCTTCACACAGGTGCAATTAGTGGAAGGATCTTTAACATGCCATAAATCTATGACATGGGACCGCCGGCTTTACTTCCCCTCCGAAGGAAGGCATACTGAGGGATTTTTAACGCTCTTAAAAAAATCCGACGGCTTCGGCCGGGTTTGAACCCGCTATCTTGGGCATAGAAGCTCAGCATGCTACCGACTACGCCACCGAAGCCGCCCAAAATTATTAAAATTAGAAACATGAAATGTTGGGGATATGTTCATTGTATGTCGGAAACGTCCACAAAGGAAAGAGTTTTGGATATTCAGGTTCTAAAGAGGAGTTAAGGGGGTAAACGTGCATTTCATTGAATAACAATATCTGACGAGTGGTTTCATTTGGGGATGTGATACTTGGCATACATACTAATCATTAAAAATAAGCTGACACATGTCTAATGGTTTTTCCATGTAGTGTATGTTATGAGGTTAAAGGAATGAAAAGTGGGGGTTGAAAGATTCCTACCGGAGCGTGTATCTCTTAAAAGACATAGGCGAGGAGTTTGAAACTCGGAGGAAATCAATCAGCTTAAAAATAAATAAATAAATAAATAAAATAAATAGGTGTTCGACCGTTTTTTCATAAATGCAATTTAAGGGGCCTATGGGGAGGGGTGAAATTTTGGAAGAAAAACGTCCACTAAGGAATGATTTTTGGATGTTCACTCTCATCGACCAACCAAAACTATTAAAGTTAGAAGAATTACATTTTGGGGATATGTTCGTTGTGTGTCGAAAACGTCTACTAAGGAGGGATTTTTGGATATTCAGGTTCTAAAGGGGTGTTAACGGGGTTAAAACTGCATTTCATTATATAACAATATGACACTCATTCGTTCATTCATTCATTTATTTGCAATGGAGGGTGTGGCCCCCGGAGGCAAATTGGATATACATAACAAATAAATAATTACACATAACAATTCAATAACAATTATACAACAATTAAACTGGAGTATTTACACAAATAGTCAGTCTTTTCTTAAACACACCTATATGTTTGGGAAAAGGCTCTAAGACTGCGGCAGGTAGAGAGTTCCAGTTATCAATGGCACGGTTTACAAAAGAATATTTACCATAATTTGTTCGCTGTGGTCGGCCCTTAACTTTGAAAGGATGATCGCTCCTACCCATGTAAGTAATGTAAGTAATGACGCGAGCGAAGCAAGGCTAAAAATGAGATGGTGTGTGTCTGTGTATTACTCAATCACGCAAGTACCACTGGTCCGATATACGTGAATTTTACATGGAAGTAGCTGATTTACCTGGTTAACATATAGGTTACTTTTGATTAGAATACTTTGCACTATTTAAAGATGGCGACCATTTTAGTGACGTCACTACACCCTTTGGTTTCAAACTCATATTTCCATTTGAAATAAAAAGAGAACGCCAAGAAATAGCAAACTTTTGATGGCATATACGAGGTATAAAATTACATTTTCTATCCGAAAGGTATCTCCAACGGTTAGCGAGTAAAATCTAAATTTGTGCTATAAAACACGGTCAACGCCGAGCGTTGTAGTTGGACAAAATGTTTCATCCTTAATCTCCCTCTGCGCAGCACCTCGCCTATCCCCTATTTTAACTGTCACCTTCACATTTTAATTTATTTATGACGCGTAGCGAAGCACGGGTACTTCAGCTAGTTTTATCATAAAATGCACTACTTATGCAACTCTTCATACAACCACTATCAATTAAAACATCTGTGTACGCCTCGGACACGTTAAATTTAACTATGGGACTCTTACTAACCACCTCCTGAACAATACCTTCATCATTTAGTTCACGTAACAATCCATTTCTTACATTTAGGTCATAGGGTTCCTGTATAAGTGTATGGGCAGGGCATGTTACAGACTGAGATTCTGACCTTACATCGCAGCCTGGTTCGTGTTTAAAGCATTACTACCGCTTGGTGTAGTACTACTCACTACTGCACTGGTCTGGATGTTCTGGGTTGTGTTAACGGTATCTCTCTGTCCGTTATTACCATTGGGCTGATTCCCTCCTTGACCCCTGTTCTGGTTATAATAATTATTATTATTATACCTCCCTTGGTTACCCCTAAAATCATTATTTCGGCCTTGATTTCCCCTGAAATCATTATTTCTACCTTGGTAGTTCGTACCATACCCATTTCCTCTGTACTGGTTTTGCTGATTAACTTATTATTATTACTATTTTGGTTCCCCCTATTTTGGACGCTGGCCCCTTCGCCACTGTTCCCTTGAACTTCCTGGTTCCTATTCTCATTAGGCCTGTTATTATTGTTACCCTGGTTCCTACCGAAATTCTCCTCGTAACCACCTCTTCCCAGAGCATCGAATGTACTCAATAAATTCTCCACTTGTGAGATAGATTTAACATTTTGGATACAGGCAGCTTCTTTGATTCTGTATGGAAAATGTCTTAGTAATAGCCTGACTACATCACTTTCCTCCTTCAAACCATCCAGATATTTACACGTCAATACCTGTCCTAAAAAGTACTCGGTCATAGTGTAGTTTCCTCTCGGGTTATATTTCCCACACACAATTCCCTCACGATGCTGAGACTGAATTACCTCATTCCAAAATTTCTCACGAAATTTAACTTTAAAATCTGAAATATTCTCAAAATTGTCTCTGTAGACAGCAAACCAGTTTCTTGTCTCCCCTACAAACGCTTGCTCTAACTACCATCTTCCAACCTCTCCCCGAATTTATTTTCTATTGTATTCATGAACTCCATTGGACAACCCTGCCGATTACTAAATTTGCCTAGTTCTATTTCCCTGACTTATGCCAGTGGCGTAAAATCCCCTCGAAAAACACGTTACACTATATAACTTACAAAAACCTGTTAGGTACAGAACGAACATGGTGGCCAAGCAAAATTTAAACATTTAAATAGACTTTTCTTGTGATTTAACCATCCGAACACAGGGAACCATGGGAGAGCAAATGTTTGTACACTTTGTAATGTACTGACATTTAATTTAGTTCAATTGTTTACATAACGACATGATGGCGGCTGTGCGAAATTTTAAAATTTAAGTTTTTATTTCTTGTGTCCTAATCATGCGATTGAAGTCAACGTTTGAATAATGAACCCACGCAAAAATCGTCATCTAATAGTACATAACTCAATGGCCTACATATATAAAAATCCAACATGGTGACTATCCGAAATACTTAGACGGTTCTCAATATCTAATAATCTATGACAGCAATCAAACTGAAATTTTGTATGTTGATAAGTTCACCTATGAAAATTTCAATAACCTAGTCATCACAAATACAACATGGCGGTGACACGAAATTTTAATATTTAAATGGACGTTTCTCGCTACTTGACCATCCGAGCGCAGTGAAACTTGGTACAGTAAATGCTTATACAATTTTCAATCCACTGACATCTGATTTATTTCAATTTTTTTTCATAACCTCAAGATGGCAGCTGTGCGAAAATTTAAAATCTCGTTTTTATTTCTTGTGTCCTAATCAACCGATCGAATTAAAAGTTTGAATGATAAACCTACGCAATAACCTTCATGTAATAGTACCCATACATAACTCTATGTCCTACATATATAAAAATCCAACATAGCGACCATCCAAACCGAACGAGTGGAGAGGGTAGGCGAGGCAAGACAGCCGCCGGCTGTGCGCGCTGACGTGTGCTGGCATGAACTGTACAATTTAGAGCGCGCACCGCCAACTTGGAGCTCCCAAATCCCCCCTTAAAAAGGACCAGCGAAAAATTAGACCTCCACTACCTGTTTCAGCGTAAAAAGACCATCACGACTATGTACAAATGTCAAAATTCGCCGTCCGACTTCGTATCGTTCCCTCGTCAGTGGTAACGTTCTCGCTTGATGTGGCCAAGGGTGCAGGATCGAATCCTGGTGCAGTCAGCTGGCAAATGTGAGGGAGCCGTGTCAGTATATTTACTGGTACGTTAAAGATCCCATTCAGGGCAAAATTCCGGCATCCCGGCGTCTCTAAAAGCCGTGGTTAAAACGGGCGTAAAACCAATAATATTATTATTATTATTTGGTCTGCTTCGTAGCGTAGTGACTAGTATTCTTGGCTGTCACCGCGGAGGCCCTATCTCTTTCAAGAGATTTAATTCATGTCTGAGGACTAGAAGGGGGTACACTCAGTCTCGTGAGGCCCATCTGAGAAAAGGTGGGTTTAATTCTCACCTCAGACATCCTAAGAGTGGTGTTCCGCAGTTTCCCAATTCTAATCAAGGCAAATCCCGTGATGGTACCAACATCAAGGCCACGGCTGCCTCCTGCCCAAATTCTAACCCCAATTACAAAACACACACAAGTACAGCCATCACAATGACACGGGTTATCAGTGAGATTCAACACACACACACCTTAAGTTCACGGGGCTACATGGCCACGATGAATCAAGAACATTGGTTCTTAAAATAACTTGAATGTGTTGCGGTAAAATCATCATGTATGACCTGGCGTTGTCCTCAACATCGTGTCCCGCCCAGCAGAAGTAAATAACCTGGCACTCATTTGGATGACATGCTGGGTTAATTTGAGTCCATCTGGAGGACATCCTATCACCATCTCTAACCAGTTCAGCTGGACTGACTGGACCATTATGCGACATGTAGGGAAAAACAGGAAACTTAACCGAGAGAAAGCGGAATTAAAGTGGAGAAATCAGAGATCCACTCCTTGCGTACCGGTACTCGTTTCTTGTGAATTTCACCGTCGTCAACGCTATCTCTATAATAATAATAATAATAATAATAATAATAATAATACGAATAATAATAATACCGGCCACGGATGACAAGAGCGCTAACGTGCTAGCTCGTGCCTCGATGGCATCGGGAGAGCGTGGGTTCGAATCCCACCTCGGTCATCCATAAAATGGTTTTCATGGTTTCTCATTTTCACCACCAGGTAAATGTCTGGACCGTTCCCTTCAACAGATCCACGGCCGACTTCCTTCCAAAATCTCTTTCCTTACCCTTCCTTAATTTGGCCTAGACCCAAGTTAGCGGTAGCCTGTCACCACCCCCAGTTGTATCTCCTGTGTCCAGCTCCCAGACACTGTGTTTGCGATGGTAGAGGAATGATCCCTCGCAGAGTCCGTGGATGAAGCCAAGCTGGGAGGATGAGCGATAAAAATAATAATAAGTTAATGTATGTCTGCCCCTTTTTTCTCGTTTCTACAAGGTCAGCGATTAGGTGAATTAATTTGTATGTGGTGGATGGTTATTATTTCTGGATGCCCTTCCTGACGTCAACCACACAAAGGGAGTTAATTACATAGGCAACGAAAGAAAATGAATGAAACTGGGATTATAAGGAAATGGGCGTGGCCTATTATGAAGTATAGGTTAGTCCCAGCATTTTCCCGGAGTGTAAAATGGGAAACCACGGAAGACCATTTCAAGGACGGCCTACGGTGGGGTTATAACTTACTCGTTTACCGAGTCCGGGGATGGCCTGCCCCCATGGCCTCGGTTCTTAGCTCGCGTAGCTACCCCGGTCAGTCATAATAATTCAACATACACCATGCTATGCTATGTCCCTGGACCCGAAAATGTATCAATAACGACTTCCAGCACACGCCCAAGTACACTGGGATGATGACCAAGATGTACCTATCCCCTAAACTGAATCAGGAACAGTCTTTTAGCAGTGTGCTTTTTCCAACTCTTTGCATCTCCTTATGGCCTCACCACCCACCACATCATCCGAATCATTTCGCTTTCTGTCCTCGCCATCATTCTGGGGCTGACTGTACAGAGTTCCCCTCCGACGCGATGCGACGCGACGCTCCGCAAAGGAAATTGACTTAAATATATTAAACTCCGCTATAAGAAAACATGCAGGCATAATATTAGTATTCACCATCAGTATATCACTTTATAAACTGACGGATTGAAACATCCTGACAAACCAACGGATGGTACGGCTTTTTACTCTCCTCAATTAAAGGATTATACAAATTCACGTTACCTTGAAAGACTTCCATACATACCACAAACATGTTGGTCATCAGACAAACACTACACTACTACCCATCAAACAATACGCAATAAACAATTGCGTAGTAGCTAGCATTCTTGGCTGCCACCGCGGAGGCCCGGGTTCGATTCCTACCTCAGCCATCCTGGTAATGGTTTTCAGTGGTTTTTCACTTCTACTACAGGCAAATACCGGGATGATACCTAACGTAAGGCCACGGCAGCTCAATTACCTCAATTACAAAATACACACACTAGTACAGACATCACAGTTATCAGACAAATTCTACACACACCTAAGTACACGGGGATACATGACCACGATGTCGCAAAGCCCTTAAAAAATCAACAAGCAATAAACGAGGCTCGTACTTGGTCGGATTCTCTAAGTTTAATAAACTCCCTATCAGGTGCTAAAAATAGATTCCGTGAGATATCTGTGTTACATGTTACACAAGAAAAACTGTAGTAAGATCTTCTTGCGGGTTCCAGTCCATTCAGGAATGCCAGGAAGCATATGAGCTGATACGTTAGCTAACGAAGCTACAAACGTTGATTGCGAAAATTTAATTTTATCATTGCTATTCCTTATTCTAAATAGCGAAAAATGAACATATTCAAAAAATATGAAATGAACAATGGCGGTTATCCACCGCAAAGAAACGACCCTGGTTTTCAGAAGATTCATATACGAGAAAACACATTACTAATATCATGAGAATACGCGTACCCATGCATGGAAAGGTACTTTATAGTTTTACGTGACCGTTAATCTCACGATCATCAGCCACGGGACCTCCTATTTACGTGGAATCCGAACCACAGGACATGGCATTTCACTTTGAAAATCTCACATGCATTGACCAGGAATCGAGCCCGGTCCGCCGTGGTGAGAGGCTAACAGCTTGACTGCTGCGCCACTACGCCCTCTCACGCCCCAGAACATTTGCTTCGCATAAATACAGTATATCGGATAGCAACTAGCACATATTGGTTCCATTAATCCCCTGTTATTCCAGTGCAATATGTATTCATATCACAGAGCTAATTCGGAAACTACTAGAGCGAGGCTTTCAATTACGAATTTGTACTGTGAAGAAACTACACTGAGCATTGCTGCCCAAAATTGTCGTGGTTTGGAATCGAACCACTCATCTTTGACTCACTGTATGTGACCTAGCACGCTTGACTACGGAAGAAGGCACAAGAAGAAGAACGTACATGAATTATTTACTGAATTGTTCTAGAGGATTGGGAGACTGGAGGAGGCGTGAAGGAAAGTGGTAACCGTGGCGACGAGACAAGTGATGGCTGATGGGGTCGATAGTGACTCGCCTTAAAGCGGAGAACGTCAAGCAGACAGGGTGTGTCTGTCTATCCATTGATCTCTACTGCAATATGTTACGAAAGGGAAGCCAATTTTTCCGTTATATCAGACGAAGGTAGTCGAGCTTCTATCATCGAGTGGTAGACTGTTGATTTATTTTATAACTAGCTTTCATTACCTGTCAGGCCATATTCCTGTCACTGAAGAAAAGTCCTAGCCTATGGCAGACGAAGGGGAAAAGCCGGACCCCCTAAATCACTAATAGTGGTGTACATTACACTAACTCCTTGTTCCACGAAGAATAAAGCACTTACTAACATTGGAATCTACAGCAAGAAACCTATGTTAGCACATCCTTTGTTGAGCAATACCAGTTGAATTACACAGCAATAAATATAAAATAGTTGCGAAGAGAATAGATCATCCCTACTCCTGACCGGAGACAGAGTTTAAATGTAACGAGCGTATGGACTCACTCCACAGTTTGTGCGAAGTGAATGATGGGCATCGTGTCACATCTTATATGTTTGATTGCTTGAGACACATGCATTAGGACTGTGTTGAGACATTCACGTCAGGGAGGCCTTCTTCTCACATAACGATATTCTCAGATTAGCGGTAGCCCTTCTCACACTTGATCTTGTCTTGTCAAGTCATGGATGCAGATTGTGCAATTGCTTACTTGGATGGAGATGAGGCTTCCCCTTAATATCCTCACTCCTTAGTATTACATAAATAATTTGTAGCCTAATTTTATTCCAGGGGTGTCTTTCAGTTACATACGCATTTTAATGACATTCGCTCCAGTACTTTTGACGCCAACTCGTAACCAAACGACAGACAAAATTTAAACCACGGCAAGGGTTATTATTCACCTCATACTGGATAAATACATCATCATAAATATTATTTCAGTAGTATAGATCCCTCCTGCGGCGCTCACAAGCGACCGATCGTGACAAATGAGCATTCAAATGAAAGAGAATAGGCATTAGCAGTGACGAATTGCACTCTAATTTCTTAGATATATATTATTTCTTGAAAAAAAAAGACTTTAAAAAAATGTACGAAGTGTGCAATTTGCAGATACTGTTGCTGTAGGAAAATACGCTCCATAATTGCTGTCCACTTCACATTTTGGCCGCTGTGACGCCTGTTTCATGTCATTTTAACATTCTGAGATCTTTCTTTTATAATTTTGCATGGATTTCAGAAACAGTAAATCAAAGGAATGAGTACTCAAACCGTATAATTTCATAAATATCGAATAACCGGTGAGTGTTATGATGATCCAATTTTCAGTCATTGCCTTCTCAAGTTAGGGATCGTAGAACTTGGAATTCTAACTGAAATGTAAATAGTGTTCTATAATCATTTGGTTGAAATAAAACCATAACAACCTTTCTCCTTAAGTCTCATTATATACCTATTGGGGAAAGTGTGGTTTATGAACATGCGAGATTTCTTGCACGGGTCCTCTAGTAATAATAATAATAATAATAATAATAATAATAATAATGTTATTGGTTTGACGTCCCTTTTAACTACTGAGGCTTTTAGAGATGCCGGGATGTCAGAATTTTTCCCCGAAGGGGAAATCTACCGACGCTGCTCCCTCGCATTTGTGCAATCTCAAATGCCGACTGGACTGGGCCAGGATTTTATCCTGCAACCTTGGGCACAGCAGGCGAGAACGTTACCGCTGCGCTGCGCCACGCAGCCAGTCGGGATATATACAAAGTCTCAGCCAAAATGTAAAAATGTTCCGAGGGAAAGATAACGGTACTTTATATATGTAGATATTATAGGCTTAAACACACATCCATGGGAAAAGGGGAATATCGGAGTGTATAATATTAATTTTATCATTGTGAGGTTTGAAACCATTTTTCAGTGTTGCCTAAGTAAACAAAAGTTTGGTGCTTTTCAGTCGGTCAACACGAATCGTTAATTTGGTTGCTATGTCAGCAATACTTTGTGAAACTACGCAAAGAACTGGCCTCGTGTATTAAAGCATGTGGCGAAAGGGACTGCTACACCCAATTTAATGCAGAGATCAATGGATGTGTCCTGTTCCTGTAGCACGTGCACTCATGGCGCGTAGGCCTATATGATATTTCTAGCCTTTGGAAGATCAAACCCGTACCACAGGCCGGAATGGTAGGAGCACATTACGACGAAGTCCGGAAATTACAGATTAACTGCTTATACATTTTCCTTTTAGGCAATTTCAACTGATTTGTACAGTACGTAATAATTAGGTGTAAGTTAATCGAAACAAAACATGTAATAATAATAATAATAATAATAATAATAATAATAATACTAATATTTTTAAATCTCTTACCTTCCCAGTTCGGCTTCACTCATGGACTCTGCAAAGCCTACGCATCTTCTACCGTCACAAGGACGGCATCTTGGAGCTGAACACATTTTGTCGACAGATAAATCTGGGGAGGGTGACAGGCCGATCGCTCAGGGTACCGCTAACTTGAGCCTAATTAAGAAAGGGTCAGGGAAGGGATTTTGGAAGGAAGACGGCCGTGGACCTGTTGTAAGGAACCGTCCCGACATTTGCCTGGTGGTGAAAATGGGAAACCACGAAAACCATTTTCAAGACAGCCGAGGTGGGATTCAACCCACGCTCTCCCGATGCCAGCAAGCCACGAGGTAGCGCGTTAGCGCTCTCGGCCACCGTGGCCGGTAATAATAATAATAATAATAATAATAATAATAATAATAATAATAATTTGTTGATTCTTTTAGAAGCGTTGCGACATCGAGGACATGTAGCCCTATGTTCTTGATGTGTGTGTAATCTGTCTGATAAACGGTCATGGCGTTGTCAGTAGTAGTGTACAGTACTCGTATTCGTAATTGTCCCGAATTAGAAGTGGGAAACCACACGGAAAACCCATCTCTAGAATGGTTCAAGTGGTAATGAGTCTGGGTGAACTGAACACTCACTATGGCTCGGTAGACGAGTGGTTCAAACCCCACCGTTGGCCGTCCTTGAAATGGTTTCCCGTACTTTCAACTCCAGTCACGTATCGTATACTGAGGGGCATGGTGGTGCTTTTCTCTCTCCGGGTTCGATTCCCGGTTAATGCATGTGGGATTTTCGAAGTGAAATGTCACTGCCTGTGGTTCGGATTCCACGTAAGAAGGAAGGCTCGTGGCTCGTGATCGCAAAATTAATGGTCACTTAAAACTACAAGCTTGCTTTTACGTATCTTAAAACAGACCCCACCCATTTCCTTCCTACAACCTGCTCAGTTTGAAACATCTTCATTCACCTCATGATGAGGTTAGTGTCAGGAAGGGCATCTGGCCATAAAAATCATCTGCCAATATGAAAATCCTTGCAACTCATTCCTGGCATAAAAGAAACGGGAGAACTATGGAATATTTATTTATTCATTTATTTATTTATTAATTTATTCATTCATTTATTTATTAATTTATTTATTCATTCATTAATCTATTCATTTATTTATTCATTCACATTTATTAATTTATTTATTCATTTATTTATTCATTCACACTTATTTATTTATTTATTCATTCACACTTATTAATTTATTCATTCACACTTATGCATTTATTTATTTATTTATTTATACATTCACATTTTTTCATTTATTTATTCATTTTTTATTCATTCATTAATCTATTCAATTATTTATTCATTCTCACTTATTCATTTATTTGTTTATTCATTCACATTTATTCATTTATTTATTTATTCATTAATTTATTTATTCATTCACATTTATTCATTTATTTATTTATTTATTTATTCATTCACATCTATTCATTTATTTATTCATTCACATTTATTCATTTATTTATTCACATTTATTCATTTATTTATTCATGTATTTATTTATTCATTCACATTTATTCATGTATTTATTCACTTATTTATTCATTTATTTATTCTTGTATTTATTCATTTATTTAATCATTGACATTTATTCATTTATTTATTACCGGGTGAGTTAGCCGTGGTGGTTACGGCGTGGCTGCAGGCAGTCGCTCACATCCGGGAGACGACGAGGTTCGAATCCCCCCGCCGGCAACCTTGAAGATGGTCTTCTGTGATTTCCCATCTTCCTTCCAGGCAAATGTCGGGGTTGGTCCCTAACTATAGGCCACAGCCGCTACCTTCCAAATCCTCGTCTTTACATTCAAACTTTCCTCCCCCGACAACACTACACAAGCGACGGTACTTGTTGCTCACCCGATGGGTGTCCGCATAGAAGCAGCTACAAACTCTGGCGAGCCGAACATGTCCTCGGACACTCCCGGCACTAAAAGCCATACGCTGAAAAAATGTATTTATTTATTTATTTATTCATTTTTTATTTATTCGCTTATTTATTTATTTATTTATTTATTTATTTATTTATTCATTCATTCACATTTATTCATTTATTTATTTATTTATTTATTCAATCACATTTATTCATCTATTTATTAATTCATTGATATTTATTTATTCATTTTTTATTTTTTTATTTATTCACTTATTTATTTATTCATTCACATTTATTCATGTATTCATTTATTTATTTATTTATTTATTCATCTATTTCTTTCTTTCTTTCTTTCTATCTTTCTTTCTTTCTGTCATTCTTTCTCTCTGTCATTCTTTCCCTCTTTCTTTATTTGAAAGCCGACCTTCACTAATTTTCCTTTCCCAGGGTTCGATTTCTGGGTGAGACGGTCTAGCTGTACTGTAGTGAGGTTTATGTTGGTAAGGAGCTCCAAGGTCGGAAAGTGAACACCTATGAGGGTAACTGTTACAAATGGCCCATGGGAGGTTGTAATCAGGAAGATGACTCATTCATAAGAGTGTTTACGAGTGTTAAAGGGCCATGACAGCTGTGAGAGCAAGGAGTGGGCTACCAGCTGGCGAGCACTGAACTGCTAGCCTCAATGTCATCATCTCTATTCCCGTCAGGAGTGGGCGAGACCGACAGGGGCGTGGTGTGTCCCATGGGTAGGATGTAAAGTAATGGCAACAACGCTATAATTTGTTGTATATCGCTGTGTATGTCTGATAACCTGTAAGATTTGACGTGGGTGTGGGCGGCACAGTGGTCAAGCTGATTGCCTTCGACTAGATGGATCTATTTCGATTCCCGATTATGCCTTTGGGATTTTCGAGGTGAAATGCCATGTCGTGTACTTCGGATTCCACGTATGATAACGGGTTCCACGAGATTAATGGTCACGTAAAACTACCAGTTTCCTGCTAAGGCTGCACTAATGTATAAAAGGAAGGAAGTTTGTAGTTTTACGTGACCGTTAATTCTTCAACCATGAACCACATGACCTCTATTTTGCATAGAATCCGAACCACAGGACGTGATATTTCACTTCGAAAATCGCACAATCATTGACCGGGAATGGAACACGGTCTACCTTGGTGAGAAGCAAGCAGCTTGACCAGTGCACCATCATGCTTCCTTAGTACCAATGTGTATATTTGTAATTCAGACTGGAATTTGGAAAAAGGAGGCTGTGGCCTTAGAGAGTTTACCATCCCAACATTTGCCTGGAGTAGAAGAGGAAAACCACCGAAAACCACTTCTAGGTAAGAATCTAACCTACATCTCGATTCCGCTTCAGGAGACTGAGTGTAGCCCGTTCTAGCCCTCAGACCAAAATTAAATTTTGTGGTAGAGTCGGGAATTGAATCCAGGGCTTTTGGGTCTGGAGTCTAAATATTTACTTGGGGACTATGCGCTATAACTTGTATATGGTTATGTTGGCTGAGGACATACATTGCTTAAGTGCAGGGGCATATAGATTTTTATTTGGGGGGGGGGCATGAAATAGCCCCCAAAAGAAAAGGGGGTCCGGAGATCCTCGTAGGGAATTTTATAATTTGGTGAAAAATAATGAGTATTAAGGCTATCTGGCATCACTTTTTCCACCAATTTGTTGTGATGTTTTATGTTTGGTTAATGTCAAACACAACTAAGACCATTTTATGATACTTTTTATTAATACAATCATCTTGCTCACTTGATAGTAATTAGATGGAAAGCATGATCATAACTATTTTGATTTACAACTTACACTATAAAGTCAAGGTTTCTTGAAGCATTACCAAATCGGTTTATAACTGCATCGTTAGTGATTTGTATGTCTCTGTGAATAGATAAAAATGCTAGACCGTTGAGTCTGTTTTCAGGAGTAGAATTCCTTAAGTGTGTTTTCAACCTACTCGTACCCAAACTCCGTTAGCGGTAGCTACAGAGACAGGCAAAATTGCCAAAAGTTTGATAAGGGTATAAAGGTTATGGAAAATAATTTTTGTCATACCCTTCAAGGGCACTTGTTGCTGTTATTAGTAGGTTCTTAAGAGCGAAGGCACTGGAGAGTAATAAGAGGTTATGTTGTTCTTACACATAAGATCAGAGCAAACTGATTGGCACACTGTTTACATTGCGCTACCGTCTGCAACGTTGCCATATGTCGCTTAGTAACAATAGTAGGGTACATGATAAGTATATTGGTTTATAGTGTTTTAATTCATAAACAAATGTTATATGTGACAAAATTTCGGGGACATGCCCCTGCTTCAGTGTACTCTTCCCTACTTCCTACCACACCTGTGAAAGGCGTCGTACACCGTCGCGTCGCGTATTCATTTCTGTCGATGTTCCATAATGACCATACTATGCCAGTGATGGTGTCGTATATGGTGTCGCAACGGGGTGCTTTCATTTTTGTGAAGACGACTCATATAAGGTGAATACGGTGGATGTTCCAGTACCTCCCATGGCCAATCCATCATGGCGTTAGCAGTGTAGCACCAAGCATTGTCATGTAGGATGATGGAACAGGTATAGGATTTTCAAAATTATCAATTACGTCCATTGGTTTGGATTCCTCACAAAAAGGAGGTACCGTGATGTATGACTGCAAGATTAAGAGATATATACAACTAAGCTACAAGCTTGCTTGCTTGCTTGCTTGATTAAGCACCTCAACGGAACAACAGCAACAACAGTGTAAATAGAGGTCAATGTTCTCTCTACGTTGAACATGTGGCGAGGAATTAAGGTCGACATCTGACCCCGAAGAGAAAGTGGAAATGCTCTCACGATTTGGACTACGATAGGCCTCCTCTATGTAGCAGCTCAAGATCACGCAGTGTGAGAATGCAGTCGTTTTTGTACCCCATGGCGTAGCCGAGTGCTTTAAATCGCGCACCATGACCGTGATGGGGAGCTGCAAATAAGTCTGGAGATCAGGGGTTCGAATCCCGGCTATGTTGAATGTGGCTCTCCTCGGATCTTTCCACATTCCCTCCAGGTAAATGCCATGATGGCACCCTATTTCAAGTCCCCATCTACGGCCGTAAAAATTGCAACTGCACTTATTACTACAGCCACCACAGAAACATAGGTTATCAGAGAAATTGAATACACACCGGAATATATGGGGCTGATGACCAAAATATCCCAATCTGCCAAAACGAATGACTACAAGGCTTGGTAGTTATTGTAGGACAAATCTTAATAGAAATTATTAACACTTTCATAGACTTTCTTCATGTGTGACTTCGTGGCTCAGTGGGTTCCGAAGAGTCCCGGGTCATTACTCCCCTCGCTCGTTGACTGGGTGTTTGTGTCGTCTTCATCATTCATTTCATCCTCATCACGACATGCAGGTTCCCTACCACTCTAATGACCTGCACCAAGCCTCGTTATTATACCTAGTTTCATGCCGTGTGGCATTCAGGATATTTTTCACATATTCCAGTAATTGGGATTACTTGGTGTTGACCGACTGAAGAGTTGTAGCATCATTTATCAACTAGCGGACCCGTGCGAGAAATCTCGCATGTTCATAAACCACACTTTCCTCAAAAGGTTTATAATGAGACACTTAAGGAGAAAGGTTGTTATGTTTTTATTTCAACCAAATGATTATAGAACACTATTTATATACATTTCATTTAGAATTCCAAGTTCTACGTTCCCTGACTTAAGAAAAATTGGTTCATCATAACACTCACCGGTTATTCGATATTTATGAAATTATACGATTTGAGTACTAATTCCTTTGATTTACTGTTTCTGAAATCCATGCAAAATGATAAAGGAAATACCTCAGAATGTTAAAATGACATGAAACAGGCATCACAGCAGCCAGAATCTGAAGTGGACAGCAATTATGGAGCGAATTTTCCTACAGCATCAGTATTTGCAAATCGCACACTTCGTACATTGTTTCAAAAGTAATTTCTTAAAGAAATTATAGATATTTATGAAAGTATAGTGCAATTCGTCACTGCTAATGTCTATTCTCTTTCATTTGAATGCTCATTTGTCACGATCGGTCGCTTGTGAGCGCCGCAGGAGGGATCTATACTACTGAAATAATATATATGATGATAAGGCAGCACTGAAAATTAGCTTCTAAGCTCTCTGCACGATTCAATGCCTTCGACAACAGCGTCGACTAATATTAGAAATATTCTAAAATTTATCATACTGGTAAGATTATTTTGTAAATCACATGCAGCTGAAAACCAATTTTTTCTTTGACTATGGAATTTGAGAAACACCCCCATGTGTATCTTTGCTTTATTTCCAGGTTTCGGCGAGTGACCTAGGGAAAATGACAGAAGTCTCGGAGGATATTACAGTTGAAACCATTACTCTTGATGAAGCTCTGCCTATAGAAGGGGTAAGCTTTTATCCATGTGCTAACCTCAATTAAGTCACTACTAACTAATTTTGCACCCCGAGTTTTCGGATTATTTAACACATTGACCTGTAAAATGTATTTAATACATTCGTATCATTGTCGATACAACGCAGGGATAGTATTTGTACGCGGCATTCAACCTTCCGTACGATGTACAGTGTAAAGTCATCCTCGTACTAAAATATCCAGTGTTTGAGGGAGAATATCTAAATATTCTGAAATTTCAGATCGAATCTATGTTTATGTACCCCTCGAAGACGAAGACGACGCATTATCCACCACGAGTGCCGTCGGATTTGGTCACAATAGAATCAAACTACTGTAAATGACAAGACTGGTCTTGTTGTTTGATGCTAGCGATCACTTCAACTTCATAAACATTATCTGACTCTGATTGATTGACTAAACGATTTATTGACTGATCGATCGATTGATGTTTGTATTAAGTAGCTTAGTTAAAGACCGGGAAATCAGGAAACGTAGTTCACAGGTCGAAAGAGTTTCAGCATTGAAAGACATCTTGAATTGACCAGGGAGCGTCGGGCAGGAAAGACAGTTGCCTGGTATAAGGAATTGCTAGAAGGTGTAAATTCTTAAGAGATTAAGTGACATTTGTTGTATAGGCTACAAAAAGTCCTCCTTTGCGGTTAAATACGTGGTTTTTGGACCTCTTTTAAGGTATTTTTTTACCATTCGTTAGCAAGGTTTGAGGCATACGAGGATTTTCAGTCTTGGTGCTTTGTTTTTGTAAGAATGTTGTTATCGTGCTTCTTGAAATCAACAGCTTGCACGGGCCGCGCCCATAACACTTTCAGTAGACGAGGAGATGTTCTTTGCCTGTTTTTTTTTTCTTTCGGGAGTGGGGGGGGGGGGGGGGAAGTGTACCCGCACCCCCCGCGTGGCAGCCGACCTTACTACTGCTGCCTCCGACATGCAATTAATCTACGATAGTAGAAGAGAAAGCATAGGGGTGATGGATAGGAAATGTCGTAAGGCTGCCAGTCCCATTGCAGGCGCAATCTACCTGGCATCATTAAGGATGTTAACATAGGTATATAAATATGCACATATGCATGGGTTGGTTTTTTAGTTTTGGCACCAATGCTTCAGTGCCAAGTTGCAACAATGTTGGGCGCTGCCACTTTTACCGACGGTTGCTGCCCTGCATCCCCTCCCTCAGAGCACATGACCTCGCCCGTCCTCACCACCGCTCGTGCGCAGTCGCGCCTGTTAGATGAGTAGTGTGAGACCAGCGCTCGCGAAAGACAAGTCACAATGTTTTCCAAGCAGGAGCAGAGAACGTGGATAAAAATTCAGTGTGCTAGGGGTCGCACTGCTAAAGAGTGTCACCGAGGATTGCAGGAAGCGTGCGGTGCAGCTGCGTTACCGTTCAGAACGGTAGCAAGATGGGTTGCAGCCTTTCGAGATGGGCGCGAACGTGTGGAGCACATGCCTCGATCTGGTCACCCACCAGTAAGTGATGGCAATGTACAGATGGTGTCCGCGTTAGTAGAGGTGGATCGGAACGTAACGATTCGTCAATTAGAGCAAGACACCGGACTGGCGCATTCAACTCTCCTCCACATCCTGAAGGACTTACTGAAAATGAGGAAGATTGCGTCCAAAAGGGTTCCGCATGACTTAACCGACATGCACAAATGGCTGCGATATGACGCTTGTCGTATGCACTTGCAGCGTTATGAGCACGAAGGAGAGGCCTTCTTACGGCGTATCATAACCATTGACGAGACGTGGGCCAGATCTTATGAGCCACAGTTAAAACGCCAATCGAACGAGTGGCGGCACCACGGATCACCACGGAAACAAACAGTTCGACCAACCCCCACCAATGTGAAGGTAATGTTGATTCTTGCCTATGATTGGGATGGTGTGATCATTCACCATACTGTTCCCCGAGGGCAAACCGTTAATGCGGCGTACTATTGTTCGTTTCTGCAAGACCATCTCCGAGGAGCTCTGAGAAGGAAACGGCGCCACCACATGGTTACACCGCCCATCGTTCTGCATGACAATGCTAGGGCACACACAGCAGGCGTTGTGTCGGCATTGTTGGATCGCTGGGGCTGGGAGGTCCTCTATCACCCCCCACCCATATTCTCCCGACATCAGTCCCTGCGACTATGATCTCATCCCGAAGATGAAGATGACAATGCGTGGGGAGCGCTTCCGTACCATTGAAGACGTTAAACAGGCTGCCGAGCGCTCTCTTCGTACCATCAATAGATTGGGCAGTGCTAACGGGATCCAACGACTTCCGCATCGCTGGGAGCACGTTGTACGCAACGGTGGGGACTACATCGAGGGCCTGTGAAACTTGGAACCATCTGAGTTATTAATCCAGTTATAACTAAGGTGCCAAAACTAAAAAACCAAGCCATGTAGCCTATATGGGTTGAAGAAGGGCCAGGGAAAAACCGAATAGGCAGAAAGAAAGGTTGCCTGTCCGTAAAAACCTGGCAGGTTGGTGATAGCCACATGCAAGGAATGTTGGATGGATATGAATGGGTTATTGTTAGTATTGGGAGAAGGTATCATGGACCAGTTCATGTCCAACTTCTCGCCTGGTCCGTCATCCGGGGAGTCAGGTTAACCCAGCACTGCTATGTCTAGCGCGGGCCTTTCCGGCTACCAAGTTATCAATTTCTGACAATTCTGAATGACTACTTCTTGTTGTGTCCACGTGGCGTATGCAACATGAAATTACGCAACACAAATAAACACTGAAGAAAGACAACTGACAACTCCGTCTCAGATTTCCAGGCCGTCCTTTGAGATGCTTATTGTTAGCATACAGAGAATTTTGGTACTGCGAGGTTTCGCTGAGCAGCTTCTACAATCCCTGTTGTCAAGTACAGTATATACCAACAAGATTGGAAATGCCCATCTCCACTACCATCATAGTACTTTGTTAACTTCACCACAGGAGTGTTAAGAGCTCTGCGTATCCGTCCCATATTCCTGCCCGAGCCAGCCCCACCCCATCCTGCTTTGAAGCTAAGGTCATCTTGCGACGCGCCGCGCCGCGCTGCTGCACCGTCCCGGCCTGCGTTGTCCGATAGGACGACTGGCGCGTCCCGCGTGCAATGTGATTGCCGGCAGGTAGGTATTCTTTCCAGACTCTCTGGGCTATGGCGGAGAAATTAGGCAACCATTAAGGGCAAGGACTTATGTTATTTAACACAAAAGAAATATATTACTACGAGCTTTAAATTATCCCAAACATTTTGTTTAATATAGCCTTTAATGAAATAATATTCCGTGAATAAGCTATAAGGAACCAATTAGTGTTCCTTAGACATTACAACATGTAGATATTTTCATGAGGCAAACCTGAGAAAAGGTGGGTTTGATTCCCATCTCATCCATCCTGGAAGTGGTATTCCGTGGTTTCCCACTTCCACTCCTGGCAAATGCCAGGATGGTTCCTAACTTAAAGCCATGCCCACCGCCTTCCCAATCCTCGGCTGAATTAAAAATACACACACTAATACAGACACCACAATTACGCAGGTTATCAGACAAATTGTATATACACACACACTCAAGTACACGGGGCTAAATGACCACGATGCCCAAGCCCCTCAAATGAAACAACAACATGTCTCTTATTAGTATACTACATCTCTGCCTTACAAGTTAGTACACGTTAAATAGAGCGCGCTGATGCCAGATTTACTCCATATACAAGGTTGGGCGAGGTCAGGCACATGATGTCTGAAAAGAACTTATACAGGCGTAAGTTTAGTTAAAAATCTAGACATTTCTGATATACTTCTTTTCATAATATATTTGTTTGTTTGGATATAATTGGCAAATAAGGCGAGAACAGAAACAGTTCTAAGATTCTACAAAACAATGACTATCCCAACCCTAATATACAGTATAGCTCGGAAATATGGGTATTGTCAGTGTGAGAAAATAACAGGATACAGGCAACGGAAATGAGTTTGATGCGTCCTCTGGGTGGCTTTACACATACACGTTTGTGTACCTAACGTTATAAACACCATTTAAAATTACCGAACATCTTGGTACCAACGTTTATTAAGAATGTCAAGTTCTCGGCTACCTGCACAAATCTACTCTTACGAAGCAAGTGGTAGAAGGAGAATTGGTAGACTAAAGAAGAGATGGGTGAACCAAATACATTTGGAGACGGAACAGGCTTGATGGCATAAACCGTGCAGTTTAGGCTATAATGATGATGACAGTGATGATGCATATAATTGTACCTCATGCCCTACAGATCGAACGACAGCATAATATGTATGTGATACACCAAAGTTCAGCGTGAATTAAATGCTCACATTATAAAAATTTTAATCTTTGTTTTTGACGAATATAGTCTAATAGTATCATAATGTGATTTGTATTTCATTATTCACGAATATCATATTAATAATAAGTTCTAATATTCCCATTTCTCGACTATAACAATACCAGGAAAGTAGCAGATGAAGTACATCGCATACCTTTAGGTAGAATAAGTGCGCGAACTTATGAATGCTATCTGATAATGAGCTCCGGTTTTACTTATTTCAGGCATTTATTTTTTATGTTCTCGCTTAGTCACCAACGTACATTCAATAACAAAGTGTCATAGGAGCAAGCAAGTATGCTCCATGTAGAATGGCACATATCTTAGCAAGGAAAACCTTTACCCTCGAAGACATAAGGCTTAAGGAGTCGCTACCAAATACAGTACAGGCTTTTACAAGGAAAAAAGGAAACAGAAGGAGAAAGAGATAGACGGGACAGACGCCATGATAAATAAACAATGGACCAACAGTAACCAAATACAAAAGTACGAAATCATGGGACCCACGATTCACGGATTCCACCATAAAATGTGTGTAAATACAAAATATCATCCAGTAAATGAACAAAGTATGTGCAAAATATGTGACGACAAAAAGTGCGAACTTGACCATTTCAATCAGTGCAAAAACAGGACATGATCTTATAAAATCAATGAATGCTCATTCGAGTGCAACTTTGATCTTATTAATAGATATTGTAAAGCCATTCGGCTTTTCCGTGTTGTCATTCAAGAATTTCCAAGTACAGTAAAGCCCCGATTATCCACGAGTGGGTGATCCGTGACGAGTGCCGCGAAAAATAGAATTGAATTACGAACCTGAACCTTCTCTCAACAGATGAAGTTTTACAACCTATGGACCACGCAGTCATTGCAACCATGAACAAAGCATAAAAAAACAAAGTTATTGCTGTCAAAAATCGAAGAAGGCTGCGATCTTAAACAATTTTGGAAGATTTATACAATTCTGGATATCATTTACGAGATTGCGTCTGCATGGGATTACATCAAACCCTCAACACTTGTTAAATCATGGAGAAAACTCCTTCCGCGTATCGAAACAAATGTCAACCAAAAAAATTGTGAAGAAGAGGTATGCCGACCGCTACACTTGTCGACTGACTTTTTTAAAGGAGTAACTGAATATTTTTTTGTTTACAGTTCTGTTTTACTATTTTTTATTTTAAAGTTTTTGTGTTTACTCTCTTTATTTAGTGACTTACACGTAGAGTATTTATGCTTAAATACAGTAGACTATATTGTTTCGAGTATTTTTATTTTTTCCGCGTTATCCGCGGTGTCCTTGCCACTCAATTCCGCGGATAATCGAGGCTTTACTGTACCTTTTATTCTTTTAAACATCGTTTTTTCTTATGTAAAATCTCTGCTCAGGAAAAGGGTGTTTCCACTATCAACACCAGGCAATTAAAAACATCTTGATCTATTTTGACGATTCTTTTTTAATCCATCACGTGATCAGATTTTTATCTGCATAAATAAATATATATGCATGCCAAAATAACGTAGTTGTGAAAATTAGGCTTTGTATTTATTATTTATTACTTCTAATTTTGCATCATGAGAAAGAGCCGAAATTTCTCTGTAAGACCACGCAATCATTACATTCGATTTTTCACTGTGCATTATTGGGAAATAGGCAACATCGCGGGGATAGAAAGGGACGAAGATATTTGCAGTATGCTGTATATGAGTGCGAGTGAGAGGAAAATACGACATACTGTCTTATACGCACTATAGTTAGGGTGACCGCGGCGGAGATCACTGGAATCCCTGTTGGAGTGACACAGCTAATCTCACTCATTGTCCTTTCCCTTCCACTCGGCTCCCTTTGATCAGTCACCCTCTGACCTACATAGCGCGATGTTGCTGTGCTCAGACTGTTATTAGTGCAGGAGTGACGGGCCACTTGCATTGTTGGCTACCATCCCTGGGGCCGGGGCTTGAATCCCGGTTCTCTCAAGAAATGAGGGCTAGGGTACTCTTAGGTTCGTGAGAATAACGAAGTGGATCTTTGGTTTGATTCCCACCTCAGCCAGCCTAGAAGTGGTTTTCTGTGGTTTCCCTCTTCTATTTCAGGCAATTGCCGGGATGATTCTCAAATTGAGGCCACGGCTGCCTCAATTACAAGTGCACACGCCATTACTGAAACCACAATAACACACGTTATCAGAAAAAAATCCTCACACACACACAAGTGCACGATGCCCCAGCCCCTTAATGAAAACAACAACAAAAATCAACCAAAAGTCCTGTTAACGTTCTTAGACCATGTGTTGCAACTAACTGCAAGGTCTAAGAACGTTAACAGGACTTTTGGTTGATTTCTGTGCTTCTTCTGTAACTACTTCCCCGTGTACGGTGTACTTAGGTGTGGGTAAGATGTATCTGATAAACTGTGTTATTGTTCTGTCTGTAGCAGTGTGTGTAGTTGTAAATCAGACTAGAAATTAGAAGGAGGCTGCCCTGGTCTTATGCTAGGAACCATCCTGGCATTTACCTGGATTTGAAGTGGGAAACCACGGAAAGCTACTTCCAGGATGGCTGAGGTGAGAATTGAACCCACCTCTCCTCAGTTCTCCCAACTGATACGAGACACAGACAATAAGGCATTCTGTTGGCGTCCTTCACAAGAAAGTATGCAACCGCACCATTTTTTCTTGCCCTCAATGTAGACATATAGCCATGCTGGCCCGCGGTGCTAAAGCATCCTCTCAAGGTGGCAGACACTGGCAGGTGCCTCGTGACAAGTTACATATTGTGGAAACACACATCTTTTTTCCACACTGCTGGTATCCACTATGGTCTTTAAGACAGACGATTTGGGGGGATTCGTAAGACAATTGAATTGCATATGTGGGTATTTATGTCTACCCCTTAATATTTCCGTTTTCAACGGGGTCAGGGATGAGATGCGATGAAAGTCTATGTGACGGGTGTATTTTTTACGTCCGGATGTCCTGACGCCAACCTCATGAGAAGAGTTAATGAGATGAAATAAATGAAGATGAATGAAACTGGGTAATTGACTGGAAGGAAGCGATCGTGGCCTATGAGAAGGTACCGTCCCGGCATTTGCTTGAAGTTAAAAATGGTAAACCAGTGAAAACCATTTCAAGGATGGCCAACAGTGGGGTTCGAACTCACGTCTACTGAGTTCGCAGATACCTTGGCATCATGAACTAGTGCTGCGCGTTAGCGAGCGTAGCTACTGTTGCCGGTAATTTAATTATATATATATATATATAATTGTAACGATAACGTTGTTCCTTTTTTTTTCGTAATTAACGGTAGGTGTAATGTAGTTACATTTTACCCAACCCTGGTATGATCCCTCTACCATGGCTTAAGATCCCAACAACGTCAGTTTGTGTGTTACTGTAGTTTTTGCGGCACTAACCAATCAAATTCATAATATATGTTTTTCTTTAAACCAATGTACTCAAATGACGTCACTTGCATTCTAGGCAGAGGAATGTAGCCGCTGATAACGTGGCGCCTCGTTGTCTAGCTGAGAATCAGCGATATCTGCGTTCCCAAAAATATTGCGCCATAACTTCCTACTCGTCTTACTGAGTGCGTAATGGGCCGATAACTATAGCGCTGAGTGGCGCAGTCGGTTAAGCGTTTGCTTTCAAAACACGGATAGTGGGTCCGATGCCGGGTCAATTCTATAAGGCTGTGCTCGGTATATTTACTGGCACGTTAAATATTCCCTCCAAAACAAAATCCTGATATCCAGGTGTCTCTAAAGCCACTCCACTCCAGGACTGACCCGGGATCGGACCCACTATCCTGAGTTTTGAAGGCCAACGCTTAACAGACTGCGCCGCTCACGTCAGCGCGATAGTTTAAACTCTGGTTTAAGGGTTGGAACGGCATGCATGTAGTCTTGTGAGCACAACTGAGAAGAGAAGTGGATTCTATCTTCTTTCTAAAAATATACACACATCAAAAAAGTTTTGCATATTGCTGGCCAAGAGTCGTAGTGGTCTCAAACCCATTAGTTGCTTTTGCGTGCGTGTATATCGACTGTGTACACTCGCCTGTGTCAATGAGGATAGATCAGTGCGAGTGTGAAAGCGATCCGGTGAACGTATGCACGACCAATACATCAGAGACAGATACCAACAGGTAGGAGGTAGTGCAATGTATTGGGGTTGCATCATGTATGGTCGCAGAACCCCTCTTGTGTACATCCCTGGGCGTATGACAGCCATACGTTACAGGGATACCATCCTATCACCCGTAGTGAAAGGCTATGCTGACAATTTCGGCCCAAATTTCACTTAAGTGGACGATAACGCTCTCCCGACAGAGCTGGCATTGTCAATGCCTTTCTTCAGGAGAATGGTATTCACAGAAAGGAATGGCCTGCCTATGCTCCCGATCTCAATTTTGTAGAGAAGGTGTGGACACTGCTTAATAAGTGAGCCCGTCCTCACTTTCATCCCCACTGTTATCCATGGCAATATGCAAACCTTTTATTGATGTGTGTAAAGGAGATTTTCTTGGCATCCAGCCTTCAGTTTCCAGCAAAATTCAGACCGAATCGTTATGGTCTCCAAGAGAAAATACCCTGCGACGCCTAGAGCGAAACGGGGTCAACGTCATAGAGGGGGTTGGGTTATAATAAGATAAATTAGAAAATGGTGATAACGAAAAGTACGTTGGTATTAAAATCTATCGGGGACTCCCTCTCAAAGTTATAATTATCTAATATTAGGCCGGTAATAATTTACAGTAACTTTAGTATAAACACATTGGAGCATCGATTCCTGATGTATACTGTATTTGCAGAAATTGCAGATCGGGACATACTCAGTAGTACCCGTCCTTTGCTAATATATACACAGTAGTTTACATTATTTATGATACGGTGCACACGTGCTATTTAAGCACAATTGTATACCCTCGCATTATTATACCGCAGAATGTTTGTAAATGCATATTGTTTATTAAGTGCCTAGGAGTAAATGATATACGTAAGAAGAAGTGAAAATCAATCGTAGGATGTCTATCGAAATTACTATTGTTGCTAATTCAATCGTGGTCATGTAGCCCCCATGTACTTGGGTGTGTGTAATTTGTCTAATAACCTGTGTTGTTGTGATGGCTGTATTAGTGGGTGTATTTGCAATTGCGACTAAGATTTGGGAAGGAGGTGGTCGTGGTCTTAATTTAGATACCATCCCGGCATTTGCCTGGAGTATAAGTGGGGAAATCACGGAAAACCACTTCTAGGATGGCTGAGGCGGGAATCGAACCCACTTCTTTTCAGTTCTGCCTCATAAGGTAGAGTGCACCCCGTTCTATACATCAAACCATTGATAAATTTCTTGGCAGAGCTGGAAAATCGAACCCGGACTTCTTGGGTGACAGCCATGAATGATAGCCATTGCGCTATGGGGTGGTTAAGGATTGCCAGGTCACATTGCGCATCAAGGTAAGATTGTGTTTCCAGATTGACAGGCACGTATCTGGGAGAGGTTTAGTCAGGGGATATATCCTCCTCTGAAAAGTCTGGTTCGTCACCACGACCCTGGAGCTAGACCTTCACCTTAAATTACTTTCTGGCACGTGCCTGCAGAGTTAGGTTACAGTAAAGAACGCATTCAAAGTGAAAATTGATCTGAAGCTATAGAACGGTACAATGTGATAAAAATCGAGAGTTAATTATAATTTACTGCTATAGAATACGTAGGAAATGCCGTCGAATTAGGGGCTCTACTTATGTTAATCCGTTGAAATGACTTTCGTCGAAGGTATGTTGTAAACACTATTGTTATCAAAAGTACCTGTTCCAAGAATATAAGGAATTTTGTGCGGGGCTGCACGTTCCAAACAATTGAAAGACGTACTGTACTGGCCACATTGCCGTTCATCCCTGAACAGGTCCTTCTCATTATACAGTATAATACGCTAAGGCTAAGGTGTATGTTTCACAAAACTCAAACTCCTAAACCAGAGGGAGTTAGAAGGTGTGGTTTGTAGCAAAATCTTCCGAATCGTCTCAGTAGTACAGGAAAAATATTGCATTTCTTGAAAAGTCAACGGAAATATATTTATTTGTTTATAAAGTTCTTTTAAACAAATAAACAATACGACAGCCCCTGCGAGAACTCTGTCGCCTACAGCCCGCATATCACAAGGGCCAGGTGGGTAGTCTGTACACATGGGGCGCACACAACCCATTATGCGAGAGTTCTCGCACGGGTCCGCTAGTTACTGTATTATTAATATTATACCGGCCCCGTGGTATAGGGGTAGTGTGCCTGTCTCTCACAAGGAGGCTCCGGGCTTGATTCCCGGCTCCATCAGGGATTTTAGAAACTGATGTGAACGCTAGAACGGGGTGCACTCGGCCACGTAAGGACAATTGAGTAACTGCCTGATCAAAGGGGCAGCGCTCTGGTCAAGAAAACTAAGATTAATGGCCCAGGGGACTCGACGTGTTGACCACGTGTTATCGCACAATCTGTAGGCCAATAGGGCTGGGCAGCGGTCGATTAGTAAGCCAAGGCCTTTCAGGGTCTTATTATTATTCCCCTTAATGTTTCATTATAATCTCTGTTTCCCATGAGAGTGATTGACGATTATTCCAGACTTCTCACGGCACGTAAATAACGAGACCTAACTAGCTGGCAGCCAGAGATTGCGCGCAAACCCGGCACATATCAATCTTAAATTCATCGTTTTATTGCAGCCATTCTTAAGACTATATGGAAGAAATCCGGGATACTTGTCCCTTTATTTTCGACGTACAGTACTTTCCTCTATTGTGTGTTTCATTGCAAAGTGAAATGTCGAACTGATGCCGCCTCAGTTCCTGTGGGAAGAGTACAGTAATCCCACTAAATGTATTAGTACTGTAATTCAAGTTCAACAAAGAGTTTCCCAAACTCTATAGCAACTAATAGAGTTAGCCTTCACACAGACACACACTAGCACACAGCTATTAAAAGGAGACGGAAAGAGTTTTCTGTAAGAACATTTAGAAACCACACTCAGGATGGCCGCTATTCGAACTTTTGATCTCCGTACATCCAGCTCCCCTTGCAGTCCTGGTGCATGGCTACGCTACAAAGTGTGTTGTTTTGGACCGAACTATTTTTGAGACCAGGGGTAGTTCACATTTTTAATTTATTTGGTTTATGGAATTACTAGCGGTAGTACCCGGCTTCACCCGGTGGAATGATCATGAAGTCTCAAAATCTTCAAGGGGCGGTCAATGCATGTGAGATTTTCGAAGTGAAATGCCATGTCCTGTGGTTCGGATTCCACGCAAAAAGGAGGCCCCGTGGCTCATGATCACATGATTAACGGTCGAGTTAAACTAAAAGCTTCCTTCCTTCAAAGTCTTATTAATATCCGTGGTCAGAAAACACTCAGAATGGTGAATTATTTATTTATAACACATATACTCTTCTCTGAAGTTTTAACTCGACACGACTCGACAGTTTGATGCTGGCCGAAGCTGGGGTGATAGGCTCACTCACTAGCTCGTAAACTCGCTAGAAATTTACATTTCCACTGAATGGAGATTGCTGGAAGAAATGAAACGTAAAAGCACTTATAGTGGGCGATGTATTAAAGATAGAGATATGCTGTAGCGGAATTCTTTGTAGAACTTTTCATGCTGAACAATTCTTACACTCATAGTATACACTGTAGATGTTCTTAACGGTTTACCCAGCGTAAGTTTAAAATGAGCACGGACGGCAGGTTTTTCTTCGACTCGATTCTCTGAAATCATTACTGCTTGGCTTCCTTTGGGCATACATGAATGTCTTTCTACAGAAATCTTCCTCAACAAATCCTTTACAGAATGGTGAAAACCGCATCAAAATCCATCCAGTGATTCTGGAGATTACCTGTTACATGCAAGAATCGGGGACTTTGTTTTATAAGTTACACTAGAGATATAACTTACAAGATGTTCAAGACAGGAACCACTTTCGACAATTAGTTTCAGGCTTCAGAGGTTTCCGAGGAGAAGGAGAAAATGAATCTTCAAAAGTCGTCTTTTTAGAGGAAAGAAGGGAGGAGATAAGCCACCGAATGAAGCTGTATTGGCTCAAGATAAAAGCCAATGGAGAGAGGAGATTGTTGTTACTTCTTGGTCCATAGTGGCCTAGATCGAACTGAAGAATAAGAAGAATATAAATTACAATTGAACACGAAACATAGGTTTAATAACAAAAGTGATTTAGGCCTACAATAATGTCACGTACCTTAACAAAACTTATTATTTTCTGTGCCCTTTCCGAACTTTGTTTCTTTGCCGTCAGATCTCTCATTCTTTTGAAAGAAAAAAAAAAAGGGCTTGGACAACACTCAGGTTGCTGCTTAACCAAACAAGCACAGCTGAATCCTCACAATTCTTTGTCTCTAATAGTCCTATAGCTGATGCATCTTCCGAAAAGAAATCACTAAATTGGTAACACGGCTGCCGATTCAGACCGTCCAAGTTTATGTTTTTTTTAAATATTTTTTAATATATTTTTAGCGCATGGCTTTTAGTGTCGTGAGTGTCCGAGGACATGTTCGGCTCGCCAGAGGCTGTAGCTGCTTCTATGTGGACACCCATGAGGGGAGCTACAAGTACCGCCGCGTGTGGAGAGTTGTCTGGGGAGGAAAGTGTGATTGTAAGGACGAGGAATTGGAAGGTAGCGGCTGTGAGGGACCAACCCCGGCATTTTCCTGGAAGGAAGATGGGAAACCACAGAAGACCATCTTCAAGGTTGCCGACGGGGGGGATTCGAACCTCCTCGCCTCCTGGATGTGAGCGACTGCCTTCAGCCACGCCATAACGTCCACGGCTAACTCACCCGATTTTACGTTGCTGTTAACTTATCTTGGGGTATCTTATTTGGTCTGTCCTTTCCCCCTCACTCTCCTGAAAGCAGCACTGTCCACGGTCCTCTATCTCACACAATTGGACAATGTGGTGGTTGTGGGTTCGTATCTTAATAATCTGAAGTAGGGTATCGTGAACTGTGCTTGAATACTACACTCGTGTCGAAAAAAGAAAGGAAGCTTTTAGTTTTACATCGTCGTTAATCTCGCAATCATGAGTCACGGGACCTCCATTTTACGTGGAATCCGAACCACAGGTCATGATATTTCACTTCAAAAATCTCACTTGCATTGATGGCAATCGAACCCAGACCACTTTGATGAGAGGCAAGCAGCTTGGCCATTGCACTGTCAGTCACATCTCAAAACTTGGGTCGAATGGTGGGGAATCTATTGCTGGTACGAGCAAAGCGCTCCATGTTTCTTCGATCTTGTGAGATAAATTAAACATTTGAAATGAAATTGTTCATGCAGTTCCAGCCCAGATTGCTCTATGATTGCTTCGTAAGTGGCAAGTTAAGCAATTTCACATCCATTTAGGAGCGAGCTGCACAATTACCACTAATGAGTGGAGGTGGACCATAATTACTGCTCAGAGGCCGCAAGTAAAGAGAGGGGAAATACTGTATCTTACACGGGGATAGGACTCGCGTGTAGACCATATTATAGGCAGATATAAGGATAAAAACATGGTCACCATCTTGTCCAAGCACTTGTTTGAACGGTAGTTAGGCATCGATGCCGGAATGGAAGAAACCTGCCTCCAGCTCTTGAAGCCAGATTGGAGAAGTACCATGGCGATAAATGTGTTACACTGTCACTGTCACTCCCATGGTGAGGAAACCAACCACAAGCACGTCTATGTTGTCCAAAAAGACCGTCGCCATAACTTTCATCGCGGATGGAACTGTTCTGATATCCTTGCTGTATGGGTGTGAGAGTTAGGTGGATTCAGGATATCTTGTACATAAGCTGGAGGTAACTGATATGAGGGTAGCACGAATGATTGCTGGGACAAATAGATGGGAGCAATGGCAGGAGGGTGCTCGTAGGCCTAATAATGACGAGATAAAAACTAAATTAGAAATTAATACGTTAGATGAGTCTGTTCGTATGGGCCGACTCAGATGGTGGAATCGTGTGGTGAGAATAGAGGGGAAGAGATTACCGGTACCTAAGGGGTTATGGAACTAGTCTATAAAGGGTAGGAGAAGCAGCGGCAGGTCTAGGAGGAGTTGGTTGGATTCAGTGATTAATGATTTCGAGGTGAGGGGCATAGAAGCAGAGGAGGCTGCAGTGCTATCTGCTAATGGGGGATCATGAAGGCGACTCGTTCGCAAACAGAGACTTGCAGACTAGACTGGGCGCTGAATGGCAAAACAATCCCAAATGAATGAATAATGAATGTGGAGTTAAAAGTAGGCTATGCTGTTGTCGTTTATAAACTATCGATACTGATTTCCTTTACTGTTCTGTGTAGAACGTTTCTGCACCGAATTCGAAGAATTATATACATTTTCAATGTTTTAACGGGGATTCTTTCTAAAATACGGGAAGCGTGAGATTTGAAAGGATGCGGGAGACCTGACTATCCTAGACCGTACTCTCAAGGGACACACCATTCTGGAAAGTGGCTCCAAACCAGCGTGAGGCTCATTTCAGGCTGATCATTCGACTGCGACTTTCTTCACATTTAATGTGATGGCTCTGAAGACCCGGGACACCTATTCCTATACCGGACCCAAATAATAACTATAATAGCTATACTCTCAAGGTCAGATAGAGACAAGGTATAGAAAAGTTAATAAAATAATAATGTTATTGGTTTTACGTCCCTTTTAACTACTCTGGCTTTTAGAGACGCCAGAAAAGTTAATGCAGTGTGTTCTGAGTTGCGGTCTACAGTATTCTGTAAGAAAGAAGTTAATGTAGCGACGAAACTTTCTCTACGTCGAACCCGAGCAATGATGTTACTTGCATTGATCCAATCTTAGGAGTTTCGTGGTGAGTCCTTATCTCCAAGTAAATATGTACACACCAGTCCATTGGGCTGAAGACCAAAAATATGCATATCCCAAATTGAACAGTAACTTCAGGCATTGTCGAGATGCTTCCCTCAGTTGGATAACGAATACACAGCAGTACAGTTATTATGCGTTTCTCTTTTAACTGTTTTGTTTAAGTTGGTTTGACAAGCAACAAAGTCTCTGAATAGGGGCGTGGTGGCGCAGCAGTCAAGCCGCTTGCCTCCCACCAAAGACCGGGTTCGAATTTCGATTCCCATCCAGTGGTTTGGATTCAACATAAAATTGAGGTACCGTGACTTATGATCGCGGGATTTACAGACACGTAGAGCTTCAAGCTTCCTTTATTTAAACTCTCTGAGTTCAGTACCGTACATTGAAATATAGTACAGTAATTACATCGAGGAGTGGATGTGAGTGTGTATTTGCGCAATCAAATGATCTTCAAGGCATAAATGGCTCCACGTACTTTCCAAGATTTGAGAGCAATGCATACAAAATGGTAATTTCCTTAGGTTTATCAGTCTGAATAAGCCATTCTGATTGATCACATCATGCTGGTATTAGTTGAATTGATCAAATCTTAAGAATCCATAATAAGTCTTTATCTCCAAGTGAATATTACCCCTTATCTACAGCTAGGGTGCACAGTTTGATAAGATAGCGTGTGGGTTTAGTGTGTCTATCATGGTGATATCATAACTGGCTCCCTGGTGTACACAAACTGATGGTATTTTCTGGAACCTTTCTGGCTGAAGGCCTTGTATACGTGTCCACTTGGGAGATTCATAAGCGCTGTGATGACCCCAGAGAGAGAGGGAGAACCAGCAAACAATTAGTGATCACCGAAGGTCGGATTTATATAAAGAAAAGAAAACGTTATTCAAGGATGAAAGAAAACATTAAGTTACGTGTAAGTTCTGAAAGAAACACTAAACATTTTTGCAGACGTGTTTATTGCGTATTGCATTCGTTATTGCAATTTACTTGTGTTATAATGACTAGTTGTGTTATTTCACACACGGGTACAACACGTAGACCTAAGACACTAACAGAGGACATCACTGGGATCGAACCATGAATACCAGACAGTGTTGAGGAGAGAGACCTTGACGTCTTCTCCGCTGTGAGAAGAAGCCCAATTAAAATCGATCACTTGAAGAAGCTGGCAGGTGGTGGTGAAACTAGTAGTGAACTTTCTATAAATAAACAGTATGACGTGATACACATTAGCTTCAAGCTCGGATAAGTACGGCTGCTTTCTGTCAATTCGCTTCAGTAAGTCCTAATGATACATTCATGAAACTGGGAAAATATGAAACAACGTGAACAGGTTTCAAGTTGGCTATTTGTTGTTGTTGTTGTTGTTGTTGTTGTTTGAGTCTTCAGTCTTTTGACTGGTTTGATGCAGCACTCCATGTCCACCTTTCATGAGCTAATCGTGTCATCTCTACATTGCAAACACACCTTACATCCGAGGCAATCTGTTTGGGTCTATCCCTACAGTTCTTGTCCTCGACCCTTCCTTCTATAACTAAGTTTGCTATTCCTGGATGTTTTAGTATTTGTCCTACCAACCTATCTCTTCTCTTCATGCTGGCTGCGTGGCTGAGCGGTTAAGTTCTCGCTTGCTGGGCCCAAGGTTGCAGGTTCGTATCCTGGCGCAGTCAGCTGGAATTTGAGGGTGCGCAAAAGCGAGGGAGCCGTATCAGTAGATTTATTGGCACGTTAAAGATCCCCTTCCGGGCAAAATTCTGGCACCCCGGCGTCTCTAAAAGCCAGAGTAGTTAAAAGGGACGTAAAACCAACAGCATTATATCTTCTCTTCATTGGCAGTCGCCAGAAACTTCTCTCCTTTTCCACTCATCTTAATACCTCTTCATTTGTTACTCTATCAACCCATCTGATCTTCATCATTCTCCTGTGATAATAAACCCTGACACTACAGCCCATGAAGGGCCTAGGCCTACCAAGCGACCGCTGCCCAGCCATTTGGCCTGCAGATTATGAGGTGACGCGTGGATCGGGTCCCCTCGGCCTTAATCTTGGTTTTCGTGACTGAGCACTGCCTCACTGTTAGACAGCTACATAATTGTCCTCACGAGGCTGAGTGCACCCCATTCCAGTCTTCACGTCAGTTCCCTGACGGAGCCGGGAATCGAACCCGGAGCCTCCGGGTGAGAAGCAGGCGCGCTGCCCTAACACCATGGGGCCGGCATTCTCCCGTAACACCACATTTCAAACGCTTCTATTCTACTCTTTTCTGCTGCGCCAACACTGTAAGTTTCACTTCCATAGAGCACCACGCTCCAGACATAGGCTTTCAAAAATGACTTTCTAATACCCAATTCTATATTTGATGTTTACGGATTTCTTTTCTGTATAATTGCTTTCCTTGACTGAGCCAACCTAATTTTTATATCCTCTTTGCTTCGTCCATCACTGGTTATTTTGCTCCCTAAGTAGCAGAAGTCTCCTACTTCCTTTTGTTTTTCACCTGCCAATTTTACGTCCATAGAGGTTTTTGATTTCTTTCCTTTCATGAAAATTTACAGAGATAACAGATATCCCAATGCTAAGTGTTTAAATCCGTATAAAACTACTGTACTGTAAGAGCGTATTTTGTACATTTTTAAAATCGATAATTCGTCATAGTATTGTAAATAATAATAATAACTAGTGGACCCGTGCGAGAACTCTCGCCTAATGGGTTGTGTGCGCCCCATGTGTACAGACTACCCGCCCGGCTCTAGTGCTATGCGGGCTGTACGCGACACAGTTCTGCCAGGGGCTATCGTCTTGTTTATTTGTTTAAAAACACTTTATAAACAAGTTAATATATTTCCGTTGACTTTTCAAGAAATGCAAGATTTTTCCTGTACTATTGAGACAATTTGGAAGATTTTGGTACAAACCACACCTTCTAACTCCTTCTGGTTTAGGAGTTTGAGTTTTGTGAAACATACACCTTAGCCTTAGCATATCTATACTAATATAATAATGCTGAAGAGTTTGTGTGTTTGTTTGTGTGTTTGAACGCGCTAATCTCTGGAACTACCAGTTGGATTCGAAAAATTATTTTTGTATATCATAGCCAGATTCAAGAGAAATAGTTTAGGCTATGATAAATTTCGGACAGACCACTCCATTCCCTGCATATAGGCCCTTTGGCACAAATCTACACCGTTTCACCGATCTGAACCAAACTTTGTATACTTACCCTTAGGAACCCTGCGAGTAGCACTGTCTGCATGAAATTTATGACAGACCTGTCCATTCCCTGCATTTATGCCCTTTGGCACAAATCTACACCGTTTCACCGATCTGATCCAAAACGTGTATACTTACCCTTTGGAACCCTGCGAGTAACACTGTCTGAATGAAATTTCGGACAAACCACTCCATTCCCTGCATTTAGGCCCTTTGGCGAAAATCTACACCGTTTCACCGATCTGAACCAAACTTTGTATACTTACCCTTAGGAACCCTGCGAGTAGCACTGTCTGCATGAAATTTATGACAGACCTGTCCATTCCCTGCATTTATGCCCTTTGGCACAAATCTACACCGTTTCACCGATCTGAACCAAAATTTGTATACTTACCCTTTGGAACCCTGCGAGTAACACTGTCTGCATGAAATTTCGGACAGACCATTCCATTCCCTGCATTTAGGCCCTTTGGCACAAATCTACACCGTTGCATCGATCTGAACCAAAATTTGTATACATACCCTTTGGAACCCTGCGAGTAACACTGTCTGCATGAAATTTCGGACAGACCATTCCATTCCCTGCATTTAGGCCCTTTGGCACAAATCTACACCGTTGCATCGATCTGAACCAAAATTTGTATACATACCCTTTGGAACCCTGCGAGTAACACTGTCTGCATGAAATTTCGGACAGACCACTCCATTCCCTGCATTTATGCCCTTTGGCACAAATCTACACCGTTTCACCGATCTGAACCAAAATGTGTATACTTACCCTTTGTAACCCTGCGAGTAACACTGTCTGAATGAAATTTCGGACAAACCACTCCATTCCCTGCATTTAGGCCCTTTGGCGAAAATCTACACCGTTTCACCGATCTGAACCAAATTTCACATACTTACCCTTTGGAACCCGACGAGTAACACTGTCTGCTTGAAATTTCAGACAGACCACTCCATTCCCTGCATTTAGGTCCTTTGGCACAAATCTACACCGTTTCACCGATCTGAACCACATTTTGTACACTTAACCTTTGGAACCCTGCGGGTGACACTGTCCACTTTAAATTTCGGACAGACCACTCCATGCCCTGCATTTATTGCCTTTATCCCAAATCTACACCGTTCCTCCTAATTGCACCAAATTTTACATACACTTTGAAACCCTGCTGGTAACATTGTCCACTTGATATTTTGGACAACGCTCTCCATTCCTTACATTTAGAATAACAAACAAACTGAAATTGAAAACCACGTATTAAGGCCCTAGAACCATTCATGTCCATAGTAGTGTAACTGTAAGAGCATTTTAATAAGTCTATTGTTGACTGGCAATTCGGGCTGCATCACGTCGCCCCTACCAGTGTTCTGGTGCAGAATTGCGAAAATAGTTAAATCTTGTGCTGCTTATAAATTGCAGTCATGGGGAGTAATTAGTGCAAAAATGATTTCTTAGGCCCCTTAAAACAGTTATCATCATGAACATATTATGCCTTTGGATAAGTGCAATGGTGTTGGTGCAATACATTGAGGTTATCAGCTGCAATAAGCGTTGGTACTATCAAATTTACCATAATTTATTCCGAAAATTATCGTTGAGCGCTATGTGGCGATAAATGATACTATTGCTACCTCAGGAGCTCAGGACAGCCGAAGTTTTCCAAAGTGTTCTGATTATTTTCCTACGGCGCTATGCGACAAAAGACGACACTATTGGTCTCTACATTTCTAACAGACAATGAGATATAGGCCCTAGGCAGTGTCTTTTATTTCGTTTACCCCTCTTTCTAATAATTTTTAGAAATGTGTTTGTTAATTACATGTGTCAGTGCTGTAGTTAGTAAATAGCCGTTTCCCTATTCATTATTATCATTATTATCATTACGGGAAAATGACCTAAATGTTACGTCCATTATACTGTACTGCTTATCACCCCCACTACAACCACCACCACCACCACAAAAAGTTATATTAAAAAAAATATATTTCTTTTCTGGTAGTTTAAGTATCTTGTGCCAGTTCTGTAGTAGTATTTATTATCATCCATAAAACCAATAAATCCACCGGGCGAATCCGGGCACTACTGCTAGTTATATAATAAGATGTTACGGATTTAACTCCTGTGCTGGAATATTCATGTTCAGTATATTAACGTGCACGTTTCCTTGAGCTCTCAGCTCTCTAGTTTTAGATCGACAGAGCACAGTAAAAACTTCATAATATGAACTGGTATCTACTGTACAGCCAGATGAGCATCCTCGTGTGCTGACAGCAAATAAAGGTGATAAACGGTATGGCAAGCCATTTTACCAAGAATACTGGATTAGTTACAAAGAAGGCTAAATGAACTAAACGTACCGTATATATTCTTAACATATCGTTGCCAATGAAGGCAACATCGTATGGTTGCTATCCATTTCAGTGGTTATTATTTCAAATCTCACGATATAGTTAAATGATTTAGCATTATTTTGTAGGGGGTATCGGTGTCGACCGTAGTAGCAACGCGCGCCAAGGCGCAAGGCCATGGGAACTCGGTAGTCGAGTAGGTTGGAGCCCCACTACAGTCAGCTGTCCTTGAATTGTTTTTCCGTACGTTTCCAGGAAAATTCCGGGTTGGTATCTTGTAATAGGCCACGGCCGCTTCCTGCCAACTCCTTGCCCAGGTTCATCCATCTTCATTCATCTCATCTCGCATTTATGAGGTTGGCTTCAGGAAGGGTGTTCGACTGTAAATCTTACGCTCCATAGAAATGTATTTCATCCCCGACCCGTCAAACGGAAATAATAAGGGCTAGACATACAATTGAGGAGTACTTATTCATGTAGGCCTGCAGGGGCAAAAAAACACGGGGGAGTCAGGTGGGGGGGCATTGCCCCCCTCAAGTTTTAGGTGCAAGACACAATTTTTAAGTAGCCTACCGGTACCCTCAAAAACAAAATAACAGTAAAATAACCAGAAAGTATTCTATAAACGATTTAATACTACGTTAGGCGGAAAATGGGAAAAGCCATCTTGCCTTGCTTAGTCGACATTTCTTTATTCTACCGAACAAACAGTCTATTTTTGCTCCCTCTGCCGTTTCCTGCCGAGGCGCCAGCTCAGCCGAGAGCCGAGGCCCTTTGAGCTTTGTCCACTTACCACGACGATTCGAAAAGGTACATTTTCGAACTATTGTTTCTGAGCCCCGGTTTAAAATTGAGTTAAAGTACTGGGACACACAAAATCATTACTCATGGCCGGAAACAACAGCGTGCGCGTCGTTTTTTGAAATAAACAAGATAAAATAACATGACTCTTCCCTCGCGCATCTCGCGTTCTAAGCACACCCCACGCATGCGCCCTGCGTTGCGCCGACAAGGTTTGAAAAGCTTTGAAAAATGTCAATTTCAAATTATTTTAAAAAATTAAAGTATCTTTTAATGAAACACTGTCTTAATTACTTTGCATCTCATATACTGTATTTGCCTCCTACAGTCAAATATCAAAATCTTAAAAATTATAGGTAGGCCATAATGTTTATCAAAAACTTGTAATTTCATTAAACTTAGCTTGGCATTCGAAGGGTTAGATAGAAATAATGAATAAAATTAACGTTTTTTAATGTAGCGTTAGGCCTATATTACCGTGTTATGTCAAGCTTTAAAGCCTAAAACGAAAAGAAGTTCTCCCTGGTAGGTAGGCAACCGCAGTTTATAAATTTGACCCCCCCCCCCAAGTTTGCGAGGAGTTTTACGCCCCTGTAGGCCTATGCCAATATGTATTACACTATCACTGTTGGTTACATTCTTGGTTGGTTGGCCACACTGCTGGAAGAAGGGCGGAAGTGTAGTCTATCCAAGAAGTTGAAGCATTGACCACGCCCCCGTAAAGTCTCTAGCTGCTCGTACCTCTGTCTTCTATAGCAAATAGTACGGCGTGCTTGGGTTATTGTAATGCTTAATTTACATATATACTCATTAAAATGATGCTCCGTGGACGATAGACTGATTAAGCAATATGAGTGATCATTTAGATACATGAGGGTGAACTTTCGCTGTATATATTCCGTCATACTATAGGCTTTGTGTATATTGCAGTACCGTAGCCTACTGACTGTGAGAAATAATGAACAGTAACTAACAAGAGAAGTGCGTGCAATACCCAGAGCGGGTTCATAATGTACAGTACATACAGTTCCAAAAATGTCAACTTGATTGGGCTAAAATGACTTAAAAATTAAATAGAAGCAGTACATTATGAATTAAGAGTTTTAGGCATCTAGTTACAATACTTTATACGTCAAAAGTAAGACACGGTTTGGTCGGTTAACAGTCCTAGTCCTAATCCTTGCCAGCAGTATTTTGAGCATCAAAGTGGGCGTGCCCGCTCGCTTCACTCCCTGACCGCTAGGGCGTCTTCATGTTACTCCTTGAGTCTATCGCTCCCTGCTGCTCGCGCTCCCAGGCGCATGCACCCAAAAGTTAACCATAATATGAAAACAAAACAAAAAAAAGGAAGCGAGAGCTTTGCAGGTTTGCCGTAAATATGTAGCACGGAGTGTAACTCACTGCCAACATCACATAGGCTCTTGACTGAACGGTAAACAAAACACAGTTCATTAGACTGAGAGTGACTCATTCTGTATTTTCCTCTCACAATCGGTATGTTTGGAAGGATTGTGTTTTGAGGACATGGTACAAAGACGTCGGTAGGAGCCGGGTTTAAAGGGACGATTCTTCGTACAAATGGAACCAGGTCAGTCACAGACCGAAGTTTCAGCAGTCCTGAAAGTGCCACAAAGTGTCCTTTCCAGTCTTTGGCGACAGTTTCAAGACACACGAGATGACAATTGTAGGTTCATACAGAGTCGACCAAGAGTTGCAACACCACAGCAGGATCGATATCTGTCATTAAATGCACGCCGAAACCAGACGATTACTGCAAGACAACTCTCCTCAGAACTTGCCCTGCCTCGAGTGTTCACGGCAGACAGTATATCTTTACCAGACGTCCAGTTGTGTGTTTCTCGCTTAATCAAAACCAAATAACGGTCTGATTTCAGTGGGATCAGTGCCATCATAATGTGACTCTGAATGAATGGAGGATTGTGCTCTGCACAGATGAGTTGTCAGGTCCGGGATCAGAAACTCGGCAAGCTTCACCCCGGTTATTTTCATACTAATTCCAGGCATATCCCATGATGACACCTTATTTCAGGTCTTAGGGCATTTACCTTAATTCTAGTCCTTAAAATGCATCACTATGCTTATTTACAGAGTTCTCAGGGCTACCAACTGCTAATAGTAATTTGAGAACATTTGGGGTCTAAACTCAATTTCGTAGAATCTGTTCACACAGTATAAACTTTGCACACTATTATATCTTAATATTGCACTGACAGTACATATTGAGTAACAGTTGACCATATGTCAATTTTGCCAACAATAATTTTATGTGGGTTTATATGTTCCATGTTTAACTGAATGTAACTTCCGTACCTTTCATTAATTACTGCCAAATTTTGTAGATGCATCGGTGTTACCAACTACCTAATAACTCTCCCTCGGCATTTGGGACTCTCAATATCTCAGAATCCACGCAAGGAAACTATTTCAAACTTACTCTAGTGCTTTATTAGGCCTCAATATTTCAGCTATATTTTGAGGAAATCTTGAATGCCAGTGTTACCAACTTAATTCTGCAGATTAAGTTATTATTCTAAACAGGTATAAATAAATTATTGGTTTTATTCTTAAATCTTAAGGAAAGTGGGGTCTTTAGTTTGCCACAGTTCTGTAACGAAACTATTTTTTCATGCGCAGTTGACGTAGTTCGATTGTGAGATACAAAACAGGTGTCTGATATAAATTCTGGCTGTATGGTAATTCTTGAACGTACGTATCTGGCTTGGTAAAACACTCAGTGGGCAGCACTTGCTGACATTTTGAAAAACATAACAATATATGTGACAGAGGAATAATAATCACAACATAAACTGCAACTTGGCCCTGACGCTAAATATCTTTCAACTGTATCTCGCCATTATGGCAATGAATTGGAAACCCATGAGGCAGACGGCATTTAACAATATAAATATAATTACGTCATAAATACCCTCACGATGGTATCCTCATCTTGACGTGATGTGGGGGCTTGAGAGTTCAAATGATCCTGCGAGCTATGCAGGCGGGAGCGTAAGCTCCTGGTAGGGCCACCCATGCCGGACAGGTCAAAGGTGATGGGCCAGACAAGAGGGATAACCTGGTCCTCCAGGTTGGGGGTTGGGCGTGGGATTAACAACCCTACCCTGTAAAAATGTTCAATGTTACGGATACCTTACAAGTGCCTCGGAAAGCTGGTCATCCGATGACGACCGGCAAAGGAAACGGTTAATGAGAAGGAAAGCTGATATTATGTTAAACTGGAGAAGGAAGGCGGAAGATAGAGATGAATGGAGGCAGGTGATAAAGGAGGCCAAGGTTCTTCAGGGACTGTAGCGCTGACCAGTAAGTAAGTATGTCATAAATAACAAGATATTGTTTAAAACGATTATTCGGTTTGCCTTGATTGGTTCCTCAGTTTAGGGGCTGCGACAACGCGCTCATGTAGCCCCGTGTACTTTGGGTGTGTGTAGAATCTGTATGATAACCGGTGTTAATTGTGATGGCTGTATTAGTGTGTTATCTGGTTTTAATTCTAGTGAGGACTGCAGACATTCGATTTTCAAGTAGTTCCTACTTTTGCTAACAAACGCCACCGTCAACGACCAACTAGTTCTTAACTTGGTTACTAGATGCCACCGCAGTCGGCTCCTGGCGACGAACGTTGGAACCTAAGAGCGTTAGTCAAATCTAACCTATAATTTAGCTTCACACAAGTGTAATTAGTGGAAGGTTCTTTCTTTATCATGCCATAAATCTATGACATGGGACCGCCGGCTTTACTTCCCCTCCGCAGGAAGGCATACTGAGGGATTTTTAACGCTCTTAAAAAATCCGATGACTTCGGCCGGGTTTGAACCCGCGACCTTGGGCATAGAAGCTCAGCATGCTACCAACTACGCCACCGTATACAGTGATAATTTACGAAATGCTATGTTTACCTCTCATGTCAGTCATCGCCTTATTACACATCAAGTGTCTGTCTGCCGGCAGGCTCATGTTGTCCAAGCAAGGTTTTCTCCCAATTCATTTAAAGGGTATTCAAACCTCAAATGAGTGAATCCTCTTGACCACATACGCCTATTTACCAATACAATGAATGTTCGCTAATTGTTTTCGGATACGTTGTAACGTCTCCACATAACCTGCCGTTTCCCGTGTAAAAATTATTTAACAAGACAAAGTATCATTAAAACTAATTTACAGTCATTAAGTGACAGCGTTGCGGCCAGCTGTATTTGCCACATGACGTGATGCGCAAGCGCGGACATGAGAGTGGGCCACGCTTCACCTACCTCCTTCTCCAGGCTTGACCGTAGTTCCATGCGTACAGCCAAGTGTTGGCCATTCTACTGTAGTGGCTGCGGTCTCCTTCTTTGGTCCTGATGGAATATTATCTACCGTTATCTCATGTTTTGAAGTTAACTTGTATAATTACTGAAAAATGAAAAATGAAAATCCACAGCCTGCTTCCAGTCTCCGACCGGGTCAGGAATGGAATGAATGAAGCCCCCATCTAGCGGCGAGGATATGGACTGTGCCGGCTGCCGAGGCCTGACGCACTCCTCTGGGGCAATAATGAAATGAATGACAGACGAAATGTGGAGAGTGTTGCTGGAATGAAATTTTGACAGGGAAAACCAGAGTACCCGGAGAAAAACCTGTCTGCCTCCGTTTTGTCCAGCACAGATCTCACATGGAGTGACCGGGATTTGAACCACGGACCCAGCGGTGAGAGGCCGGCGTGCTGCCGCCTAAGCCACGGAGGCTGTATAATTACTCACATTTAATATTAAATAAAACCATTTATACCTGCTTGGAGTTCAAATCTCAGTGATAACAACGGTTAACCCATGCATGGCTTTCCCCTAGTATTCCACACTCCCTATAAGTTCTTTATTAGAATTAGGCCAACGGCCTAGCCGTGTTGAAACACCGGATCCCATGAGAACTCCGCAGTTAAGCAACATTGGGCGCAGTCAGAACTTGGATGGTATGCCGGTTCTAGGCACTGCGCGCTGTTGGCCAACATAAGGAGGAGCGGAAAGGCCCTGGCCACCCTACCGCAAGTAAACTTCGGCTGGGGGTAGCCTCTTCGGAGGCTCGGACCTGCCTTCGGGCAGAATACCAATTAATTAATTTAATTAGAATTAGGCAACACTGAAAAATGGCTTCTATCACTTCAATTTCCATATTCAAGTCTCGAAGCAGTCCCCGAACCTAATGATTACTAAAAACCAAAATTGTGGGGTTTGAAGCCATTTTACAGTGTTGCCTAAGTAAACAAAAGTTTGGTGCTTTTCAGTCGGTCAACACGAATGTACCCCCCAAAAAGAACTGGGTTATGCCCTAATCCTGAAATAAATTACATGAGATTGACGATCGAAACTGGTCATCCGAGTGTATTTATTAATTTCATGTAATTTATTTCACGATTAGGGCATAACCCAGCTCTTTTTGGGTACATTCGTGTTGACCGACTGAAAAGCTCCAAACTTTTGGTTAAAAACCAAAATATTATGTGCACTCGAGTTTGAAGGTTGTTTGTGAAGTAACCAATATACCAACATAAAATCCAATATCATCATCATTTTCGTCGTTCCAGTGTACGTTAGTTCATGTAGGTTTGGAATTTTTAATTTATATTTTAATGAACACATTAAATCCTAGAAAAACTAAACTTATTAAAATTAAAAAGTAAATCTTTAAGTGATTAGCTCATTAAAGTAAAACAAAACATAAGCTGATTAAAGTTAGGACCTAAACATTTAAGAAATTTTACTCATTCATTTTCATTTGAGACGGTTTTGCCTTTCAGCGTCCAGTCTAGTCTGCAAGCCTCTATTTCCGAACAAGTCGCCTCCATGATCCACTATTACCAGTTAGCACTGCGACTTCCTCTGCTTCTACACCTCTCATTTTGGAGAGCTTATACTGTACTGTACATTCATCTATCGTGTTCATGTTTAACTCAGTCTGTATCTCTTCATTACAAGTACCCTCCTGCCATTGCTCCCGTCTATTTTTTCCCAGCAGTCAGTCGTGCTACCCTTATATCGCTTAACTCCAGCTTATAGAAAACAGCAAAACGTTTCTAGTAAAAGAAAAATCAGAAAATATTCTTCTCAATATTTGAGACTGAAAGAAAATTTACAAAACAGAAAGACAAAATTGCAGTAACATTACCACTGTTAAATTAGTACTGTGCAATGAACTCTGGTCACCACATAAATGTTCCATTTCCCTCAACTTATTACAGCCAACACTCGGCTTCCTGTGCTGGAATATTCAAGGTCAGACTATTAATGCGCACGTTTCTTGAGCTAATTGATATAAGGGCCGTTTTCACCAACGTCAATTATCTCTTAGTTCATCATTAAACGTTATTTAACTTTACACGAGCATTTCATCAAACAGAAACGCTCGTTAACTTACCATTACCAAGGAATTACGTTAAATGGCCAAATATGACCACCCAACTCTCTATTGAAGCATCGTTAAAGTGAAGGGAAACAGCCAAACTCGACCACGTGCATCCCTCAATAGCAGTTTGTTTCCAAGTTTCACACGAACTTTCATCCATATAGTACAGTACAGCTGGAATGGTTTTGTTTCAAAAACTGTGCTATGGTTGGCTTTTTGTAAATCGTTAGAAAAGCACAAAAAAAGCTGAACTCTAAATTTTAGAATAATTTGCACGATCATTTTGTCGGAAAACTCAAAAAAACATTGAAAAGCGTTTTTCTCTGAATCGACGTATTTTAAAGAAAAGTTTTTTAAACAAAAAATGTAGAGGACATTGTCACCTGCAATTCGTCTCATTGAGGTTATGTCATACGTTTTGAAATGCAGAAGCTAGGCGGCGCCAAAGTTTCCATGCGCGAGAGCCGTAAATCGCATTTAATTAGGAACCCGAATGGCTTCGTGAAATGCATGAACAATAATTACGCAATAACTCTTTATTTAAGTTAAATAGGAATTAGCTAGCTAATCGTTAGTACAGAGTTAGTGAAAACGACCCTTATAGGCCTACTTTTGATTCAAGGAATAATTAACTATTAAGTCAGAAGTTTATATGTTATGAATAGAGACGGGAATTTGCCTATTTGCCTATTTTATTCCTGTGTTTAGAAACGTAGGCTTTCGAGATATAAATCCGTTTTAGGTTCTTTTAGGCTAGATTTCGTTGGTTTTATTGTGCCTATAAATGCCTATTTCAAGGGTTTGTGCCTATTTGGAGTATAATTGCTTATTTGAGGCCTTTTGACTGTATTTTAGCCTATTTGATGCCTTTTGACTGTATTTTAAAGTGCATTATATTGCAGCTGGTGTGCTCGACAGAATTATATTCTCATTTCTCAATATGTGTTTACCCCACGAACAAGAATGGGAATTCTCGGAATTCACCAGAAATAGCGCCAGGGATCTCGATATTAAGCCTCCAAACTTAACAACCCTTCGTTTTGTATTTCGCTTTTCTTTTTATTGAAAATTTACTCATTAGTATGTGTGTGAATTAATATCATAAACTTTATGCTGATTGAATTACAAAAGAACTAACTTAGTGCCAATGTTTTCGCGGTTTTTTTTTCAATCTCGATATTAAGCCTCCAAAGTTAAAAACTCTTCGTTTCAGGTATCGTCCCCTTCAAAAGCCGCGTTAGGTTGGCGCTGCAACCTAACTGTGAATTAATATACAGTATATCCTGTACGCGCCTGAGTGTTGAATGGGCAGGCAGTTAAAAGCAGCCAGGAGGGATGCGATCCAGCTGGCAGTTAAAATGCCGCGGCGATCAAAGTGTGTTGGTGCTGTAACCTATCTTGTGTTGAATGGATAGGCAGTTTAAAGCAGCTTAGAGGGATGCGATCTAACTGGCAGCGGGTGTAGCATGGCCTCTTACCGAGATAGATGGAAACTTGGTGTTCCCGTCTTGAACTACTGTTGCCATGCAGCCAGGAGGGATGCGATCCAGCTGGCAGTGAAAATGCCGCGGCGATCAAAGTGTGTTGGTGCTGTAACCTATATTGTGTTGAATGGACAGGCAGTTTAAAGCAGCCAGGAGGGATGCGATCCAGCTGGCAGTGAAAATGCCGCGGCGATCACAGTGCGTTGGTGCTGTAACCTATCTTGTGTTGAATGGACAGGCAGTTTAAAGCAGCCAGGAGTGATGCGATCCAGCTGGGAGTAAAAATGCAGCGGCGATCAGTGCGTTGGTGCTGTAACCAATCTTGTGTTGAATGGACAGGCAGTTTAAAGCAGCCAGGAGAGATGCGATCCAGCTGGGAGTGAAAATGCAGCGGCGATCAGTGCGTTGGTTCTGTAACCTATCTTGTGTTGAATGGACAGGCAGTGCTGTAACCTATCTTGTGTTGAATGGACAGGCAGTTTAAAGCAGCTTGGAGGGATGCGATCTAGCTGGCAGTGGGTGTAGCATGGCCTCTTACCAAGATAGATGTAAACTTGGTGGTCCCGTCTCGAGCTACTGTTGCTATGGAGATGGCAGGTCTTGCTATTATTTCATCAGTTTATTTTCTGCTTTTATTAGCCTTTGCTTGAGTGAAGAAAAGGCCGAAATCAGAAGAATGAGAAAGACTATCGAAAATTCATGTAGCCAGCCGTTACTTCTGGGTCCTAAACTATGTGTATGCAAAATTTGGTTGGGATTGGTGGAACGGTGTAGATTTGTATATGGAACAAATCCACCTACCCACACACATACATACATACATACATACATACATACATACATACATAGGCCTACATACAGACTTTCACTTTTATATATAAGATAAGTATGTTATTAAATTATAAGGTGCTTATTGTTAATTCTTTTTATAGTAATTAAATATGTTATTAAATTATAAGTTGCTTATTGTTAATTCTTTTTATAGTAATTAAATATGTTATTAAATTAAAATAATTTTTTTCATGCCTATTTTGTTGCCTATTTTACACGTTAGTGCCTATTTACATGCATATTTTGGCTATTTTAAGAGCCTATATGCCTGCCTATTTTAACTGTTTTTAGTGCCTATAATTCTCGTCTCTAGTTATGAATGTAACAAATCAGGTACAATTTTCCTAGACCGCCTCGTTGCGTAGGGGCTAGCACTCTTGGCTGTCACTGCGGAGAACCGGGTTCGATTCTCGGCTCTTCCAAGAGATTTAATTCTGAACTGAAGGCTGGAACGGGGCAGACCCAGCCACGTGAGCCAAAAATGAGGATAGATGGGTTCGATTCCCACCTCATCCATCCTGGAAGTGGTTTTTCGTGGTTTCCCACTTCTACTCCGGGCGAATGCCGCGACGGTTCTTAAGTTAAGGCCATGGCCACCTCCTTCCCAATTATCTGAATTACAACTACACTCACTAATACAGCCAACACAATGACACAGGTTATCAGGCAACTTCTACACACACCTAAGTACTTGGGGCGACATGACCTAAATCAATCAATCAACCACCACAACAACAATTTACCTAAACGCTTAACTATTAATTTGGTCGTCAATCCCCAGTGTGCGTCTGAGGTAATACGATATGTTTGTTGCTGCAAACGCTCCACTCACACGGGAATGAAATTCAGTAATAATAAAGTTCATGCTCGGAGCTCAAACTTCATTTATTTCCTGCTTCGAGACTGTTGGTTGGAATAACCCTCAACTTCTTTATTATCGCTCCCATACAGAAACACGACGAGTTGTGTTTCAGTCCCAACTCACTCTAATTTACAAGTGAATTTTTTATGAGAGTTATTCCAAGCTAGTCCAGAATTTATCGCAATAATCGCAGTACTCATCCTTAACCATCTAAATGCAGTGCCGGTATCTCCTTATTTTCCATGCCACTGTCCGGAGATCTGGATTTGACTCTGGTTGCCACTGCTGAAGATTCGCAGACATAGGTGAGAACTAGGACAGTTCTGTCCGTTACTTCTCTTTTCTTTAGGAGCTTACGGTTTATTGTATGGAACAGTTTCACACAGGTTTTTATGCGAGGTTTTAATTTGTCAGTTTTCCAAGCTCTTGAGACTTGTTCAAACACATGTCCTCTGATCATTATTTCATGTATATTCCTTCCTGTCAAAGGGTGTGATGCCGTAGTGGTGAAGCAGCTTGCCTCCAACATAGGTGGACCAGGTTCGATTCCCGTGTAATTATTTGATTTTCGAGGTGAAATGAAACGTCCGGTGGTTCAGATACCACAGATTAAAGCCACATAAAACTACTGTACAAGCTTCCTTTCCTTCTGCTTCCTTGTTCCATTGTGTTAGTTTCGCAATGGCTGACTTTCATTCCTGTTATCTCTAAAGCCAGCATCTGGAGATTGAGATTATACTGTAGTTCATGAGCTGAAACGGCTACTAGTACCAGGTCATCTGCACATGCTAGGGTGTTAATAACTGCCGGTTTCAATCTCCGACTGCTAATTTTATATCTCTTAAATCTTGAGAAATTTGGCCACCACTGCTATGAAGAACAGGGGGCTTAGGGCATCACCCTATTTCACTCCAATGGTCCAAGTCAACTGTTCGGAGAGGAGAGGGAGTTATAAGTACAGACTTCATTTCGACAGTTTGCATAATAGTTCCTGATATGTTTCGTCAGATAATAATAATAATAATAATCTACGCCTCGCTGTACAGTGGTTATCATGATTGCCTTCCATCCCCGAGTGTCTGAGTTCGATTCCCGGCTCTGCCAAAGAATTTAATTATGTTTTGAGGTACATACTCCAACTCTATTTGCCGTGCAATTGAGCCATGGCTTTCATAAGTGCACTAGCCCACTGTTTTTTTTTTGCACTATAAAGTTTTACATATCGATTAATTCGTATCGCTGGACTCTATCGTATAACATTTAGAACAACACAAGTTTCATTTTTTTTCACTTGTTTTTGAGGCATTGTGCGCTAGTCCAGTGTGGCAGAAACCTATTGCAGTGGCTAGCAGGGACGAGAAGTGGAAGGTGACTACGCACAAGATAATTGAATACAGATCGAACAGCATTACTCTGAGCAAGAACTCTACTGGTGTCATCACAGAGGCAATCGTCATAAAAGGAAACACAGAGCTCGCTGAAACCATTTTGAAGAATGCTTACGATAAAGAAATTCTTCTGAAATTTGCGAATACCTGGGACATTTCCAAATATCTTGCTTCAGTTCCTCCTGAAGAACAATCTTATTTTCAAACACTGTGTGATAAATATGACAAAGAGCAGATTCCTGATGACCACCAATCAGGAAGTGAGGTGTAAGATTCAGATTATAATAAGTGAATGAGATCAGTGGCGTGCGGCGACCCTCGAGAATAGTGAAGCACTGTGAAGAGTAACTAATCGGATAACCACTATGATAATACTTTTAATAATAATAATAATACAATCATTACAAAATAAATATTTTGAAGTCATCTTTGTACAGTGCAATAATTGTTATAATTGTTGTAATTAGTTTTATTATGATAAATAATTTTTGGAGACACGTCCATGCAGTGCAATGCTACAATTTTGAGATATGTCTGATTACAAATTTGATGAAAGTATAAGGTAAAACATAAACTACCATACAAATACAGGGAGCGATTAGGCTATTTTCATGGGACTTTATTTTTGACAGCTTTTGCCAAAAAATCTTTCAACTGAGATGATAGCATGGTCTTTGCACTCACACAAGGTTACTGTGGGTATGAAACATGCTATCTCGTGTTGATATCTGGTATATAGATGACATTTTATCGTAATATGTTCACCTCTATGCTGTCTGGCGCTATGGCCAAGCAATTAAGTGTGTGGAATCCGGGTTTAATTCCGCTCAGGTCAGGGAATTTTACCTTCAATGGTAGATTCCCTATTTGACTAACCCTTCAATTGTGTTCCGAAATATCATTTTTCCAGTTGCGTACCTAATGCAGTTTCTATTCTGAATTCTCCGAATGACGCTAGAGATACAGTGTCCTACTGTCGTTTCATGGTCTGTAATTGATTTTGAAAGATTGCTTAAATGCGTGAAACCAGCTTTTGTTCAACTTATGTTCTTATCGGCTGCAAATAATAGACAATTCCAGCAGAAAACGTAATTTAATTCTGTACTACCAGCAAACCAATAATGCTTCTCCTACAAATTTACGAGAAAATGGTGCGTAAATGTTTTATACTTCTGAATTAATTTGGGGGATGCCAGTGTTGGTCTACAATTTTTTATAATTTCACTTTTTTCTGCGAATGAACGTGTTGAAAATGTTGAGACTTATACTGTACACTCCAGAATAAACTTGATCAAGTTGTCCGCTCCTTAGTTGGGTCACGGGGTGCGGCCTATTTGTGCTGTTATAAGTGAAAGTTTCCTCACCCTCCATTCAGTGTTGTTCTCACCCTCAGACTATGCCTGCTTCTATCTGTTGATTACGAAAGGAGCTATATAGGACGTCTTGGAAACGTCAGGTGAAGCATGCTTCACTTCGACCTGCTGGGCATTATTAAGCTTGAATAGGCTACAGGACAATGCTGTGCGGGCGTAGGACTTGTAGGATTCCACGCTATACCTTCTCTGTGTAAGCTCTAGCGCGAGCTGAAGCACTGCTTCTTACCACGGACAAGAGGAAAACTGAGGGCTCAAACAAGAAGAAATATGGCAAATAACGAATAGAAAATGACGAATTTAAGGGAAATTTCGGGCACTGGAGCAGTGCTTCACTTGCTTCATCCCAATGCACGCCACTGAATTAGAGTAATATCTACTTTTATTATTATATTACAAATGAAAAGTAGCTATTAAATTCCTCTACTTATTTGATAGTACAGAATAACTGAATTTTTCCGTTCTACTGACACAGCCTAATGAGTTTCATAATAGCACTAGCAGTAGTACCCGGCTTCGCCCGGTGGAATGATGACCATGTCTCAAAGTCTCCTTATAATAATGGACTTAAAATCTAGGTCATTTGCCCCCAAATACAATGAGGGCGTAACATCTAGGTCATTTGCCCTTTTGATAAGGATGATAATGAAAACTACTGTTGAATTGACACGTCAAACTTACAAACTACCGAAATAGAAATACATATTTCAAAATTCACAGGCGAGGAAGACTTATTGTGTGTGGTGATTAATGGTGTAATGGGCGTAACATCTAGGTCATTTGCCCTTATGATAAGGATGATAAGGGAAACTACTACCGGTATTGAATTGACACTTCAACTTATAATGTACACAATGTACTGTAATAAAAATAAATATTTTAAAAATCACAGTCGAGAAAGACTTTATGCGGCGGTGATTAGTGGTATGATGCGCGTAACATCTAGGTCATTTGCACTTATGATGATGATAATAATAAGGTAATGAAAAAATGACTACTAAACGAACATGGTGTAATTTTAAAACTGATATAGGTAATTCAGATGTCTAGCTTCGATGTCTTCCAAAGTCTCAACCTAATTTTCTGGCTTAGGCCTGTACTCGATGCGTCTAGTGAAAGAGCTTATGGCGTATTGCTCGGGTCCAAGCTGCGCGAACCTGAGATGATCGCAGATGATGACGAAATATGATGACACACGTTCGAGGTTCCCCGTCCTATTTAGATTGGCCGGGGAATCACTCACTCTTTCGCAACACCACAGTGGCTTAAGCAACGGCCCTGTGCTGGCATCAGCATAGACAGCAGATAACATGGCGGGCTCTAGAAAGTCATCTCATGTCACCTCGCGATGCATCAGCAAGCTATTCTCACAAATGTCCCCCCCCCCCCAGGGTCTCACAACTTGTGGGACTTGTGTTGGCGACCACGGGACCCCAGCTGAGTCTGGCATCGTTTTTACTTCCTGGTGCCGGGCTCCTTTCAGTTCTCATGCCTGTTGGCCTCCCTTGGCCAACTCTTATTCTTTTCCGACCCCGACTGTATGAGGGTGTCCGAGGGCTAGGGAGTCTTTCACTTTCCCGCCTTAATTGGCCGTTGTCTCATCTTTCCTGATACCCTCATTCTTCGAGGGGTCTGCCTTCTTTTCCTTTTCATAATATCTCCTGTCTTCTGCTCAAGGCCCTCAAGGAGGCAGGGTGTGTGCAGCCCCACCACTTCTGGTACACCCTCAAGTGCTCATGGCTGGTGAGTTGTCCAAAACATCAAGTGGACAGTATTACCAGCATGGTTTCAAAGGGTAAGTGCGTAAAATTCAGTGCAATTAGGTGAAACGGTGTAAATTTGTCCTAAGGGTCCTAAATGCGGGGAATAGAGTGGTCTGTCCAAAATTGCATGTAGACAGTGTTACTCGTCGGGTTCCAAAGGGTAAGTATGCAAAATTTGGTTCAGATCGGTGAAACAGTGTAGATTTGTGCCAAAGGGCTTAAATGCGGGGAATGGAATGGTCTGTCTAAAATTTCAAGCAGACAGTGTTAGTCGTCGGTATTCAAAGGGTAAGTATTTAAAATTTGGTTCAGATCGGTGAAACGGTGTAGATTTGTGCCAAAGGGCCTAAATTCAGGGGATGGAGTGATCTGTCCGAAATTTCAAGTAGACAGTGTTACTCTTCGGGTTCTAAAGGGTAAGTTTTAGATGGGTGAAACGATGTAGATTTGTGCTAAAGGGCCTAAATGCAGGGAATGGAGTGGTCTGTCCAAAATTTCAAGCAGACAGTGTGACTCGTCGGGTCTCAAAGGGTAAGTATACAAATTTTGGTTCAGATCGGTGAAACGATGTAGATTTGTGCCAAAGGGCCTAAATGCAGGGAATGGAGTGGTATGTTTGAAATTTCAAGTGGACAATGTTACTCGTCGTGTTCCAAAGGGAAAATATCTAAAATTTGGTTCAGATCGGTGAAACGGTGTAGATTTGTGCCAAAGGGCCTAAATTCAGGGGATGGAGTGATCTGTCCGAAATTTCAAGTAGACAGTGTTACTCTTCGGGTTCTAAAGGGTAAGTTTTAGATGGGTGAAACGATGTAGATTTGTGCTAAAGGGCCTAAATGCAGGGAAAGGGGTGGTCTGTCCGAAATTTCAAGTGGACAGGGTTACCCGCAGGTTTCCAAAGGGTAAGTATACACATTTTGGTTCTGATCGGTGAAACGGTGTAGATTTGTATACATAACAGACAGACAAACAGACAGACAGACAGACAGACAAACTTTGCACTTTATATATATAGATAAGTCCAACAAAATCATCAATACAATTATAATAAAGTGCTAATTGTACATACATTTCTGAATAATTATGACAATCATAACAAATCAAAATTTTGGCAACTCATTTACAGATGTTATGATGTTTTTATTGATTTTTCTCAAAACTAACTCTACTGGACTTGTGCACTTATGAAAGTTATTTCTTCAGTTAGTTTTATTTTTTAATGTAACGAGTAGTTCCGTGACTAACTAAAAACCTACTTTCCTAAAAATGTAATATTCAATCCTTATTCCCTGAAAGTTACGTAAGTTACAAGCAGTTGAACATGGAACCTATAAACATACGTAGAATGATTTTGGTGACACTGATATATTCATGTTGTTAAAAATGTGCGTGTAATATTAAGATATAATGCTGTGCACAGTTTCAAATTGTTTATATGAACAGATTCTACGATATTGAGTCTAGGGCTCAAATGTTGGTAGAATGCCAGTAGGCAGTTGGTAGCCCTTGGGCCTCTGTTAATAGGCATACTTTTGTCTTCAAAGGCATGCATTGTACGTGCAAAATTATGTATAAATCGATAAATTTGTGTGGTGGTTCCATGCAGTTGAACATTGAACTTAATTCACATGCATAGAAGCATGTTGGTAGCTCTAACTTCGCCACTTTACTGTAATTATGTCTGAAACATATTGAACTTGCAGTGTGCTACGTTTGAAGTTAATTGCGTACACGCATTCCGAGATATTGAATCTAGGGTTTAAAATAATTGAGATTATTAATACACAGTTGGTAACCCTGGCGACTGCTATATTTAAACCCATAGCTCTACAGCCCATTTGGCCTGCAGATTATGGGGTGACGCGTGGTCAGAGCGACGGGTCCCCTTAGCCATTAATCTTGGTCTCCGTGACCGCCCCACTGTCAGACAGCTACTCAGTTGTCCTCACAAGGCTGAGTGAACCCCATTCCAACTCTCACGTCAGTTTCTAAAATCCCTGACTGAGCCGGGAATCAAACCCGTGGCCTCCGGGTGTGAATCAGGCGTGTTACCCCAATACCACGGGGCTGGTGACTCCTATATTAAGCATAGTTTTATGTCCTAAAGCATACATTGCACCTACAAAATTTGGATGAAATCCATTCCTTAGTGTGCAAGTTTCGTGCAGTTAAACAATGAACCTAGCAACGTGCGTAGAATCATGTTGGTTCCACTATCTTGTATGGGTTACTCAAAATTAATCTGAAATCTTAAGTTTTATATGTGTGTAAAATATAGATTGTTGGCTTTCGTACTTTCTGATACACTGAGACTAGGGTTCAAAATTATAAAGAGCATTTATCAATAGTTGGCAGCCCTGGTGACTCTAAAGTATACGCTTAGTCATATCTGTTTCGGTACAGAAAGCACATACCGGTACGTAATTTGGTTGAAGTCCAATAGATAGTATGGACGTTACTTACAGTTAAACATATAACCTATCAGCACGCGTAGAATCATGTTGGCAACACTGCCATGTATTGGTTGGCTCAAATTTTCTCTAAAATATTATGATATACATATGTGACAAATTTGAAAGATATCCATTTGTTAGTATTGAAGTTGCATGCAATTAAACATTCAAGCTATCAGCATGCGCAGAATGATGTTGGTACCACTGGCATGTATGGGTTACTCAAAATTAATCTGCTATTGTGTCTTTTATACGCGTGCGAAATTTCGAACTGTTTCCCTGCACAAATTTTTATATATTGAGACTAGGGTTCAAAATTATAAAGATCCTTTATCAGCAGTTGGCAGCCCTGGTTACTGTATATATTTACCTAATTCTAGGTCTTAAGATACACAAAGCACGTACACAATTTGGTTGAAGATTGAAGATATTATTGACGTTACATGCAGTCTTGAACCTATCAGCAAGCGTAGAATCGTGTTGGCAACACTGTCGTATATGGGTTGCTTAAAATTAATTTGCAATGCTATGATCTTAATAACTGCCAAATTTGGAAGAACATTGAACCTATCAGGACCCGTAGAATCAAGTTGATAGTACTGTCGTGCACGCGCTCCAGAAAATTAATTTGCAATATTATGATCTAAATAGGTGCCAATTTTGGAACGGTTCCCATGCATGCCTTCTGAGATATCCAATTTAGAATTCAAATTTCAATTATGTTTTTCAGCAGTTGGTAGCAGTGACGTAATTTTCAAATATAACCTTGATATGTCCTAGTATAGATTTTCACTCCTACCAATTTTGGTTTTTGATAGCTGCAGCCGTTTAGGGATTGAGTGGGGAGGGGGTACAAATAGAAGTACAGACAGGATGAACTTTTATAAATTGTTGTTTCATTTGAGGGTCTTGGAAATCGTGGTATTGCAGCCCCGTGGACATATATTTTAATATATATAATATATAGCCTGTGTCGAAAGAGGAATGGTGGAACGACAGAACAAAGTGGAGAGGAACCATATTTGCCCCCACCCAGTGTCAACTGGAAAAGGGGAAATAACTTGTGTTATTGAATGAATGTATATGGTGGAAATTAGAGTTAAATAACATTCTAAATCTTAAATTTTTAATTCAGAACCACATTCAAACTTAAAATCCGGTAACTTTCCTGATGATCAAAAAAGAATAAAAAAACGAAACACAAGGGGTTTAATGTCACAATTAAATTAAATAATTCATACATAAATTGAATTACATTCTTTACAAACTACTATTTTACCCATTCAGTGTTATTGCTTTACAAAAAAAAAATACAAAAAAAACCATAAATATCAACCCTTGCCTTATTAACTAGTTAGTCCTGTCCGTTAACTCGGCCACGAAGGATAGTAAACGTCTATAATTGTACAGAAAAAACATATCCTGATGTAGAATTATCTAAAATTTAGCAAATTAGAAAATAATGTAAACCTCCGTGGCTTAGGCGGCAGCACGCCGGCCTCTCACCGCTGGGTCCGTGGTTCAAATCCCGGTCACTCCATGTGAGATCTGTGCTGGACAAAACGGAGGCAGACAGGTTTTTCTCCGGGTACTCCGGTTTTCCCTGTCAAAAATTTCATTCCAGCAACACTCTCCACTATCATTTCATTTCATCTGTCACTCATTTAATCATTGCCCCAGAGGAGTGCGTCAGGCCTCGGCAGCCGGCACAGTTCATATCCTCGCCGCTAGATGGGGGCTTCATTCATTCCATTCCTGACCCGGTCGGAGACTGGAAGCAGGCTGTGGATTTTCATTTTTCAGAAAATAATGTAATAATATTGTCGAAAACATAAAACAATGACTAATTTGCCCAAAATAGCGAAAGATGTAAAATAAAGCAAAATAAAAATGCGTCGTTTCCTTCTGCCATAACATAGAATGGGTTTCTTTACTGTGAAAAGGAAATGACATCCACTCCCTGAACATCACACCGCACCGCAGTGCACCGCACCAGCGTGTCACGTCTTCTCTCTGGTGCATTGCGTGCTACCACTGTACGTATTGATCACAGGTCAGTCCTCCGTAGTGCTGTCGTCCCGCACCACCAAGGGCGGCTGGAAGCTGTAGCATTGCCAGGGTTAATATTGATCTGTGTATCCGTGAACTTGCGCTACTACCACTACGAATTACCTGTAGGTTATCGCAGAGGTGGCTCAAAACCAAAATCTTACCCATGCAAAACATTCTTTTTGGCGCCAGACACGTTGTAACCTCCTCTGGTTTATCTCTCTTCCCCAAGGCGTCAACACACTGACCCAAACCAACTCCCTATCGAAATGCGCGTTGCCTATTGTTCTGATGTCAATGTGCCAATAACTAACTACCCGAGGCTCTGTAGTTCATAAATTCAGATCGCATTGTTGATAGTAGATTCGACTTAATGTATTGTTTTGGACTACTGGTCTACTATCAGATTTTTCTTGCACTATACAGTAGGGGAAGCCTGGCTAAATCTGCAATATTAAGGGGATTATGGTTAGTAGAGTATGATAAGTTAAGGGAAAGGGTTTCAAAAAATTAACATAGAAATTAAAGTAGTATATATTTGTGACATAACTTCCGTTCTTAAAATTAATATTTTATCATACATGGGTTGTATAAATCATTTCATACAAAAAGTGGCATTCAGTGTAAATCCGCAATACCTGGTCTAAATCCCCAATATGATCAGTCTATTGCCACACTAATTTTTAAGTTCATATTCAATCAACAAAAGGAAAAAATTATTTAAAGAAATAAGAAATAACTAAGTCAGCAACTCAATAAAACACTTAATCAATCCCTTCCCCCCTTTCCTTCTTTTTCCCCTCCCTTTCCTCCTTAACAGATCAGACCTGTGCATACCAATGAAAGTTAGTGGGATAAAGTCCTTGAATCTTATTATGAATCCTCTGAATATTAATAGATTAATCAATCAATTCTTGATAAAGTAGTGACTATTCCTGTTGATCCCAATATAGCAGGTTCGAATCCCGGCGCAGTCAGTTGGCATTTGAGGGTGCGGAAATGCGTGGGAGCCGGGGCAACATTCCGGCACTCCAGCGTCTCTAAAAGCCTCAGTTGCTGACAGGGACGTGACACCAATAACATTATTATTTTGTGCTGGAAATGTGTTCTACTCCTTGTCCACACGTGCTTGGAGCCTCAGGATGAATTTCTTGTGCTTCACTGCCCGAAAGGTCATCGGACACTTTTGTTTTCTGAGCTGTACTTTTACTGGACCATCAGTGAGCTCCCAATTACGGCAACAGATCAAGATACTTGGTTACTTGCCAATGGCACACTCACAGCACCCCTCTTCAATCTCGTTATGAGGTAAAAGATAAGAGTCATGTCGCTATAGCTAAGCTCATCAGCATCTATTTCATGAATATTCTAAGGTAAAACTACATTATTTCAATAAAATGATTCATTACTAACACTACTGCACACCTGCATTTGAGGGGCGTGGTGGCGCAGCGGTTAAGCTGTATGCCTCTCACCAAGGTGGACCGGGTTCGATTCCCGGTCAATGCATGTGAGATTTTCGAAGTGAAATGCCATGTCCTGTGGTTCGGATTCCACGTAAAAAGGAGGTCCCGTGGCTCATGATCTCGCGATTAACGGTCAAGTTAAACTACAAGCTTTTTTACACCTGCATTACCGAAATACCAGTAAAATTATTTATAAAATAATTGCCTTTTATCACGAAGTCATCACGAACAAAATACAATACTCAGCTACAGGTTGTCACAATTTTACCACCAGATGGCGTCACCTTTCGTTCCGAAATTCATACCCACTGGACACGAATACTTCACTCAACACAACTGGTGCGACAAACTCGCCTCTCACGCTGGGGTAATTCCGCAGTACAGGTTTATTTGAAGTACTGCGGAGTTAGCCGAACTGTGAATTTAGCTGAGCTTCCCCTAAATACTAGCTGTGACAGACAGTTGGCAACAGTTATTTTTGTTTTTTGTGAGAAAAGAAGGACAAGGAACAGTGCATCCAAGATGGAGTCTTTTGAGTGTTATTTGTAATGAGTGTGTATTTTCTTGTAAATAAATATCTTTCATTTTCCCAAATAAGTACGAAGTGACGTTTCTGTTCGTAACATCTGGCGACCGTGACAGGATATAGAAAGGAAAATGAGCGATATTCGAAGTTTGATAAGAAAACGTGGTGTATACCGTGCATCGTTCACGAAAATTGTATCTTCACTTCAAGTTTTGTTGGAGAAAGAAATAAAGGACATAGTCGCTATCCGAGGAGATTACGCCTTAGTGGAAGAGAAGGCTAACCTCATAAGTAATCTGGACCAGGAGATCTTCCAACACCTCATGGAAGATGCGGTGTCAGAAGAAGCCCTGATCACAGAAGTAGACGGAGTAGATGACTATAAACGCAAGTTTCGTATGTTAGCAGCGGCTGTTTCCGATGCTCTTGCAATGGAGAGAAAACGTGAAGACGAAGTCCAGTCAACAGTAAGCACCAGTAACACTCATTACCTAAAAAGTATTCTAAATATCGCCTTCCAAAGATCGAATTCCGAAAATTTGGTGGAAATCTACGAGATTGGTTAGGTTTCTGGAATCAATTTCAAAAGATTGATGAAGATGAAGAGTTAGATAATGCCGATAAATACGAATATCTTATCCAGGCAACATTGCCAAACTCCAAAGCTCGCGATATCGTTGACAGTTTTCCAGCCACAAGTGGAAATCACCCTAAAGCAATACAGAAACTTAAATCACGTTTTGGCAAAGATTCTTTGTTGGTGGAAGTCTACACTAGAGAACTATTGACAATGATGAATTCTTGTAGTAGTCTTGACATCTCATCATTATATGACAGACTCGAAACTCAACTTGGTGCTTTGGAGAGCCTAGGTGTAACTTCCGAGAAATATGCAGCAATGTTATTTCCTATGATTGAATCATGCTTGTCTATAGATGTGTTACGTGCCTGGCAGAGGAGTGGCGGTGGGAAGGAATGTGAACCTAGTGAACGCCTTAAAGGTGTGATGAAATTCCTGGAGAATTAAGTAGAGAGTGAGGAAATGATCAAACTGGCCATCCCAAGTAAAGGTAACATCAATGTGAATCCTGACAAGTCGAAAGATACGAAGAAAATTAACATTTACAGTGAATCGCCACCTACCACAGCTGCACTTGTGGATTGTAATCTTAAACTAAACTGTATATTTTGTGATAGGTCCCATGCTAGTTCAAACTGCTCCGTGGCAAAGCAGATGGCTTTAAAGGAGAGAGTCTCAATTGTGAAGAATAAGAGAGCATGCTTTCTCTGTCTGAAGAAAGGACATGTTTCAAAGATGTGCAGAAGTCAGTTAAAATGTGATTCCTGTAGCAAAAAACATAACCGCCTAATATGTCTAGGCCCAACACATTCCTCTGAAGCTACCAATGAGAAACTTCAGTCTCATTCTTTGATTTCAAATGAAGAACGTAGTGGTATGCAAGGTGTTATTTTGCAAACATTAAAGGTGAAGGTCATTGGAGAATCCTCTGCAATGGAGGTAAGAGCTCTACTGGATACTGGCAGTCAGAGATCTTATATGCTTGAATCAGTTGCGCAGAAGTTAGGTTACACTAGTCATCGCACAGAAATGCTACGCCATTCACTATTTGGTGGGGTAGTCACAGAAGAGAGCCAGCATATGTGCTATAGGATCTACATAGAGAGTTTAGGAAAGCCTTATGCCTGCAATTTTGAAGTCTTAAGGCAACAAGTAATTACAGGGTACAATACTATGTTAAAGGGCCCATGGTTGCAAGAACTAAGAGCAAAAGGGATACAGATTTATGATACTGAAGGTCCCATTGAACTATTAATAGGCGCTGATGTTGCTGGAAAGTTAATGACTGGACAAACATGTACACTAAGCAATGGTCTTGTATGTATTGAGACACTGCTGGGGTGGACTGTGATGGGTAAAGTAGTTTCTGGAGATCAATCAAGCATGACCAACCTTGTCACTTCTCTCTTTATCAGAGATGCTTCAGTTGAAAATCTGTGGGAACTGGACGTGCTAGGTATCAGCGATCCTGCCGTAAGGAAAACTAAAACTGAAGAAAACTTTGCAACAATGGAGCACTTTCAGAAAACCGTGTGTATTAATGGAGAATTTAGGTATGAAGTCCATTTACCCTGGAAAGAAAACAAATCATTTCTTGTATCTAATAGGGTCATGGCTGAGAAGAGGTTATTCAACACAAGGAAGAAAGTGGAAAATTTTGGACTAGGCGAGACGTATGGAAATATTTTCACCGACTGGGAAAGGAGTGGTGTTATTGAACCGGTTCAGGAGGATGAAAACTTCAGACACTATCTACAGCATCGAGCTGTTGTGAAGGAAAGTAGTTCAACGACACCTGTTCGTCCTGTATTTGACGCCTCAGCGAAGGAAGTGGGAACCCCTGCTTTGAACGATTGTTTGTATGATGGCCCCAACATGATTGAGCTAATCCCTGCTATTCTTCTTAGATTCCGAGAGAGGAAAGTAGGAATTATTGCAGACATTGAGAAGGCCTTCCTTCAGATAAGCACACGGAAAGAAGGTATATTGGCTTTCACGGCCGGTGAATTAAAACTCAGCAATTGCTGAGAATTGCTGAGTTTTAACACGGAAAGAAGATCGAAACTATATCTGCTTCCTGATGTGGCAGGACGTTGGGAATAATTACAAGATCTTCAAGCATGCCAGGCTGGTTTTCGGCTAACTTGTAGTCCGTTTATCCTGGTGGCTGTCTTGGAGTATCACCTGAAGAAGTACTTGGAAAACCCGCAATTCAATCCTCTATTCATCAAGAGACTTCTACAGAGCTTCTACGTGGACAACGTTGTCACTAGCCTTGACAGGGAATCGGAGGTGGGCGAGTTTATCAATCAAGCTAGTAGGGTATTATCAGAAGGCAGTTTTAATTTGAGGGGATGGCAGTTCTCTCAGGATGATGACCAGTCTGCTACCCTTTCATCTGTTTTGGGACTGTTATTGGATCGACAAGAGGATACACTTACTTTAAATTTGCATTGGTTGAATAGTATTCAGGTGGGAGAAGTGACGAAAAGGACAATTCTGTCACTTGCACATCGATTTTTTGATCCAGTTGGTGTGACATGTCCTGTCACCCTTTGTGTCAAACTGTTGATTCAAAGGACCTGGAAGACTCATATAAGATGGGATAGTGCAGTTGATGAGAAGTCCAGAGACGAGTTTCTGGCCCGGGTAAAGGATCTACCTCACCTGGTAGAAATCAAGATTCCTCGATGGTTTGGAAGAAGTGACCATGTGCAAATTCGTGTCTTCTGTGATGCCAGCCAACTTGCATACGCAGCAGTAGTCTTCATAAGATGCGATTCCAAAAATCAAGTGAGTGTACAGTTATGTGATGCAAGATCTCGTGTGGCCCCCTCAAGGAAGTGACAATCCCCAGATTGGAATTGCTGGCTGCTATAATTGGTGCACGGTTGCTTAAATGTGCATTGGAATCTATTTCACTGGAAGTTCATGAGTTTTTTCTCTGGTCTGACTCGTACACAGTTCTAGCATGGATCTGCAGGACTGAGAACTGGTCGGTGTTTGTCCGCAATCGTGTGAATGAGATCAGGAACTTGACCAATTTAAACTGCTGGCGACATGTTCCAGGTTCACTGAATCCAGCTGATTTACCGTCACGTGGCTGTTCTGCTTCGCAGTTAGTAGCCTCTCGATGGTGGGAGGGACCTGCCTGGTTGTACGAATCTCCAGATTGTTGGCCTCAAACAAAAGTGGTGTATGACGAAGAGAGTATCGCAAAGGAAATGAAGAAAAACCCTGTGAATTCTATGACTGTAACCAATGAAGATCCCCTCTGGTATGCCAGGTATTTTTCCAGCTATTACAGAATAGTTCATCTAATCGCATGGATTCTTCGTTTCTGTAAGAATTGTCTTAGACGTGAGAGGATCTCGCAAGAAAATCTGCAAGTTGAAGAGTTAGAAAGGGCTGAAATTAGACTCATTTCTATAATTCAACGAGAAAGCTTCCACGGATTAGTTGATAAACGTCTATCTTCACTACATCCATTCCTGGAAGATGGTGTTCTCAGGGTTAAAACGAGACTACTACTGCGAGAAGATTTGAAGCAATTCAGGTTCCCAAGGATTCTCCCGGCGAACCATGTCATACCTTTCGCTTGATTATGAATGAGCACGTGAAAGAAAATCACATTGGAGTACAACTTCTTCTTAATCATCTGAGACAACGCTTTGGATCATCGGTGGAAGGAGGACAGTTAGAAAAATTATAAGAAAATGTGTCAAGTGCCGGAGGCATGATGGACAACATACCGAAATCGCTCAGGCCCCTCTGCCCCTGGACCGCATACGGGAAGCCTGTGTATTTGAAGTGATAGGAGTGGACTTGGCAGGTCCGGTGTTCCTGAGGGATGAAAGTAAAGCTTGGATTGTAGTTTTCACATGTGCGGTGTATCGCGCTGTTCATCTCGAAATGGTTACTTCTCTCTCCACAGAGGCGTTTGTGCAAGCGTTCCGGCGGTTTGTAGCAAGAAGAGGACGCCCCTCTGTGATTTACTCAGACAATGGTACAAATTTCACGGGTACAGATAACGCGTTTCAAAGTGTTGACTGGGAGAATATTTCCAAACACTATTCGGTTGAACGAATTACTTGGGGATTTAATCCCCCTAGTGCTCCTTGGTGGGGAGACTTCTGGGAAAGGTTAATACGTCTAATTAAACAGCTTCTGAAACGATTTTTGGGTAAAGCCTGTCTAACATATCAAGAAAAGATTACCCTTCTCTGCAGTATAGAAGCCACCATAAATGCAAGACCGCTAACATATCTGACCGATGGATGTGAAGATATAAGTCCACTCACCCCTGCCTGCTTTCTACAAGAAATTAAGACAACTGGAGTTCCAGAATGTGATGCATTGGATGCTATAACCCTGAATCAACGAAATCGTCATCTTCTGAACCTAAGAATGGCATTGAAGAAAAGATTCCAGCAGGAATATCTGGGACTTTTGGCACTCGGTAAACCGAGTTGTAAACCAACTCTTTTGTTCAAGAGAGGTGACATTGTCCTAGTTGGATCAGATGGCACTAAGAGGATAGATTGGCCCCTTGAAAAAATTGTGGACTTGTTCCCTGGAACTGATGGTAATACAAGACTTGCAAGGGTTGTTCCATCTAAAGGAGAACTCTTGAGACCGATACAGCGACTCTACCCACTAGAAGTACCTGATGAAGACAGCACACCTTTGAGGACTGTCTTGAATAAGAAAACAGCTACTGCTTTCGGAGAGCCGACTGGAACTGGTGTTCAACCCCCAAAGACCACACGTTCGGGTAGAACTATCAATGTTCCTGCAAGATATGTGGAGTAGTTGAGGATGTCTTTCCTCAACGGTGGGAGGATGTGACAGACAGTTGGCAACAGTTATTTTTGTTTTTGTGAGAAAAGAAGGACAAGGAACAGTGCATCCAAGATGGAGTCTTTTGAGTGTTATTTGTAATGTGTGTCTATTTTCTTGTAAATAAATATCTTTCATTTTCCCAAATAAGTACGAAGTGACGTTTCTGTTCGTAACACTGGCAACCCACCCCGGCTTTGCCCGGTATCTTTAACGGTTTACCCAGCGTAAGCTTAAAAGGGGTTCATTTTTTCAATTTCAATGAACTACGACCTATATCCGTTTTTCGTGTCGGCATGATGGATTAAAATCACTGACTGGACTATTAATTTCAATATTCGTATGTTATCATGGAGATAGCATGTGTAACGAATTCTTGTCAAACGTAATTTAAGACTGGCGAGGTGCATGAAACACAAATCCCCCTTCCTTCCAATCTAAACTTGACTGTGTATTCTGCGGAACGAAGGCTGAAACTGGGGTGATAGGCTCGCTCACTAGATAGTAATTGAATGGAGATTGTTGGAAGAAATGGAAACGTAAAAACACTTACCGGATAGTGGACGATGTATTGAAGATAGAGATGCGCTGTCACGGACTTCTTTGTAGAACTTTTCATGCTGTACAATTCTTACGCTCATAGCAGGCCTATATACATATTTTTAACGGTTTACCCAGCGTAAGCTTAAATGGCGCACGGACGGTACGTTTTTTTTCGACTTTATTCACTGAAATAGTTACTGCTCGGCTTCCTTCGGTCATAAATACATTATTTTCTACATAAACATTCCTCGAGAAATTATTTATAGAATGGTGAAACCCGCATCAAAATCCATCCAGTGGTTCTCGAGATTACCCGGAACATCCAAGAATCGGGGGCTTTGCTTTATACTAAGTAGAGATATATAGTATATTACTTTCTTCACTCATTCACAAAACAATATTTACTTTTTACTGTACAACACAGTACTCTAATTCAAAAGAACAATCGCAAATCCATTGATATAGGCTATATGATGGGCCTCGGATATTTGAAATAATATATCTGGTTAGAAACGAAACCTACAACCATACACATCAATTTATTATCTAGACTTTCAGGATGGAGCCATATCGTGTGTCGATGACTAGATAATAAACTAGACACCGGTCGCGAAAGCCTAGAAGGTACAAATGCCAACGCTGTTAACCAATGCGGTAATATAATAGTTTTTTTTGGTTTATTTTTAGCGTATGGCTTTTAGTGCCGGGAGTGTCCGAGGACATGTTCGGCTCGCCAGTTTTTTGTAGCTGCTTCGAGACGGACACCTAATGGGTGAGCTACAAGTACCGTTGGGAAGGGAAGGAGGGAAGTTGGAATGTAAGGACGAGGAGTTGGAAGGTAGCGGCTGTGGCCTATAGTTAGGGACCAACCCCGGCATTTGCCTGGAAGGAAGATGGGAAACCACAGAAAACCATCTTCAAGGTTGCCGGCGGGGGGATTCGAACCTCCTCGCCTCCCGGATGTGAGCGACTGCCATCAGTCATGCCGTAACCACCACGGCTAACTCACCCGGTAATATAATAGTAGTAGTATGCTATTCAAGTTCGTTGAAGTTAAATTTTCTTGTTTTCAGGTAAAAGCAAAACGTTTTCCTTTTGGAGAAGCTTTTCTCCGACGGGGTCACGGCATTTCTTATGAGAATTAAAAGTAGTTCTTTCAACTCCGGCTCCATAGACATATAGGCCTACAATGGTGGTAGAAAGAACCATTGCATGCGATCTAAAATGGTGGTGGCAAAAACCTCGCCATTACCGATGATGACTCCTTGCTTAATTAACCGATTTATTCATTGAGAGAGAGAGGATATATCCCTGTAGGGAATTGCTTAAAATGGGTGACACAAAAGATGATGATGAAAATTGTTTTAAGGGGCCTAACATCTAGGTTATCGGCCCAACACAAAAGAACGAGCCACCCAATAAGAGGAAGGCTTGGGACATCTTGATCATCAGCATCCATGTGAATTTGTCCGATAACCTATGTTATTATGGTTTCTGTAGTACTGTTTGCATTTGTAATTGAGACTACAATTTGGGAAGGAAGCGGCCTTGGTATTAAGCTAGTTAGGACATTCCATTTGGCTAGAGTAGAAATGGGAAACCGGTTCAAGGATGACAGATGGGAATCTAACCCACGTCTTCTCAGTTTTGCCTCACAAGGCTGAGTATACACTGTTACAACCAGAATTAAATTCCTTGGCAGAGCCGGGAACCAAATCCAGGACCTTTGGGACCAGATTCCAATCCTTACCCTGAGACCACAGAAGGCGGCTGAGGAAGACTGAAACAACTTTGTCTAATATTTGAGTTGTTGCTAATAATTCATTTTGGGGACTTGGTACATCTTGGCAATCAGCCTCCGTAGGCAGTGCTGGATTACCCATTAGGCCCGACTAGGCCCAGGCCTAGGGCCCCCAATTATCTGGGGCCCCGAAGCAATTTCAAATTTAGTTCAATTTTATTCCGAAGATTTTTTTTTAAAATCCAGAACTGAGACAGTTTCAGCATTATATTAAATTACAATGTCCTTTAAAAACTGAATTCACTCATTCTGAACTTTACGAAATTCTTATTCGAGACAAGCTTGAGTCTGTTTTTCCGAACGTTGAAATTGCTTTTCGCATTTTCCTGACCCTCATAATAACGAATTGTTCTGCGGAGCACACGTTTTCAAAATTGAAACGGATCAAAAGTGTGCAAAGAAATATCATGTCACAAGAACGATTAGACATGCTAGTTTAATGTATATCGAGTCAGATGTTCTGCGGGAAATTGATTTTGATGACATTGTAGAAGATTTCATTGACCGAAAAAACAGAAAAAATAATTTGATTACATTTTACAGAAGTAAAAATAGTATGATTTTTTAAATTGTTCATCAAATCATCTGAAATGTTTTCAAATAACGATGATCATTTCAATTGAAATGTATGTATATATGTAGGCCTATGTATGATTTAATAAAAAGTGTATTATTCATCTTGAGAAAAAGAACTCTTGTATATACTTTATTAAATGTACAGGTGCTAAAAAATAAAAATTATTTGAAAAAAATAAAGGGGCCCCAAAAATCTGAGGGACTTGGGCCTCATTTTACCTTAATCCGGCACTGTCCGTAGGCCTATACTTGGGTATGTGTTAAATTTGTCTGATAACCTATGTTTCTGTGTTGATTGTAGTAGTCTGTAATATTTGAGTCTCCTAGTTGGATGTTGATGTTTATTGGTATAGGCCGACGGGGGTGTTGAATTCTAAGGTAGGAGACTGATTCCTTCCCCTGTTATGTGTACCAATAAGAATACCAACAATGTAACCTTGTGAACTTCTACTTCTCGATAGACGTACATGCTAGCCGTGGAACTTAGGAACCATCCCGACATTTGGCTAGAGCAGAAATGGGAAACAGCATGTGATGCTATTTCACTTGGGCCATCTTTGGAGAGTATGACGCTTCAACAGTTTAAATACTCATGGGAGACACAAGCACGCGCTGAGCCTCTCTTGTTACCTCCAATCAATCACTCTACTCAGTAGCGTTTTCATTGAGCAAGCTAGGCTAGCTGCGAAGCCCATAGATTTTACACCTAACGGGATTTTAATTGTTACTGATTTTCACATCGGCATTCCATATTTTAAGTCTAAATGTTCCATATTATAAGATCTATATTTTTCTGCTTTAATTCCCCTTAGCTGACCGTCAAATTTGATAGGTCCACCACTCTGTCAAGCCAAATTTTTCGCCATTATGCTCCGCCTTAGACCTGCGCTAGCAACGAGTGACTTGAGCGGGTAGCTGTGGGCATAGGGAAAGGGGCAACCACTGAACTCTCGTGACTGTAGTATTATGTGTAGCTGTATATTAGGGACAGGGATGAGGTTGGTGCCCCGGCATTTTCCTGGAGGGAGTCTGGAAAACACCGGGAAAAACCATACTCATTATGGCCACTGTCAGCATCAGGATTCGAACCTACGATCTCCGGACTTGCTGCAGCTGCTCGTGCGGTCGTGATGCACGATTTAATGGTCACGGTTACGCCGCGGGACTCGATGAAAAGAAATAGTACATGCGTCGACGCCCTGTTTAGCCGTTTTCTTAATTATTTAGGGGCCGATAACCTCGATGTTAGGCCCCTTAAAACAACAATTATCATCATCATCATTTCTTAATTATTTGATGACTCGAGAGTAGCCTACATTTCATACGCCTCTCATCATCGTCCTCTACTCAGTATCGTGCCTTAGCTGTTCTTTCTTGTTCTGGGTTTGTACTTGTCCCTGCAACTTTAATGCAAACACTTTTTGTGTCAACAACTTTAGAAAAGAAACTGGTTTACAAACCTATCCTCATACAAATTGCGAGTGTTGTAAACACGTGCTCTGCTGTATATAACGCTGTTAGAAAAGTCAACATGTATTCATCAACTAGATCTGAAAAACATATCCATGAATCGATGTTCCTCAGCGTAGCAGAGGAACTTTATTTGTATAAATTACCTTTATTTATGGTTTATTCAATTATCCGTAGGCTATATTAATTTGATTATCCGGATCGGGTTCGATTCCAATTATGCGCAGTCAGCTGGCATTTGAGGGTGCGCAAATGCGAGGGAGCCGTGTCAGTAGATTTACTGGCACGTTAAAGATCCCCTTCGGGGCGAAATTCCGGCACCCCGGCGTCTCTAAAAGCCAGTGTAGTTAAAAGGGACGTAAAACCAATAACATTAATTATTGATTCAAATTAATCCCGATAATTGGAATATACGCTATGGCTAAGCCTTGAATACTGTTGCTTCGTTCGCGCTGCCGACTAGATTGTATAGGCCAGGACCATCCAGACAGCGCTCTACGAGCGCCAGCGCTCCGGCCGCGCCCTAAGCCTGTGCTCCGAGCGCTTTGTTGGAAGGTAGTTTCAGAAGTAGTGGGAGGAGCTTGGCTGGCTGAGTGCGCAGAAGTGTGCAGCCGATCCATCAGTCGCTAGTCTAGTCCAATGCGCTTTGTTGACAGCGTGTAATTAAATCATTTTCGCAGTGGTCATGACTGAACAGCATACAAAAAAAGGAGTGGTGAAGTAGCAGTCTTTAAAGCAGAATGGGAAATTTAATTTTTCTGTACAGCTTATAAAAGGCATGCCAAATGTTTAGTGTGCAACAGAGATTTAATGTGTTTAAAAAAACACAATTTGTTGTTGAATTTTCCTCTCTAATATGTTCACATTTCAGTTTGGAATAAATCACAATATTCTTTACTTGACACTTGTGTTCGTTTCCTGCACATTCCATACATCGGAGTACCATTCGATTTGTATATGGGGTATATTTGTTATGGTACAACAGCCCTATTAATATGTCAACAATCCCACAAGAGCCGTCGGCCGTACGACTGTACGTAAGTATCTAGTCAGCGTGGTCCGAACATAGGAGCGCAATGACTGGATGGTCCTGGTATAGGCCTATTGTGAGTGGAGATAATAGGAAGAAAATAAAAAAGGTGTCTACAAGAATGAAATGTATCGTATCTCAACCATAGGCCTACCAAGAGATTAGGGAGCTCGTAAATGGGAAGTTTATTAACGAATGTATAACACATTTTATTTGCTCTGTATTAACGGATATGTAACAATAATTGTTGAATATTGAATTGTTATTTATTTGATTTCTGTCTTTATATCGCAATGTAGGTGACGGTATAGGCTATTTAAGAGCTATTGATCACTGCGGTCCACTCGAACTCTGAAGACTTTGACAAATTCTAATTCTGAAAGAGAAGCTCCCATCGACCACGGTGGTGTCATCAGAGCAAATTCCTATCGTAAGCATATTAAATGATAACAAGAGTTTAGTGCTTTTCAGTCGGTCAACACGAATGTACCCAAAAGAGATGGGTTATGCCCTAATCCTGAAATAAATTACATGAGATTAATAAAACTCATGTAATCTCATGTAATTTATTTCAGGATTAGGGCATAACCCATCTCTTTTGGGTACATTCGTGTTGACCGACTGAAAAGCACTAAACTCTTGTTTACTAAGGCAACACTGAAAATATGGCTTCAAACACCACAATATTAAATGATCGTAAATTCCTCGCATATTCATAAGATTAAATTCACAACTCGTTCCTCAATCTTTCTCCTTTCCTCTCAAACTCTTTCCGTGGCGTAGCCATGCTCGTCAAATCGTGCACAACTACCGCGTGGGCAGTTGTAGCAAGTCCGGAGATCGTAGGTTCGAATCCCGGCGCTAACAGCGGCTATCCTGAGTGTGTTTTTTCGGCAGATTTTTCCACACTCCTCCAGGCAAACGAAAGGATAGTACCGTACCTTATTTCAAGTCTTGGGTCACCTACCCTACCCTATCCCTAATATAGCTACACACACTATTACAGTCATCACATAAACACTGGTTATCAGACAAATTCACACACATACACGGGGCTGATAACCAAGATGTCCCAAGCCCCTAAATTGAATTAAGAAAACTATTATATTTGTTATCGGTAGTCCATAGAATTGCATATGGGGAAACAAAATAGGTTAGCACACAAATACTTATTTTCTTCAGACATTTAACGAACCTTAACGAGGTTTAATCTGCCGGGGAATCAGTCGGCTTTGGCCTTATAACGAACCGTGCGAACGGACTGTCTTCTCTTTCCGTATTATTCTTTGAATCCTGCGCATTGCAGTTCGTTCGAGACTCGAGTAGCGCTGCAATCGTTTACGGTGGGTTGTGGTACTGGGTTAGGCAGCTAGGAAGGGAGTTGTATATTTAGATCGAACTGAGGCGATACACATAGGCGAAAGCTGCCGGCTATTGATCGTGTGTTGTTTTATAGCGGTGTATTTCATTTCCAGAAAGTGAATATTTGTTTAATTGGGTTCGCAATCTACCGATTGTAGAAAGCAATAGTGATTGCCATGAGTACTCCTGTGAAAAAAGTCCCTATTCATCTACAGGTTGGTGTTATTTTGTGTGTAATACAATATAATAGGTACATTTTCAATATTACGTAGGATTAATTACAGTGTCCCAGTATTTGCATTTTGAGCATGTAATGTTAGAAATCCAAATTGACTTTTCAAGAATATTAATAAATATCTAAAATATCGGAATTGAACTAATTAAGTTACTGATTGCTACCAACTGCATTATAGTGTTTTTAGTTTTTGGTATAGGTACCCTTGTTATCTTTTAACCAATAATCAGTCGTATTCATTACAATCTGATAAGCCTACTTTTAACTGGCTATCCTTTCCGTAGATGAGATGCAGTTGGTGACTGGTATTGACTGATTAATAGCCTACTGCATTAGGCTAACTATTAACCATGGTACTCATTACCACTATAAAGTTATTATTTATCAAAAATATCCACATTTGAATATCGAGGAAAGTTGAAGATAATAAGAATAATTTAGTATTCATACTGGCAGCTATCTGTCAAAAATTCACCAGCGGTATCTCGGACCAGTTGGTACGGTATCGACATAATTTATGGTTTATTACATTGTTGATGCCGGTAACCATTAATTTTACATCTTGGCTGCGGGAGGTTTCGTAAAAGGCTGAATGATTTTTTTAAAATTCTCGAGCCGTGACTAGTTGGTACGGTATCGACGTAATTTATGGTTTATTACATTGTTGATACCGGTAACCATTTATTTTACATCTTGGATGCGGGAGGTTTCGTAAAAGGCTGAATGATTTTGATTTTTTTAAAATCGGGAAATTCGCATTTATTGGGAGTGTATGGTTGAAAATGTTCAAATGTAATTTTGCAACAGTAATACAAATACATTAAAAAAATTACAGTCAGTCTGTAAGACTAGACGTCTAGTCTTACAGACTGACTGTAATTTCCTCGAAGCCCCAGGACTCTTTCAACAGACTCCATTACCCATTAGCTTAGGCTTCCCGCGCGGGCACGTCTTTAAGGGTCACCCTGTATTTGAGTCTGACATTTTTACAACTCTTTAAGAGTCACCCATTATTTTAATCTGATATCTCTCAACCCTCTTTAAGGGTCACCCTGTATTTGAATTGAATCTAACATACTGTATACCTCTTTAAGAGTCACCCTGTAATTTGCTCTGACATCCTGCACACCTCTTTAGGAGGCACCGTGTATTCTTGTCTGACATCTTGTGCACCTCTTTAGGGGTCACCCTGTATTCTTCTCTGCCATCTTGTACACCTCTTTAAGAGTCACCCTGTATTCTTATCTGGCATCCTGCACACCTCTTTAGGAGGCACCCTGTATTCTTATATGGCATCTTGTATATCTCTTTAGAAGTCACCCTGTATTCTTGTGTTCGCTTCGCTCGACGCCCCAGGACTCTTTCAACAGACTCCAATAACCATTAGCTTCTGTTTCCCGCGTGGCTGCATGACGTCACTTCAGTCTCTGTCTCCGTAACGCAAAACGTTGGACCCAAGCATAACGACGAAGTCGACAAGATCATTTGAAATGATAAAAACTTGCCACTCCACTTTTGATGTATAGATTTCAATTTTTTATGTAGGAAGTGGAGACAATTCCTGCCGTTTCAAATCGCTGTAATCTGTTACAACTACTGTAATTAACTTATTTTATGATTTAGAAATTTCTTGCTTTCTACCAAATATGCTTTGAGTGCCCATGTGTCTTAAGTTATTACATGAAAATAATTTAAAATCCTACTTTCACCCACATCTGCAGAATTCTGTCTACAAATAGCAGTTTTGACTATAATATAAGAAACATGCAACTGCCAAAGTACAGGTCTATTTCAATATGTTCCCACATCTGGTAATTTCATCCGGCAGGGGTGTGTCCAGAAATTATTTTCGAAATGAGTGTTGTAAGTCTTATGTAGCGACTGGTTCAAGGGTGGGTCACCAGATTGCTTAGAGAGGAAATGTCCCTTAACTGCCTGGGTATGTAGGCCTACCTGGCATCCAATCTTAAGAACTTGATTGACAGGCAGGAGTAGACTACTACATGGTGCAGGCATGGATAAGGATTTTACATTAGTGTGGGTCATACAGAAGTGATTCATTTGCCAGGAAACTGCTCTTAAAAAATTAAAAAAGAACCTTATTGCAAATGGTAATCTTTGTTAGGCATGGAACTATTGCTTGGTTTTAGGAGGATTTTGTTTTTAGCAGATCTTAATTGCCCTTCTAAGCCAGGGATTGTTCTACCGTTTAGCATTATTTTTTAATGACTGTTTCACCGTTGAGGAAGTAGAGAGTAAATAAATATCAGTGTCACAAAGCAGCTGGGGTAGATGAAATTTGGCCAGAAGTGGTAAAGTATTATTTTTTAATGATTGTTTCACAGTTGAGGAACTAGAGAGTGAGTAAATAAATAAGTTTCACAAAGCAGCTGGGGTAGGTGAAATTTGGCCAGGAATGGTGAAGTATAGTGGGAAGGAAAGTATAAATTGGTTAAAGCATAGGATAATTTAAATGCCATGGGGTTTAGGAAAGGTACCCTCTGACTGGAAGAAAGAAAAAAAAAACAGTAGTGTGAAGTTTTGATGATGATGATGATGATGATGATGATGATGATAATGTTATTGGTTTTACATCCCTTTTAACTACTGTGGCTTTTAGAGACACCGGATTGCTGGAATTTTGCACCGATGGGGATCTTTAGTGTGCCAGTAAATTACTGACACAGCTTACTTGCATTGGCACACCCGCAAATGCCAACTTAACTGTGCCAGGATTCGATCCTACAATCTTGGACACTGCAGGCGAGAAAGTTACAACTGAGCCATGCAGCCAGTCAATGTGAAGTTTTGAAGCCATTTTACAGTGTTGTCTGTACAAACTATCAATTTATACTTTTCAGTCGGTCCCCATCAGAGTTGGTGTCTTATCAGGGGTCAGCTTTGTCCCCGCTCCTGTTCATCATCTGTCTTGACACCATCGCAGCCGAACTACTGCAACCACATCTTTGGACCTTGCTCTATGCTGATATCATTGTAGCATGCAAGTCTCGCCAGGACTTGGAACAGCTTGTTCAGTGTTGGAAGGCTGCACTAGATACCCATGGTCTGCGGCTCAACATTGGGAAGACAGAGTATGTGGAGTGCCAAGTGAAGGATCTATTCACATCGATGGCACTGAACTCCGAAAATCATCTTGTGTTCAAATACTTTGGTACACTAATCTGTTCAGATGGTCAAAACACTCCCAGATATTCGTAAATAGTCAATGCTGCATGGCTGAAATGGCGCCAAGTCTCTGGAGTCCTTTTTAACCAGAATGTGACACTGTATCTGCAAAGTTAAGAATTTACAAAACCATTGTTCGACCAGTAGCACTGTATGGTACTGAATGCTGGCCAGTAATGAAGAGCCAAGAACAACTGCATGTCGTGGAGAAGAAAGTGATTCGCTGGACACAGGGACTTGCTAGACTGGATAGCATCAGGAATGACAAGGTTCGAGTTACATTTGGTTTGGCTCCAATCCCTACAAAAAATGCGAGAGAGCCGTCGATGTTGGTATGGCCATGTACAGAGTAGCAATCCCTCTTCAGTTGCGAGAACTGCACTTGACATCAGTCGAGAAGGCCAGCGACCACGAGGGTGACCGAGAAAGCGCTGGCTGGATACTATTCGGGAGGACATGCGACTGCTGAATGCCTCAACTAAAGACGCTCAAGATCGATCACTATGAAAGAAAAAGTGCGGAAAAGCAGACCCTGCAACAAAGCAGGATTAATGGTAGGAAGAAGAGTCGGTCAACACGTTATTAGCTCAATATGATTGGGCATGGGTGCAGTATAATATATATTGCTTCCTAAAAACAAATCCTGAAAAAGAATAAAACATTTATTTCTAGGGCCCGGATTTTGATGACATGCCATCTTTTTACTGAGCTGTCTGAAACAATGGTGAAGTACATAGAAACTCAGGACGGGCCACCCCGTCTTCAAATATGTCATTTTTATTTTGCATTATTTGCTATTTTTCCATTTTAAGAGCATTTTTTTAAAGTTTGGTAGATTTTTTTGGGTCATATTTTAGAGAAATCGGACTTTTAAGTTGTTTTTTTTCTCTATTCAGACATGTCACAGCTTTATGTGAGGGAGTTTTGTCTCTGAGTTAAGAAGAAGCTAGTAGCTGATAACAAGATAATTTAAAATATTGAAATAAAATATTTCGGTGTTGCTATTAGTAGAAAAATATATATCTTGGATCCAGAAGAAGGGTACCGTAGGTATACAGATGCTCTTGTTTTCGTCGCAAACCAGTTATTAGCGGAATAGAATGTTACCTCCTCTGTCGACGAAGGTCAGCTGTGGCGGGGTAGAAAGGGGAAGGGGTGTATATTCTTGTCTCAGTTCATTTTCTCCATTTTGTAGTGCATTTTTTGAATTTTTGAAATATTGGCGAGTTTATTTTTATAAGATCATTTTCTCCATTTTATAGATCATTTTTCGAATTTTTAGGTCATTTATTACAGTCATTTTTGAAAATTTTAAGTGCATTTTTTAAACTTTTTACGGCATCAACATCCGGGCCCTATTTATTACTTATAATCCTAAATTTCCCCTTCTTTATGTGAGTAACTTAATAAGTAATACATGTAGTTTTTTTTTTTTTTCAGGACCCGCATCCAATCATATTGGGCAAATAGCGTGTTGACAGACTGAAAACTATAAATTGATGGTTAAAGCGAAAACAGTAGGCCAAATTAAGTTACCCGAATTTATATGCAAGGTAACAGGAAAAATTGCACTAACTACCGGTATATACTTCATTGAGAAGTATCCCAGGCAAAGTGTTCTCAGACATCGTAGAAAGCAGAGTTCAATCATTGACTGAAAATAAGATGGATGAGGTATTGCCCTTTCACAAATTGATTGCCGGCGGTCGAGATGGGAACTATTCTGTTTACTTGTGTCACACGTCACTCTACTTCATTGACAGGTACAGTTGCGCGAGTAGGATACGACTCGGCTCCAGTAGCTTCAGTCATCGTTTAACTGTCCGTGGTGACATGAGCTCCTGTGCTCATCTGCGCTTCTAAGACAGGTAGCACGCGCAATGCTCCTTGACTTCTGTGCAGACTGCGCTCGGTCATCTTCGTGTGCTGAGCTTCACCCCGTGGGGCTCCTGCTACAATAATCAACAAATGCTGGCGCAGCCACGCTCAGCGGCAATCAAATCTTAAATGGGTAATATGGAGGGTGGGCTGCTACAGGCATCGGTAGTATTTGGATCAAATCATCATCATCATTTCCCCATATCCAGCTCCTGCCGGGTTGGGGTATTTATGGCACTTCTCCACTTTCCTCTTTCCTTCCACCATTCTTCTTCCACAATCTTGTCCCAGTCCAGATTTCTTTTTCTTGTGCTGTTCTTCACTGAATCAATCCACCTTGTTCTAGGTCTTCCTCTTGCTCTCTTACCCTTGCACTTAGCCTCCAGCATCTGTCTTGGTATTCTATTTTCCTCCATCCTCTTTACATGTCCAAACCACCTTAGTTTATTCTTCTCAATTCTCTCATTTAGTTTTTCCATCCCAACTTCCTTCCTAACATCTTCATTCCTCACTCTGTCTTTCCTTGTCTTTCCTATCATACTTCTTAGGAATTTAATTTCACTGGCTTGGATTCTACTCTCTTGCCTGCTTGTCAGGGTCCAAGTCTCAGCTGCATAAGTTAATATGGGAACATAGTACACTTTATACATTACCTCCTTGCTTTTCCTTGGTACTTCCTTATCCCAAACAAGTTTTCTTACACTTTGATAGAATGCATTGCTCTGCTGTACCCTCCTGCCAGTTTCCATGTCCAACCTACCAGTTTGCATCAATTCACTTCCTAGGTATTTGAACGTGTCCACAATTTCCAAACTCTGACTTCCAATTTTCACAGTGCCCTTTCCTTGTCTTTCCTCTTGTCATCACCATGGTCTTGCTTTTCTCTATACTGATTTTCAGGCCGTACTTCTGAATATTTTCGTTCAGTGCATCTAGTTGTTTTTGCACTTCTTCGGTGTTCCTTCCCCAGACCACAATATCATCTGCAAATAACAGTTACTTCATTTCTTTATGTCCATATGCTTCCTTTGTTTCCTTTTCTAATTTCATCCATCACCATTATGAACAAGAGAGGTGACAGCACACTCCCCTGTCTTAGTCCAGTCTTGTTCCTAAACCAATCTGTCTTTCCAACTGGGGTCAGTACCCTGCTAACACAGTTGTTGTACATTGCTTGCACCATTTCCAACATTTCTCTTCCCAGTCTCTTCTTAACCATGGTTTCCCATACCTTCTCTCTGGGGACACTATCATATGCCTTTTCTAGATCTATGAAAGTCATGATCAAATCCTCTCCATATTCCCAGTCCTTTTCCATCACCTGCCTCAAGCTAAAGATTGGGTCCACTGTGGATCTTCCACTCCTGAAGCCATACTGTTCCTCTTGCAACTCTCCTTCCACCTTTCTTCTCATTCTTCTTTCTAATATCCTTTCCAGTATTTTTACTATCTGTGATATGAGGGTGATCCCTCTATAGTTAACACACACCTTCTTGTCCCCCTTCTTAAACACTGATATTATTAGCCCTTTCTCCCAGTCTTCTGGTACACATTTCAGTTTCCACACACACTTTAGCAGTCGATACAACCATTGCATACCAACAGGTCCAGCAGCCTTTATCATTTCTACACTTATTTCATCCACCCCTGTTGCTTTTCCCATCTTCATTTTCTGTACTGCTAATTCCACCTCCAGCATTGTTATATCATCTTCTGTTATAGAGTCGTCAGGTTGTGTCACTTCCATCTCACCAGTACAATTGCTCACATTCAATAGCTTATCGAAATACTGCTTCCATCGTCCCTTTATCTCTTCTGGGTGTGTTAACAACTCTCCATCTTCCTTTTTCACTAGCTTTGTAGTAACTCTTTCTTTCCTCTTACTTCTTAGAAGTCCATACAGCATCCTTTTACTGCCACTTACATCTGTTTCCATTCTTCGTGTAAATTCTTCCCAACTTTTCTTCTTTTCTTCTCCTACCACTTTCTTACACCTCCGTTTGCTGTCGTGATACTTTTGCTTTCTTCTGTTTGATCTCGGTTCCATTCTTTCCATGCAGACTTCTTTTCTTTCACTGCTTTCCTCACTTCCTCTTTCCACCACGGTGTCTCCTTCTCTTTCACTCTTGTTGACGTCCTACCACAAGCACTCTCTGCTGTACAACAAATGCCTTTTGAAAGTGGGACCATTCCTCTTCTATGTTTTCCACTTCAGTAACTGGGATTTGTTGCTTCAATCTCTCCTGAAAATCTTCCTGCACAGTTTTGTCTTTCAATTTCCATACTTTTATTTGACTTTCTCTGATCTCCTTTAGGTTTTCCAATTTTTCCCATCTAAATTTTGCCACCACAGCTCTATGGTCCCCATCAAATGCTTCTCCTGGTAAAGCTGTCACATCTATCAGCTTTCTGCGATTAGTCCTTTCCACCAGAAAGTAGTCAATTACTGATTTTGTTCTTCTATCGCCCCAACCATATCTCGTAATTTTCCTGCTGTTTTTCTACCGAAACCATGAATTACCGACTATCAGTCCATTCCATTCACAAAAGTTTAAAAGTTCCTCTCCTTCCCGGTTCTTTTTCCCATATCCATATGGTCCAATGACTTCTTCCTTTCCTTGTCTCTCGTTTCCGACTTGTGCATTCATATCTCCCATGATCATCACTTCTACATCTGAAATTACTCTTTCTACATCCTCCAGGAATACTTCAATATCTTCTTCTTTGTTTCCAGTCTGTGGTGCATACACTTGTATGAAGCCCATCACGTCATTTTTCATCTTCATTCTAATTTTCAGTATTCTGTCACACACACTCGACCACTTCAACATACTCCTCCAGTTGTTTCGAGGTTATCAGTCCCATGCCATTTTTTGCCTCTTGGCCACCACTCCAGTATAATGTGTATCCTTTCCTCAATTTCTTCCTTCCTTTACCTTTCCATTTCACTTCACTCAGCCCCATCAATCCAACATTCTCCCTCTCCATGAAGTCTACCACCTCCTCCACCTTGCCTGTCAGGGTCATGACATTCATGATTCCCACTTTCATTTCGGTTACTGGTCGCCCATTTCTCACAGTTCCCCCAGTACCAAAAGAACTGTGCGTCGCTTGCAGGGTACGCCCTAACCTTCTCTGAATCATTTGAAGTGCCATTTCCATTTTAGGCTTTTATTACGATGGGGTCGCCACTCCCAAAGGCATTTTATGAAGCTACTGCCAGCTATTATACAGGCCGCCCCTAACATGGGAAACAGACGCCCTTGCAGCCGCCCCTAACCTGGGAAACAGACGCTGCCGATTGATGCTGTACTCATACTATTCCCTGAGTACTGGGTTGCCTCTTCCGCAATCTCCACCGTTCCGAAGTCCATCTTCTCCGCTGCAGATTCCGTTGAGGTCTTCGCACGTAACCCTGTGCACGGGGCCTATGTTATACCCCATAGGACTGGATCCTCACCAGAACTTAGCCGGTACTGTAGTTCCATGGTATATTACAGTACCGTTGCCCACCCCCGCGACGTGGACGCGCCTGGCAAGAATTATCCATGTAGCCAATTATAATTGCCTCATGGACCGGGTTAAGGAGCTGTCTAAATCCAGCCTCCAAGGCCTCAGGCTGCAGTGAGGGTTGACAGTAGGATGAGTCCTTTGTTTAAAGTTGTGGAGGAATGTTCATTTTGTATGGGTCATTTGCTGAAGGGCATAAATTGGCAGGATGAGATTGTCAGATGGAAACCATTTAAGCAGTCAGGTTTATGCTGATGGCCTGGTTGTAATAGCAGACTTTGTCGAAAGCTTATATGTTAGAACTTGGAACAAAAATGAAGGGGGTTTGGTATAAAAATCAGCATTTCAAAAACAAAGGTAATATCAATAGGGAAGAATGCATGAAAATAAAGGCTATACAAGAGGAACTTAATTGGAGCAGGTGGAATATTTCAAGTAGCCTACCTGTGCTATGTATTCTCAGAGGATGGTAGTATTGTGAAGGATAACTTATAGTCAAGAAAAGTCAATGACAAAGCTCTCTCATTTGTGGTCAACTGTTATTTTTTTTCTCTCTCCAAAAAAGGAGTTATTGTAGCGACAAAACTGTACTTAATTTGCTCAGTTTTCAAATGGACCTTGATATATGGTGGCGAGAGCTGGATGTGTTTCAAGATATCTTTTACATTAAGTGGATTGAACTGATGACTTGTTCACTTATAGAAGCTTGTAGACCAGAATTGATGCTGAAATGATTGCTGGGACAAATATATGGGAGCAATGGAAGGATAGTACTTGTAATGAAGAGATAGGGGTGAATTAGAAATGAACATGTAGATACACTGGTCAAAACAATTAGGGGATCAGGTGAGATATCATACACAAGATACATATGGTAACGTCTTTTCAGAGTTCGGTTACAATTGTAATTTGTGTGTGCTACAGTACAATATTGTGCTGTCTCAACTTTTTACTGGAGGTTTACATGGTGATTACTTAGAGCGAGGCACCATGGGGCTACCATATTAGTTAAAAAGGCATTCTCGTTGCCCTCTAATATGGTGTGTGATCACCTCGGACGGTCAGGACAGTTGCACACATGTGTGGCAGGGACAATATGAGGTTATCAATCAGCTCTTGAGGGATATTTGGCCATTCTTCCGTGAGTGCAATATCCAGCTCGGAAACCGTTGTGGGAGGTGCTGGTCGGCTGTAGTGCGTCTACCAAGTGCATCCCAGACATGCTCGATTGGGTTTAAGTCCGGTAAACAAGCTGGCAACTCCATTCGTTCAATGCCCTCGTCGTCAAGCATGTTGTCCACCAGTGCAGCTCTGTGGAGTCGTGCGTTATCGTCCACCAGAATGAACCCATCGCCTATGACACCAGCGTAGGGCACAACAAACGGTCGAAGGATCTCGTCTCGATACCTCGGAGCAGTCAAAGCGCCATTCTGAACGACAAAGAGGTCCATACGTCCGCCAATACTGACTCCAGCCCTAACCATTCGTCCACCACCATGATATGGTGCTGTTTCCTGCACATAAGCGGGATTGTTCAGAGTTCCACGTTCTCTCCAGATGGGGGAACGACGATTGTCCGCCTGAACACAAAATCTTGACTCGTCTGTGAACAGAACTCGGGGCCATTCGTTACGACGCCAATCCTGATGTTCCTCCGCCCAGTTTCTGCGAGCTGAACGGTGGCGAGGTTTTAATGGGACACACACCATAGGCCTAGGTGCGTAGAGGACACTTTCCCGAAGGCGATTTCGGACTGTTTGTGTTGATATTGCGCGTCCTGTTGCCGCCTGGAGGGTGCGTTGCAGCTGAGTTGCATTCAGCCTCCTGTATCGACGGGCTGTTAACCGGAGATAACAGTCGTCTCGTGCTGATGTTACCCGTGGACAACCTTTACCTGGCCTTCTTTTAACGGTTCCTGTTGTCTGAAATCACGTTCAGGTCCTGGAAATTACACTTTGGGACACTCCAATAGCTGCAGCCCCCTCCCTCTGTGTCTGTCCCGCTTCCAACCTTCCTATGGCTCTCGTGCCATACCTTCGGGTAAGTCACGTTGTTGTTGCATTGCACTACCTGCTCACTACACCATCTGAACCCAACTGCTTATGTCATTCGTTTGGTAGAGTAAACACACGTCCACACCAACCCCCTCTGCAGCAACTTTCTGTTATTACCACTATCTCGGTTGCCTTAATGTTGATGTCTCCACTCCGTAGAACCGACAGAAAGACGTCGAACCATTTTAGGTCATTCTGCCGATGACAATATGTCAGAACCAAGATATCACAACTGATCCCCTAATTGTTTTGACCAGTGTAGGTTATCCACATCTGATGTGGATTGGTAGGAGAGATCACTAGCTTAATGAACGTTGGTATAGAGGGTAGGAGAATCGGCTCAGGTAGACCTAGGAGGCGATAGATTCAGTATTGAACTATTTCAAGGTGAAAGGTGTGGAAGCAGAGGAGACTGATGTGCCAACTGCTTACAGGGGATCATGGGGATGGCTCGTTCACTTATAGAGGCTTGTAGACTAGAATGGATGCTGAAAGGTGAAGTAGTTTTTAATAATAAGGAATGAATGATGGTTTGACTTTCTAGAGTAGCTTTGATTCTAACGTACCAATTATATCCACCCTTCTTAATTAAATTGCTCAAGGGGCCACTTAAAGTAATTTTATGATGATCTGAGACTCCCGCAGGCCACATATGATTTAGCATCTTTATATGAGATTTGCAGGGGAGGAATAGTCATTAGTAGATTCCCTCACCTCCAGATCTGGAACTACTTGCTGTTGATTTATAGATCGACTGAGGACCAATGGCCGGGTTTTAAAGGAAATATGTATTCCCATTCAGATACAGTCCTATATTTATAGGTTTGGATGATAAATATTTATAAGTTTAGATTATAAATACAGGGAAATCAAAAAGTAATGCCTAGATTTTAAATAATTGCTATAAAAAAATCTATTAGAGGTAATGTAATGGTTTTAGCTTCAAAATGCGTGGAAAAGATAACATTTTTTCGTACCTTAACATTTCTTTTTTCATACCTTAGTAAGTTTCAAGAGCCTCTGTGGCTTAGGCGGCACCACGCCGGCTTCCCACCGCTGGGTCCATGGTTCAAATCCTGGTCACTCCATGTGAGATCTTTGCTGGACAAAACGGAGGCAGACAGGGTTTTCTCCGGGTACTCAGTTTTCCCTGTCAAAAATTTAATTCCAGCAACACACTCCACTATCATTTAATCATTGCCTCAGAGGAGTGCGATAGGCTTCTGCAGCCGGCACAGTTCATATCCTCGTCGCTAGATGGGGGCTTCATTCATTCCATCCCTGACCCGGTCGGTCGACTGGAAGCAGGCTGTGGATTTTCAGTAAGTTTCAATGTGAGCTCCATTTGTTGCTCTGCAGATGTCCGTTGAGTATATCGTGTACCGCGCGAAGGTAGTGAGGCTGAGCCCCACCTAGCATAATAATGACACGCTGCCCAGTCTGTTGTCCGATATCTTCTATTTGGGTGAACACAAACTGTTCAAGCATGTCGAGGTAAATTAGACTTGTTATTGTTTTTTGAGCGAAAAAGAAAGGTCCAATAACTTGGTCATGAAGTAACCCGCACCACACATTGATACAGATTAGACGTCTGCAGAGCAACAAACAGAGTTTGCAACTTACTAAGGTATAAAAAAAATTATCTTCTCCCCGCATTTTAAGGCTAAAACCATTACATTACCTTTAATAGTTTTTTTTATAGCAATTATTTAAAATCTAGGCATTATTTTTTGATGGCCCTGTATTTATATTTTTTTTGAAAAAAAATTTGGAAAATTTTCCCAATCCTGTATTTATATATTCATAGGTTAAGATTATAAATATATAGGAATAAACATGTTATCTGTAGTGATGTCAACTTGATTTTCGGTCTTAGTCTCCTCCTCTGAAAAATATTTCCTGCCCATAGAAAATTATCTCTGGGATTCCATGATCGTGAAGTACATTGGTTTGCTCAAACCAAGTTAGGAAAGAAGAACTGAACATATTTTACAGATATATTTTAAGCATTCTTTTCCAGCTCCTATGTATGAAAAGATGTGACCTCTATGTTCAACTCCTTCGAAGTCAATCACCACAGTACAATAAGAGGCACATGTTCTCTTGCAGTAGCTCCCCATATTTAGGCACGTAACTCCTACGGGAAATGCGCTGTTTTACACCATGCCTTCCATGATCAGTGAATTTTAATTGCGACATTCTTTATGATGATGGGTCACTATTCAGAAGGCCTGAACTACATGTTCCTTGTAACAAGTGTCAGAGGTAATTTCTGATACATGGTGCATCAATGTGGATCTAGCCTATATTCCCCACTTTTCTACCTGTTAGCAATTGTTGACTGTTGCAATGATCTTTTTCAGGATTGGTTGAACTTGGTAGATGCAGAGCACTGCTGGGTAAGGGAAATGTACTGGGTAAAGGTTATCTTGAATGAGTATCTCAGGAAAACCCACAGGGTCTGCCTGGAAACCCACACTGCTCACCATCGCATTGAACAAACTGCTAACAGTACTTTTCCCGGTGTGCTGAATTTGCCTTCTTCTTATAACCAATTTATCAGGATTACCGTATTGCATGCTGGTTTAGTAGTAGACGGAGGTAGATTATCTGATGGCAATGATGATAAATATTTCATAGCACCCAAATCAAACTGCAATCTGTTGTTCAAAATTGTTACAACTGTTACTTGGGTGATATTATGTAAAAAATGACTGGCATATAATGTTAATATGAGAGACTGCTGTGTGGCCTCATTATGTACTGTAGGTGTGGAAATATATACCTGACAAACTTAAAAAAAAATTGTGGGCTATTCTGAGAGTCAAATCAACCAGGCTTAGAAATTCTTAAGATTTGTGTTGACTAAAAGTGTTGTGTTGGTAGCTTGCCACTATGTCAAAAACAAGATCAAGAATGGAAAATAGGGAATGGATTTGATTGCAAGTGTCTCAAGTTGTTATAGATAGCTGTTATAGATAGAATGGCTGAGTTGTGTGTGTTCCCGATTTTCTTAGAATCTCTTGTCTTCTGCTGCTGCAGCAGCATTAATAAGGAGCTTTTACATCAGCCCTGTGTACCTATTCAGATTCATACAGTGCCGTAACAAGAAAATTAATGTGTTCTCAGCTTAATTCAATGCTCCCGATAATGCAGGAGGGTAGTCGTTGGCTAGTTTATCTTACTTGGTCGAATTTCTTTGATCAGTCTCCTGTGATTTAACAGTTTCAACCTCAAGCATAGTTATGCCTAGTTAGGGCAAGTGTTGATTAGATGTGAAATTAGGGTGATGAAACAAACATTAAACAATTGTTAATAACATGGATGGCAATTCTCACCCAGTCACATATCCATCGGGCTGATGACCATGATTCATATCCTTAAGCCTATTAAAATGTTCAAAATCTGAAAGAAGTTGGCCTATCCATGTAAAGGATTTACACATCCTCTGTCCACTTAACTCTAAAGTCGGGAGCAATTTCTAGATAAGAGAAACATAGGTAGGTACTGGTAACTAAAGAGATGAAAATGATTTCTTATGAATCCTTATTAGTTTGATTGGGGCACATGTACAGGAGGATGTGCTTCTTGCCTAATCATGGTGAAGTGCAGAGACATGCTGCCTGTCGCCGAGCACATGTAATTACAAGCATGTCTGAGCCAATAGCTTGAAAATGTAGCCTACAGACAGAAATACAACTTGCTTATACCTGTATATAGAGATGGTTGAAAGAAAGTAATCGCTAATACATTTTTCTTATCTCCCACCTCCCCTGATGCCTTAAAAGTGTAACCATTCATTCAATTGTTCATTTATTTTTGTGAAATGAAACTTATCAACTGAGTAACCTATGGCATGAGTTGGGTTTAATTCTGTTTCTTACTAGAATTTTTCATATCTTGGGACATCACATGTTAGGCCCTGAGTCTCTTACTGTGAACAATGTACGATTCTGATATCATGGCCGACATTGTTTTGAAGTATTTATGGGCAAACTGTAAAATGTCCCGAATTATTTATGTAGGTAGCTTTAAAGAGAGAAGGGTGCTATTGTACCTTAACCCATTCACACTTGCATACAGCTCCATTCTGTGGTTGGTCTATTTGTTTTGAAGGACTTCCTTACCAAGCTGAACTAAAGTATGTATTATGCACTTGCAGTATTAATTCTGAAACTTGTAATTTTGTTAAGAAATGTTGACTGGCCACCTATGATTCTATAATTCTTGACTGCTATCCAATTGTATTGTTCAAGAAAAGTACTGGCACGATACTGTAAACGTATTGTATAATATGCTTCACTCATATGCCAAAAATAATTCGTAATTGTATAATAAAATAACACCTGTGTTTGCCTATAACCCCACATAAAAAGTATCCAATTCTTATGACAGATCGACAAACATAGTACAGTGCCGTACTGCAATGTGAGTTATATTATGGTAGGTTATTGTAAACAGAAATTCCACCTGCCAGCTAGGCCTAGTATTGCATTATCTTACATAGGAATGGTAAATCTTGGTTATTACAGTATCTTTTTTGTGAATTTTTGAGATATCTGCTTTACTGACGAAGGTAATTACATTATTCCTTATAATCGATTCCTTGTATGAATAGGCTACTACTACACCCTATCGCACCTCCACCGTGCTGTTGGGTATACTCGACTGTAGTCTTAGGTCAGTTCTGGTCATGTCAGATTTGTTTCTGCTGGCAAAATAATGATGCAAGCGGCAATGGGACCGACATGCTAATTCAGTTGTGGTAGGATTTTGTATTAGCGGGGTCTGGTTGAGGAATGAGTGGTCTGGCCAGATTGAGTTACATTGAGTGGCAGAACACCTCTTGCTATTTTCGAGTCCCCAAATTACTTTGTTCGGCTAGTTCAAACAAAGGGCATACTTCCAAGGTGTTTCCAAGGACCGGCTGCTGAACATTCAGTAATTCCCGTATAAGGGCCTTTCATTACCCAGCTCATTATGTGACCCCGTTACTCCAGTGTGCTAGATTCTGATTCACTGAATTGGTTCTTGGCCTGTGTAGTATCTTTCTTGTTCAATTGTTGAATCCAGCATGAATTAATCTTACAAATGGCTACATGGTTATAATGAATAAATATAATGTATGACCAACATGGAATAATTACAGTGAAATGTGTGTTTGTTATTTTCAATTTTGAACTACTGGTAGCCTTAATTATTTGATTACCTTAATCTTGGCAAGGCTCAGTTTCATTATTTTACATTTATTAGCTGGGATATTTATAATTATAAACAGGGAAATGGAGTAATTTGAGAATAGAATGTCATATTTAGACAGCAGATTTTTGAAAATGCCTAGCCTATGTTGTGGGTTTTATTGGATTTATTGCATATTCTAAACATCAGAGCATATTTCAACATAATAGGGTAGTGAAGTTACTCCGTGATATCAAGTAACACCCTGATAGTGTATTTCCTCTCACGACGTAGGTTCAATTCCAAAAGTTCTAAGTTTTTACCAACAGATGGCAGTAGAAACCAGGAAGCCATTTGGGCCTTTGGCATACTCAAAGAAGTTTTAAAAAATTACTCGGAGAGATTTGATATTTCAACAAGTGATGCACATCTAGTGAAATCTGTGGTGAAGATTTTAATTTCTTATAAATAGCTGTTTCATTGTATATGTTTCATTTTAACACAAGTCAGAGGTAAGATACAGACCATTCGCATATGAAACTTACATGCATGTAGTGTTACGTGTGCAAGATGTGTGAGCTTAGCAACAAGTTAGTTTTTCTTAGGTTGGATGCTGGGATGTGCCAATACGGAATACAGAGGCTCGCTCCTACACAGCTGAAACACTTAAAGAAGCATTGCGGTTGGAGGAGGAAGAATGATAGACAGTATACAAGGCCAGTACATGTTTTAGTAACCCGTGGAGTACACATAAAGGATTATTGCACAAAATATTCAGCTGATCCAGGAAGTGGAACCCTTGCAAATATTGGAAAGCCATTCGTTATGTCACCTGAACTTGAAATGAAGATAAGTGTGTCAAGATACACAATAGATCGGTCTAGGCATAATTCCATACCCCAGGAAAATGACGATGGTGGTTGTGGTGCGTGCGGTGGCTCCCCTTGTGGACGACTCCAAGAGAAAGAATGGAACCGAATGGATTGAGTGCCTGTTTTGTAATGCCTGGTAGCTACAATGTCTACTCTAAGTGTGATAGGTGCGAGGAATGAGATAGTGACTAAGAAGAGCCAATTAGATTTAAGTATGTTTAATGGAATAATTTTTTCTATTTCTTAAAAAATATTTTGTGTATTGAAATGTTTCAATATGGCCAATATGGGGTAATAGAAACTTATACATACCATTTGAACACTTTCATTACGTTAAATATAAGTTTTCAAGCCTAAAAGTACACTGAATGGTGAACACCATGCTGTCACAGAGTAACTTGAATATCACGGCGTTACCTACTTCTATTTTTAATAAAGACTTGGATAACAATCAATACGGAACCATGATGAACTTGCGAAGCTCTACAAAGTTACCTACTTCTACTGCCAGAATTTGTTAGTTAATTCCTTGAAATAAGTAATGGATATTTGTAAGATGTATGCCAGAAATGTTCCGTATGGTATCCCTTTTGAACATGAAATGAATCGAAGTAACTGAAGTCTAAAAGTTCTGAAATAGTAACAAAGAAAGCTTAGTATCATGGAGTTTCTTAACTTTACCCATATTTGAAGTAAGCACGCTGCTTGACTATTTCAAGAAAGGGATAGGGTTGGACATTCCTCTCACCATCTGGGCAGTATCCCTTGTAAGCAAATTTTTGAGAAACGGATGACTAGATAATGGTATTTTATGCAAGCATGCTGCCTGGCTATTTCAAGGAAGGGATGGGGTGGCACACTCCTTTCACCATCTCAGCAGCCAGGAATAGTTTTGTGAGGAGCTTCTTTCAGTTAATGTGTTACTTTATTCTTAGTCTGCATATCCTTTACTCAAAATACTTAGAGAGAAGAGCGGCAGAAAGTATTTATTTAATCAGTGGGTGTCTGGTATTAATAGTGATTGTTCGGTTAGTTATTGTTGCTTTAAGGCACAGAACAGAATGCTCATCTACCCCTATTGATTGTTCAACTGATAGTGTTGTTGTCTATTGTTGAGTATGTTTGAAGGAAGTGAACTGTAAAAAGAAACTTCAACATGAAAAACATGCAAAAACGACTGCGCATAAGGCAAACAAGGGAAAGAAGGACAACATACAACTACTTCTTACGCATGTAAAACCAAATAAATTTTCTGAACTTTGTAATGCTTTAGTATGCAGCAATTTTCCGTGGAATAAATTAAACAATCCAGTTCTACAATCATTCTTCATGAAATATTGTGTAAACTTAAGATATCCCAGATGGATCAACTCTTAGAAGAAAGAACAAACCTCCTCTGTATGAATCTACCACGGACTCAATCCGTTCTGACATTGGAGGACACTGTATCTGGATATTGTTGGATGAAACAACCAATAAAGCTGGCCGGTGCATAGCAAATTTTGTAGTAGTTAGCTACATCCAGTTGAACCTGGCAAACCTCATGTTCTTGCACAATAAAAGCTGGAGAAAACTAACAATAGTACAGTAGCAAGATTTGTAAACTATTCTCGACGACTACTGTGGTCAACTGGAATTGAAAATAATTGTTGCAAGGTGCTTATAATGCAGGGTGTCAAGCGATAAGGGAAATACGGGATATGAAGGAAATATACAGAAATTTTAGTGACCCAGGAAAAATGCAGGAAATATATGGGAAATTCATACTTGGTACGGGAAATCTTGAAAAGTCCTCATATGCCCGACTTCTTAGCCTCTGAACGCTCGGAGATTGCGCTGCCACCCGCATTTTGTAAGGAAGGAAGCTTGTAGTTTAACGTGACCGTTAATCTTGAGATCATGAGCCACGGGACCTGCTTTTTACGTGGAATCCAAACCACAGGACATGGCATTTCACTTCGAAAATCTCACATGCATTGACCGGGAATCGAACCCGGACCGCCTTGGTGAGAGGCATACAGCTAGACCGCTGAGCCACCACCACCGCATTTTATGCTACCGCCAGAGCGCTAAGCGGGATGAGAACCCAGCCAACGTCGAATGCATGCTTTGCCTGGCCGACCGCCAGTCATACCCTCTCCGCGTGCCGCGCTTGTTGCTGACAATGACTGACAGGAATCAGCCCACATTGTTATTCACAGAGGAGACCAGTTGATTTTTCGACCTGGGTTTCTCAAAGAGCAGCCCTTAAAGAAGCTAACAGCTCAAGATCTCAGAAAATTCCAGACGTGGATGTGCTGCAATTTCGCACCAACCACCGAAAATTGTTCATTCGTATGGCTGAAGAAATCAAAGATAGGTCACCTCTTGCTTAGAACACGATGCTCGTGCCATTTCCTGTTTGACCCCATAGTGGTCGCTGAGACTCCTAAGTTCGCAGAAGATGGGATCGTCATTGTCCTAGAAATTCTTTGTAATGGCTGACCGCATCAAGAGCAGCTACTCCGCACTTCTGAGACTGCCCTCCGTCACTGCGCATTTGAAGCAGTTCGACAGTAAAGAGCCACGGCTCGACGTGCTGTGGTCTGAATTAGTGGCTTTAGCACCTTCCTCCTGCCAAAAATGATCTTACAAGCTTCGTTAAATTGATACTGATTTTGTATCACAGCAATGCAGCTCTAGAGGGAAGATTCTCCCTGAACTGAACAAGGAATGCATGATTGTCAATCAGAAAGAAGCAAGTCTGGTTGGCATGCGTACTGTTCTGGATGCCGTGATGGCAGCTGGTGGAGTAGAAAAGATAACCGTGAGCGAGAGCATGGTACATGCTGCACGAAACTCCTACGCCGTGTTAAAGGAAGCAAAACAGGTGCGACGCCAGGAGGAAAAAGAAGCGATGGCTAAGGTGGCAGTCGAAAGAAAAGCCACGAATGATCTCCAGGAATTGGCAAAAAAAAAGATATTGAATGGCGCCCGTTCTGAAGCAGCGAAAATTGAAGAGCAGATGAGTTCCCTAGGGAAGCTTTAAATTAATAAATCCTTGATTATTGTTTGTTTTATCTTATTTTGTGTGACTTAAGTTCCTAACCACAATCTAATATTGGCAAAGTGACTTATTTTATTTTGTGTATGACTAGCCTACAGTTCCTAGTTGGAAATTAGTACTGTCAAAAGAATTTTGTGTTGTGTGTAACTGAAGTTCCTAGTAACAATTTTGTTTGTCAAAGTGACTCATTTAATTTCGTTTTGCGTTAATTTATTTTCTGTTGCCTACTTTGATAAAATAAATCTAAATTTAAAGGTATTCGTGGCATGTGGAATTTTACTGTTCTTAGCTTTTCAATGATCTTTGGGGAAAACATATGGCTCTTCTTTCGCAGGGGAGATGCACATACCAAATTGATTTAAAGACCGTGTAAACACTCACTGCGCATGCGTCACACGTGCATAATTTTCAAAATCTACAAACTATATCTCACAAATCTCTACATTCTACAGTACTATCAAGCACCCGTCACCAACATGTTGGTATAAAATACACCACACAAATGACAGAATTCTTGTCGTGTGGGCAGGCATTGATTCAGTCGCATGTTAACCACTGTCTGTGTCGGAGTTCCTTTCATTGCCATTGTTTTCTTTACTTTTACTTCGCCGAAGTTCGACCCGAGGTCTGGACACATGCCGTACAGCATGTACAAAGTGAAATATTGAAGGCCTTCTGGATATCGCGGTGGATGAAATGATTATTAACCTAGGCAATTCATCAAGCTCTGACGAAGACAATGATGGTGGTGGTGATGATAGGGGCTGTGAAGGGATGGAGTGTGTCGAACCCTTGCCAAGTGACAGGTTAAATTTATTTATTGGTGTCGGCTCTCCTACGGCAGTCGATTTGCAGTGTGGTGGTAGGTTAGCGTGGTAATGTCATGTACAATAGTACAGACCTGCATAACGGGCTGATACTGGGCAATCTGGTCCTTAGGCTACCCAGAACAAGCACAGGGCCGTTTTCTTCTTGCAGTATGTTTGTCCCTAATTCATGGCTATGTCTTTGCCTTCATCGCAGTAAGTACAGATGTTGGCTTCCTGCTGACCGAATATAAGGTCCATAATTCCCGCGGTAGACTGTCAGAATGTGATTACAAATATTGAACGACCCATCCAACAAGAAAGAAGCCAGATATCTCAAAGCTGGCCACATAAATGTGCTACATACATCGGCTTTTAAATTAAATTGATAGTTGTTTTACATTTTAGGCTATAAACATACTGTATATTGTTTGAATGTGAATTATGTTATTCACTGAGTTGGTCGTGATAAATTATCATTTATGACCTTGCAATCCAGTATTCTAATTCACAAATAGAATTTCCCCTAGTAACTTTTGTACTACGTCACAGCTCGTGTTTCAACTGTATATCCTGGAAACATTTTCATGACACACACAGGAAGGAGACAGTTGTTCTGTTGCACCTCGGGGATGTTGGTGATCAATGGCAGGGAAGTCTGTACCATATCCAGTATTTCCTCTGTGCACTTAACATGCATTAACCTGATAGTGTGGCTCGCATGGAAAGTATGGTCTACTACTGACCTTAGCTGTTTCCCTAAGGCAGTACAGCAGTGCAGGCCTGGTCTAGTATCACAACTGTCATCTAAATCTGATTTTTCATGTGCCAACCACAGCATATTTATGATTCTCCTGAACATTTTTTTTTTTACTTTAAGAAAGCAGAAGCATACCTGAATTTAAGACGAGTGACTAAAAAGCAACTTTGGACTGAAGTCTTAAGCAGGGTGCCCAGTGCTCTGGAATCTGGTGATATCAAGGGATTTCTTTGTACAATGCTTGGAAATTTCAGGGAAAACTCTTGAGAATTCCGATTTCTGAACATTTCTTAGAAAGTGGCTCAGTGTGTAATGCATTGAAGCAGTTTGGAAGGTAAGTTTTAGTAATGTTAAGTGCAAGTCAAAACTATCGGACAGGCTGTGTGGCGAAGGGTTAGACTAACATTCTCGCCTGCTCGTGTCCGTATGATGCAGGATCGAATCCTGGCACAGTCAGTTGGCATTTCAGGGTGCACAAATGCAAGGGAGCCCCATCAGTAGATTTACTGGCACATTTAAGATCCCCTTCAGGGCAAATTTCCTACACCTCGGTGTCTCTAAAAGCCGCTGTAGTTAAAAGGGACGTAAAACTAATAACATTATCATTATCATCAAAGCTATTGCTCATCTCTGGTTTATTTGGAACTTTTAACATTCATTTATTTTCAGCCTTACCTCCCCTCTCCACTAATTGTTTAGTTCCAGTTGCCAAGGTAGCTTCTGGCGATTATGTGCCAGGTATTGATCGTTGTAGAGGCTGCATGTTTGCCTTGACTGTTGCTTGTTGTACAAGCAGTAATTTTTGTCTCGACCTAGTAGTGACCAATGGTTTTGCCCAGGCTGTTATCTTAACTCGGTAGCAACCAATGGTTTTGCACAGGCTTTTGTCTAACCTAGTATGACCATTGGTTTTGTCTTACCATGGCTTAGAAGAATGTAGTGCAATCTTTCAATTAAATTGAACAACTAAAGGTAATTTTTGAATATTTGTAACTCGCCACTAAACCTCGCACTTGAACATTTGTGACTGCATCCGCATGTAACAATGCACTGTTTGGAAGCTCATACAGCAGAGTTACATAGCAACAATGCAAGGCACTCCGTCAAACAAACTTTAATCAATGTCGGTACGTTATCCATAACGTCATCAACTACACCTAAAAAAATCCCTAGACACTTGGAAATTGTGGTATACATTTAAACCTGCCAACCATGCTGGATCTCATTATTTCCTGGTGCCACCTTTAGTCAGAACTTGAGGCAAATATTATGACACTATTAGTGACTAGTGAAACAGGATCATCTGAAGAAGACATTCAAGAGTGGTTAGATATTATAGAGGAGTCCCGATCTACCAGACCCAGACCGTAGAAGCGATCATCACTCTTAATGTCCTGTTTCCTACCTCAACAGATGAGTATAGTGTGGATGAGACAGAGGGATAACAACCTTTGTCTAAGTCAAATCTGCCATGTGCTCATGAGGTTCTAGACATACTTGTTGCCCTTATTGGTGTTATAGATTCAACATCAGACTCTGAACTTCAGTAAATTGTATTGTCACTTTAGGGGTGCAAATCCACAAACTCATGAAAACACATGCCCAGGCATTGTGTCTTGCCTTAGAGTATGGTGCACCAACATGGAATGCTTCTATTCTTGTGTAGTAGGTTGATGTCACTGTTGATGAAACTGTGGAGATTGTTACCAGGGCCTCAAGTCAACTCCAGTGCAGAAATTATACTTTCTTTCTTGGCATAGCTCCATCTCACATCCGAAGAGACACATTTACAGATGTGGAGAGGACTAAAGACAGCATCGTCACCTCCTCCATGGCCACCAACCTATGGCATGATGTTTCAAGTCCAGGAAGAGCTTCTTCTGGAGAACAAGGATCCTGGTTGGATTACAGCAGTGGTTCTGAACCAACGAGCTAGAGAAAGGTATATAGAGTGGAAATGGCGCCGCCATATTTGAAGAAGGTTGAACTGGCAGCCGCCATGATATACTATGTCAAGAGGGTGGGAGGCAGGGAGAGAGAGGCGTGACTAACGAGGCGTAAGATTAGGCCTACGTAAGGCCTGACAATTTAATTTGTATTTTGTTTATACATTGAACGAAAACTAACACAATCATCTTACAAGCCAATAAGGTACGTTGCTTATGCACAGTACATTGCATGATTCCATTCTCCTTTAAAAATAAAACGTTTTGTGTACAACTGACGCACCTGTTGACCTCTCACGTTGTGCTGTATTTCTGCAGAAGTGTGAAGCCTGCATTTATAATACTGTTTCGCAATTCGCTCGATGAGTGAAGCATAGTGAGGCTTTTCCCCAGGTTCAGTAGCTGTAAATAGACGGTCAGATTTCAGAAACAGATAACCCGGCAGCATATCATAGACATCTGTCTGCAACTTCAGCATGAGATTATTCGTGTTCTTTCGCAACATACACTCATTCTCCCTGATGACACTCTCAGCTGTTTTACATAATTTCACTACATCATTTGATGGATTCAAAGGGCATTCTTTCACGTCTTTCTCTTTAATCACTCCTTCTTTCTGAACATCTTGACCTGATAAAAGCACTTCTAGGCATTCAATACAAGAAAATTGTTTTAGACACTTGGCGAACGACACTTCCTGCTATGTAATGAACAACATTTCCTACATTGAAGCTCGGCGAATTATAATGTGCACACTGCACAGTAACCATGATCTGTCTGTCTGCATATTGTCGTCCTTCCCATTGACGCCATGAATATTTGCTCTTGCAGTTGTCACAAGTAGGTCACACTCAATAGGCTTACAGTTGGAATTCATGTATGGGCGTACCCTCGCAATTAAACACGTCCTATTAGCTGAATTAAATTGTACTGCATTTGGATTATTTCTATTCCCATTTCTGGAGCGAATAGAATAAAAAAATAGCTCTAAGTGATCTTGACTCAATCTGCGTGTTAATAAGTATCTCAATACAGAACTTTGTCCCCACACGTATGTTTCTGCTAGTTGTATCACACTTAAGAGATCAATAATCAAACCGTATATTGGCATCTTTCTGCTGGATTCGCAAATAAGCTTTCCATCTGAAATTTCTGAGAAGAAAGAAAGAAAGAAAGAAAGAAAGAGAAAATAAAAGATTAGTAAAGCCCGTTACGTTTCCCATAATTAGTTCAAAACAACGAACTAGAGAAAGTATACCTCGTTGACTTACGAAGATTGATATTTGAACAATACATTTTATTTTATAGCTCCCCACGGTCGGTGGGTGGTTATCGTGTCGGATTACTAACCCCCCAAGCTTGCAGGTTCGCTCCTGGCCATGGTAAGTGATTTTTGAAAGGCGGCAAAAATCACGATACACATGTCATACGATGTTGGCATGTTAAAGAACCCATTTGAATTCAGTAGGCCGTGTTCGTAATGGCAAAATTAATCTTGGGATTTTCCGGCAACACAAAGTTCCTCATTTCTCTACTAGTAAGCGCTATAATATCAAGGAGCTTAGTTATCTAACCTCCTTGACTTTCATAGTGCTTCAAGGAACAACAAAATTCGACATGCAAGCTACCCTCTGGGTGTCAAATAACAAAGCTTGCACCAGGCACCCGAGGCCATACGATATTATTATTACCGTAATTATGATTATGGCTCACAACTATCTTTGCTTAAATTTTAAGACAGCCTAATATATTTACCTACTGATATCAAGGTCTTCTGCAACAATGCTACCGTATCTGAATGCGAGTGTTCTGTAGTTTTCTGGAAACTACGCTTCTTCGGCGAAGATCTACAGGCCTGCTTCTTCTGCAGATGTGCAGGAAAATTGAAAATTGTAGGTACTGCATTAGCTAGTAGACGTCGCCTTTCATTTGCTACATACATATATTTATCTTCAAAGTGTAGAGAACAAGTTAAGCTGTATCTCGTGGGGTGCCATTTATTGCTTTTCATGTTGACAACCCATTGTTTTGTTAGTTCCTGGTTCTGCAAAGGGAATCTGAAATGTAAATATCACACAAACTTAAACTGCTGCATCACGTTTTCGTAAAGGGTCTACCTCATTAATTTATGAATTTGGATGACATTTCTTACCTGAAATACAACACTCCTGATGTCTTATAACTTCTATTCGTACAATTGAATGACGAACACACTGATGGCATGGTCAATGTATTTTTAATTAAATTTCATTCAACACATGTTCCCGCTCAACGCGAACAATCACAACAAGCTCTTGTAAGACGACGTTCTGAATCATGGCCGCCTTAACTCAAGTTGCCTCCGCCCAGAGCGCTGCTACGCGGCTCCTTGCCTCTCTATATACCTTTCTCTAGCTCGTTGTTCTGAACCCATAGAAGTCTGCGGACCACTCAGCGTGAAATTCAATCATGTACGGACTACCCCTCCTCCCTCCCCTCCTCCCCCACCCCCAATACACCTTATCAGTTGTAACCCTTCCTCAATAACACTTATTTTAAAGATATTTCAATTCAAAACCTGATAAGTCATCGCCGCGAATACATTCGGACGATTCTCGTTCAACGCACATCGTTTTCAAAATCCCCATTTATTGGCCACTTTTTTTATACGTGCTGGTGGACCCTTTTCTCCCGCGGACCACTCCCGAGCACTCGCGGACCACCGGTTAAGAACCACTGGATTACAGGAAGCAAACTGCAGTGTGAAGTGGAGGTGAGAATTGAACCACACTGATATCCTAGCAAAGGAAGGAATGGCTCATGATAGTGATCTGCCCTTCCCAGTGTGTGGGACACTAAACTGCATTCAGGGGCCGATAACCTAGATGTTAGGCCCCTTAAAACAGCAATTATCATCATCATCATCATCATCATCACTAAACTGCATGAGGGTGGGAGTACCACGATTAAAGACCAACCTGGGGAAGTAGATCTTCCTGCCAGCCTATGCAGATATCCTGTGCGGGTGTGTCGTCGTCCAGGATCCAAGACCTGCTAATCTGCCCCCAACTAGATTGTCCAGGTATATTGGACGACATATTTCTAGCAAAGGACAATGCCATCTCATTTGCTAATGTTGGGAAATTTCAAATTTGACTGGACCCAGAAAGAAGGAAGCACCTTTCTATGTTTCAATGAACCTCGAGGGAAGGTACATAGATAGCTGTTTAAAAAGAAAGCCAATGTCTCTATTAGCCCTGTTGAAAATACAGATGAAAGGATAGTCCTGGAACTTTTGGGAATATAGGAATGAACCTAATTTTCCCCAAGTAAGTTTTCTGAATATTTCAATCCCACATTTCTAGCATGTATTCTCTCACTTCTACTGAGTGTTCCAGGAAATTTTATTTGCTTATGAACTAAAATTCCTAGATTTCTAACAAATACTCGGAAGCAATCTCATTTCTATAGCTTCTCTGTTCTTTTATCGTAATTTAAAAAGTTTATAGTCATGGTTTCCAATAATAATATCAGGCAGAATAGTGCCCAAATTAAACTATTACAGAAAAGTTCCATGTTGTGTACGATTGAATTCGCTTAGAAGAAACTTCTGCCTGTTGAGAATTCAGTTCAGGCAAGACCTTGCGTATGCAAAACCATTTTTTAATTGGTAAGCAATTGATCCCACTTTGACTACGGTATGTGAACAGTCATCAAGAGCTACAAATCTACTTTACGTTTCTATCCTAATAAACTAGCAAAAAATTGATAAATTCCATTTTCCCAACTGTTCAGACCAACTATATCATACAGTTTGAGTCTTGAAATTTTTAAAGTAATCTCTTAGGCTTGCATTTCCCAAATGTGTTTCTTGGAATGAAGTCAGGTTAACTTTATGATCATCAGTATACATGAGCCTGGTTGATGAATATTTTTATTTTATTTTTAAATTATGAGGCCCCCTCTCTCAAAATAATAATAATATTATGGTTCATGGTGTAGTCAAGGGGCCTGTGTAGCCCAGTTGGTAGAGGCACTGAGCTTCTAACTGAAAGGGAGTGGGTTTGATTCCCACCAGGCATTGAATTTTAGAAACGAAACCACCATTTTCAGAAACACAAATGGCCCTGGGGTTTATTCAGCCTACAACAGAAATGAGTACCAGGGTAATTCCTAGGAGCAAAGGCAGTTGGGCATGGAGATGACAACTCCATACCATCTAGTGCCGATGTTATGAAGGGTGGAACCTTCCACTGCTCCAATGGCCTATATGGAGTTGGTGTAGTCATGTCCTAGATTGTAAACCATGGGCAATGGCTGAGTGGCCTAGTAGGTGGTCTTGACAGTTAGGATACCAGTTTCTATGGAATAGGAGTGGGCATCTTGGACACATTCTGAGTTGTGGCTCTCCTTGTACTCAGCTGGTTTGGACTACCCAACTCGTTTGTTCCCCGAGGTGAAGCTCAAGGGGCCCTGTGTATGTGAGGCTAGCAAACTGCTTCACTTGTGTTTTCTAAACCTGCTAACAATGTCTTGAGCAAGCCTCGGACCCATGGGAGTGACAGTCTCTCTCCCATCTGACAGATCAGAGACGACTTGTAAATGAACAGACAATCTAACTGGTATTTGTATCGAGGTGGGGGAGTTAAGGAAGGAATTAGAGCTAGCTGAGTCGGCAAGTAGGATTGGATTGTATATTCTAGGGATTAGAGAAGTTTCGATAAATGGAGGTAGAGAGGAGTAAATTGGAGATTGCAAGGTGTACCAGTAAGGTGCAAAAAGAGCACGGCAAAGTGGAAAGGAGGGCTGTCTCTCAAGAGAGCCTTAGAAAGTAACAGTTTCTATTAGGTACTGTGAATGATGAAGTGCAATGACCCAGCTAAAAACCATTACACACATCTGCCGACAGAATACACTCCCTACTTTTATTTGAAAACATTTATGCTGTGAAATTCAGCTTGGAAATATTTATGACTAGCACGGTAGGATTGAGATCTTGGAATCTCAAGGCATTATTCGATGAATAATATTTTTCCTCATAAAGCACAATAATATTTCGAAGACATAACTTTCAATTACAGTAACATTTCAACATCATAACTTATTAAAGCACAATATTTTCATCTGCAAACCTTTCCTAAAATATTTTTTATGACATAACACATTCGCAGATCAACCTAGCTGCAGGAATCCTTCACAACTTGATCATTATACAGTGTCACAAACCTTCAGAAATATAACCATTGACCATGGGACACTTCGCTATGTATTGGCATACCATAGGAAACTCTAATCTGCAGTCACCATAAACTTGACAAAATATCTACCGAGCTTGTTTAACTTCCATGCGTTACTAATACTAAATATCAAGATAATGAATGTCTGGTCCTACCATTTAAATTCATGTGACTTTTATTTCCAAACAAATGACTTCAAATAATTTCTGTTATGTACTTAGTGCAATAACATTACTCAATGTTGTTGCTCATCCATACAAATATCTGGCTATCTTAAATTTTCATCTCATCAACATAAACATTGTCAAAGGTATTCCATAACCTCTCATTTCACTAAATTTGACATGTAGTTTATCCTTCAATATTGGCATATTCATAGCATATTTAATCTTGTCATAATTATGCTGTCACAACATAATAAACTTTGTTCAATTGACTCCACTATGGCATTATTTCGCCATGTCAATCGACATATTGTCTATTCGCAACTATCATCTGATCGTGAAAATCTCAAAATTCCATTATAAAATCTCTGATGATAATAATTCTACACGTCGACCTAAAAATTTCATATAGGCAACATTTAATAAGGAGTAATATCGAATTTCAAACAAAATTGTAGAGTTGTTCCAAACACACATCCATAAGTGAATAAATAACTGACTGAATAAATGGCCAAGCGTTCACTGTACCAACAAACTAGCAAACGTACATAAAATATGCCATTCTATCTTGGATGAAGAATTGCGTTGGCTTGCCTGGTCTCAAATCCAAACCCTCGAAGTCTCCACCAATGATGATGTCCAAGCTGAGGAGCTGAAATTCTTCTCCTGGATCAATATAATCCTGATATGTTCTCTGCTGTCCAGATGCTATTGTCGTCTTCTGGATCATGTTGGAATATCTATTGTTGAAAGTTGTTCCAGTCACACTCATCTTCATGATAGTTAGTTATTGAGGTTTAAAGGGGCAGAACAGCGAAGCCATCTCCCCCTCATCTTCATGATATCAAGTGAAGATTGCGTCATACCTGTCACTCACATTTGAATATTTACTCATGTTACTCGCGATCGAATTCCATATATGACTAAAATGTTCCCCTATACACGATTTAAACATTCATATTGTTCATAATGTTGTCCTTATTCCAAATCTTCCCTCTCAACTCGGTTTCGTGAATCATATTTAACTTCTCAAATGTCCAATATTGTTCAGTAATACTCGTAGAATTCTCCAAATAATGTTCAATAACATTTAACGTTAGAAGATTGCAAAATATCCATTTATTTTCCTCAGAATTTGTCCGTAATGTTTCTGAATAATCCATGTAGTTGTCAAATTTGCTATATTCCACTAAGACCAACGTAATCCAATGTTGCTCTGATATGAGAATCGTACGCTGAATATTCACAAGTCCACACGTGTATTTTAATCGCTGTTTTATAATACGAGCTACTGCAGGTGACGGTAAAAGTTCAACTGTGCCCTTCCTATAGTTAGAGCCCTGCGCGGATAAAGAAAACGTTATCCCCATCTCCACGGCTGTTATCCGCATCTGTCCCGCATCCGCACGACTGCCATCCTAATCTACTGGCATTACAACAATATTTTCAATTAGATAAAATATTAAAACAACACATTTAGTTTTGAGGAGAAAGTAGTTTCCTTAGGCTATGTATGTCAAGATCTATCTTCAAAATGAATGTTATACAGCCAGAATTGCAACCCTTTTCAGTTCAGAGTGTTAATTGTGTTTAATGACATAATTTGAATGATCATCATCATCATCTTGTACAGTTTCCAGCCCCAGGCTGGGTCTGTTTGGAACATAAGCCTCGCCACTTAGTCCTTTCTTCCCACCACCTCTCCGCTGTCACTCTAGTCCAGTCCTCGCCTCTCTTCTTGACACATTCCTCCACTCCTTTCAGCCATCTATCTCTTGGTCTTCCCCTTGGTCGTTTCTTCTGCATCTGCATCTCATGTATCCTCTTGGGAATCTTCTTCTCATCCATTCTCTTTAAGTGTCCATACCACCTCAGTCTTGATGTCTCAATCCTACCTTGCAAGGGCTCCTCTTTCACCATTTCCCTGACCTTTTCATTCCTCACCCTGTCTCTTCTTGTTACTCCGATCCTACTTCGCAGGAACTTCATTTCACCTGCCTGTATTCTGCTTATGTCTCTTTTCTTCATTGTCCAAGTTTCTGAAGCATAGGTCAGTATCGGGATATAGTAGCTTCTGTATAAGACTTCCTTGCTTTTTTGTGGGACGTCTTTATTCCACACTAAGCTCCTAATGCTTCTCAGAAATGCTTCTGCCTGTCTGCCACGTTCCGTAATCTCTGTCATTTCTCCCATTTTCCTCCACTATACTTCCCAAGTACTTGAGACATTCCACCTTCTTCAGCTGTCCACCTCCAAGTGTTATCCCACTCATTGTTCTGTCCTTTTTCCTGGTCGTTAACAGGATCTCACATTTACTGATGTTGAACTTCCATCCGTACTCTCCCACTGTTTCTTCCCAAGCCTTCAGTTGCTCCTGAATTTCCTCCTCCTTGTTTCCCCAGACCATGAGATCATCTGCAAACACCATTGCTTTCATCTTATCTTCTCCTATCTTTCCTGCTATCCGTGCCATTACCTCGTCCATAACCACAATAAAGAGAAGGGGTGACAGTGCACTACCCTGTTTCAGGCCACTCATTTGTCTGAACCAGTCTGTTCTTTTCCCTCCACCTTTCACACAACTCACACTTCCACAATTCATCTCCTTCACTCTGCCTACAGTCCCTTTTTCCACTCCAATGTTTTCCATTGCCTTCCAAACCTTCTCCCTACACACACTATCATAGGCCTTTTCGATGTCCAGGAAGGCCATCAACAGATCCTCTCCAAATTCGTAGTGGTGTTCCTGGAGCTGTCTCACTGAAAATATGAGATCCACTGTTGATCTCCCAGGTCTGAATCCATACTGCTCCTCTCTCAATTTTCTCTCCACTTTGGCTCGTATTCTACTTTCTAATATCTTTTCATATATCTTGGCACAGTGAGGTATGAGTGTGACTCCCCTGTAATTTCTGCACTCCTTTCTGCTTCCTTTCTTAAATATTGGGACAATTAATCCTTTCTTCCAATCTTCTGGGGTCTTTTTCTCCTTCCATATCACCCTCATCACAGGGTACAGCCACTGTTTCCCAACCTCCCCTGCTGCCTTCACCATTTCAACACTCACTTCATCCACACCAAGTGCCCTTCCTCCTTTCATCTTGTCTATAGCCATCTCCAGTTCTCTCCAAGTCAGGTCCTTTTCCATTCCTGTGTTGTCTTCTCCATCTTCCAATACATTGTCTTCCTCCCTATGACCATTTGGATTCAGCAAATCCTCAAAGTACTCTTTCCACACTGTCTTGAGTGTTTCTTTGTTGTGTACCTCATTTCCGTTTTTGTCCATCATTACCACATCCTCTCGCAGACCTCTTCTCTTTGACCATCCCATAAAGTACTTTCTTATTTCCTCTGCTGTCTTCCTCCATCATCTCTGTCCACTTTACCATCCACTTCTTCCTCTCCTCTGTGACAATCTTGTTTGCTTCTTTCTTCTTTATCTTATAATCTTCCCTTGCTAGATCAGTTCTTTCCTGGAACCACACTCTGAAAGCCTTGTTCTTCCTTCCCACAGCTTCTTTTACTCTCTCATTCCACCATGGTGTCTCTTTACACCGCTTTCTGTTGCTTGTTCTTCCACATACTGCCACTGCAGCTTCCACCATTGTGTTTTTGAATTGCTTCCATTCCTCTTCCCCTGTTTTAGGATTGTCTGTTGGCATTCTCTCCCTTATTATCTTCTGGAATTCTTCCTTGACTTCCTTTTCCTTGAGGTTCCATACTTTGATTCTCCTTTCCTGGTACTCTGTCCTCTTGCTATCCTTAACAACTCCCAGGTTCATTACAAGTATTCTGTGGTCGCTATCTAAGGCCTCTGATGGTATTCCCTTTATATCTCTGACACTTCTCTTCATTTCCCAGTCGTACAGCATGTAATCTACCAAAGATTTTTTTGTTAAATCACTGCTGTACCACGTTACCTTGTGGCTTTCTTTCTTCCAGAACCAGGAGTTGCCTACCACTAAACCGTTTCTCTTGCAAAAATCCAGCAACTTTCTCCCTTCTTCATTCCTGCTACCCCATCCTTCTGCTCCCAATAAATTTTCATATCCTTGCCTTTCACTTCCTACATGTGCATTCAAATCTCCCATGACCATTCAACTGCTGTTGTAGCTCCTCCTCAAAGTCTTCCTTCTCTTGAGCCGTACATCCAACTTGAGGGGCATATACCTGGGCTATCTCCAGGCTTCTTCCCTTTACAGTTACTCTGATATTCATGATCCTGTCACTTATTCCCTTTACCTCTTCCTTCATTCCATCTCTCACAACTACTCCTACTCCGCTGCTCCTTCCTTCACTGTTCCCACTCCAGTACAACCGGTACCCTTTCCTCAGTTCTCTGCGACCTTCTCCTTTCCATCTTGTTTCTGCCAAGCCCAGTACATCCAGTTTTCTTCTCTCCATCACATCTACAATCTCCTCCACCTTTCCTGTCAGTGTCTGTATGTTTAATGTCCCAACTCGTAGTCCATTAGCATATCCGGGTCGTCGTCGTTTGCATCCGTCCTTTCCGAGGCCTGTTCCTGTTTTGAAAGCATGTATGATATCCACTACTGGCTTGCTAGGCCTATCGTAGCTTCACCAGAGCCCCGTCAGCCGTCACTTTTCAGGGTTCCCATAGAGCCTTCACAGCTACCGCAGCGGTCCCGGGGCACACAAAGTCCCCACTGTACTTCACCCCTACAGGCAATCCCCTACTTCATGCCGTTGCCCGTCTCCCACCACGTGGAGGAAGGGTTGGACTTGTGGGAGATTAGCATAAATCTTCATCTTACATTTGTCATGAAAAACAAAAAGACATAACGGAAAAAAGATGTCATAAACATCTGGGTCTTGGTAATGATATTCAAAAAGTTTGGATTGTATTCTAAAAACTATCCGCAAATTTACTCCAAACATTATCTGCTATCCGTACAGCCATGCAAGCAATATCCGCATGGCGAAAAATTTTGCGGATATCCACGCAGGGCTTTACCTGAAGTGTGTAAAAATAAACAATGTTCCTTTCATTTGCAACAAATATTTTAAGTCTATATCATTGAAAATTTCAATAACTTGATGGGAAGCGACTTATCCTTCGCCGTATCGTAAATCGTACATGTCAACACTCGGATGACTTCAAAATTCTACTATCCAACAGTACTATGCTTTATATTACCGGGCTTCACAATATCTATAAATGCCATCCCTAGGCCATCACCCGTTTAATTTTTCGATCAACCTCGCGTTATTACTTGGTCTGAGAGAAGTGGACCTGGTCTGTTAGCAGTCTGAATTGGAGTAATCATTTATCATTCTAAAACTTTTCTTTGGCAAATTCATGGCGACCTTTTTCTAATTTCTTGGTAGTAAAGTTCCTGCGTTGGTCATTTTGATTGTGTTGGACTCAGACTATCTTGAAACATTTTAAAAACGTGTAGAATTTTGTCATAATATTTCTTCATCAAATGTGCTAAGTAATTCCTCTTCTTAATTTCTGAATGCAATTGAATTGGCCGCAGCTGAAAAGCATTAAGTTGGTTTTCGCTACTTCAGGAGAGAGAAAAACGTAATTGACAGAACAGAATTTTACAAGCACACTATATTAGTCATCTATAATGTGAGGCAACCAGTGGCGTGGCGTGGAATTTTTTCGAGGGTAAGCTGTGAAGAAGACTCAAAATATAGGCTTACACCATAAAGCAACTTCAGCACCCGGTTCCAGCTATGCCCTTGTCAATGTTGAGGTTGATATCTGAAGTAGCAACAATTACTCTACACACATAATTATTAGTCTTTCACATTTAAAAAATAAAAATAGAAAGAATTGTAATACAGCACAGCTCATTTTTCCCTTTTCAACTTTAGGCATGCCAATCCATGTACATTAAGTGCGGAGAAAATTATTCAACAATAGGGTTGGCGAGCTTCTCTTATCGTGTATCATTTGACGATTGAACAGTGTGGCAATTTGTGTTTTTGTTGTTCGCATTTCTTGGCCTAAGGAGCTAAAGTTTTAGGTTATTACCCGTAAATTTTCTATTGTGCGTGGCTCAGCGGTAACGTTCTAGCTTGCCGAGCTTAAGATAGCGGGATCGAATGCCGTCGCAGCCAGTCGGCATTTGAGGGTGCGCAAATGCGAGGGAGCCGGGTCAGTATATTTACTGGCACGTTAAAGATTCCCTTCGGGTCAAAATTCCGGCACCCCGGCGTCTCTAAAAGCCTCAGTAGTTAACAAGGACGTAAAACCAATAACATTATTATTATTTTCTATTATGAGACCTAAGTGAACATTAAAATAATAAACATGCTATTAGAGCTCGAGCCAGCCCGGAAGGCGGTGCGCAGAACACACTGCTACCATTACGTCATGCCTCACTTCCATCCCACCAATCACAGTCAGTCTGTCTTGAGAATCTGAGCTAGTGTGTTGTCAGGAAAGCCATGTGTAAACCAGCGTGAAAGAGGCAGGCTGGATGAGCTAAGTGACGGTGTTGCCATACTGCAGGAACTCATGGCAGCAGCCTGCGGTGCGGGGCTCGGCATGGTGAACCTGTTGCAACAGTGGACATGTATCTCTTTCTCTCTCTGCGCAAATCCCAGAGAGCCGGCCGCCTTCCGAGCTGACGCGAGCTCTAGTAGACTAATAGATATTCTTATGTCATTGTATTGCATGTTCAGTTAATATTTATTTGCAAACACTCAAATTGTACTGATGTAGGCTTTCACGGCTTCATTAGTTTGAATGACTTAATTGGGGCTTAGGCCTATAACCTATGCAAACTAGTACTAAGGGGGGCGTGGTGGCGCAGCGGTCAAGCAGTTGGCCTCTCACCAAGGTGGACCGGGTTCGATTCCCAGTCAATGCATGTGAGATTTCGAAGTGAAATTCCATGTCCTGTGGTTCGGATTCCACGTAAAAAGGAGGTCCCGTGGCTCATGATCGCATTATTAATGGTCACGTAAAACTAAAAGCTTCCTTCTTTTTTTAAACTAGTACTGACAATTCCGGCGTCTAGTGCATCAGTGGAAAGAATGTTTTCTACCATGAAACTTATAAAAACCTTCACCTGAAACTCAATGCATCAAGAAGGACTTTCACATCTCGCGCTTCTTTCCATTGAAAAGGTGTTATTGTGCAGCCTTCAGGGGAACACTGATTTTCATGACCATGTAATTGATGAATTCGCTAGAGGGAGAGAAGAATTGAACTTCGCTACAAATGATCCGCCAAGGTACAGTAAATAGTGGCATTAATTAATTTTGTACGAATGAGAATTTGATAGACCCTACCTACCGTAATTACCAAATATTTTTTAAAATAATGTGATAGGTCTTTAAAATATTATTCAAATTATACGGATGTACATACATTTAAAATTATGTATCCTTTACACCTACTCTTTGAATATAATTTGAATGATAATCAGAGGAACTTTTCGGGTTGATGGGTCACTCTGAAGATTCCAACGCACTGTTCACTCCCAACACAATAATATCAACAGTAGTTACGGTATACTAAATTTTGCTAATTGCACTCAAAAACATAGAGTTGTGAGTTAACCGGACGAAGAAGAATTTTAACTACCGCGCCCAGCAAAGGTCGGGTCTGATGGTCAGATGGAGGGTGGGGACCGGAGAGGCGCGCCAAATAATTTTAAGCAGTGCTGGTGTCCAGGCTCACTAGGGTAAGCCGCCCGAACCGAAGCAGACCTTGCTACCCGCTTTGACTTGTCTCGACGACAGCCCTGTGGCTATGGAACGCCACACCCCCTGTCTTAGCCAATCAAGGACGACCTGGCGTTCTTGGTGTACCACTCCATCGGCCATAGCAGTGTTCCGGGCCAGAAGGCTCCTGGAGGTAAACAAGCCGTTGTCATAGCGACCAGCCGCACTCTTTCTTCTTTCTCTCCAAAGTAGTACTGGCTGATCGTGGAGAACTGCGGTAGAGAACGAGGAACGTCATTCAAAGCGGCGTTTTTGCAGTTGCTTGCGCGTTAGAAAGTGATATTATATACTTTATTCTTATGAGAATATGCTAGGTAAGCGGTGCTTACCCCGTGGTATTGAAGAAAACGCCACTGGAGGCAACTACGAGTATTCAAGTTATATTTATGTTAGGGTAATATCAATTTTCATGAAATCCTTAAGAAATATGAAAAAAAAAAATCCTGAAATTGCTAGCTTATTATCTTGGGAAATCGAGTCCATTTGAAGAATTAAATTCCTAACATGCCCATCAGGTGTCATGGTCCCATTTCAATGCATTGCTATTTTTCATCTTTGCTGAACAAGTTACGTCATTTTAGTCAGGCAGTTGGCGGTATTGCACTTAGGGATATTGAAGAAGGCTTTGGAGTGCACTTCGGTTGATCAAGCATGGTAATTACCTCGGAAAGTTTGATTTCTGAGATACAGTGCGAGGTTGGAAGTTGTAATTTTTTCAACATTTGTGAGAGTTATTCTGCATGTTGCATATAACAATGGTTAGGTCTGCTAGAGTGTTCAAGAAAGTTAAAAGATCTATTGTATTGAATACAAAGCAAAAAAGACCGGGCTTTCGTGAAGAGCAATAGGTTAGGTGTTCTACAAATTCACCAAGTAGCTCATCAAAGGAAATTGGAGGAGGACTGCATGTGAGTAATGATTCTACTGAGAACTCTGTTTTTAGGTCAATTGATTTAGGCTTTTATCTGCTGTTGTTCGAAAATGCTTGGGAGGAAAGAAACTGAATAGGAGGATGATGAGCATTATAGACATGGTCAATTTTGGTGTTGGTGAGTTGAGACAAATAGCATGTACACCTTGCTGAAATTGAATTGCCATTTCCTGGATTTCCTTTTTTCCACAACAAATATACCTTTCCCACTTGAACTACTAATCATATAAATCCAAAACTTGGTATACAGGCAGGTTAAACACTGTTACACATTTTACTGGAAGGGAATTACAAAATATGTAATTTTAAGGACTTCAGAGGTTCATATGTATGTATTTTTTGTGAATTTTTCAAATTCAAAAGTTCTTTCAGTTTCAAAAAGTCTAAATAGACATGAAATTAGAAATGCCTCCAGGGATTAAATTATCAGGGTTATAGAAACCACTCAAAAACATTACAAGGTCCAGCACCTCAGTGTTGCTGAGAAAAAGGTACATATGTGACCAAAATTTAAATTTGAAAAAAAAAAAAAAAAAAAAAAAAAACTTTTTGCCTAAATTAATTGATTAATTTTAGTAGCAAATAACAATGTATTTTAAATCAGTGTGCAAAGTTTCACGATTTGAACTCGAATGTCCAAGTTACAGAAAATTTTAGAAAGTCAATGTGGACGTACCGAAGGATGCTGAAGATACCTTGGACAGCCAACATTACCAATGTAGAAGTTTTGCAGAGTATGAACAAAACACCTGAAATTCTCAATACCATAAAGAGGAGAAAGCTAGAATACTATGGTCATATGATGCGAAACAGTAAATACCAACTACTTCAATTAATACTCCAAGGGAAAATTAATGGAAGACGTGGTCCGGGACGAAGAAAGATATCGTGGCTCAACAACTTAAGCCAGTGGTTTGGGATGACAAGACTCGAACTGTTCAGAAGAGCTACGGACAAAAAACAGATCATGCTACTGATCGCCAACGTACTGAGAGGACATGGCACTTGAAGAAGAAGAATTAATTTTTGTGCACAATTTTTCAAATCAATTCTGGAAACATGTTTTAATGCCTTTCAGCTCCATGATCCTGCACAATTGTAATTTACAATACCACTGTAACACACGGAAAGCGTGCTGTGTGGCCAACATTAAGTGCGGTGAAAGGCAGCGAGTCGTTGAATTAATGTGTTTCTCCTCCAATCGTACTATATGTAGCAGTGGTTTCTGGGCTGACTTAATTCTTTCTTATGCCATTGGGTCAATACTTCAGAATACTTAATGTTTAAAACATAATCGCAATTTTTTACTTAATGCTTTTCACCTCTGGCCGATTCAGTTATAAGAGTGGTTTTAATTAACGGCAAATTGTAATTTTGTAATTGGTCGCTCTAGATCACGTGACGGTCGTACTTCGCCACATGCGCCAACACGCTTCTACCTCTGGCTGAATTTATTAAATATTTTTCCTGCAGTGTGTCAAGACATCATGCACAAAGACTTTCATCGCACTCATCCCCGACCCCGTTGGAAACAGGAATAGTAAGGGGTAGACACACACATGGGAGGGTAGAAGAACAAAGTCGATAATAGGCCTATCATTTCTGACTTTCAATTTAGGATGTTGATCGGGAATTGCAGGGTGTTCAGGGGCTTCTTTGATGAAACAGACCACAAACTGATTTTCTATGAATTAAGCCTAGTTGGATCTAAAGTGCAGTAAGTAAGGTCTGGTTGCAGAGGGATTAGGGTTGAAAATCTCCAGGATAAGGAACTTTGGCAGAAATACACGGAAATGATTGGTGAGAAATTCCAAAGAGTAGATGGTAACGAATTGTAGGATATTGAAACTGAGTGGTCTGGATACAGGGATGCAGCACTAGAATTAGCAATGGAATGTCTTGGGACAACAGTGTGTAAAGGCAGGAAAAATCGCACATTCTTGTGGAATTACTTTGCGAAATCGGATTGTAAAAGTGAGTAGAGGGCCTAACCACAAATGGCTCCAAACAAGGAATCTGTCAGACAGAGAGCTGTATTTAGTGGAATGGAGCAGAACCAAACAAATAATAGTAAGAGTCCAAAAGGAAATCATGGGAGGAATTTGGAGATAAATTAGAAACATTAGGTCAAACGGCAGGAATGGCTTTTAGGAGTGTTATAAAGAATCTTATAAATGGAGGAAAAAGAGAAATGAGTAGAGTTTTGGATAATTCAGGGAAACTCATTGTGGATGTGAAGGAAGCAGTGGGAAGATGGCAAGAATACTTCTGAAAACTTGCTGAATGTAAATAGAGACTTACTTGGCAGTGTAGAAGCTTTTGAGATTATGCAGGAGGAGAATGAGGATGCGCACAGGATCATGGTTGAGGAAGTAGGGAGGATGGTAAATAAACTACAATGTCACAAAGCGGCAGAGGTAGATGAAATTCGGCCAGAATGGTAAAGTATAGTGGGAAAGAAAGAACGAAATAGTTGCATAGGGTAATTGAATTGGCATGGGATTTAGGAAGGTACTGGACAAAAACGGTAATCATCCCAATTTTTAAGCAAGGTAACAGGAAAGACTGCAACAATTACAGAAGCATTTCTTTGATAAGTATCCTTTCCAAAGTGTTTAGGGCTGTTAGTGGTTTGATCATTCAATTAAGTGTACAATATAACTTACAGGAGTGGAGAATATATATTGATGCCAGTAAAACCAGCTTGAAAGCAGCTGGCGTGATGTTCTGGGGGGGGGGGGGGGGGGGGGGCATCACATACGTAAGCTGGTCACCCCTATTAGTGCTACGAGGGTCATTAACGGTGCTTCGATATGAGCAAGATGTCCTCGGCCATATGTCTTGCTACTCATGGCTGGGTGATGAGATGGTCTATTCCAGCAGGGTATGCTCGACCGCACACAGCAAGGATAGCATGGGCCTCCCTCTGCAATATTGGAACACTGCCGTGGCCCATCTGAATCCAGGTTTGTTACCAATTGAACATGTGTTGAACCACTGGGGGAGCCTAGAAGTGCACAAGCTGTCAAACCTTTTGAAGCAAATATGGACAGATATGGATTTTTCATACCTTAGAAGTATCTTGTCTAAGCAATGTACATATGAACAAGATGTGGAGGAGAGAATTGGGTGTTGCCCATGCAGCGTTTGGATGGCTAACACACAGTCTTCATGAATAAGGTCCTTGCAGTGTATTCCAGTGTAATTATTATAAGCTTTTCAGTTGGGCGGGGAATTACAATTAATTTCCTAGAGTCTGAAATAAATTACATGAATTATTTATACACTTAATATATATTTCACACATAAATGGGGGGCTAAATTGGATGACTATTTTCTTTCATAAATCGAACATCAGATGATTCTGTTCACTTACTGTTAGTCTGAATTTGGGTTCAGTGGACATGTATATACGGTCACGAAAACAGATTAACGGCCGAGGGGACCAGACGACTCGTCGCCCCACAATCTGCAGGCCAAATGGCTGGGCAGCGGTCGCTCTGATGTACAACAGTATTTACATTATTAAGCTAAAGAGGTTTTAATTAAACTCTGTCAAGAGACTGATTTTTCAGACAACTATATAATTTTTTATAATTCTGTTAGTTTATTACACTCTTGTGAAGTGTTGAGTTTTTTTTGTTAGTACTTTTTATGTTTATATGTGTGAAACCCCTTGTGAATCATTAACTATCATTGCGAGCTATTGAAGTGAAGCTATTGAAGGTTGCAGGATCGAATCCTGGCGCAGTAACTTGGCATTTGAGGGTGCGCAAATGCGAGGGAGCCGTATAAGTAGATTAACTGGCATGTTTATGATCCCCTTCGTGGTGAAATTCAAGACACCCCGGCGTCTCTAAACTGTATTGTTATTAATTAAATACAAGTTTTTCGGGCTTGTAGGCCGTGGTCCAGACAGGATATCTCCCGACGTTTCACCGGAAACTGCGTCCGGCATTATCAAGGGTTCCGCAGCTGACCAAGGGAGTGGAAGCCTTGATAATGCCGGACGCAGTTTCCGGTGAAACGTCGGGAGATATCCTGCCTGGACCACGGCCTACAAGCCAGAAAAACTTGTATTTAATTATGAACGCCGGCCGTGAAAGCCTAAGCTGTTGTATTGTTATTAACAGTTACTTTTCAAATTTCTTATTTACTTGGTGAGCTTTTGCAGTTGGTTAGTTAGGTTAAACACTTAAATGTAATTTAATTGATAATGTAGTTTTGAAGACTTAGCTGATTTGCAGTTATTCCTGTACAGGTGTCCACTTCACTTCAAATCTCACTGTGGACTGCCACATGGGATCAGGCCAAGTCTCCAGCTCTACTCTTATCATTCTCAAATCACATGTTCTCAATGGAATTCGTGTATGACCCGCAATTATAATTTTATTAATGCTGCCAATGGCCATTTATGACCCACAAGGACAGTCAATAAGCTTCACCTGGCTTTACCTTGGGACCCATTCCTGAATTTATTGGGGCAAAGGTATAGGAGGCAGGTCCTGTTGAAATTGTATAACACCAGCAGAATGAAGTATCCACATGGGAAAATCTATAATAGTCTATTCTCTAAAATGTCCATTCATTGCCAGTAGTCAGAGCATGTCCATGTGGATGTTGCTCGATTCTGTGCAACATTCCTATCTCGTGGGATCTCATTGAACCCCAACAAGCAAGATACCCAGCCAGAGTGCCGGCTCAGCCATAAATGCTGGATTATGTTGGGTTCAGAAGGCGTGAAACATGATCAGTAGCTCATTGTTTGCCGAGGAATACTTGCTTGCGTGGTGAGTGTTACAATTGCCCAATCGCATACCATGTTGTCCTCGGCAAGCGCAGGGCTGTATGTATACACTCAGCTCATCAGCGAGTTGTAGTTTCTTAGCTGTTAGTCTGGATAGTAATCCTGTCTCATTCAGGCTCATTAAGACTATCCTTGAGCTGCCGGGAAGATGCTTGGCATGGTGGTTACTGCACAGTATTAAAGAATAGCAGCCTGTCACCACATCTATCTTGTCTGAGCATGCCGATTGTGCAATATTTCTTCAACCCTGGACACTTTGTCCCATTTCAGCGTAACATTTTGGCACTATAGCATCTCTAAAGCAGCAGTAATGAAAAGGGGCATAAAACCCATTACATCATAATTTTCTGTTTTTTTTCTTTCAAAATTAAACTAGCGTTTTGAGGAAAAGAGCAATAAATGGCCAAAGGCTTCCCCTTAACCCCTTCACCCATTCTCAATTTATAACAATTGCAAACTAGTTTTCTGCTGGGGATGCCTTCTACTGAATTCAAATTTTTATGATTTTCACCTCATTGTTTTTCTTGTGAACCCGTAATGTATGGACAAACTAATTATACTGAGGGTATATTTTGATCATTATATAGGCGTACCTTTTCCAGAGTAAATAGGAAGGTTTAGTTGAAAATTCAAAATGTACAGATTGTGCACCTCATCCGGTTACATAGAAAATATAGTACCGTATCCTCTTATTTTACTATACTAAGTACAGTACAGTATTTGAATCCATCCTCAAGTGGTCCCCCTCTCCACTTCTGCATATAAGTGTTATTGTTTTCAAATTTCAACTGACTGAAGAGTAACCTGCTTATAGGTCCTGATTTTAGGTCTTACATGATAGTCAACTTATCACAACTGACCATACACCTCAAGTCCTCTTTATGAGGCAAATCTCAAATGCTCTGTTGTACTCAGAAAATTTTAAATTATGATTTCTTCCACTTAACCACTAGTCCCTCGTGCTTCTGATAAGCCTATTGGGGATACTTTTGAATCTGTCAGAGATGAGCTTCATGGAAATGGTGTAGCTTAAATAAACCTTACTGATAACCACTGTTGTTGTTGATGGCAAACTGTCAATGTGTAAAGTTTTTTCTTTTCTTTCTGTTACAGAGTGCTCAAAACAGGCTGCTGATAAAGAATGGGAGAGTGGTTAATGAAGATGGAATTGTTGATGGAGATGTTTACGTTGAAGATGGCATTATTAAGTAAGTGACCATTGCCTTGAATGAAAATGAAATGTTTGCAAGCACCTACATGTTGGTTAGTTATTGTTGTTTTAAGGGGCGGAACTACGAGGACATCTACCCCTAAGCACCTACATGGAAGATAATGGAGGGGAAAGGGATGTATTGCTCCTCCTGCAAGTAACCTGTAAATTAGTCTAGTGCAGGGTTGTCAAACATTCTTGCCTATTTATTAAATGAAATACTGTAGCTTATTACTTTGTATGGGCACACTTGTGGAAACCTGAATCAGTCACTGTACCCTAGTGACGGGAGCAAACTAGCACATGCTTGGGATGTACAATAGCTCTGGTGTTAATCACTGTAACATCCAACTAAGCACAAAAATACAACAAAATGTATAATTCGCTGTAAAACTCCAGTCAAGAAATATATGATAGTGTATGTAAAATATTCCCAAAATTATGATAGACTACTTAAGATTATATTTTCTTACTCTGGCAAGGAAAAACTAATCTTAATTCAATGCATGCAAGATCTTGTTTGAGTTAATTTTTTTATTATGTTGTGTTAGTGACACAAAGAACTATTCAAATTTTATTTTTATATTAATTTACAAGAAACTTTTCTGAAAGGATGATTTTAAGTTGCCAAATCATATTCCTCGGGAGGAGTAAAGGTCGCGATACATAAAAAGAAGTGGTGGCGTCAACATATACACAACATATAACAAAGACTTAAGTTAGTGATAAATACAATGTTTGAAAATAAGTGCATGTTGCAACCCCGATAAATATTTTTCCAAACAAATATCTTCAAAAATCATGTATTGTGATTCATACAAGTTAAATTCTTTGTGTTACTAAAGCTTTAAGTGCAAAACAGAACTTAACGTGGGGCTGACCCTAGACCTCATGCTTGTATTACAAACAGTAATTTTCGTCCTGACATTGGTCTAACCTAGTAGCGATCAATGGTTTTGTCTTGCCTATGGCTTTATGGGAGTGCATTGTAATCGCCACCAAACCTTGCAGACACGTGATTGCATCCGCATGTAAGAACGTAGGCCTACTGTTGTAAATCTCTAGCTAATATAAAAAATTGAAATAGCAGCAATTTGAAGCACTACATCCATCACACAAACAAACCTCAATGTCCCTTCATCATCCATGACTTCGACTACACTAAAGAATTCCACTTCTAGACAGGCACATATCATGGTATATACTTGGAATACATTTCTGCTGAGAATCTGCTATTTTCAATCACTGTCTGGTCTTGAAGTTCTGATTCCTTAATAAGAACATTGGGTTGTGGGTTTAATGTTCCATTTAACTGTTGTGCTGATCTATACATTTGTCAAAGTAGAATCTCTAACGTACCAGATATCAGGTTGTCACATTTAAACACTCTTAAATGCCATGGAGCTGAACCAGGATTGAATTTATAATCTTGTACTGTATTTTGAATGCCAACATTAAACCATCTGTGCCTCTAAACACCTATTCACTATAGATTTCATAAAAGTGGCAGTACACAGGCACTTTCGAGGCATGTATTGGCTTAGTAGTTAATTGATTCAATAGTACAGTAGGCAGGAATGATATACAGTAGACCATGCCATATCATGTAAATATACAGCACTTGTAGTGCACTGTTTCTATGATGCCAGGCAAATCTTAGCATCCTGAAGTCTTGACACATTGTTTCCGTGATGGGTACATTCCACTTCTAGTAACTGGGAATATAAAGAATTTTGCATTGGAACAATTTTGCCACACAGGGAAAGGCTATGTGTAGAAAGCTATCTGGCTCTGTTTAATCTTATATGGGAGCTGTTATTTTTTCAACCTGCGATCATGCATTTACCGTATATACTCGAATACCACCCGCACATTTTTAAACAAATTCAGACGTGAAAAATTGGGGTGCGGGTCTTATTTGAGTCATCGAAATTTTAAAGATTTAAATTGCCCGCCACGCGCGATATCGGGTGTTGCGAGTATCCGCTAGATGGTGCTAGCCTTCTTCGGCTATAACTTTGTTTTACCGTAAGCACGCGGCGTCATACAGTCACGCGCACGTTCTCAGAGTGTAAACATTAATACTACGAAGCGTTTGCGGTCATTTACTGTGAGTGAGAAATTGAAAGTTGTGAGGGAAGCTGAAGTTATTGGAAATCGTACCCGGTAGGAAATATGATATTGACGAGTCATGTATTCGTGATTGAGCGGGATGACGTCTATGCTACAACCACTGGATGTCTGCGTGAACCGCCCGTTCAAAGCAGCCTTGAAACAGCTGTATACGGAGTGGATGGCGGCCGATAAGCACACACTGACTCCAACTGATCGTATTCAGCTCCCGGAAGTTCAGCTGCTGTGTTCGTGGATTTTGACGGCATGAAATCGTATCTCTGGAGATCTCATACGGAAGAGCTTCAAGAAATGTAGTATTTCTAATGCTATGGATGGCAGTGATGACGACATTTTGTGGGAAAGTGATGGTGATAAAAGTTCCTGATGACGATGAATGAAGTGTTTGTGTACTTTTATTTGTATTTTTAATTGTTTCTGTGTGTTATTTTAGGACGACTTCAAAACTGTTGGAAACTATTTTGTAGAAATGCTATTCTGTTTATTTAGTAAAGATTGTAAATAGCTTTTAGTAAACTTTTCTTTCTTTCTAAATTTTGTTCTTCAAAATCAGGGTGCGGGTCTTATTCAGGGGCGGGTCGTATTCGAGTAAATACGGTAAGTAAACAAGAGATAGACCTAGGCAGGGGCCAGGTCTGTGTGTTGTGCAATTGCGCTCTGTCCCCTCCACAATCTCTGCCATTGTCAACTCCAATGCGCCAATCGTATCCGAGCTATAGGCAATTGAACATGGCCGCTACCATTGATGCTCCCACCAAGTGTTAGTTGTGGAGTGTGATACGTTTTTTACAAGCAGAGCAATTCAAAGCAAACTAAGAAGCATGCTCTCGTCGTGTGGTTTTAATCCATGGCAATGCATGACTGCACTGTGCCAACGTTACTGAAGAACTCCTCAAAGAATTCAGGTGGGAAGTTTTTGACCATCCACCGTTTAGTCCAAACCTAGCATCTCTTTCGAGAATTGAATGTATGGTTGGGCGGCAACGCCTCGCCACCAACGAAGAACTTCAGGAGACTGTACAGATGTATCCACCTCGCTGGCGGCAGAATTGTATGCAGAGGGCATTAGAAAGCTGGTGTCACAATACGAAAAGAAAAGTACAAATAAAAGAAAAGTACAAAACACCTGAACGTTCAGTAATTAAATAATTTTGTTAGTCAATCTGTCGGAGGTTGGAAAAGAAAGCCAGGCCTCGTATATTTACATTTATTGACCTCCAGTCATTTGGGTATTTACCTTGCACCATACTGCCACAATGTCCAGATCTGCTTGCAGTGATTTGATGTCATTTCTTATAGCTCTGTAAATTATGAAGTCTGAATACTGTGAATAGCGGACATCATGCAGTCTGGAAGATCGATGATAAAAGCCATGTACAACAAAGTCCCAATCACAGACTTATATGACACTACCAAGTTTATCATTGTGTTCGGTAACTTGACCCTGACAAGCATGTTGCCCTGCGTTTGAGTCCCATTAAGACTTCAGCTATATTATCAGATCGTCTTTTGTCACATTTGCTAAGGAACCTGGCCAAAAGCCTTGACCAATTCTGATGCTCCAGTCTTTTTTAGAGATGTTAGTTCCATCGAGTTCTGCAAATCACCTCCCACTTTTTAAAAGAGGATGTAATTTCCACGGCATGAAGCTATGTTGGCTTTCATTTAACAGGTTTTGTTCACTCTGGATTTTTAGAATGTAAGATGTTGATTTAGCCTTATTTCATTCAAATAATGTCGTTAAGCATAATTAACACTCAGAACAGGAAAGGGTTGCAATTCTAGCTGTATAACATTCATTTTAAACATAGCACATGACATAACCTACATTGCCTAGAGGAACGACTTTTTTCCTCAAATGTCTAAATATGACGCTTTAGTAATTTATGCTTTATCTAATTAGAAATATTATTGTAATGCCAGTAGATTCAGATAACAAACTTGCGATTGCGGGGCGGATAATGTTTTGTTGATCCGCGCAGGGCTCTGACTATAACTAACAAGTATTGACGAGTTTAACTATCTCATCTAATACCGCAACTAATTAAGTGTACATATTGTAAATAATTTTCTCCCATACTTTCAGACATAAAAACATTTTTGTAGCCTAAGTGTAGTGGAGTCGGGGTCGGAAAAGAACAAGAGTTGACCTAGGAGGGTCGAGAGGAAAGATAACAGAGAGGATCCCGGTACAAGTAAGAGGAAGCAAAGCCGGACTCGGCTGGTGTCCCGTGGTCGCCAACCCACACCCCACAAGTTGTGAGCCCTTGGGGGTAACAAAACAACAATTATTATCATGAATTATCCTGCTCTAATCTCCACAATAGCGTATATTATCTTAAACAGTATTGCTCTGGAATTGATGAGCAAGCCGATAAAGAAAACACAGCCTTAAATATGTAACAGTGTGTAAAGAATCCGCTATGCATTTGTGGTACGTCACAGAGTGAAGAATCTAATCGAGCCCATGCACGCTATGTGAGCTATTCACTGTTCGCTTGTGCCCGGACATGCCGAGTCGCGTATATCCGCACACGTTTCCCCTCATTTGACATCCCATCGGATTCCTGAGCTTTAGCGGGCCGATAGCCTAGACGTTGGACCCCTGAAAACAATAATTATCATCATCTTCAATGTACTCGGGGACAGTTTGAGACGTAGTCTTGGTACCCAATAACATTTTTAATAACATTATTAATAATAGATAGTCTAATAATAATAATTATTATGATATGAAGAGAAATATTGTCAATTCAAATTACAGTACAGTAAGTATGTAGTTAGTTTTAGTTGTAAGTATGTAGTTAGTTTGTTTATTAGATATAGGTCATTGTTCTATTAGACTGTGGTGTGTGAGTGTGTCTGGTAGCAGTTGCATTGTTTATTAATTATAGTTCATTTTTTCAGTAGACTGTGATGTGTGAGTGTGCCTGGTGACAGACTGTTATAGTGGTAGTATTTGTTGTTGGTGGAACTTAAGTTTTTTCTTTTCTTTCTTCGTTAGTAGAATTTTGGTATTTAATTGTTAGTAGAAGGTTAGTATTTTTGTTAGTAGAATTGCTCTTTACTTATTCTGAAAGGGAGTAGCAGCCTTTCAGAATAAATCAATTCTTTACTAGTCTTATAGACGGTTAAGATATTGATAATATAAGCCAAATAATGGCTACACTGCGTCCTGCTGCACGGCTGAAAGCAACGGGAAACTACAGCCGTAATGCTATTCCCGAGGATATGCACCTCTCGATGCATAATTACATGTGATGATGGCCTCCTCCCTTGTAAAATTTCAATCCGGAGGTAAACTAGTCCCCCGTTCGGATCTCCGGGTGGGGACTACTCGAGAGGGGGTTAACATCACAGAAGTGACAAAGAGGAAATCTGACATTCTACGGATCGGAGCGTGGAATATTAGAAGTCTGCTAGGAAGTGGAAGGTTAGAAAACTTAGAAAGGGAAATGGATAGGTTAAGGTTGGATTTGGTTGGGATTAGTGAAATGCGCTGGCAGGAAGATCAGGACTTTTGGTCAGGAGACTATAGGGTCATTAGCACTAAATCAAACAATGGCCAAGCAGGGGTTGGTCTCATATTGAGTAGGATACTTGGACAGCGGGTGGAATATTATGAGCAATATAGTGAAAGGATTATTGTAGCAAAAATCAATACTAAACCTACGTGCGCCACAGTGGTAAAAGTCTAGATGCCTACCAGTCAAGCTGATGATGAGGATGTTGAAAAGGTCTACGAAGAAATAGACGAAATTCTGAGGTATATCAAGGGTGATGAAAATGTTATAGTAATGGGAGATTGGAATGCTGTGGTAGGAAAAGGGAGAGAAGGGAAGATAGTAGATTATTTCGGATTGGGTGAAAGGAATGATCGAGGAAGCAGGCTGATGGAATTCTGCACCGAGCATGAGTTGGTCATGGCTAACACCTTATTCAATAACCACAATAGAAGAATATACACATGGATGAGACCAGGAGATACAGGGCATTACCAAATCGACTTCATTATGGTCAAGCAGAGGTTTCGAAACCAGATTTTGGATTGTAAAACATATCCTGGTGCTGACATAAACTCTGACCACAATCTGGTTGTAATGAAATGCAGATTGAAGTTGAAGAAACTGAAGAAAAGTCAAAAGCCCAAAAGGTGGGCAATAGACAGACTGAATGTAAAGGATGTAAACGAAAGATTCAAGAAGAGTATAGAGGAAGGACTAATGAAAAACCCTAAACAAACTTCAATTGCAGACGAATGGGCACTTTTGAAGAATGAAATAACAAAATCCGCAGAAGAAAACATTGGTAGGAAAGAAAGAATAGGTAGAAAACCGTGGATCACTCAGGATATACTAGAATTGATGGATGAAAGGCGGAAACACAAGAATGTAAGAGATGAAAAGGGGAAAGCAGAATACAGACGTCTGAGAAATGAGGTCAACAAGAAGTGCAAGGAAGCGAAAGAAGAATGGTTGAAAGAGAAATGTGCAGGTATAGAAAATTGTCTGAAATTAGGAAAAGTAGACACAGCTTATCGAAGGATTAAGAATACATGTGGGGAAAAGAAGTGGGAGCTGACAGATGTGAAGATTACCATACAATCAGCTTGATTACTCATGCTTCAAAGTGCTGTAATATTAAGGACACAAATGGAAAGCCTCTAACAGATGGGGAAGAAAAGGTTGAGAGATGGAAAGCTTACATAGAGAGTTTGTATAAGGGAATGGAGATTGAGAATCATGTAATGGAAAGGGAGGAGGAAATTGATGAGGATGCAAAAGGAGATTTAATATTGAGATCAGAATTTAATAGAGCTTTGAAAGACTTAAGCAGGAACAAAGCACCAGGCATAGATGATATACCGATTGAGTTGCTACGCTGCATAGGAGATGGTCTGATCAGGTTATTTCACTTGGTGTGTAGGATTTATGAGACAGGTGAGGTACCCCCTGATTTCAAGAAGAATGTAATCATCCCTATACCAAAGAAAGTGGGAGCTGACAGATGTGAAGATTACCATACAATCAGCTTGATTACTCATGCTTCAAAGATCCTGTCTAGAATAATTTACAAGAGGATTGAAAGCCAGATAGAAAGGGAGTTGGGTGAAGACCAGTTTGGTTTCAGGAGAAATGTAGGAACAAGGGAAGCTGTACTAAGTCTTAGGCTGATTTTGGAAGGTAGAATAAGGAAAGATAAGAGAACGTTCATGGCGTTTGTAGACTTAGAAAAGGCTTTTGACAACATTGATTTGACTAAATTGTTTGACATTTTGAAATCTATTGGAATAAAGTACAGGGATAGGAGGGTGACCTCCAATCTATACAGAAACCAGACAGCAGTCATTCGAGCTGAAGGACATGAGAGAGAAGCTGATATTCAGAAAGGTGTTAGGCAAGGCTGCAACTTATCACCCATACTTTTCAATCTTTACATTGAACAAGCAATGAAGGAAATCAGAGAGAAATTTAAAGTGGGAGTGAAGATTCAAGGAGAAATAATTTCAACTCTGAGATTTGTTGACGACATCGTCATCTTGGCCGACAAGCCTGAGGATTTAAATGAGTTTTTGAATGGTATGGACTCTGTCTTACGGAAAGAATACATGATGAAAATTAATAATTGTAAAACAAAAATACTAGAATGCAGCCGAAATAAATCAGAAACCTCTATGGACATCAAATTGGCAGGTGAAAAGCTGAAGGAAGTAGGAGACTTCTGTTACTTAGGAAGCAAAATAACCAGTGATGGACAAAGCAAAGAGGATATAAAAAGTAGGTTGGCTCAGGCAAGAAAAGCATTTCTACAAAAAAGGAATCTGTTGACATCGAATATAGATTTAGGTATTAGGAAGTCATTTTTGAAAGCCTTTGTCTGGATCGTGGCGCTCTATGGAATTGAAACTTGGACTATTGGTGCAGCAGAAAAGAGGAGAATTGATGCATTTGAAATGTGGTGTTACTGGAGAATGATGAAGATCAGATGGGTAGATAGGGTTACAAACGAAGAGGTATTAAGACGAGTGGGAGAGGAGAGATGTTTCTGGCGACTGCTAATGAAGAGAAGAGATAGGTTAGTAGGACACATACTAAGACACCCAGGAATAGCAAGCTTAGTTATGGAAGGAAGGGTCGAGGACAAGAACTGTAGGGGTAGACCAAGGTTAGAATATGTTAAACAGATTGCCTCGGATGTAGGGTGTGGTAGCTATGTAGAGATGAAACGATTATCTCAGGATAGGGAGGCATGGAGAGCTGCATCAAACCAGTCAAAAGACTGAAGACTCAAACAACAACAGTACTTAGAAGCCAGGTGCTCCAGGCATTGACATATGCCAGACCTTAATGAAATTGGGAGGTAGTTGTCCAATGTTGAACACAAGGTCAATGTTAGCAAGTTTCTACTCTTCTTGCTGCCACCTTTTGGTATTGTTAAAGTATATTATTTTTTAACAGGTTGCTTGGGTCAGTTTGTTGAGGTTCTGTCCTATATGCAAGGTTGTGGGATCAAATCCCAGTATAGTTGTGAAGGGTATTCAAATGTTAGATTGGATACTCTCTTGAAACATTTCTTCCCTGATTTCCCACTATACTTGAATCATTTCAGGCCGAATTTCATCTATCGCTGCTGCTTTGTGACATTGTAGTTGATTTACCATCATCTCGACTTCTTCAACCGTGATTCTGTTCCCGTCCTAGTTTTCCTCCTGCATAATCTCAAAATATGCTATATTGCTAGAAAGGTTTCCATTTACATTTAACAAGTTTTCACCTTCCCAATGCTTCCCTAACATCAAAAATTAGTATCCAAGATATATTCAAAAATCTGCTCATTTCTCTTTTGGCTCCATCACTAAGATTCTTTATCTTACTCCAAAAAAGAATTTCCTGTAACCTGACATAAATGAGGTTTCCAATTTATCTCAAATTGTTTCCATGATTCCCTTCTAGTCTGTTTGTTTGTTTGTTTGTTTTTTTTTCCACTCCTTTGCACTAATGATAATGATCGTGTGGCCTCCGGAGAGGCCTAGTGCAGGTCTTTCTAGTTGACGCCTGTGGGCGACCTGCGCGTCGTAATGAGGATGAAGTGATGATGAAGACGGCACATACACCCAGTCCCCGAGCCACGGGAATTAACCTCAGGAGATTAAAATCCCTGATGGCTTGGCCGGGAATCGAACCCGGGGCACATTGGGCCAAAGCTTAGCGCGCTAACCATTTAGCCACAGAGCCGGACTCCTTTGCACTACATAAGGTTCTCTGTCTGCCGGATTCCTTGTTTTGAAACCATTTTTGGTAAGCTTTTTTTTTTGCTTTTAGAAGCCAGCTTCACTAAGTCATTCCACCCGGATATGCACTTCTCCCTGTCATATAGGCCTACACACTGTTATCCTTAACTTAAACATACCTTTCTGCTTCTAGTACTGCATGTCTGTATCCTAACCACTCCATTTTCAATGTCCTGCGGTTCCTTAAAATTTTGACTTTTCGGAATTTCTCATGAATCATATCCATGTACTTCTGTCTACATTCCTTAAAGTGGCGATTTTCAACCCTAGTCTGTCTGGAACCAGACCTCACTTTCAGCACTTTAGGTCTAACTTTGCTCAATTCACAACAGATCAGTTCCTGGTCTGTTTCATCAAAAATGCCCCTGAATACCCTACAATTCCTTATAAGTTTACGAAATTGAAAATGAGAGATGATATTGTCTCATGCCAGTATACATTTCCCCTCAAGTGTCCTCTTCCATTTTCTCACTCCACTTAACCCATTACATTCTCATACCCTGCAGTCTTATTTCCTATCCTAGCATTGAAATATCCCATCATCACTACTTTATTTTTATTGTTCACCACCTCCTGGTGCAGCAGCTAGTATTCTTGACTGGATCCGGAGATCGAGGTTCGATTCCTGGCCTGCCCAGAAATTTAATTCTGGTCTGAGGGCTGGAATGGGGTTCACTCAGCTTCGAGAGGCAAAACTGAGAAGAGGTGGTGGGTTCTACTCCTACCTCAGCCATCCTGGAAGTGGTTTTCCATGGTTTCCCACTTTTACTCCAGGCATATGCTGGGATGGTTTCTAACTGCCTTCTCCTCCCCAATCCTAGTTTCAATCACAAACACACTACTAAAGATATCACAGTGACACAGTTTATCAGACTAATTCTACACTCACCCAAGCTCACAGGGCTAAATGACCAAGCTGTCGCAAGCCCCCAATTGAATTGACAACAATGAACAACATTTATTGTTAACACTCGCCACCGCAACACTCAGTGCCTTATAAACTCTGTCTTCATCCTGCTTCGAGCCTGCATACGGAGCATACAGTGAAACTATCCTGACTGGAGTTTTTGAGATTTCCAAATCTAGCCACATTCATCATGTACCTAACAGAAACTGTTATATTTTTTGGTTTACTTGACATACTGTCTTTCACTTTGCACTACCTTGTTTTACTCCGGACAGGTACACCATGTAATCTCGTAATTCCTCCTCTCTATTCCCCCTTGATCTGAGTTTTTAAATTTATTTTTATTCATTAATCAAAGCACAAACTACAGCTATGCTAGCCCTTCACGCTTGTACAAATAACGACCAAATAACAATTTAAAATGAAATGAAAATCCACAGCCTGCTTCCAGTCTCCGACCGGGTCAGGAATGGAATGAATGGAGCCCCGAACTAGCGGCGAGGATATGAACTGTGCCGGCTGCCGAGGCCTGACGCACTCCTCTGGGACAATGATTAAATGAATGACAGATGAAATGAAATGATAATGGAGAGTGTTGCTGGAATGAAATTTTGACAGGGAAAACCGGAGTACCCGGAGAAAAACCTGTCTGCCTCCGTTTTGTCCAGCACAGATCTCACATGGAGTGACCGGGATTTGAACCACGGACCCAGTGGTGAGAGGCCGGCGTGCTGCCGCCTGAGCCACGGAGGCTTAACAATTTAAAATAAAATATAAAATTTAACAAATCACCAACCAAAACAAGTCCAGATCAAGAGCTGGTAGAATGTCCTTGCTTGTAGCCGTGTCGTCAATGGCCAAGATGACTGTTCTAAATACAGTTTAACTTCTTCTTCGCCTGCTTCAGGAACGTCCTCTTGTTTGTGGATATGTCCAACTCAAGTATACTTGCAATGCTATTGTACAGGGATAATATGCGGTTTTGGAAGGATCTTTGGATTGTGGAATGTTTAGTGTGTGGAATGTGCTGAATATCTTTGAGCCTGGTAGAACGGGAAGGGGCTCTTAGTTTGAAAAGTGACAGCAGGTGGTCCAAACGGTAATGGCCATTTAAAATAGAATGAAGGAAGGACTGGTCAGTTACGTGTCGTGTTGAGGAGAGAGATGGTTTATGGCTGAAAGTACCTGCTGAGTGGTGAAGTGTCTGAACCTTGGCATTCTGTTCCTTACAATGGCAGCAAAGAAGGATTGAATTCTGTTTAATTTAGCTATGTTTGACGGGCAAGAAGTTGTCCAATTGGGAGAGCAGTAGTTTGCAATGGGCTGGATTATCGAGAGGTAATAAAAGCGAAGAGCTGTGGGATTTGATATTTCTGAGAAGCGGTAGAGTATGCCAAGGAATTTCATGGCTTTGGATAAAGAATGTTGTTTGTGTTCTTTAAATCTTAGCTGGTTGTCGAATATGAACCCGAGATCTGGCTGATGCGCAACTGCGGTAATGGGCCTGTCAAGTAAGGAATATGTTATAGGTACTGGCGAATTGCGTAGGGTAATTGTTAAAAAGCTGCATTTATCTGGGTTTGGTTTCAACTTCCATGTGCGGCACCAGTCGGATAGAGCGTTAAGTGAGGCCTGAAGGAGTGCGGCATCGGCTGGTGTCTTAATTTCCTTGAAAATCTTGCAGTCATCTGCGAAGAGTAGGGTATCGGATGTGTCAGAGAGTTTGGATGGTAAGTTGTCCATAAATAATGAAAATAAATGTGGCCCAAGGGCATTGCCTTGTGGGACGCCAGAGAGCACAGGTAGCCAAGGGGATGAAGTGCCCGTAGAAACCGGCAAGGAGTGTTAGGAGATTACCATGTATATTGAACTGTTCAGCGATTTTGTGGAGTAGTAGGGCATGGTCTATTGAGTCAAATGCTTTCGATATATCTACGTAGCAGATATCGAGCTGGGATCTTTCTGCAATGGCAGGTGTTGCATAGCTGTGGATAGTGGCCAAGTTAGTGAGGCACGAGCCTCCAGGAAGGAAACCATGCTGGCTGGTTGAAATATACGGTAAGGTAAAAAACGGAGACGTTGGTGGATTATTTTTAAAAATATAAAGTATAGTGTGGGTAGTATAGAGACTGGTCGGTAGGATGATACGTTTGCTTTGTCCCCTAATTTGAATATAGGGACAATGTTGGCCTGTTTCCAGGCAGTGTGAAAATAGCCCTTGGCAAAGCACCTGTTGAATAGGTTGGAAAGCGGTATACAGAGAACAGTGGCGGTGTTTCTCAGGAAGATGGGACCAATATCATCGGGACCGATAGCTTTGTTGGTGCGGAGAGATTGAAGTAGACTGAGGACTTCATTTGGTGTTGTTGTTATTTTCGATAAAGTGCAAGTAGCTGCTGTTTCTACCGGTGGAAGGGGTTGATTTTGGGTGGGAGTGGAAAAAATTTCAAAGAAATACCTGTTGAATAGCTTATTGCGGTCTGGTCCCTCCGCTGTGGTTCCCAGGTGTTTTATGCTGACGGGAATTCTTACGGTTCTCCTCCTCGAGTTGATGATGGACCATTAGCGCTTGGGATTTTCCCGGACGTTCTCAGTGATGGCTTCTATATGCCCCGTGTAGTCCCTCCTCAGCAGACTTCTTGCGTGTCGGCGAATGTACTCAAAAGTATTTAGCGTGTGGGGGTTGGAGAAGTCTTTCCAAAGCCGCCAGGCCTTCTTTTGTTTCCCATGGCCATCCGAGTTTCATAGGACATCTGGAATGGGTTCTTGCTGTTGGTAGGCTGCCATACCGGCATGAAGTCTTTGATGCTAGCAAGTAGCCAGTCGTACAGCAGGGCGATTGCCGACTCCACGTGAGCGTGTTTCGAGGAGGGTCCAGGGCAGGCATTCCAAGGCTCGGCATATGGCTGGCCAGTCAGCTCGGCGCCAGTTGAAGGTCGGGCGTGAGGTTGGCTCCTTGACTACTTTTGAGTGTGGGGTGGGGAGGAACAAAGAGGTGTCGAGGGACTTATATTCAGAGACAAAGATGTTTCTACCAGCAGTGTTGGATTTCATTTTAAGTGAAGATAATATGAAGTCCAGTACGTTGGGGCCCCTCATTGGGTACATGTTATGCTGTTGTAATCTGAGACCAGTCATAAAATTATCTATAAAGAAGGAATCCTCATCATCAGATGTACCTTTTGTCGGGGAGGTCCGTTTTAATGTGGGAAGATTGAAGTCTCCCATTAACACCACTTCGCCTTGCGATAGAGCTGCAAGCACTGAGTCTAGACACTGCTCCAGGCTATACAGGGGACTGCCCGGTGGCCGGTAGTAGCAACCCACAAATATGTGGCGGCCTGGAAAGAGTAACTCCACCCACACTAACTCACAGTTCCGCTCGAGGTCTGATCTCCTTTTGCACGGTAAAGCACTGTTCACTGCTAGCAACACCCCTCCCCCTCTCGTAGCACGATCACTGCGAAATATACTAAAGTTAGCATTGAGAGGCAGTTCACTATCGCTAACCATTTGGGTAAGCCATGTCTGAGACGGCCCCACCATGTCTACATGACTTAATTCAGGCAGATGAATTTCACAGTCAGAGAGTTTATTATTGAGGATACGCAGGTTTTGGTAGTAGATGTTTAGTTCTGATTTGGTGTTGTGTTCAGAGAAAGTGGGCCCAGGGTTCAGCTGTATATTTCCAGCCAACAGCAAGAGACATAGTAGCCTCATAGCAGCCAAGTAACCTGCCCGGGGCTTGGCTGTCCCAGGGTGCGTGGACTGGTGCCTGCCTACCGGTAATATGGTGTATCCTGACAGAGAGAAAGCCGGGATGTAGTAAGTTCTCTCAGATAACAGCCACACGAGAGTGTCACAGACTTTTCCACTTGCACTTCCGTATTCACAATATTGAATATTGTCTCGTGGACCACAATTTGTCACCATGACTTTAAAAATTCTGCACGAAGGAAACCAACTGCCGCAGCAATGTACACGCGCATGTTTTTCCATCAGTCAACAGGCTTATACCCAATTGAAATGGGTGCTATTCCATATTCCTATTCACTAATGGTATATTTATTAATCTCGTGTAATTATTTTCAGGTCTAGGGAATAACACCCATTACAATTGGGTATAATCATGTTGACTGACTGAAAAGCATTTCAAATTTCGTACCTCGAATATCCAATCCCATCCATCCAGTCTTCTCGCCCTCATTGCAAAGGGCTTTAGAAATGCCGATGTTGCCTTGCTACAATATCAAAATCAGCAGCATATGTCTGGATCTGCACTGATTGGGGGGAGGAGGTGTCTTTAGACTGGATACCGTCGCTAGTACAACTTTAAGTACGGTAATAAGCATGCTCTTGACCACAGAAGCAATAACTGGTATACAGTAAAGACAACTTGGAGGAGATGGAACCAGTGATAGAGGTCAAAGAAATCCTAGCACACAAGATGCTCTCAGTGTTGTAAGAAAGAAGGCCCAACAGACCCTCTACCAATGTTTGAATATCTACTGGAAAAACTGGCGCAAAGTATAAAATATGCTGCAGATTCTGGCCTCAGGGGCCAGCAACATATTGATCACGATCTACCAGTAGATTGCAAATGTTCACAAAACAGTAATAATGAACATTATTCATGAATTCTATTTGAATCTATCTTGCCAATTTCAGACAATGGGAAATTGTATCTTGCAGTTTGACTTATTCACAGGCTGTCAAAGCAGTTGTTCCTGTCGAATTTCATACTTTATAAGTGGAAAAGTTATTCTATTTTAATTAGCCTTATATGCTCGATAGGTCCATTTGCACGAGTAATATCTCTAGAAATATCAATTCCATAGTCGGTTCCCTAAAGGTTACTTAATGCCATGTTCATGTTTTAAAACAAGTAGTTCCATGAAGAACTAAGTTGACTATTCATATATCCTACTGGTCTTTTCCATTAGAACTTCTCCCGCCTATTAAAACGATTATCCACGTGATGTACTAAGTAGCTTTTGATACACGGCCTATGTCTTCACCAACACTATGCATTGAGTAATTATGTGCTAGAGTATATAACTTTCAGTATTGTTGATTAAGACTTCTCCACGAGATGGCACCTTTCCATAACAAGTGATGGGTGTTTAAAGAAAAGTTATGGTTTCCATATCATTGTCATTTTCGCTATCACCCAGACCATTAGGGGCCGATAGCCTCGATGTTAGGCCCCTTCAAACAACAATTATTATCATCATCATTGCATATTGTGCAGCATGTGTGTTGCTGTTGGAATGAAAGGTGTGATTGTGACCTTGGTATTGATTTTTTAAAATTGAACTTTGAAGGAAAATACGTACAAAGACTATGGTAGCTAGTCAAAGAAAAGAAATTGAGCAAGTAGCTCTGTAGTTGAAGAGTTTGTGGTGACTCTTGCAGTAGACCAGGGAAATCCAGGTCTTTACCCCAGAATGCCTGCGGCTGCTGGTGCTATGAAATCGTTCAGCTGTTTGTTATCGCCAGAGGTTGCATGCATAGCTGTTAGATGCCAGCATAGAGGTCCGGGGCAAGACAGAGCAGAGGAATGCTACCGGTGGCATGATGTCACAAGGGGCTTACCTTGACAAGTCTGCACAATGAAGCGTTAAGATACATGATGACTGCCATATGAGGAGGTGTGCCATATGGGATAGATGCAATGATAGAAATAATGAATCCACCCTCCATACTGAACACTGAAACAAACTGGTTGAATAAATGAAGCCATATATAGTCTTAAAACTCTGTCTCTTAAGCTTTAATATTTGGTTCTTACTGTATGTTATCATAGATGAGAATTACCTAGTGCAATAGGCTAGATTACATTAAAAAAATATTCTCTCATGTCTAATTCTCTTTGTTGATTTGTTTGGCAAAATAATCATTACCAGTATGTCATAAAACAGTGTTATGATTTTGACATATCTCTGATTGTATTACTGATTCCATTTTTCAAGCAGGACAGTGTGAACTTAATTCTTCCTCATGTATGCGTGTGCATGAAAACAGCCAGTTGTCGGGTATTGAGTTAAGACAGTCTCAGGGTTGAGTACATACATATTTTTTTAAAATTTCAGGTTGTTAATCATCTAGAAAAATGAACTTAGAACTTATAACATCCAAGGTAAAATTATGAAATATACTCTTAAGAGTCAACTTAATGCCTTAATTTGATATGTAGATGCTTGCTTTTGACCTGCATTTAATTATGAGTTAGGAGAATCCAAATATGATTGATACTCTTAAATAGATTTCAAGATTTGTCAGTTTCCAGTTTGATACAGGAATATCTCCTTAACTGGAAGCTTTAAGATGTTTTCCTTCAGGTTTTTCCATACTTTCCTGACTACAGTGTTAATATTACTCATGATCGAAAAGGCTGAATTTGACTAAATTATATCATTTCATGACATGTAACATATTCATTATTACACACTGGTGTCATCTTTGAAGCATTACAATTTATTCAGAATTAAACAATTAAGTATAATTCAATAACTTACATCAACTGATTAAAATTTCATTCTGTTTAGTTGTACTGCGGTAACTGCCATTATGATGCTACGGTATTATTTTGTTCACTAATATCTATTTGTTTGCTTTTCTTTTCAGGCAGCTTGGTCGAAACCTGATAATTCCAGGAGGGACACGGATAATTGATGCTCGTGGGAAATATGTAATGCCCGGTATGTTCATTCTTGAGTGTGGTTTTGTTTGATATAATTTAGGATTGGGCTTATGGGACTCCCCCTGGGTTTAATTTATTTTCACACCACTTTGCATTATGTTTTCTGGGTGGATAACACTGTGGTTAGTGCAGTTTTAATGCAGCAAATCTTCCATAAAGTGGTGACAGAAAACTCGAGAATATTTTGAAAGAAATGGGGTCCCGAGTATATCCGTGCTCGTTAAATCGTGCACCATGGCTGTGAAGACAGCTGCAGCTGGCGCTGACAGTGACTATCCTGAGTGGTTTTTCCCCTTCTTTTTCCACACTCCTTCCACGTGAGTGACGGGATAGTACCTTACTTCAAGTCCTGGGCACAGATCTTATCCCTGTCCCTAATAGTTACACACGCTACTCCAGTCATCACATCAATACAGGTAACCAGAAAAGTTCAAAACACATCCAACTACTTGATGCTGATGACAAAGATGTCCCAAGCCCCTAAAATGAATTAACAACAAAGACTGTAATGTTGAGCTGTATGTTCATAAATTATAGGTTTGAATCCTATAATCCTGGGGCCCTCCTGAATGTGTTTTTGCCCCTTATACTTTTTCCAGTCATATGGTAGTGTGGTATCTTTTTAAGTCCCGGGCCACTTAACCCAATCCTAGACTCTGGTAATTAGAGGATCACCACAGAACCAGGGTGTTATACAAATTCATTGCACATCTAAGTTCTTGGGGCTGATGAAGACACCTCAAGCCCCTAAAATGAATTAATGACAACCTGTAACATTTGAGAAATTTGTATGAATTTGGAAAAATACATAATATATATATTTAGAGTTCTAAAATTGCCTATGTAATGCTGGTTACTGTTTTAAAACATGAGAACTGTTAATGTGGGGATGGTTTATCATAGACTATAGGTTATGTATACATGTTATATCCAGGTTCAGTACAAAATTTTTTTAATTTCATCAAGTGATTGGACTTGGGGTTGGAATGATGATGTGTATGGTTTGGGTATCTCAATGAACATGTTCTTTATTTTAATGTGTGGGCTTCAGTAATACCCTGGAACTACTATACTGAACAATTAATAAGATGATAGCAGAGAAATAGTCATTTAACCAGGGACTGGTCATATTGGGTCACTCTCCTTTTGTACTGTTTCCTAACATTCTATCTGTCACTTTAAGGCATGTTTATAGTGAGGTAAAGCTTGAATTAATTTCCTAGTGCCTGAAATAAATTGCATGAATTATTTATGCACTTAATAAAACACTTCCCATTTATGTGCGAAGTGCTTTATTAAGTGTATAAATGATTAAAGTAATTCATTTCTTGCTCTGTCCATCAAGTAATTCATTTCTTGCTCTGTCCATAAAAAAAAAGGATAGAATCACACACCACATAGGACAAACACAATGACACTTATTATTTGTGGTCTGTCCTTAGTGGACAGACCAAGTGACAGAAGCTGACTTGAGTGAATAAATCAACCAAATAACCATCTTAAGTTCATTAATCCCCTTCCAAATTACAATAGCACCAACCTGAATGATTACGATTCCTGATTTATCACCAGGGATCGGACATTTATGTACTGAAAATGATTAAAATATGCATGCAATTGTGCACTAAAAATGTAGAAAATATGCATTAAAAATTGAAAAATATGCACTTATCAACAATTCAATCATAATCACTCACTTTATACATTTATCATTCACTGCAGAAAGAAGCATCTCAATAGATAATTGCAAGTTTTTCAATGTTTTCAGGAGACAAATTACGTCTTAGAAAATATGCATTAAAAAATTGAAAAGTATGCACTTATCAACAATTCAATCGTAATCACTCACTTTATACATTTATCATTCACTGCAGAAAGAAGCATCACAATAGATAATTGCAAGTTTTTCAATGTTTTCAGGAGACAAATTAAGTCTTATTTTGATCGTTTTCAGTGCATAAATGTCCGGTCCCTAGCCATCAGTTGAATGATCACTATTACCTGACACCCACTGTTTTAATAAATACTTTCTGCTGCCCTTGTCTTCAGGCATTTTGAGTTAAGGATATGCAGACTAAGAAAAGTAACACATAACTGAAGAAACTCCTCACAAAACTAACCCCGGGCTACTGGCTGTCAAGATGGTGAAAGGAATGTCCCACCTCATTCCCTTCTTCAAATAGCCAGGCAGCATTGCGTAAAGTATGAGTACTGTCATCTCGTTATCTGTTTTTCAGAAAGTTGTTTACAAGAGTGGTAGGTTAAGCCTGAACTCCGACACTACCTAAGGGAAGATGATTGGAATTGAAAATGGAAAAAGGTTTAGGAGGGGAAATGATTTTAGGCAGAGAGGAAGAGAATCCAAGCAAAATAATAAAGAAATAGTGAAATAAAGGATGATTATCCTGCGCAAAGCCCGTGAAGTAACTAAGATAAGAGGGAGCTTGAGCACGGTTAACGGAGAGAGAGAGAGAGAGAGAGAGAGAGAGAGGCATGAGCTAAGGTTACCGGCAGACTATCGTTAAGTGTTCTTTCCCTCCCGAGCAGGTATTTGGGTACTATGGGGAAGGGAGGTGCGCTAGCAAGCAAAGGTGTGTCAGATAAGAATGATTTATGTACTTTCCCTTCAAAAGGGTGAGATTTTCTGAAGCATTCTGAAATGCTAGAAATACTTAAATTAGTTGGAATAATTTTATTTCCCGTCACTGTCGGATCCCCAACAGAAAGGCCGAATGCCCCCAGAGTGGGCAGAGATGAAGCAACTATAGTGCGTTTAGCAATATTTTTATTATTAGTAGATCTCTTTGGAGAGAACCAATTGTTGCGTTTAAAGAAGGCTAAACTCTCACCCCGCAGGGTGCCGACTAACGGTTTAGAAGGGATGAAAACCTCAAACCTAACTTGAACAAAACCAAAATTTTAAACAATAAGTTTTCATTAGACACTGCACACTCTCACCTTTATCCAGTTTATTAATTATTATTATTATTATTCTCGTATCAGAAACATACATTTTAATCATATAACACAGTTATTATATTATCTTTGCCCAAAACTTGGCCACTTCCAGTGCAGTCTGTGCTCCCCGACCAAGATCTTCTTCCGTGCAGGAAGCTGGGCACAGTCGACACTGTCATATGCTGAACAGTCTGGACTTCTCCACAATCACATTGAATATCATCCTGGTCAATGTAACCCCATCTTGCCATATTAACTCTTGATCTGCCTACTCTAGAGCGCAGTCTATTCAGGGACTTCCAAGTCGTCCGTTCCTCATCATAGCCAGGAGGTAGAGTTTCAGAAACATTTTCCCAACCAGGGGGAAGGTTGGTCCTAGCCCTCCACATTTGCAACCTAGCTTTTTCAGTAGTGGCTCTAAGTTCCTTTGATGTTCTAAGGAAACTCTTCCTCGACTTCAGTCGTTGCGGCTGCGGTTCGTGTCCATATAGAGGATGAGTTCTTTCATGCTCCACTGTCTTTCGTTCCTTGTTCGCAGCTATTTCTCTTCGAACAGGGTGTGGTGCTATTCCTGCGAGAAGATAAAGCCATTCGACTGGAGTTTAATTCAAGCCACCTGTTATAATTCTGCAGGTATCGTTGAGAGCTACATACACCTGTTTGGCATGTGTTGAATTATACCAAACAGGAGAAGCATACTCTGCTGCAGAATAGCATAGTGCCATTGCAGAAGTTCGGATCGTTTCAGGTTGACTACCTGATCCAGCCAGTTTGCGTAGGAGATTGTTCCTGGAAGAAACTTTCGACTTTGAGTTCATGCAGTGCTTCTTGAATGTAAGAGATCTGTCAAGTGTCACTCCTAGATATTTTGGAGTCTCACAGTGTTCCAGTTCGACCCCTGACCATACGATCTTTAACTTGCGAGTAGCTTCTCTATTTCTCAAATAAAAAGCACACACTTGTGTCTTTGAGGGGTTTGGATTAAGCTGGTTTGTGTTGTAGAATCTGGAAAGATTTTTAAGGGCATTCGTGAGGGTGTTCTCCACTGATTCAAACTCTGCGCTCTGAGTGCCTAGAGCATGGTCATCAGCAAACAGGAAACTTCTGCTGTTCGGGGCTATAGGTTGGTCGTTTGTGTATATATTGAACAGGATTGGAGCCAGTATACTTCCTTGTGGGAGGCTGTTTTTCTGTAGTCTCCATCGACTACGCTGTCCTTGAAATTCGACGAAGAACCTGCGATTTTGCAAAAGAGTGGCGATGAACCTGGTTAGGCTAAAATCCTTGGTGAGGTTGTAGACCTTGACTAGTAGTAGCTGATGGTTGACAGTATCATACGCTGCTGATAAGTCGACAAATACCCCTCCTGTCACCTTACGAGCTTCAAACCCATCTTCTATAAACTGTGTGAGATTTAGCAGTTGTCCAGTACAGCTTTTACCAGGGCAAAATCCAGATTGCTGAGGTATAAGTAAGGGGTCAATTACAGGTGATAGGCGATTTAAAATCAATTTTTCCAGCAGTTTGTAGAGGTGACATAGTAGTGCAACTGGTCTAAAATTCTTTGGATTATTTCCTTCTTTGCCAGGTTTAAGCAAAGCGATCACTCGGCTCTTCCTCCATATCTTGGGAATTTGGCTTCTGCTCACACAGTTGTTGAAAAGTTGGAGAATCCATTTCTTTGTTGTTAAGCCAAAGTGTTTAATTTGCTCGGTCCGTATATCATCCAAGCCAGCTGATTTTCCATTTTTGCTCTGTTTGATAACCTTCTCTAATTCTTCCATGCTGAATGATGATTTGAGATCATTACTCTCCTCTTGCTCTTCTCTTTGCATTTTTTTTTTTTTTTTGATTTGTGGTTTGCCTTCCCGTTCAGCAGTAACTGATGTGCTATTTGATTGGCAGTGATATTATGATGTGCAGTGGTCTTAGTTGGGTCATTGCTTAGACATCTCAGAAGTCTCCAAGTTTATTAATGATCTCCACCTTCTCAATGGATAAAGCATTGCGATTTCTTTTTGTCACTCGTAGAAGCCATTTTCACAATGTAATACAGTATTGTACAGTACACACACTCATACTGTAACACATTGAAACATTATAGAGTAAACAAACGGAAGGTGACATAAGAGTCAACAATTGAAAACGAGAACCGACTCGCTACTGTAGGCAGCGTGCGCCACTCCGTCTTTTTTCTTTTTGCTCGTCCGGATAATTGAGGTTCCGGTTGTTTGACGTCCGGATAAACGACGTTCTACTGTAATTGGAATAGAAATAGGAAATAAATGCACTTAGTCAACACTATCAAAATTAAACTAAATTATTAAATTTCTCTTTTATACATACACAGCATGATTTTGGCATCATCAACGCAATCACATTGTTACAGACTTTTATTTTTAAATGACACCCTCTCGGTCAGTGAATGCCCTTCTACAGTGAGGTCCTTCTCAACATATTTAGGAATGCAATGATTCATTTTGGGGGCGGGCCACTGTGTGTAGCAGCGTGCAGAGTGAGGCACTGGTGCTAGCAGCAATATCGCGCCCAACTAGTTCAACACATTTACACTTTTTAACTTATTTAATATCATCATTACTTACATGAATTTGAGAGTTGTTGCTGGAAATGCTGTCCTTCATTTTCTAGACACGTATTGCACAGACTTAGGAAGTTTTGGTACACTCACTATTATTAACCCAGACTGATGTTTGGTATCGGTGTAGTTATTTCATTCTTGAGAGCCTCCTGAGTATGCGGATTGTTTCTGTATACCTTTTGTTTCAGGTTCCCCCACAAGTTAAAATCGCAGCTGCGTATGTAATCAATGTTATGACAGCATTCAGGGCTTTCTGACCTGCTGATTTGTAATTGATACATGCTAGTTATCTCGCCGTGATTCATCACTATCAGCCCGCCGCACGGCCGCTGTGAGGTTCCGACACTTGGAGAAGGACCTCGCTGTTTAAATCAGTAAACAAGACAATGAACGGAACACAGCAACAGTTGGCAGATTTGGATCTGTATGGTGAGAGGCGGGCAATCGATATACACGACTTATCTGGTTTTAACAAAAATATGATAAAATGGTCCGGCTAGCTCGAAAACAAGTTGCCAGCGTATCGCCCCAGTGTACCATTGGGCTCATCAGTTGGTATGGTACACCTCACCAAGGCGCGTGGCTAGCACATACTGTTTATGAGCTAGACGGACCATTTCATGAATTTTTTAAAAAATATATTAGCTCAAAAGCACAAATCAACATCATGTTTTCCTTTGGGAACATTCAATTTTATCTGATTTTGCAACCATTGGCCACTTGGCTGGTTTTGCATCGGAACAAGCTTGAGACTTACGTGGTTTTGCATACAATTGCTTTTTTCGAAGCCCAGTTTAAGTGTGATATAGTGGGTTTTGAAGAGACTTTGGACCAATCGCTGGAGGGTGCTAATACCTATCAAATGGCGCTAAAAGCTCATTTTTAATTTTTTTGTCAGTTAGCTGGTTTTGAAACTAGGAGACTCGATTACAAATCACATAAAACTAACAAATCTTGACAAGTTACACAAGTTTATAATAAACTTCCATAACTAAAATTGCAAAATTGTATCTACTGTGAATGTCTTCACACACACACACACACACACTCATATATATTTATTTAAACGTCTTGAGTGTAAAGGATCTGATGATTGCTTGACGATTGAAACTAGTAATCCAAGGGTTTATAGGGAATAACACCCATTTAAATTGGGGGCAATCGTGTTGACCTACTGTAAAACAATTCAAATTTCATTTACTAAGGTAACACTGAAAAATGGCTTGCATTCTTGGCTTTCACCCCAGGGACCTGGGTTCGAATCCTGGCTTTGCCAAGAAATTTAATTCTGGTCTGAGGGCTGGTATAGGGTGCCTCGTGAGGTAGAAATGAGATGAAGTTTGATTTCCACCTCGGCTATTATAGAAGTGGTTTTCCATGGTTTCCCATGTCTGCTCCAGACAAGTGCCGAGATGATACCGAGCTTGAAGTCATGGCCGCCTCCTTACCCATCCTAGCTCTAATTACGAATCAAGCCCCGTGGCACCCCAGACCATAAACGGCCTTGGTCTACCGAGCGATCGCTGCCCAGCCATTTGACCTGCAGATTGCGGGGTGGCATGGGGTTAGCGCATTAGATTCTGTCGGCCGTTAATCTTCGTTAGAGCTCAAAGATGGGGATTTCACTGCATCTTAATTGAAGTAGCAGGCTGTAAAATGCTTTATTTTATTGGTGTCCTTTGTTGACAGGAGGAATTGACCCTCATACCCACCTGGACTTTGAAATGATGGGAGCAAAAACAGCTGATGATTTCTACCAAGGAACAAAAGCTGCCTTGGCTGGAGGAACAACAATGATAAGTTAGTTTATTAAAGTATTCAAACTTTTCCTTTTATATTAATGCAATGAACTGGGAAGTTGTGAGTTTATAATCGATTCTCTTTTTTCTTTTCAGTTAACTTTGCTATACCCAAAAAGGGAGAGTCTCTCCTAGATGCTTACGATAACTCTCGGAGATTGGCAGAAGAGAAAGTATGCTGTGATTATGGCTTGCATGTAGGAGTCACATGGTGGTCTGACAAGGTAAACAACAGTTTCGTGCTGACTTTTAAATTATTTCCTTTGGCCATGAAAAATGAGATGAAAGAAGGGAAAGTTTTTTAACATGTCTCTATTTTTGATTTGTATTTGCCATGTTGGATATGAAAGGTTAGGACATATGCTATGTAATTGACGAGATGAGACGTTCTCTTATATTTGTCCTCAATCAAATTTAACGTAAACTAAGGATTTCAAACTGACATTGAAGGAATCTCAGCTGCCAGATTGAATTTTAGTCAACTAGATCATATTGAAACGTTATCTACTTTGCTGCACGTTGAGCGTACAAATGAGACGTTTTGCTAGCTCCTAACTGTTGGGTGAGAAATGTAACTGTTTACCTTTGCCTAAGCTATGTTGTTTTAATGGGCGCCAAGACCTCAACGCAATGTTGAAATCTAAATTTGTATTTAACAACGTCTAGCTCTGGCAGAACACCTTCAAGACTCTATTCACTCAGATCGTGGTATGATTTGATCATTAACCCAACAAACAATTGTATCAGGAGAAGGAATTGGTCTATATCTAATGCTACCTACTGAAAGCAAAGATTGCATTGTAAAAGAAATGAATTTATTATATAAAACAAGAATAGCAAAATTAATAATAATAAGTATAAAATTTAAATTGGAGCGTTGTGATTTGAATATTACCGATAGAAAATTACGTGAAAACGGAGTCTGATAAATTGATTTTACTCTTATTTCCAAGCTATGAAGTTACTGAAATATGAAATGTAGAACAAAGAAAATGAGAGATTGCGTATTTCTGCGTCATTGGCGCTTACCACTGGAAATTGCCAAAGCATTTCCCTCGTTCTTGAAGATGTTGTGAGCTTCCCACAGTCTCCTGGACGTCGTCATCTCCGTCGGAATTTGATGATATTCTGGTAGATTAGATAATTCTATGGTCCGTACCTCGGACCCAAACACTCGTACAACCAAGTTTTACAAAAGTTCGTCGCTAACTCCACTGAACATCGGAGCGACACGCACTTGCGACCGTACACCTCAAGTATTTCACAGATAGTCCTCTTCCACGGAACATCGGAGCGATTCCCGCGTATATCCACACTCGGCAAGAACTACACAGATTGTTCTTGTTTCACGGCGCGTCGAACGATATATCCACACGTTGGCTCCCCCACCAAGGTACCGACATCTGGCTTACGTCGTCCTCCTTGATTGGCTGCACCCTACGCGCTAGATCCCCACTCCTTCCTCATTACACTCCGCGGGAGGGAGAAGTCGATTTCCGTTTCCACAATTCGCCTTTTCTAGACCTTGCGACCCAAGATTGCGTCATGCTCCTCGACAAGATTCAGCGTGTACTTGAAATCCCAGTGAGTCATCTCTCTCAAATACCCTAACTGACAAAAACTCCGTAAAATTCCGTAATCAGATAATTTTCTATAATATCGTCGTTCGTAATAATTTGCTTGATAGCGTTTTCTAAGACATAGAAAACCTATCTGAATGCTAATAATTTTTATAAAATGCTCCGAAAATACCTTAATAATAATTATAATAAATTAATAATAATAATAAATTACCATGAAAAATTGTCTTGGCTGAACAATTTGCCGCGTAAATAAATATAGAATGGCTTCCTACTGACTTATGCCAGTTGCATAAAACCCCTCGAAAAACACGTTACAATATGGGTGAACAACAGAACCATGAAAACGAACGGTTTCATTTTGCGGAATGTACCACATTTTGGGGAATGTTCCAATTCTAAATTGCTCAAGGAAATGAACTACTGTAGTTTGGATCCTTGAACTTTAACCTGCATTATATCTGGAAAGCATATACCCCAATTTCAAGGCGTAATGTGTGAATATCATGGCCTTGTTTGGAAATTCATATGCATGCGAGGGGTTTCTGTTATAGGGCTGAATAAATGTGCTACTATCTGAAAAAGTGGGAAATTCATATGCATGAGAGAGGTTTCTGTTATAGTGCTGAATAAAAGTGCTACTAGCTGAAAAAATCAAGAGAAGTAAGGTAACTGAACCGGTTTTCGTCACTGAGCCAGTCGTCGTCACTCTCGTATATAAGTACAAAAAATGAGCATGTCAACGGGTCTTTCTCAATGCACAAAGTCTTACGAGATGCATCATACCTTCGTTGCCGATAAGGAGCAACTTTGCGAAATCATGCGTGTGATGTAATAGGTGATTCCCACCGTCTAAACATCTCTTGTGAGCAGAGCTGTCTTGATGCGCCATTTGCTTCTTGCATGTGCTAAGCAGGCACGCGAGTTAATTATGTGCATATTGTAACAGTTTCGCTAGCCCACACTGTTGGGAGAAAATGTAATTGTTTACCTTTGCCTAAGCTATGTTGTTTTAATGGGCGCCAAGACTTCAACGCAATGCTGAAATCTAAATTTGTATTTAACAACGTCTAGCTCTGGTAGAACACCGTCAAGAATCTATTCACTCAGATCGTGGTATGATTTGATCATTAACCCAACAAACAATTGTATCAGGAGAAGGAATTGGTCTATATCTAATGCTACCTACTGAAAGCAAAGATTGCATTGTAAAAGAAATGAATTTATTATATAAAACAAGTATAGCAAAATTAATAATAATAATAAGTATAAAATTTAAATTGGAGCGTTGTGATTTGAATATTACCGATAGAAAATTACGTGAAAACGGAGTCTGATAAATTGATTTTACTCTTATTTCCAAGCTATGAAGTTACTGAAATATGAAATATAAAACAAAGAAAAATGAGAGATTGCGTATTTCTGCGTCATTTGCGCTTACCATTGGAAATTGCCAAGGCATTTCCCTCGTTCTTGATGATGTTGTGAGCTTCCCACAGTCTCCTGGACGTCGTCATCTCCGTCGGAATTTGATGATATTCTGGTAGATTAGATAATTCTATGGTCCGTACCTCGGACCCAAACACTCGTACAACCAAGTTTTACAAAAGTTCGTCGCTAACTCCACTGAACATCGGAGCGACACGCACTTGCGACCGTACTCTGCAAGTTCTACACAGATTGTTCGTTCCACGGAACATCGGAGCGTCCCCCGCGTATAACCATACTCCGCAAGTATTTCACAGATAGACCTCGTTTCACGGCGCGTCGAACGATATATCCACATGTTGGCTCCCCCACCATGGTACCGACATCTAGCTTACGTCGTCCACACTGATTGGCTGAGCACGCCGCTAGTTCCCCTCCTCTGCCTCATTACACTCGGCGCGCGAGAGGGAGAAGTCGATTTCCGTCCCAACAATTCGCCTTTTCTAGACCTTGCGACCCAGCCTTGCGTAATACTTCTCGACAGGAATCAGCTTGTACTCGAATTCCCAGCGAGTCATGTCTCTCAAATACCCTAACTGACAAAACTCCGTAAAATTCCGTAATCACATAATTTTCTATAATATTGTCGTTCGTAATAATTTGCTTGATAGCGTTTTCTAAGATATGGAAAACCTATCTGAATGCTAATAATTTTTATAAAATGCTCCGAAAATACCTTAATAATAATTATAATAAATTAATAATAATAATAAATTACCATGAAAAATTCTCTTGGCTGAACAATTTGCCGCGTAAATAAATATAGAATGGCTTCCTACTGACTTATGCCAGTTGCATAAAACCCCTCGAAAAACACGTTACATATTCCCCTCGGATCATCGGATGATTTACCGTGACGACGGTCCATTATCCGATTATCCCAGACACGTTAATAAACCCCATCCAAAATACATATTGCATAAATGAAATCACCCTAAATTACAGATATATACACTCATATTTTTTCTTCACGCACTTTGCGTCAAAGTTTGTTGTCACTATGGATTGCACTTTGCAACCAGTCCAATGTTTTACATATGGAATAGTGTTCCACGGATATTTCCGCCTCTCAAATTTCTCTATGTTGGAGAAATAGACATAATTAATGTGTGAGCACTATGTATTTATGATGTCATATCACACGCATTGAAGGTGTTCTGATATATTTATATCACCATAGAACTCCCTAATTTCACTGGAGGTCCCCTCCTTATGGTGAAATTTAATCTCACTTATCACTGAGCATACGATCACACTATTGTGGCAGCGCCTCGTGACCATAATACTTAATCTCTCTTTGAAGTAGATTAAATTAATATTGACTTCTGAAAAAAAAAACCAGTAAATGTGCATTACATATAACACCAAATATTTCTGTGCCGTAATCGCCCTGTCTTGTTAAGTTCCCGTTAACCATATTCTACTTAATACTAGTTCTCAACACAGACCATTTCTCCTCACACAAATAATACCATTGTACAAATTATCTTAAATTACACACTTACAAATCTTACATGGCGAGGCCGTAAACAGAAATCACGTGTGCTGATATGTATGAGTTTCATGAAGGACTGTCTCGCATTCTGATGGCCCATCTTTTATCTCGTGGACGCCTTAAGCTAACAAGCCCTATACAAGCGCTCCCCCATCTCTTGGAGATAAATGGGAACCCATCAGCGCTGCCAAAATGGCCTTGGTGCATCGAGACATTTTAGTGCTCAACAGCATCCGACAATCCCGTCATATTTCCCTGTACCTTAAAAACTCTCATTTACTTACATACTACCCCCCTGTGTGACTTCTGATCCGCCTGCCTTAAGACCAGATCCTCCCACGCACCAAATACCACCCTTACTCATTTGATAGGCTGGCTCGCCAGCTAAACACACTCACTTTATGACACATATTTTCGTAGACTATGTATATTATACGTCCCGTATAATCTGTTTCCCTCACTATTCTCCAGCACATATGCTGTTTTGCCAATACGTTTGGAAACTAGAAATGTTTCTGCGTCACCTGCTTCCAACCTTGCAAGTGGCTCCCTTGAAATGATCGTCATCACGTTGCTCCACTAGCATATTTCTCAGTGTCTGTAACGATGCCCTGTTGCTACTGTCCACACATGCACATATTAAAATACCGTCCTCTGCTTTAACCACAGGATAATCCCTACATAAATTAGTGTCCCTCGATAGCATGTCTGCAAGAATGTTATCTTTACCTTTAATATATTTTACTGTGAATTCGTATTCCTGCAGAGCAAGAATCCACCTACTAACTCTGTTAGAACTGAGTTTACAAGTCCTCATATACAGTAATGCATGGTGATCTGTGTGTATCTCAAATTTCCCCCCTACTAAATACATTCTAAATTTCCCTAAACTGAAAACAATACCTAAAAGCTCTAACTCAGTAATCGTGTATCTTTTCTCTGCTGCAGTCAGTCCTCGCGAGGCTAAAGATACAATGCACAGATTACCCTCATCATCTTTCTGACATAATACTCCAGCAATGCCTATATGTGAAGCATCTGTCATAACCACATATTCCTTATCTTTTAACGGATATTTCAGCACTACAGCTTTCTCAAAACCTTCCTTCAGCGCTCTAAAAGCCTGATCATGCTTGGACTCCCATCTCCACAGAGTCCCACTTTTAAGCAATTCCCTGAATGGTTCTACCAACCCTGAGTATTTAAGAACGAACCTCCTGAAAAAGTTGCAAATTCCCAGGTAAGTTTTTAACTGTTTAACATTCTGTGGCACCTCTGCGTTAAGTATCTTATTAACCCTACTTTCTTCTGGTGTTACACCTCTACTCGACACTCTATGACCTAAAAATGTCACTTCTGACTGACAGAATGACGACTTAGACAGCTTCAAAGTGAACCCTGCCTGATCTAACTTCTGAAAAACTATATTTAAATGACGTAGATGCTCCTCAAAACTGCGTGAACTAATTACCATATCATCTATGTAAATGGTTACAAACTCTCCTGTGTCATCCCCTAATGCAATGTTTAAAGCCCTAATTAAAGCTGCTGAACTACTCTTTAACCCATAAGGTGTTCTACAAAATTGATAAAGGTTATATTTATGACTAAAAGCTGTAAATGGTCTATCTTCGTACATAAGTGGCACTTGCCAAAAACTGGAACTCAAATCTACACAAGTGAAATACTTCTTCCCCTCAAATGTTTGCATTAATTCTTCTATTGACATAGATTTCAGCTGATCTGAACTAATTCTACTGTTAACCAAACGAGCGTCTAAACAAATACGAACAGTGCCGTCGGTCTTGGGTACCGTGATCAAAGAATTAACATATGGACTGTTCGAGTGCTCAATAATCCCATCTTCAAGCATCTGGTTAATTTGTGCCTCAACTGCACTCTGATAAGCGAAAGGTACAGGATATCTATGTCCTGTGAATACTGACCTATCAATAACGTTCAATGAATGTGTATAGCAATTGGCCATACCAATGCGATCCTCAAAAACTCTCCTATTACACCATAACACATCATAGAGCCGAACACACTGTTCATCCTCTATATTTCCCTGAAATGCAGCCTCACGTAACGAGTCCTCTAGACTTCCGTTCGTAATCACACTGCCCACAAAACATGGAGAACCCCGCTCTACGGCTGGCGATATCTCATTTAAAGTACAAATCACACCTACAATACTACTTCTCTGAATTTGGTCATTGAACGCTACTTCTACTTCAGAATCTCCCCATTTAAATTTCAAACTCCCTACATCATAACATAAGTTACCAAACACCCTACTTAGCCACTCTGAACCCAAGATAACACTGAATACTAAATTTGGAATTACAAGGCAAATCTGCTTCTCTACATGATTATTAATTTTAATGTCTACTAAAACTTGCTTAGAAATTACTTTAGACCTCTTCCCAACAGCTGTGATATCAAAAGTGCTTTTAATTGGCATCTCCTCAAAATTTACTCCAGTTCCTTTCATTTTATCATAAAATGCACTACTTATGCAACTCTTCATACAACCACTATCAATTAAAACATCTGTGTACGCCTCGGACACGTTAAATTTAACTATGGGGCTCTTACTAACCACTTCCTGAATAATACCTTCATCATTTAGTTCATGTAATAATTCATTTCTTACATTTAGGTCATAGGGTTCCTGTATAATTGTATGGACAGGGCATGCTACAGACTGAGATTCTGACCTTACTTCGCAGCCTGGTTCGCGTTTAAAGAACCGCTACAGCTGGCCGTAGTACTACTAACTACTAAACTGGTCTGGTTGTTCTGGGCTGTGTTGTCATTGTTTGGCTGTATATTACTACCACTAGGCTGTCCTCTTCCTTGACCCCTATTCTGGTTGTAATTATTGTCATTATAATTTCTCCCTTGATTTCCCCTGAAATCATTGTTTCTCCCTTGATTTCCCCTGTAATCATTGTTCCTCCCTTGATTTCTCCTGAAATCATTGTTCCTCCCTTGATACTGATTACCATAGCCATTTCCTCTGTTCTGATATAGCTGATTATTATTATTTCTATTTTGAGCGTTGGCCCCTTCGCCACCGTTCCCTTGAACTTCTTGATGCCTGGCTTCATTAGGTCTATTATTATTATTACCCTGGTTCCGATTGAAATTGTCCTCATAACCCCCTCTCCCTAGTGCATCAAATGTGCTTAACAAATTTTCTACTTGTGATATAGTCTTTACATTCTGGATACAAGCAGCCTCCTTGATCCTATAGGGAAAGTGCCTAAGTAGCAACCTTACCACATCACTTTCCTCCTTCAAGCCATCCAGATATTTACACACTAATACCTGCCCTAAAAAGTATTCGGTCATGGTGGAGCTTCCTTTAGGGTTATATTTACCACACACTACTCCCTCACGATGCTGCGACTGAATAACCTCATTCCAGAACTTTTCACAGAATTTCATTTTAAAATCATTGATATTAGTAAACTTGTCTCTGTAGACAGCAAACCAATTCCTCGTTTCCCCCACAAACACTTGTTCTAAAATTTCAACTACCTGGCACCACTCAATACTACCATTTTCCAACCTCTCCCCGAATTTATTTTCTATAGTGTTCATGAACTCCATTGGGCACCCCTGTCGATTGCTGAACTTACCCAGTTCTACCTCCCTGTGTGTGCTATTAACCAAAACTGGCCTATTCTGACTATTTTCTTGCCTGATCCTAGCTTTTAATTTTAATTCTAATTCTGCGATTTTCTCCTCAGCCTTCCTCTCAATACTGTTTACTGTTAATTTAACGTTTCCTTCTGATTCTTCTACTTTATCATATAGCTTTGCTTGTTTCTCCTCAATCTTGCTAATGCTCTCTCTATTACTCTCTCTTAAATCATTTACTTCTGCAACTATTTGTGAGTGGACTTTCTCAATTCTACCCCCCAGCTGTTCCTTAACCTCTTTAGTAGCTACCTGAATTTTGTCAATTTCTCCCCCCAATTGCTTTTTGACCTGCTGTGTTTCCAGTTGCACTAGTTCTTTTAAATTTTCAGCCTGTGTACTGATTCTAATTTCCAACTCCTCCTGTACTTTTCCTAATTTTCTGTCTACATCTGCAATAATCTCTTTAGCCTTTTCTTCCATCACCCCCCTGATCTCACCTCTAATCAGTTCGAATTTGTCACTCATTTCCCTACTGTTTTGTTCTAATTTAGCATTTAAAGTTTCAGTACTCTCTCTATTTTCCTTACTGTTTTGTTCTAATCTGGCGTTTAAAGTTTCATTACTCTCTCTATTTTCCCTACTGTTTTGTTCTAATCTGGCGTTTAATGTTTCATTACTCTCTCTATTTTCCCTACTGTTTTGTTCTAATTTAGCATTTAAGGCATCACTACTAACTTTGTTCTGATACATGAACTCGAGAAGTAAAGTTTTTAATTCTGGTTGGCCGCCTACACTCCCTGTTTCAGTATCGGGATTTACCTCCGCTACCCCGGTACTACCATCACTCGACATACTGCTCGTATCATCACTCTCCAGTTGATGACCACTACGTAACCTCATCTGTCTTTCTTTCTCATCCCCCATAATGATATACACTGATAAAGACAAATAACCCCCAAAATACAGGCACAGAAATATATACCCTTCTCCTTCCACAAATGTTATTAGGTTTTCAGCCCCACGTTGTCGGCGACAAATGTAATGGTTATTAATGCCCCATGTTGGTAGCGACAAATGTAATGGTTTCGCTAGCCCACACTGTTGGGAGAAAATGTAATTGTTTACCTTTGCCTAAGCTATGTTGTTTTAATGGGCGCCAAGACTTCAACGCAATGCTGAAATCTAAATTTGTATTTAACAACGTCTAGCTCTGGTAGAACACCGTCAAGAATCTATTCACTCAGATCGTGGTATGATTTGATCATTAACCCAACAAACAATTGTATCAGGAGAAGGAATTGGTCTATATCTAATGCTACCTACTGAAAGCAAAGATTGCATTGTAAAAGAAATGAATTTATTATATAAAACAAGTATAGCAAAATTAATAATAATAATAAGTATAAAATTTAAATTGGAGCGTTGTGATTTGAATATTACCGATAGAAAATTACATGAAAACGGAGTCTGATAAATTGATTTTACTCTTATTTCCAAGCTATGAAGTTACTGAAATATGAAATATAAAACAAAGAAAAATGAGAGATTGCGTATTTCTGCGTCATTTGCGCTTACCATTGGAAATTGCCAAGGCATTTCCCTCGTTCTTGATGATGTTGTGAGCTTCCCACAGTCTCCTGGACGTCGTCATCTCCGTCGGAATTTGATGATATTCTGGTAGATTAGATAATTCTATGGTCCGTACCTCGGACCCAAACACTCGTACAACCAAGTTTTACAAAAGTTCGTCGCTAACTCCACTGAACATCGGAGCGACACGCACTTGCGACCGTACTCTGCAAGTTCTACACAGATTGTTCGTTCCACGGAACATCGGAGCGTCCCCCGCGTATAACCATACTCCGCAAGTATTTCACAGATAGACCTCGTTTCACGGCGCGTCGAACGATATATCCACACGTTGGCTCCCCCACCATGGTACCGACATCTAGCTTACGTCGTCCACACTGATTGGCTGAGCACGCCGCTAGTTCCCCTCCTCTGCCTCATTACACTCGGCGCGCGAGAGGGAGAAGTCGATTTCCGTCCCAACAATTCGCCTTTTCTAGACCTTGCGACCCAGCCTAGCGTAATACTTCTCGACAGGAATCAGCTTGTACTCGAATTCCCAGCGAGTCATGTCTCTCAAATACCCTAACTGACAAAACTCCGTAAAATTCCGTAATCACATAATTTTCTATAATATTGTCGTTCGTAATAATTTGCTTGATAGCGTTTTCTAAGACATGGAAAACCTATCTGAATGCTAATAATTTTTATAAAATGCTCCGAAAATACCTTAATAATAATTATAATAAATTAATAATAATAATAAATTACCATGAAAAATTCTCTTGGCTGAACAATTTGCCGCGTAAATAAATATAGAATGGCTTCCTACTGACTTATGCCAGTTGCATAAAACCCCTCGAAAAACACGTTACATATTCCCCTCGGATCATCGGATGATTTACCGTGACGACGGTCCATTATCCGATTATCCCAGACACGTTAATAAACCCCATCCAAAATACATATTGCATAAATGAAATCACCCTAAATTACAGATATATACACTCATATTTTTTCTTCACGCACTTTGCGTCAAAGTTTGTTGTCACTATGGATTGCACTTTGCAACCAGTCCAATGTTTTACATATGGAATAGTGTTCCACGGATATTTCCGCCTCTCAAATTTCTCTATGTTGGAGAAATAGACATAATTAATGTGTGAGCACTATGTATTTATGATGTCATATCACACGCATTGAAGGTGTTCTGATATATTCATATCACCATAGAACTCCCTAATTTCACTGGAGGTCCCCTCCTTATGGTGAAATTTAATCTCACTTATCACTGAGCATACGATCACACTATTGTGGCAGCGCCTCGTGACCATAATACTTAATCTCTCTTTGAAGTAGATTAAATTAATATTGACTTCTGAAAAAAAAACCCAGTAAATGTGCATTACATATAACACCAAATATTTCTGTGCCGTAATCGCCCTGTCTTGTTAAGTTCCCGTTAACCATATTCTACTTAATACTAGTTCTCAACACAGACCATTTCTCCTCACACAAATAATACCATTGTACAAATTATCTTAAATTACACACTTACAAATCTTACATGGCGAGGCCGTAAACAGAAATCACGTGTGCTGATATGTATGAGTTTCATGAAGGACTGTCTCGCATTCTGATGGCCCATCTTTTATCTCGTGGACGCCTTAAGCTAACAAGCCCTATACAAGCGCTCCCCCATCTCTTGGAGATAAATGGGAACCCATCAGCGCTGCCAAAATGGCCTTGGTGCATCGAGACATTTTAGTGCTCAACAGCATCCGACAATCCCGTCATATTTCCCTGTACCTTAAAAACTCTCATTTACTTACATACTACCCCCCTGTGTGACTTCTGATCCGCCTGCCTTAAGACCAGATCCTCCCACGCACCAAATACCACCCTTACTCATTTGATAGGCTGGCTCGCCAGCTAAACACACTCACTTTATGACACATATTTTCGTAGACTATGTATATTATACGTCCCGTATAATCTGTTTCCCTCACTATTCTCCAGCACATATGCTGTTTTGCCAATACGTTTGGAAACTAGAAATGTTTCTGCGTCACCTGCTTCCAACCTTGCAAGTGGCTCCCTTGAAATGATCGTCATCACGTTGCTCCACTAGCATATTTCTCAGTGTCTGTAACGATGCCCTGTTGCTACTGTCCACACATGCACATATTAAAATACCGTCCTCTGCTTTAACCACAGGATAATCCCTACATAAATTAGTGTCCCTCGATAGCATGTCTGCAAGAATGTTATCTTTACCTTTAATATATTTTACTGTGAATTCGTATTCCTGCAGAGCAAGAATCCACCTACTAACTCTGTTAGAACTGAGTTTACAAGTCCTCATATACAGTAATGCATGGTGATCTGTGTGTATCTCAAATTTCCCCCCTACTAAATACATTCTAAATTTCCCTAAACTGAAAACAATACCTAAAAGCTCTAACTCAGTAATCGTGTATCTTTTCTCTGCTGCAGTCAGTCCTCGCGAGGCTAAAGATACAATGCACAGATTACCCTCATCATCTTTCTGACATAATACTCCAGCAATGCCTATATGTGAAGCATCTGTCATAACCACATATTCCTTATCTTTTAACGGATATTTCAGCACTACAGCTTTCTCAAAACCTTCCTTCAGCGCTCTAAAAGCCTGATCATGCTTGGACTCCCATCTCCACAGAGTCCCACTTTTAAGCAATTCCCTGAATGGTTCTACCAACCCTGAGTATTTAAGAACGAACCTCCTGAAAAAGTTGCAAATTCCCAGGTAAGTTTTTAACTGTTTAACATTCTGTGGCACCTCTGCGTTAAGTATCTTATTAACCCTACTTTCTTCTGGTGTTACACCTCTACTCGACACTCTATGACCTAAAAATGTCACTTCTGACTGACAGAATGACGACTTAGACAGCTTCAAAGTGAACCCTGCCTGATCTAACTTCTGAAAAACTATATTTAAATGACGTAGATGCTCCTCAAAACTGCGTGAACTAATTACCATATCATCTATGTAAATGGTTACAAACTCTCCTGTGTCATCCCCTAATGCAATGTTTAAAGCCCTAATTAAAGCTGCTGAACTACTCTTTAACCCATAAGGTGTTCTACAAAATTGATAAAGGTTATATTTATGACTAAAAGCTGTAAATGGTCTATCTTCGTACATAAGTGGCACTTGCCAAAAACTGGAACTCAAATCTACACAAGTGAAATACTTCTTCCCCTCAAATGTTTGCATTAATTCTTCTATTGACATAGATTTCAGCTGATCTGAACTAATTCTACTGTTAACCAAACGAGCGTCTAAACAAATACGAACAGTGCCGTCGGTCTTGGGTACCGTGATCAAAGAATTAACATATGGACTGTTCGAGTGCTCAATAATCCCATCTTCAAGCATCTGGTTAATTTGTGCCTCAACTGCACTCTGATAAGCGAAAGGTACAGGATATCTATGTCCTGTGAATACTGACCTATCAATAACGTTCAATGAATGTGTATAGCAATTGGCCATACCAATGCGATCCTCAAAAACTCTCCTATTACACCATAACACATCATAGAGCCGAACACACTGTTCATCCTCTATATTTCCCTGAAATGCAGCCTCACGTAACGAGTCCTCTAGACTTCCGTTCGTAATCACACTGCCCACAAAACATGGAGAACCCCGCTCTACGGCTGGCGATATCTCATTTAAAGTACAAATCACACCTACAATACTACTTCTCTGAATTTGGTCATTGAACGCTACTTCTACTTCAGAATCTCCCCATTTAAATTTCAAACTCCCTACATCATAACATAAGTTACCAAACACCCTACTTAGCCACTCTGAACCCAAGATAACACTGAATACTAAATTTGGAATTACAAGGCAAATCTGCTTCTCTACATGATTATTAATTTTAATGTCTACTAAAACTTGCTTAGAAATTACTTTAGACCTCTTCCCAACAGCTGTGATATCAAAAGTGCTTTTAATTGGCATCTCCTCAAAATTTACTCCAGTTCCTTTCATTTTATCATAAAATGCACTACTTATGCAACTCTTCATACAACCACTATCAATTAAAACATCTGTGTACGCCTCGGACACGTTAAATTTAACTATGGGGCTCTTACTAACCACTTCCTGAATAATACCTTCATCATTTAGTTCATGTAATAATTCATTTCTTACATTTAGGTCATAGGGTTCCTGTATAATTGTATGGACAGGGCATGCTACAGACTGAGATTCTGACCTTACTTCGCAGCCTGGTTCGCGTTTAAAGAACCGCTACAGCTGGCCGTAGTACTACTAACTACTAAACTGGTCTGGTTGTTCTGGGCTGTGTTGTCATTGTTTGGCTGTATATTACTACCACTAGGCTGTCCTCTTCCTTGACCCCTATTCTGGTTGTAATTATTGTCATTATAATTTCTCCCTTGATTTCCCCTGAAATCATTGTTTCTCCCTTGATTTCCCCTGTAATCATTGTTCCTCCCTTGATTTCTCCTGAAATCATTGTTCCTCCCTTGATACTGATTACCATAGCCATTTCCTCTGTTCTGATATAGCTGATTATTATTATTTCTATTTTGAGCGTTGGCCCCTTCGCCACCGTTCCCTTGAACTTCTTGATGCCTGGCTTCATTAGGTCTATTATTATTATTACCCTGGTTCCGATTGAAATTGTCCTCATAACCCCCTCTCCCTAGTGCATCAAATGTGCTTAACAAATTTTCTACTTGTGATATAGTCTTTACATTCTGGATACAAGCAGCCTCCTTGATCCTATAGGGAAAGTGCCTAAGTAGCAACCTTACCACATCACTTTCCTCCTTCAAGCCATCCAGATATTTACACACTAATACCTGCCCTAAAAAGTATTCGGTCATGGTGGAGCTTCCTTTAGGGTTATATTTACCACACACTACTCCCTCACGATGCTGCGACTGAATAACCTCATTCCAGAACTTTTCACAGAATTTCATTTTAAAATCATTGATATTAGTAAACTTGTCTCTGTAGACAGCAAACCAATTCCTCGTTTCCCCCACAAACACTTGTTCTAAAATTTCAACTACCTGGCACCACTCAATACTACCATTTTCCAACCTCTCCCCGAATTTATTTTCTATAGTGTTCATGAACTCCATTGGGCACCCCTGTCGATTGCTGAACTTACCCAGTTCTACCTCCCTGTGTGTGCTATTAACCAAAACTGGCCTATTCTGACTATTTTCTTGCCTGATCCTAGCTTTTAATTTTAATTCTAATTCTGCGATTTTCTCCTCAGCCTTCCTCTCAATACTGTTTACTGTTAATTTAACGTTTCCTTCTGATTCTTCTACTTTATCATATAGCTTTGCTTGTTTCTCCTCAATCTTGCTAATGCTCTCTCTATTACTCTCTCTTAAATCATTTACTTCTGCAACTATTTGTGAGTGGACTTTCTCAATTCTACCCCCCAGCTGTTCCTTAACCTCTTTAGTAGCTACCTGAATTTTGTCAATTTCTCCCCCCAATTGCTTTTTGACCTGCTGTGTTTCCAGTTGCACTAGTTCTTTTAAATTTTCAGCCTGTGTACTGATTCTAATTTCCAACTCCTCCTGTACTTTTCCTAATTTTCTGTCTACATCTGCAATAATCTCTTTAGCCTTTTCTTCCATCACCCCCCTGATCTCACCTCTAATCAGTTCGAATTTGTCACTCATTTCCCTACTGTTTTGTTCTAATTTAGCATTTAAAGTTTCAGTACTCTCTCTATTTTCCTTACTGTTTTGTTCTAATCTGGCGTTTAAAGTTTCATTACTCTCTCTATTTTCCCTACTGTTTTGTTCTAATCTGGCGTTTAATGTTTCATTACTCTCTCTATTTTCCCTACTGTTTTGTTCTAATTTAGCATTTAAGGCATCACTACTAACTTTGTTCTGATACATGAACTCGAGAAGTAAAGTTTTTAATTCTGGTTGGCCGCCTACACTCCCTGTTTCAGTATCGGGATTTACCTCCGCTACCCCGGTACTACCATCACTCGACATACTGCTCGTATCATCACTCTCCAGTTGATGACCACTACGTAACCTCATCTGTCTTTCTTTCTCATCCCCCATAATGATATACACTGATAAAGACAAATAACCCCCAAAATACAGGCACAGAAATATATACCCTTCTCCTTCCACAAATGTTATTAGGTTTTCAGCCCCACGTTGTCGGCGACAAATGTAATGGTTATTAATGCCCCATGTTGGTAGCGACAAATGTAATGGTTTCGCTAGCCCACACTGTTGGGAGAAAATGTAATTGTTTACCTTTGCCTAAGCTATGTTGTTTTAATGGGCGCCAAGACTTCAACGCAATGCTGAAATCTAAATTTGTATTTAACAACGTCTAGCTCTGGTAGAACACCGTCAAGAATCTATTCACTCAGATCGTGGTATGATTTGATCATTAACCCAACAAACAATTGTATCAGGAGAAGGAATTGGTCTATATCTAATGCTACCTACTGAAAGCAAAGATTGCATTGTAAAAGAAATGAATTTATTATATAAAACAAGTATAGCAAAATTAATAATAATAATAAGTATAAAATTTAAATTGGAGCGTTGTGATTTGAATATTACCGATAGAAAATTACATGAAAACGGAGTCTGATAAATTGATTTTACTCTTATTTCCAAGCTATGAAGTTACTGAAATATGAAATATAAAACAAAGAAAAATGAGAGATTGCGTATTTCTGCGTCATTTGCGCTTACCATTGGAAATTGCCAAGGCATTTCCCTCGTTCTTGATGATGTTGTGAGCTTCCCACAGTCTCCTGGACGTCGTCATCTCCGTCGGAATTTGATGATATTCTGGTAGATTAGATAATTCTATGGTCCGTACCTCGGACCCAAACACTCGTACAACCAAGTTTTACAAAAGTTCGTCGCTAACTCCACTGAACATCGGAGCGACACGCACTTGCGACCGTACTCTGCAAGTTCTACACAGATTGTTCGTTCCACGGAACATCGGAGCGTCCCCCGCGTATAACCATACTCCGCAAGTATTTCACAGATAGACCTCGTTTCACGGCGCGTCGAACGATATATCCACACGTTGGCTCCCCCACCATGGTACCGACATCTAGCTTACGTCGTCCACACTGATTGGCTGAGCACGCCGCTAGTTCCCCTCCTCTGCCTCATTACACTCGGCGCGCGAGAGGGAGAAGTCGATTTCCGTCCCAACAATTCGCCTTTTCTAGACCTTGCGACCCAGCCTAGCGTAATACTTCTCGACAGGAATCAGCTTGTACTCGAATTCCCAGCGAGTCATGTCTCTCAAATACCCTAACTGACAAAACTCCGTAAAATTCCGTAATCACATAATTTTCTATAATATTGTCGTTCGTAATAATTTGCTTGATAGCGTTTTCTAAGACATGGAAAACCTATCTGAATGCTAATAATTTTTATAAAATGCTCCGAAAATACCTTAATAATAATTATAATAAATTAATAATAATAATAAATTACCATGAAAAATTCTCTTGGCTGAACAATTTGCCGCGTAAATAAATATAGAATGGCTTCCTACTGACTTATGCCAGTTGCATAAAACCCCTCGAAAAACACGTTACATTATGTGTTATGTTCCGACATTTTAAAATGTTTACAAGTGCGTGATAGAGTCGGTAATTGTTTATGTAACATATGCGATTCGTTATTTCGTGCTCACGTGCCTAGTTTTGTTAGAAATGCCGGTGATGAACACTGGATTTAAAAAAAAACGCACTTTACCAATGCTCGTCATTTGTGACGAAAATTGGCACATTGTCATTTCTCCTTGTAAGACCTAACTAACAGCGGCAATATACTTACAATGTACCTCTAAAGCACCCTATATTAATTAAATTATCATTTGATCATCGTGTGCAGTAGTCGTCATAGCTGATGATCTTTAGAGCACATTAGTGACGAACACTAGTGCACGATAATGTTAAAGTTTGTGTTAACGTTTCGCAACCAATAAACATTTACAGTGTATTGTTATTATTACGTAGGTCTCTCTTCTTGATGGCCGCACCTCAGTAAGCCTAGTTTTTTTTGGCTAGGCGTGCTGCAGTGGATTTTTTAATTTTTTATTGAGATGAAAAACATTATATTATTCTAATACTAAATCTTTGCTTTCAGGCAATATGTTAGTTAGTTATTGTTGTTTTAAGGGGCGGAACTACGAGGTCATCTGCCCCAGGCATTATGTCGAAACGCACGGTTCTGAATTATGATATTCAGCAAATGGAAGCTGCTATTAAGGCCGTTGTGGAGGGCAGCATGAGTATTAAAAAGGCCGCGGAGAGGGATGGTGTTCCGAAAAGCACCCTCTCGGACAAAATTAAAGGAAAATCTCCAAGAGAGAGGAAGATAGGGCTAAGTTCCTTTTTAACTAAGGAAGAAGAGGCTATGCTAGTTCAATGGGTAATCTTATTAGGAAAAGCGGGGTTCCCGGTAACAAAGGACGATTTGCAAAATAGCGCCCAGTGCCTCGCACAAGAATTGAAGAGGGACTTTCCTTTCAAAGATAGGCGGCCAGGAAGGAAATGGTGTGAATATTTCCTAAAAAGAAATCCAGGTCTATCCTTACGAACCCCTCAAAATTTGACAGTAAGCCGTGCTGCAATTACAGAACATCAAATTAAAATTTGGTTTTCAGAAGTTTACAGCTATTTGGTGGAAAACTACTTCCAGTCTATTTTGTCAGACCCTCGGCGACTGTTCAACGCTGACGAGACAGCTTTCTTTCTCAATCCGTAAGGTAACAAAGTGCTGGCGAACACGGGTGACAAGACAATATATCAGCAAGTGAATTCGGATGAGAAAGAATGCTTAACGGTACTTGTAACGGACAATTCCCACGGTGATATTTCTCCTTCCCTTGTAGTATTCAAGTATCTTCCCTTGTAGTGTTCAAGTATGAACGTCTGCCGCAAGACATCATTGTCGCACTCTGGGGCATTGGCAAATCGACAAATGGGTGGATGACTGGGGAAGTGTTTTACGAATTTCTCAGTAACATATTTCATCCTTGGTTGGTTGAGAAAGAGATTCCTCTCCCTGTCATTCTATTCATAGACGGGCACTTCTCACACTTGACCATACATACAGTACTAGTAAATTTTGTGAGGATCATGGAATTGTTTTGGTCGCTTTACTACCTAATGCCACACACGTACTTCAACCCATGGATGTAGGGGTTTTTAAGCCACTAAAGACTGCCTGGAAGAAAAGTGTACATGAGTGGCGGGCTGTTATGCCGTGGTCTCACTTGTTTAAAGCAGAATTAAGATATTTTCATGCCCGTATGTCTTCTACCCACCATTCCCGCTTCCCGATGCCGTCTTTTTATTTTATTTTTATAATATTTCATTTTTTATTAAAAAAACATAATTACTGGTACTGTTTTATTCGTAAATGTTAGCCTCCAAGTCGATAAATTGGTGTCTTATGCAACAATTGACAGAAATGCATTATAAACAGCAGACAAGGAAAACTAACAATGTGACGGCAATTGGTGCAAACGGGTGACGAATATAGGAAAAATCCAAAGACATCGTGCCGAGGACTAGTGCAAAAACACACTTTTTTAAAAAAATACGTAATTTTTCCTAAAACTAATATCTTCGATATTTAGACTTTCCTAGTGTTTGAGTAGAGTTTGAGGTTAGGTACAGTGCTTTTGTTGATTAAATAGACTAAATCTGTCTTAACATGACAACCATTGGTGCATTTACCTTAGTAGGCATCGTATCAGAAGCACACAATAAAAGACCTGACTAAAGTTAAGTTTAATACAACTTAGTTTTATCTTATACTAGCATAAACCTGACCCCAAAGACTGTAAAAATTTGTGATCTCTGATCTTGACTGTCAATCTTTTCCATTTGCAGAAAGGTGTTTATAGAGTCCAGTTAGGCCTACACGCTTCACAATCCAAGAACGATGCTTTGTAGTAGTTCTTTAGTGAAATAGCCAATGAATAATTCCCTAAATCAAATCCTTATGTACTGTTGGATAACATATCTATGCGCGGAAAATGTTTTAAGTCCCTTGTCGGGCATCCTCGGCTCGTACAACTACATCACAATTTGTTGGAACATGTTCACCATGACAGTGCCCACATCAGGTTGAAACGGTAAAATATCGTACCAGGGAGACATGCCATTCATGATATTTGGAATTAATACCAATACAGTATGTGTTCGGTCGTCGTCCATTGTATCCGTCCTGTCTGATGCCCGTTCCCATCTTGAAAGCAAAAGTCTTATCCACTACTGACTTCTTATCCACTACTGGAGGAAATGGTGGATATGATAGAAAGAAGGAAGTTGGATCTGCTGGGGCTGGCAGAAACAGAGTGGAAGGGAGAAGGAAGGAGAGAATTGAAAAAAGGCTGTAAACTATATTGGAGTGGGAATGAGGAAGGAAAGAGAAATGGAGTAGGGGATAGTAGTGAGAGATGGGTTAAAAGAAGTGGTGAGAATAAGTGACTGATAAAGGTAAAAATATCACTGAAAGGAAAGTCTGTAGAGGTACTAATAGTGTACGCCCCACAGGTAGGCTGCACTGCTGAAGAGAAACAAGAGTTTGAAGATGAAATGCAGAAACAGGTGGGAGGAAAGAAGGTGATTATAATGGGAGATTTAAATGCGCATGTTGGAAGGGAAAGTCAAGTGTATGAAAATGTGCTTGGACCAGAGGGTTGGGGCAGCCGAAATGAGGAAGGTGAAAGATTGTTGGATTTTTGTAAATGGAATGGCTTGTTGGTGGGAAACTCCTAGTTCAAGAAAAGAGAGAGCCACAAGATTACCTGGTATAGCAATGACCTGACTAGAAAGTCAGTAGTTGACTATATCCTGTATGATAGTGATATGAATAGAAACATCATAGGCATCAAGGTAATTCCATCAGAGGCCTTGGATAGTGACCACCGACTGTTGGTAATGATCTGAGAGGGACCAAGGATAAGAAAGGGGCAGAAAATCAGGATAGACGGATAAGGGTATGGAAGTTGAGAGGTGAAGAAAACAGGTTAGAATACCCAAGAATAGTGAAGGAAAGTATCCTAAATGATGAACTGAAGACAATAGAAGAGGAATGGGGTAGATTCAAGAGGACACTAGTAAGGGTGGCAGAAGCAGTATGTGGAAGGACAAGCAACAAGAAGAGATGGAAAGAAACTCCATGGTGGAATCAGGAAACAAAAGATATAGTGCAGAAGAAGAATAATGCCTTTAGGGCGTGGTTTCAAAATAGGACAATAGAGACAAGAAAGGAGTACCAAATACAAAAGAAGGAAGTGAAAAGAGTGGTGGCTGAGGAGGGAAGAAATTGGATGGAAGAGTGGACTAGGATGATGGGGGAGGACAGTGAAGGTGGGTAGATTATTAGCTTGGGAATAACCTAACCCCCAAGGGAGGATGATGAAGAAAAAGAAGTGGGTTTCGGACTGGAGAAAAAGGATGGAGAAATAGGACGAGAGTCCAACAGAAGTTATAATTTTAACTTAAAGTATACTCAAAGGCAGCTGCCACTTCAAATCCGCTTTCCGATACCTAAAGTGGGTAGGGACCTGGGCGAAGCTAACAGGAAACGCAGCTGGAACTTGGGCTTTTCGCAAGAAAGCTGCTATAGCGTATTCCCTCTCAAGCATAAATATACCTACTATGGGGAAGGGTGGTGGTCTGGCAAGACAAAGAGTAACAGGTTTATTGTGTATCTGTTCAAAGGAGTTTGTTTCTAAACAAGTATTTTGAAGAATACAAATAATTTGAATCAGCCTTGATATTTTAGTTCTTGAAATTGTAGAATTTCTAAAGAGCGACCGAATGCTTCCAAGAAGGATAGGGATGAAGCAATTATACCCTTGGGAATAATTTTGGTGAGAGTACCAATAGTTGCATTTAGAAATGACTAAGCTTTTACCCAGCAAGGCGCCGACTAAAAGTTTAGACAATGAGAAACACTTAAATTTTGAAAAACCAACCATAAGTGGTAGAGAGAATCTCCACAAGCAGGAAGCTGGCATAGCGAGCTATGCTTGCCTTACTGGCCTGTTAGAATTAGCTATCAAAGCTAAGAGAGTCTTTAATAAGTTAATAACTAAGAGTTCTTGCTCAAATGCAACAAGTAGTGAAAACCTTATCAATGGATTTATTTTTATTAAAGAGGGCATAAACCTAGGAAGAGTCAGGGAAGACAGGATCTTGCCTAACAGTTATGTTTGAGAAATGATAAATTCAAAAGAAACAAATTCAAATTTATTTAACAATGTAAAAAGAAGTAGTTTATGTAACAAATATATAATTTTGATTTTGTAAACAATTGGGGTCGCAGACCTCCGAAAACATCTAAAGCTTGCGCCAGGCAATTGACAATTCTTTTGGTTTTAAACCTTTTATACGCTTTAAAATCTTCGTAAGATTTTGAAATGTTGTTAAGATTAACAAATGGGAAATTCAAAGATAATTGACGTAATTAAAGTTAAACAATAAATCAAGTACAAGATGTGTACTTTAAGGATTTCTAGATAGGTATCTTAGAAATATGAACAAATAACAACTTCGAATGTAACAACAAGAAAAAAAGGAAGAAATGAAATAGAAGTTTCTATAACTTCTTGTATTAATACAGAACTACTTTTGGTGATTATACAAATAGGGCAGGTCACTTATTATGAAACCTGAAGAGAAAATTGAAAGGAAGTTTCTAGAACTCCTTTGTGGGTAGGGATCACGAGAAAAATAGGGCAAATTTCCCTTTCGTGAAACCTAGAGATAACTCACTTTTGAGTAAAAAGAATTGAATTCCCTCATTAGAAGGGAGAAACAATATACTTTAAGGCGTGTACTAGACACGAAGTTTTACAGACATTAATTCGTTGTACGTGGAAAAAGTAAGGGAGGGCACTTATTGAGAGTGACACCTCATTGAAAAAAGACCTAAAGTAACAATTTTATTATTCTAGTTTGTTAGTAATGGGTTTGGGAAAGATCAAATGGGATTGTGGAAGAGTGTTCATGGCCGTATTTATTGTACTCGGACGAGCGCGACGCGGATGAAAAGTTGAACAGGCACTGTTTTCACTATAGTCTGTCGATATAGTTGAAAGTTCACTGAACCAGCACAAAAAGTTTATGGAAAGAAAAGTTATTGCAGTTATGTAAAAGTTGAGTTTTGGCTTGAGAGAATTAGGAGTTGTAGTTTCTATGGCCGGCAGTTAAATACGGCAGAAAATTTCCCACGTAGGAAGACAGTTTTTGTGGATTAGAAGTTTATCCCACATAAGTTTCTCAGCGAAGAAAATATTCCCATATCAAATGGAAAATACATGACAGTATAACTGGTAGATAGAGTGTAGGTTCTGGAAGGTTCCAGAGCAATGATGACTTGTTTAAATTGGGTAGAGAATCCCTTGGCGGAAATCTAGATTATATAGACAGTGGGTATTTTAGAAATATCCCTCGATGTGAGATAGCATCTCAGAAAATCTTTCATTTTGAAAGTTAGACTTGATAGTTAGAGTTTGATCAAGAAGATCTCTAGAAAGCAGTTATTTTATCACATATAGCAATTTTCACTGTGTATAAAATCCAAATAAAAGCATTGAGCCTTTTAAAAGCGATGAGAATGTGGTTAAAACATGAAGTCGGTACTTATCTTTGCTTCATGAAGAAGGCGATGTTGCTGTTGACGGTTGATTCTAAAACTCGAACATGGCGTCGAATTTAAAAGTTTGCCTCTAGAGTAGAGGAGGCTAGCTTTAGTTAAGCTCCAACTGACTGGTTTGACTTCAGACGCACAAGTGAGGCCAGCTCAACGGAGCGCGGGGAGACTGGGGAAGGGAAAAAGGTGGGGGTAGGAGACAAAAGGAATACATATAAGAATAGCCAATATAACAGAAATAATTTCTCTTGATGAAATGGTCTTCAAAGAGTTGATAGCAGGCGTCACTAGCTCAGCCTGGTGGGTGAAAAAGTAGACGAAGTTCTCTTGATCACGGAGATGATAGCTGGCGATAGCGACGAGATCTGGTGGCTAGATTGGTAAGGAAGTCCTCTTGTGCAGGGAAAATTGAGGAACTTCAGAGATTCGCTGCTAGATGACGCTAGGTGGGTCATGGAAGATATATATCTAGAACAGACTTACAGGTAGTGTAAGAAACATATACCAACAAAGAGAAATCAGGAGATCACTGTTGGTGTTTGCGAAAAAAGGAAGGGATGAACTAGAGCAAAGAGAAGCAAAAGCTTACTCTGTCTTACCGTACCGTGTATTCCAAAGAATACACCAGAAAGTACCAAAAAGGTCCTATATGGGATGGTTAAAAGTAAGAGGAGGAATGATATGACTGACTACGTTCGAATGGTGAACAAAAGTGGTCGAGAAGTAGGGAATAAGGATGAACTCACGATCATGTGGAGGGAGTACTTTGAAGAAGTCTTGAACCCGAACGGTGACCCTGATGAAGAAATAGAGGAACTGGGAACAGAAGAGGACTTACCATGGAGGGAAGAGGAGGATGCAGTGAGGAAGATGAAAGGAGGGGAGCTGCTTTCTGCAGCTCATACATTTGTAACAACATGGACTTAACGTTCTTCCCTGTTAAGCGGAAAAACTAAAATGTTCAAAATATATTGTTCCAGTGAGTCTATGGTTTCATCCACAATGATTCCCACATCTCAATCAGATACTTTCGCCTTGATTCTTTGTATGGTTTCTTGGTAAACAGGCTCCATGTAGTTTTTTCTTAAAGTACTCTCATTGGGCATTGATATCTTTGTGTATTTTTCAAGAAATCCCTTGAAGGCTGGATGGTTCACCTTATTGAGTGGAATTCCTGCCTGTGTAAGAGCTGCACACAAATCAATGTTGAATTCCTTCAATTTTTTTTTTTTTTAAGATCTCTGTTGAAACGCATTTCATAATAGAGATTGCCGCGATTTGTTTGACTGAAGAGTCTTATTCATTTGATGCTTAGAGCTGGAAATGTGTTGTTTGATGCGATCTCGCTGGTGTTTTTCATCTATCAAAATTCCTGAATCACAAATAGTACATCGCATAACAGTTCCAACAGTGTGTTTGAATTCCTGAGCCAGAGCAATGAATCGGGGACTGGACACCTTTGGCATGGTAAAATCTAGTAGTACACTAGTTTAGTAATGTAAGAAAGTGCTAACACCAGTTCACTTGCTACCTCAATGCGACTATCACACAACTCACTCTTGCACCCACTCGCTTGCTGTCCACACTCTCTTATTACACTACGACAATTACCAGAATGTTCTCATTCATGCTGGAACTGCAGTCTCAGCGATTTCTAGTAGCTTCGAGCAGAACTCTGTCTTAATTCTCGGAACTACACGCGTGTGGTTGCTGACATCTCTGCGTCACCAGCCTCTGCCACCATGCGAGCAGATGACGTCTCACAGAAACAAACTCACATTCACGAACATCAGGCTACTGATTCTGGTGGGATAGAATCACCCATTGTCAATTGCATTATTGCGGGCTACATTATAGCGGTAAAGCGAGAGAGAGGTCTTGTCGAACACACAATTATTTTCCTTTGTTGGAGGTATGCTTTCAGCTCCCATGCGGTGTTGACTGAAAGAGATAGGCTTACTACTTGCACTTACCGTACATAGCAAGTTGAGGCGAGTTAAATATTTTATATTGATTAAAAATCTTATAAAATAAATTGGAATTAAACTTGAAAGAAAAAGGGGGGGGGGGGGGGGGAGGGGATCATGGACATGGTTGGGGGTAAAAGGGATAAAAGTCCCAAAAAAGGGAAAAAGGTGCATGAGAAATGCCTCTTTTCACAACCGGAAACAAAATTTCACACTGTGATATCCTTCCGAACAGCCTTAAATTACCCTAAGAAAAGGTGCTCACCTAAAAATCCTAACCCTGGTCATAATTGCCACAAACACCTGTTTTGAAGAGGTGACAATGGTGGCATTCTTGAAGTCGCCAGGAACTTTTCTGGTTTCCCAAATCAAGAGGATAAGTCTGGAGAGCCTTCCTTGTCTTCAGGAGCTAACCACCACTCCGAATAATATCCAAAGGAATGGTCTGATCCAGGAGCCTTTCAGTTTTTTTTTTTTTTTTTTTGTCTTCCAGGGCTTTACTCAATTTTCAGTAAGTAGGTGGGGCTGCGATGGCTGTGGGGGGTTTTGTGGCACTTCTTGAAGAAAATCCTCGGCATCACTGGAATTACAGTTTGAAGCATGCTAAAGTGTTCCTTGCAGCGTTCCTGGATATCCTGGCTGTCTGTAAGGATGGTAGTATTGTCAGCTACTTTTAGAATACCAGAAGAATAACTTTAGCAAGTAGGTCTAGATAGTGCTTTTATGCCTGCATGATAGTTCCTTAGGTCGCAAACATCAGAACATCTTTACAATTCTTAAGCTTTTTTATTGCCACCAGGTGTTCTTAATTTCCATTAAGAGTTCTTGGAAATGGGGTCTCTTTTTGATGCAAGGTGGATCCTGAAGAAGGTATAGGTAGGCTTCCTTTTTTTTTCATTTATGAGGCACAAAATGTTAAGAACATTGTCATCAAACCCGTCCTGGTTGTTCTTATTCATAAAAGCTATGGTTTCCTCGGCAGACTCTGTAATAATCTTTTGCAGTGTGACCCATTCTTGTTCAATGTCACGACTGCTGACTGGGTCTTGTAACACGGTCGGAGATTTCATTCTGAATTTCTGCAGCTATGAATTCATTTTGAAGATCAGAAACATCAAGTTTTCGTTAGGGCAAGTTAAGCTGATATTTACATGGCTTTTGCCAATGTGAGAACCTGAGTTCATTTTTCGACTAAATACAGGGGTGACCGACTGGTTGCAGCCTCGTAGCTGAAAAAAAAAAAAGGTGTGACTTCTGATGTTTAGGTCACATTTGCTAGGGCCTTCTCACGTAGGGTAGGTGGCAATGATCCTACATCGATCTGCCGAAACACTGGTGCAGGACCAAATTTCTGTGTATTCTCAGAGTCGTGGAAAGATGACCATCACACAAGTGCTGCCAACATGCAGGTCAGAACTAGAGGCTTCCAGTTTCACCCCTAAAACTTGCTTCCACCATCCATATCCCATCACCATTGGGCTTTAAAAGAAAAGAAGTTTGTGTTTATTGAAACACAATGATTTCAATGATGCACAAAACACGAACAATTGTCAATACGGACCAAAAGTGGAAAATTTTCCCAAGAAAAGAAGTGTCAGAAGGAAAAGTGTCACTGGTGTGAAATAGTTTTAGCTGGATCCCAGCCTGCCAGGAAGTGACCCACTCACTTTGTGATCTTGGGGCCATATCCTGCAGCACATATGGACCTACATGTTTCAACACACACTGCACTGTACTGTCGCAGCCTATAACAGTATAACCAGGTTTGTCTGGCATGACCTCTTCCGCATTAATGACCGTTGGAAGACATAATAGTGAGGTGGTTCCTCTTCCGCTTTGGGCAGATGACCTCGCTGTTCCGCCCCCCTTAAAACCTCAATAACTAACATCTTCCGATTATTTTGCCATTCAGCCCAATATGGTGATTACCAGTGGCATTTCCTTCACTTAGGGGCCAACACCTCACCTAAAGGGGCTCTTCCATCCATAGCCGTAGGCCTCTTTTGGGAGGAGTCAAGTTCTTTACTGCTACTCGACACTGCGTTGAGTCGATAGCGGTACGGTCTTACTCCATTACCTTGGCGGAGCTTCTGGCTAGACAATATATTTATGAATGCAATTACCTTATTTACTGTGTAAAGCTTGAAAGGGGAAAGAAATAGAAGAGCAACTTACTGGGGTAGAGCAGGAAGTCTCAATAAGTACAAGCCTTTTTTTTCTCTCCTTCAATGACAATGATTTAAGTCAAAATATTTGTTTATTGTGACATCCTGTGCTATTTTGTCTTTGATCACCTTCTACTTACTCTAGTAAGTCTCTCTTCCTGTCAATTTTCCCTTTCTAACATGATAATTCCTTGTTTTTTTTTCCCTCTTTATTATGATGTGTAAGCTGTATTCTTGATAGTGGGCCTACAATAAAGTTTTTCCATATTTTCAGCAAATAGACCCTAACTGCTCTGCCAGGATTGCCTACACATTATAGTGTTTATTTCAATGATGCAATGGGAGTCTTATACAGTAAAATCTCGTATTTATATCCCTACAAGTAATGTCCCATTACTGTATTTACAATATTTGTATTAAGTCCCAACAGTTTTCTCATTACCTCATTACAATAAATTTCTGCAGTATATGAAGTGTGAAAATTTCATTTCCATCTGTCAATATCTTGGGAGAGAGTTCCTAGTTTTCAGAAATAAAATTTTGTTTGCTTTGTGAACACTGTACTGTACATGCAATTTTTACCCTTATGCTATGTATTCTCTTTAGATTTTTCAGAGTTTTAGAATTTACACCCAATATGGAATGCTATGCAATTCACAGTAAACAAGATGAATATGATATTTTGTGTGAAAAGTCCCTATTTTTTTAAATCATAAAATGCACCATTATCATGATTCCCAATTTGAGATCTTAATTAAAGGAACCTTAAATTGCAAATGCTACTCCTGCTGTTCACTTTCACAGCATATGTCTTGCTGCAAACTCATGACATTAGGGGCTGCTAGCCTACGAGTGACACCAACCACATCAGTGTACTTGAGAAATGGTGTTTCATATCATGGTTTGATTTTACTGCGTAAAGAGGGGTGAGGTCCATGAAATGTTCATGGGTAGTCTTTTAAAAACTTCAGACCCCATGGCCATGAGGGCAGTTACAGAAAGTCCGGAGATAGGAGGATCGAATCCTGGCGCTGACAGCGACTATCTTGAATGTAGTTTCCCAGATTTTTCTACACACTCGCAAGGCAAATTATGGGATAATACTTTAAGTAAAGTGCTGGGGCACCTACCCAACCCCTGTCTTTAATACAGTTACACACAGTACTACAGACAGTCATTACATAAATGCAGGTTGTCAGATAGATTCAACACACATCCAACTACACGGGGCTGATGCCCAAGATGTCACAAGCCCCTCAAATCAATTAACAAATAAATATTTCAGTAAATCTAAAAAATGAGAGACTGAATATTAGATTTCACAGCAAAATAATAGCACCTCCAAATGTAGACTATTGCTATGTATATTGAAGCAGTTTCGTTCAGGTGTACCAAATTTGGCTTGTCGGCAGGCTTTTGGTACACCTTGCCTACTCTAGCTGGGATAGCGAACGGCACGCTATATCTCATTCATCATCATCATCATCATCTTCATTTCCCGTTTTCCAGTTGACACTGGGTGGGGGCAATTATGGTTCCTCTCCACTTTGCTCTGTCGTTCCACCATTCCTCCTCCGACACAGTGTTCCAATCCAGGTTCCGTTTTCTAATACTATTCTCCACAGAGTCCATCCAACGCATTCTTGGTCTTCCTCGTCCTCTCTTCCCAGTCATCCATCGTTCCAGTGCTCGTCTTGGTAGCCTTACTTCATTCATCCGTTTGACATGTCCAAACCATCTCAATCTGTTTTGCTCCAGTTTGTCATTTAGTTTCTGTACTCCCAGTTCTTTCCGTATATCTTCATTTCTCACTCTGTTCCGCCTCGTTTTCTGGACCATACTTCTCAGGAATCTCATCTCAGCTTCCTGTACTCTGCTCTCATCCCTCTTAGTCATTGTCCAAGTTTCTGCTGCATATGTCATTATAGGAACATAATATGCTTTGTACATAACTTCTTTAGCCTTAATTGGTATATCCTTGTTCCATGCTAATCCCCGTACCTGTTGGTAGAAAGCACTCCCGAGTTGTATTCTTCTGCTAATTTCCAAATCTAGTCTTCAATCTTCTGTCAGTTCACTTCCCAAGTATTTGGAGTGTTTCACTACTTCCAATTCCTTATCTCCTACTTTGATTACTTCTTTTCCTTCTTTCTTATCTCTACTCATCACCACTGTTTTACTCTTCTCCACATTTATCTTCAATCCCCATTCAATATCTTCAATATCTCATTCTTGAAGCAAATGTACCTAGGTAGTAGACTCGGAAAATAAACCCGCAGCATACATCCTAGATTATTGGCTGGTGTTTATGAGAATGATTGTTGCCATTTTGGGATTTGATAGCATGAATCATCATGGTAGAGCAAACTGAGAATGGTTATTTGAAGGAAGTTTTTATTTTTTAATTGTTTGATAGTTATTAGTAAAATGAAGTGTATTTTTAAATGTGATATTGACACGTTTCTTTTAAATTAAAGGTGAAAGAGGAAATGGAAATCTTGTGCAAAGAACATGGAGTGAATTCATTCAAGATGTTCATGGCCTACAAGGATGTATATATGCTAAATGACTCAGAACTGTACCGTATTTTCGACAAATGCAAGGAACTGGGAGCAGTTGCTCAAGTTCATGCTGAAAATGGTCACATAGTTGCTGAGGTAAGTTAATACATAGCTAGTGTTATTTATTTTTTACAAACGGCTACAAAACTATAACACACCCCTTTTTCTTAATATCACAAAACTATGCCAGTGCTATTCTTTTTTTTCCTTTATGCAATTTTGTGCAAATAGCTCCTTTGTGGCAGTACCAGCTCACTGTTTGTTCATTGTCATGGGAAAAGTGTCTTGGTGTTTCTTGATATTTTGGCAACTCTTCAAAGCAGTGCTTTGTCTCTAGTTTGTTGCCCTAATGGACAACATGTTGACCAACAGACGATTTCAATTCTTCTCAGAACATCACAGGTGCAGATCTCACAAACTTATCAATGGGCTGCTACAAGGGTCATTTTTGTCTCTCGCCCTTTTCAACATGTGTGTGTATACAGGGTGGCCCAAGTAAGTTTAGACTGTACAATATCTCAAACTAAGCGTTTTATAAAGGACTGTCTGGAATAAGAGTTGCTATATGTTGTAGTTTATTTGGAGAACGTTTTGATGGTAATTTGATGGTCAGGTGACGTTTTTGAAATGTGAACCAACAATTTTTATTGTGTTTCCTTATTTCTAATACAAAACTAAACAGCATTTCGTACACCAATTTAATTAATACATATTTCTGACCCTGGTGTAGACAATGCAACATTGATGATAGGTAGGTACACAGCGTAATACCAGTTATTACTTACGCATTGAACCTTAGCGTAATAAATGTTCAAAATGATGGCCTTGCACCTCAATGCATTTTCCAACTCTGTGAATGAACGATTGATGTGTCCGTAAAAGCATGTATCTGTCAATACTGGCACAAGCATTTCGTATCCGCGCCTTCATGATGTCCGGCGTCGTCGGTTTTTCACAATACACTCAATCTTTCAGGTATCCCCATAAGAAATAGTCCGGGGAAGTAAGGTCAATTAACAGGTCCAATCTAACAATCTTGGTAATTGTTATTTTAAACATCCCGAGCAGGATAGGCGGATAAGGGTATGGAAGTTGAGAGGTGAAGAAAACAGGTTAGAATACCTAAGAATAGTGAAGGAAAGTATCCTAAATGATGAACTGAAGACAGTAGAAGAGGAATGGGGTAGATTCAAGAGGACACTAGTAAGAGCGGCAGAAGCAGTACGTGGAAAGACAAGCAACAAGATCCAATAGCAACGATCCAACTGTAAAACCTGTTGGATTCTATCTACCTCAAGCAACGTGGCTTATACTAAATCGTATACATTGTGGTGTTGGCAAATGAACATCGAACTTACATCAGTGGCGTTGGATAGATCACCCAAAGAGTTAAATCATTGAGGAGGATGGATGGGTTTCCCAGAGGGTGGCAATGGTGTACATGAATAGACCATGCATCATACTATGCACGAGTGCCCGTCACACCCATTTCCTGGTTCCCTGGATGGTCTACATGCTGCCTCCCTAGAAGCTATCCCCAGGCTTGAATGACTGGATATTCAACTGTAGAACCTCTTAATTTAAACTAGGAATATGGGGAATGTGCAGATGAACAATTTAAAATTGTTGGATTTCTTCAGAAGTGAAAAATAAGAAGGTCCACTTCGGTTATGTTTGGCTTTGTATAGGCATCTGGATGTGTTTTGTAACACTGCCTATAGTTTCCCACTCGCTGTGTCAGTCGCTCTCTCTTCCCTCTCCAGTTCCCCCCTCCTCATCTCTCCCCTCTTTGTAGGATGCACTTGCATACTGCACTACGAAGTTGTAACCACTTGGTATGCTCCAACAGTGCAGTAGGCCAGCTGTAAGCTACAAAATTTGTGCCTGCCATAACAGATAAGGTTTAAATCCCTGCATAATTTTTTGTTGATGTTTTCGAACGAATACACCATGATGAATGAACACATCCCCAATCCACATGAGCGGTTTTCTGAGCAGGACTACTTTGAAAAGCTCATTTGGGTCCCTCGAACTCCAGACTTGAACCACACTGAACAAATATGGGCAAGGAGGAAATACCATATGAGGAAACACTGTCCTCACCTTCCTCCACGTTGGTGTGATGCTTTCCGGGATGTTATGATGAACATTGGGACACTGCATGGCATGTAGCATATTTAGGGGAAGGCACCCCGGTATCAGACGGAACTCGATATCGGACAGTGTCAGTTTCTGATGTTTAGCACAGTGTTGTGGAAACTTTTGTGATGGTAGTATTGTGGAAGTGTGAGTTGTGTGAAAGTTGGAGGGGAAAGAACAGACTGGTTCAGACATACGAGTGGCCTGAAACAGGGTAGTGCGCTGTCACCCCTTCTCTTTATTGTGGTTATGGACGAGGTAATGACACGGATAGCAGGAAAGATAGGAGAAGTTAAGATGAAAGCAATGGTGTTTGCAGATGATCTCATGGACTGGGGAAACAAGGAGGAGGAAATTCAGGAGCAACTGAAGGCTTGGGAAGAAACAGTGGGAGAGTACGGATGGTAGTTCAACATCAGTAAATGTGAGATCCTGTTAACAACCAGGAAAAAGGACAGACCAATGAGTGGGATAACACTTGGAGGTGGACAGCTGAAGAAGGTGGAAAGTCTCAAGCACTTGGGAAGTATAGTGGAGGAAAATGAGAGAAATGACAAAGAGATTACGGAACGTGGCAGACAGGCAGAAGCATTTCTGAGAAGCATTAGGAGCTTAGTGTGGAATAAAGATGTCCCACAAAAAAAGCAAGGAAGTGTTATACAGAAGCTACTATATCCCGATACTGACCTATGCTTCAGAAACTTGGACAATGAAGAAAAGAGACATAAGCAGAATACAGGCAGGTGAAATGAAGTTCCTGCGAAGTAGGATCGGAGTAACAAGAAGAGACAGAGTGAGGAATGAAAAGGTCAGGGAAATGGTGAAAGAGGAGCCCTTGCAAGGTAGGATTGAGACATCAAGACTGAGGTGGTATGGACACTTAAAGAGAATGGATGAGAAGAAGATTCCCAAGAGGATACATGAGATGCAGATGCAGAAGAAACGACCAAGGGGAAGACCAAGAGATAGATGGCTGAAAGGAGTGGAGGAATGTGTCAAGAAGAGAGGCGAGGACTGGACCAGAGTGACAGCGGAGAGGTGGTGGGAAGGAAGGACTAAGTGGCGAGGCTTATGTTCCAAACAGACCCAGCCTGGGGCTGGAAACTGTACAAGATGATGATGATGAGTACTGACCCTTCACGAGGTAAGTCGGAGGGTGGCCATTGTGTGTCCGTGAACGAAGAAGTGAGCATGTGGAGAGAAGCTCTCTCTTTTGTGACTATTTCTCGCTGCACGAAGATAATTTTGTAAACCTGTTCTGCACCGTAATACTGGTGAGTGAAATATTTTAAGGATTATTGATTGTTAACAATATGTTAATGTAAAAATGTGGATTATGTCATAGCTTTTGTTTAAACATGTTATGTATGATGACCAGTTTAAATTTTACGTGTTAGGCACCCAATTTCGGACGAGGTTCCGGCACACAGTATCGGAAAAACGTATCCGAACGTTTCCTTGCCAATTTTTAAAATACCTTTGTTTATTTCAGACCAATATGGGGGAAAGAAAGGGGAAGCTGAGAGATGGAAAACATGAAATTAGCAAATGATAAGTAAGATGGGAGGGGGGGTAAAATGAGCATTAGGGAAGCAAGTGAGCAGTACTGTGTCCCTAAGAGTACATTAGGTACATTAGCCGGTTGGCCGTACACTGTACGTCCGCTGGACTTGACTCGTTCAGCCGGTTCGACGTACCACAAACGTCCGGTGCAGGCGGAAGTTAGAATGCCTATTACGCATGAAACCCTGCTGCTTCGCCGGATCTTCTTTCACGTTATAAAACGAGAAGTTATGTACTTTCATGCCATCTCTGTTTCATAATTAGAACTAATACGAAGTTGATCGATATCCGTTGCTTTTGACGACTCATATCGATCAGCGAAGGAGCATGAAACACGCTCTATTGAGTTTCAGGTTAGTTGCTTTAGAAGGTACCACATCCTTTCCTGCCATCTCGAGATTGTTTTGTGAACTATATCTAACTTGACAGTTTTAGTCACTTATGAAGGGGAAGAACCGATAGCAATTACTTTGTAGATAACATTTGCTTCGTAGGCTAGAGGCTACTCAGTCGCAGATGAATAATTGCCGGACTGTCTCATTCTCTTACGGGTGCAGATATTATTGGCTTGATAGATGACAGTAGTGGAAGTGATGTATAGGGAGCGATATTTTCGGTAGTGATACGGTCTATGCACAGCATGATGTTATTGGAGAAGTGGGAGACAGCCCAGACGAAGAAGAAATAGCTTCAGCTGTAATAACAACGACCGCTGTTCAGTGTTTGTGGCGAGAGGTAAACTTCCTCACAAGCACACAAAAGATCCCCTTCACGGGTATGCCGGGTCCAAGAAGGCATTTCACGTCTGTTTTTTGCGCTTTCGACAATGTGATTGAACTAGTTTGAGAAACAAATATGTAGGCCTACGCGGCAGAATGTATGGTGGCGCGCCCTTGAAACCAAGGTCGCGGGCCAGGAAGTGAGAGTCAGTGACAGGGGACAACATTCATGTGTTCTTGTGGCTTGTATTGTTGATGGGGATAATGCAGAAACCGACCCTAAAGAGCTATTTCACCCCTATATTCTCTCAAACAATGCCAAGGATCAGGTTTGAAATAATATTTCGATATTTACATTTTGTTGACAATTCGACACGGGATGCATACACGGGGCCTAAAAAGCTTTTCAAAATTCAGCTTTTCCCGGAAATTATACCTGAAAAATATGTATATATGTAGATTGAACATTATCATGTAACCATCTTGCTTTCATTGTAAATATACCTGAAACAAATACCAAAAGTGGAACTTATCAAATTATTATACTTTTGTAAATATTGCGTGTGATTATGGACAACCCTGAAGAGCAGTCGTCACATATATTACTGAGAAACATTGAACATGATTTCGGTAAATAATCGTAAATATTTCATTACGTTATATTTCGTAGATTTAACATTATTAATTTTTTACCTTGTTGGTGTCCAAACCTCTGCTGAGCTTAAATTTAAATACCGCCGAGAAGTGAAAACCTCCGGATTAAATAGCCGGCCTGAGGGGTTAATTACTTCAGATGATTTGATGATTTGGGGAAACAAGGAGGAGGAGGTACAGGAACAGTTGGACGTGTGGGAAGGAATAATACAAGGATATGGGATGAAATTTAGCATAAATAAGAGTGAGATGATCACAACAAGGAAGAAGGAAGGAACCACAACGGGAATAACAATTGGTGGGGAACAGCTGAAGAAAGTGGAGAGTTTCAAGTATCTAGGAAGCCTGATACAAGATAATGGAAGAAACGATAGAGAAATAAATGAGCGGGGGAGGCAGGCAGAAGCATTTCGGAGGAGTGTGAGAAGCATGTTATGGAGCAAGGATGTCCCTCAGAACAGCAAAAAGATCATATAGCGGACGTACTATGTCCCTATCCTGACGTATGCCTTGGAGACCTGGGTTATGAAAGGAAGGGAGAAGAGCAAAATACAGGCCAGTGAGATGAGGTTCTTGAGAAGCAGTATTGGAGCTACAAAGATGGACAGAATAAGAAATGAGAGGACTAGAGAATTAATGAAGGAGGAACCATTACAGGATGGTATAGAGAAATCTAGACTTAAGATGGTATGGACATGTAAAACGAATGGAGGAGAAGAGGATACCCAGGAGAGTACACGAGACGAAGTGAGAAGGAAAGAGACCGAGAGGAAGACCGAGTGACAGGTGGCTGAAGGGGGTGGAAGAAAGCGTGAAGGAGAGAGGAGAAGACTGGACAAGGGTGGAGGCTGAGAGATGGTGGGAAGACAGAAGACGTTGGAGAGGCTTGTGTTCCAAACAGACCCGGCCAGTGGCTGGAAACTGTGCAAGATGATGTACTTCAGGGAACGAGGCAAAAACGAAACCTGCCATGGATGCAGTTGTCTCTATATTAACCACCTGTCACAAGAACAGTTTATGCTTTCAAAGATGCTGATAGTTGAATCTTTAATCCAAATTTTGGAGAATTTTCATGCCGAAGTTCTAGCATTTCTAAAAATCAAATATTATATACGTATCAACTTGATGTAATGTGTTGGATAAAATTAAAAACAAATTAAAACTAAAAGCATTATCGATTAAAGTGTAAAAATAAAATATAAATATAGAAATAAAAATCATAAAATTACAATTATAAAAGAAATATAAAAATGAAAATAATATTAAATTAAAGTTGAAATAACAATAAAAGAATAATGAAAATAATTGTAAAAATCAATTTGAAATTAGTTAATTAATTAATTCAATAAAAATATCAAAATTAAATCTATAAGAACATCAATTGAAAATAAAAAATAAATATATAAACATTAAAATTAGAGAAACAAAAAATAACACTATCAATAATTACAATAATTAAAATAAATTGAAATTTAAAAACTCATAAAAATAAAGAATAGTTTTGCCCTATAAAGGGTTAAAAGCATGTTTTCTGCCGAGCAAGACGTTGATTAACAACATGTTTAGACAAATGTTAAGAACTGAATTTGTCACTATTATGTAATAATGTAATTTCTATGTTAATTTTTGGAAAGCCTTTTCCTTGATTTATTATTATACTAGCAACCCGCCCGGCTTCGTCCGGAAACTGAAGCATCATTTACATAATTTATGGAGGAATCATAATTCATAGCAGAATTCTCTGTATCGGACCACAAACCATGAACATTCCCGTGTCATCGGAACTTTGGAGATGACTCCCTTTGTCTTTGTGAATTCTTTCTTTCTCTCTCTTGTGACAATCGAGAAATTATTTGTTACTCAGTTTAATTGTTACGTGATAAGCGAATTTTTTTTAGATTTCAATGAACTACGACCTATATCCATTTTCCGTTGCGGCATGATGGATTAAAATCACTGACTAGACCATTAATTATATTATCATGGAGATAGCATGTGCAAAGAATATTTGTCACGCATAATTTAAGAATGGCAAGGTGCATGAATCACAAATCCCCCTTCCGTCCAATCTAAACTTGACTGTGTAATCTACGGAACGAAAAGTTCACAGGCGAAGTAAGAAAGAAGCAGAGTTGCACTTCCAGGGAAACTCCAAACACGTCCACTCTTCTCTGAAGTCTTAAGTCGACACGACTCTACAGTGCCTGGGGTGATGAACTCTCTCGCCAGCCAGCCAGCTAGCTCGTAAACTGTCTCGAAGCTAGTAATTGAATGGAGATTGTTGAAAGAGGACACCAGGTTTTTTTTCGACTTTTTCACTGAAATTGTTACTGATTGACTTCCTTTGATGATAAATAAATTATTTTCTACAGAAACCTTCCTCGAGATATCCTTTACAGAATGGTGAAAACCGTATCAAAATCTATTCAGTGGTTCTCGAGATTACCCGTAACATCCAAGAATCGGGGACTTTGTTTTATACTAAGTAGAGATTATATACAAAGCACAATGTGAACATAAGGCGTGTTAACCTGAGTTTACAAGTCTTTGGCGTAATTGGGGAAAGAAGCAAGGAAAACACCTAATTTTGATTGCGATACAACCAACTGCATAACTTGTGAGAATTTCAGTGAAGACTAGATACAGTGCAACATAATGCGAAGGTTGGGCCCATGAAAACTGTGCCAGCCTTGAAGGGGAACTTCCTTAGTTATTATCACTGTGACATATGTGTTAAAATGTAATATGTATATTATTATTATCTTGATTGGTCACATTGGACCACTTGAGTCGTTCCACAATCACTTCTTCTTTGAAGGTAGTACTGCTTGGTTCTTGCGCTCTTTCCAGTACTTTTTCATTCTTTCAGATCGGGATTTTCTCAACTCATCTGAAATCTCCATAGGCTTTCTATGTGTCATTTCTGCAGAAAATTTGTGAGTTTTAAGAATGGTGTTAATTTTATTTTTCTCCTCGGCATCTGTTATCTTAAGTCCAACTGCTTTGAGATCTTGTTGGATTCCTTGGATCCATTTTCCTCCAGTTTTCTTTCCTAGATTTCTCATCACCAGTTGGCGTACAATTCTGTTTTCTGGAAGCCGTAAGATGTGAAAAAAATATGAAATTCTTTTCTTCTTCATTGTGCTGGTGATTGGATCAATCTCACGATAGACAGTTTCATTTGGGAGAATCCTCCAGACTCCCTCAACCTGATACTTTTTATTTATGCACGTTCTAATGATTCTTCTTTCCGTTTTGAGGAGCTGATCAGTTCTTTGTTCATTTTTAATTTGGAACAGTGTTTCACAAGCATAAGTGGCTTCTGGGAGAGTTACAGTTTTATAATGTTGGATCTTAGTAGCTATTGATAGGCATTTTTTATTATATGTTGACCAGGTTAGAGATTGTGCCTTTTTCATTTTATTTGTTCTATTTATCCAAGTTACTTTTTCGTTTAAGTTATGTGTTATAATTTCTCCAAGATACTTAAATTGAGGAACTAGGTTAATTTTATGATCATTTATATAGACTTCATTTATATCTAAGGGTTTCATAGGCATGATCTCAGTTTTTTCAAAGGATATCTGTAATCCTATCCCTTGAGCAATCTCTTGGAGACTAGTGATCTGAGTACAAACCTCTTCCTTGTCTAGTGCTAAAAGAGCCAAATCATCTGCAAATCCTAAGCAGTTTATTTTTATTGATGGTTTTGTTCCAATTTTGATGTTAGGAGGGTTTTCCTTTTGCCAAACCTTCATGATATAATCAAGAGCCACATTGAAAAGCAGAGGGGATAATCCATCACCTTGTCTGAGACCAGTTTTTACTGAGAAAGCTGTTGATATTTCTCCCCTAAATTTAACTTTCGAATTTGTGTTTGTTAATGTTAATTGAATGATTTTTATCAATTTAGGATGGAGACCATATGATCTGAGGATTTTTAGCAGTGTCAGTCTATGAATACTATCATAGGCTTTTTTGAAATCTATAAAAGAGATAAAGAGTTGCTTATTTCTGTTTTTGTAATATTCCATTATTAATTTCAGGCTAAGGATTTGGTCTGGACAACTTCTGTAAGGGCGAAATCCTCCTTGATATTCTCCAAGTTGTGGTTCCAGAATGTTTTTGATCCTGTTGTAAATTATGCGAGAGAAAATTTTATATGTGCAGTCCAGAAGGGTAATTCCTCTGTAGTTATCTGGGTTCGTTTTGTCTCCTTTCTTAAATAATGGATGGATTATTCCTATGGTCCAGTGTGCAGGAATTTCTTCAGTAATCCACATTTTAACTAGATGTTGATGAAGATTTATAATCGCAGGTTTACCAGCATTTTTCCAGATTTCAGCAAAGACTAAGTCTTCGCCACAAGTTTTGTAATTTTTTTGTTCTTTAATTGCGAGTTCTACTTCATTAATGTTTGGAGGATTTATTAAATCAGGTGAAGTTAAAATAGGTGTATCAGTGTTTACTTGCAGGGTTTCCAGTGGATCATCACAATTTAACAGTTTCTCGAATGCTTCTGCAAGGATCTCTGTATTTTCTTGGTTAGAATGTGCTAACTTTCCCGTTTGATTTTTCAACATTAATGTTGGAGCTTCAAATTTTTTAAGATATTTACCAAATGTTTTGTAATAATCTCGAGATTGTTTTTTCTTGAAATCGTCTTCTATCTTTTCCAGTGTATTCTTAAGATGATTACGTTTCGTTTGTCTGATGATTTTATGGGTTAATTTTCTTTGTATAGTTAGTTCTAAATTTGATTCTTCTGACTTTAGAGCTTGATGTTTTATCCATGCTTGGTGTCTTTTCTCTATTGCTTGATCACAATCTACATTCCACCATTCATGTTTTTTCCTTGGATTTATTGGTGCTAACTCCTCTGCTATTGATTTTAATTTAGTGATTAATTCGTCCAATGTTTTAGTGTTGAGAGATTCTTCTCCTGTTCTTTCACAGTACTCTATATTTTTTATTAAGGTAGATGGATCAAATTTCCTCCTATTGTTATTATTAGGTTTTTTCTTGGCCATTGGAGTTAATTTTATTTTTATCTTTACCACATAGTGGTCTGATCCTGAGTCAACTCCCCTTAGAACCTTGACATTGTGAATTTCGCGATGGTGAAATTTATCCATGCAGACATGATCCAACTGCCATTCACCCCTTCTGAAGTCAGGATGTTTCCAAGTTTTCAATTTATGGGGCTGTCTTTTAAAACATGTTGATTTAGAGATTAATTTGTGGTTTCTACAAATTTCGACTAATCTTTGACCATTTTTATTGGTTTGTTTATGTGCTGTCCATTTTCCAATGATATCTCTATATCTTCTTTCTTGTCCGAGTTGCGCATTGAAATCACCAAGGAGAATTTTGATGTTTGATGAAGGGATGTTTATTAAAGTTTGATCCAAAAGATCCCAGAATTTTTGTACTTCTTCTCTGTCCTTAATGGTGTTGTTTTTTTGATTAGTAGGAGCATGTGCATTAATAATTGTATATGTTTTATTTGCCGATTTCAAAGTTAGGGTCGTAAGTCTGGAGGATTGAGATTTAAATTCTGTTATCGAGTCAATGATTCTGAGATCTATTAAGAATCCGTTACCAAATTGTGGACAATTTTTCATAACTCGTTTCCCTGGAATTCCTTTATATAGTCTGTATCCTTGTGATTCCAGATGGTCTTGATCACTATTTCTAATTTCCTGAAGGGCCATAATTAGAATTTTATGACTTCTCATGATATCCGTGATGATCTTCAATTTTCCAGTTTGAACCAGAGAGTTAACATTATGTGTAGAAAAGAATGAGACTTGTTTAGGTTTGATTTTCCATAGTATTTGTTTGTTTGCTACTTGATGAGTTTTCAGACGCTCCGATTCGTCATTATCTTCCGCATGACAGCCCACCGTATCCGAATGCTGTCTTTTCTGTAATCTATCATTACAGACGGCGGAATTATTCTTCAAATGACTTTTCATGGTCGACTATCTAAGGTTACACCTTGAGGGGAGGATAAATCCTCGAATTACAATCCTGAATGTTATTCAGAAAGGTGAAAGAACTGAGAAAAGAATTCTCAGTCCCCCCCCCCAACACTAGTCTGTTCACTGACCCAGTTTCCCGCTGGGATTGATTACCCAACCTTCCACTGGGTTGCTCAGCTTAGCAGGGGACACCACGTGCAGGTCAGTGTTGGGAGTTGGAGTGGAGAGGTTATGAGGATTCTCTTCTGCTGAATCCTTGTATTACTGATTTTGTTGGTTAGTATCATCACATCACACTCCCTTTGTCCAGGTCTACATATTTATAGACCTCCCCAGGTTGATTCCTATATACTGTACATACATTATTATTATAATAGAATAATCTTACAATATTGAGGCTGTCCGATACTGTGTGCCTTGTTTTTAAATTGGGGAAAATGTTGAGGTTTATAAATGTTTTACTTTCTTTTATTATCATAATCATCACCATTTCCCCTTATCCAGCTCCTGCCGGGTCGGGGTATTTATGGCACTTCTCCACTTTCCTCTTTCCTTCCACCATTCTTCTTCCACGATCTTGTCCCAGTCCAGATTTCTTTTTCTTGTGCTGTTCTTCACTGAATCAATCCACCTTGTTCTAGGTCTTCCTCTTGCTCTCTTACCCTTGCACTTTGCCTCCAGCATCTGTCTTGGTATTCTATTTTCCTCCATCCTCTTTACATGACCAAACCACCTTATTTTATTCTTCTCAATTCTCTCATTTAGTTTTCCCATCCCAACTTCCTTCCTAACATCTTCATTCCGCACTCTGTCTTTCCTTGTCTTTCCTATCATACTTCTTAGGAATTTCATTTCACTGGCTTGGATTCTACTCTCTTGCCTGCTTGTCAGGGTCCAAGTCTCGGCTGCATAAGTTAATATGGGAACATAGTACACTTTATACATTACCTCCTTGCTTTTCCTTGGTACTTCCTTATCCCAAACAAGTTTTCTTACACTTTGATAGAATGCATTGCTCTGCTGTACTCTCCTGCCAATCTCCATGTCCAACCTACCAGTTTGCATCAATTCACTTCCTAGGTATTTGAACGTGTCCACAATTTCCAATCTCTGACTTCCAATTTTCACAGTGCCCTTTCCTTGTCTTTCCCCTCTTGTCATCACCATGGTCTTGCTTTTCTCTATACTGATTTTCAGGCCGTACTTCTGAATATTTTCGTTCAGTGCATCTAGTTGTTTTTGCACTTATTATTTATTATTTATTTGGATTTATTGTGCTTCTAACAGGCATATGCCTAATAAAAAGAAACACATGTACATTTGGTTACACAATTCTATCAAATTATAATATAATTGACAGACATAATGCTGAGATTGTAATGCAAATTAATTCTACAACTAAATACGAAAATATAATAATACTGTACAGGTAATTGGTAGGTGGAATGTACGAGTTCATGTGATCGCACAGCAGGCAGAAACAAAGGAACTATATGTGTAACTGAATAAGTCGAGGTTGTTTGCTATTGAATGTTCATTGTATAATTGAATAGCACTTATTATCGGTGTTCCTTCCCCAGACCACAATATCATCTGCAAATAACAGTAACTTCATTTCTGTATGTCCATATGCTTCCTTTGTTTCCTTTACAATTTCATCCAACACCATTATGAACAAGAGAGGTGACAGCACACTCCCCTGTCTTAGTCCAGTCTTGTTCCTAAACCAATCTGTCTTTCCAACTGGGGTCAGTACCCTGCTAACACAGTTGTTGTACATTGCTTGCACCATTTCCAACATTTCTCTTCCCAGTCTCTTCTTAACCATGGTTTCCCATACCTTCTCTCTGGGGACACTATCATATGCATTTTCTAGATCTATGAAAGTCATGATCAAATCCTCTCCATATTCCCAGTTCTTTTCCATCACCTGCCTCAAGCTAAAGATTGGGTCCACTGTGGATCTTCCACTCCTGAAGCCATACTGTTCCTCTTGCAACTCTCCTTCCACCTTTCTTCTCATTCTTCTTTCTAATATCCTTTCCAGTATTTTTACTATCTGTGATATGAGGGTGATCCCTCTATAGTTATCACACACCTTCTTGTCCCCCTTCTTAAACACTGGTATTATTAGCCCTTTCTCCCAGTCTTCTGGTACACATTTCCGTTTCCACACACACTTTAGCAGTCGATACAGCCATTGCATACCAACAGGTCCAGCAGCCTTTATCATTTCTACACAGATTTCATCCACCCCTGTTGCTTTTTCCATCTTAATTTTCTGTCCTGCTAATTCCACCTCCAGCATTGTTATATCATCTTCTGTTATCGAGTCGTCAGGTTGTGTCACTTCCATCTCACCAGTACAATTGCTCACATTCAATAGCTTACCGAAATACTCCTTCCATCGTCCCTTTATCTCTTCTGGGTGTGTTAACAACTCTCCATCTTCCTTTTTCACTAGCTTTGTAGTAACTCTTTTCTTTCCTCTTACTTCTTAGAAGCCCATACAGCATCCTTTTACTGCCACTTACATCTGTTTCCATTCTTCGTGTAAATTCTCCCCAACTTTTCTTCTTTTCTTCTCCTACTACTTTCTTACACCTCCATTTGCTGTCGTGATACTTCCTTTTGCTTTCTTCTGTTTGATCTCGGTTCCATTCTTTCCATGCAGACTTCTTTTCTTTCACTGCTTTCCTCACTTCCTCATTCCACCACGGTGTCTCCTTCTCTTTCACTCTTGTTGACGTCCTACCACAAGCACTCTCTGCTGTACCAACAAATGCCTTTTTAAAGTGGGACCATTCCTCTTCTATGTTTTCCACTTCAGTAACTGGGATTTGTTGCTTCAATCTCTCCTGAAAATCTTCCTGTACAGTTTTGTCTTTCAATTTCCATACTTTTATTTTACTTTCTCTGATATCCTTTAGATTTTCCAATTTTTCCCATCTAAATTTTGCCACCACAGCTCTATGGTCCCCATCAAATGCTTCTCCTGGTAAAGCTGTCACATCTATCAGCTTTCTGCGATTAGTCCTTTCCACCAGAAAGTAGTCAATTACTGATTTTGTTCTATCGCCCCAACCATATCTCGTAATTTTCCTGCTGTGTTTCTTCCGAAACCATGAATTGCCCACTATCAGTCCATTCCTTTCACAAAAGTTTACAAGTTCCTCTCCTTCCCGGTTCTTTTTCCCATATCCATATGGTCCAATGATTTCTTCCTTTCCTTGTCTCTCGTTTCCGACTTGTGCATTCATATCTCCCATGATCACCACTTCTACATCTGAAATTACTCTTTCTACATCCTCCAGGAATACTTCAATATCTTCTTCTCTGTTTCCAGTCTGTGGTGCATACACTTGTATGAAGTCCATCACGTCATTTTTCATCTTCATTCTAATTTTCATTATTCTGTCACTCACACACTCGACCACTTCAACATACTCCTCCAGTTGTTTCGAGGTTATCAGTCCCACACCATTTTTTGCCTCTTGGCCACCACTCCAGTATAATGTACAGTATATCCTTTCCTCAATTTCTTCCTTCCTTTACCTTTCCATTTCACTTCACTCAGCCCCATCAATCCAACATTCTCCCTCTCCATGGAGTCTACCACCTCCTCCACCTTGCCTGTCAGGGTCATGACATTCATGATTCCCACTTTCATTTTGGTTACTGGTCGTCCATTTCTCACAGTTCCCCCAGTACCAAAAGAACTGCGCGTCGCCTGCAGGGTACGCCCTAACCTTCTCCGAATCATTTGAAGTGCCATTTCCATTTTAGGCTATTATTACGATGGGGTCGCCACTCCCAAAGGCATTTTATGAAGCTACTGCCAGCTATTATACAGGCCGCCCCTAACATGGGTAACAGACGCCCTTGCAGCCGCCCCTAACCTGGGAAACAGACGCTGCCGATTGATGCTGTACTCATACCATTCCCTGAGTACTGGGTTGCCTCTTCCGCAATCTCCACCGTTCCGAAGTCCATCTTCTCTGCTGCAGATTCCGTTGAGGTCTTTGCACGTAACCCTGTGCACGGGGCCTATGTTATACCCCATAAGACTGGGTCCACACCAGAACTTAGCCGGTACTGTAGTTCCATGGTATATTACAGTACCGTTGCCCACCCCCGCGACGTGGACGTGCCTGGCAAGAATTATCCATGTAGCCAATTATAATTGCCTCATGGACCGGGTTAAGGAGCTGTCTAAATCCAGCCTCCAAGGTTTTCTTTTATATCAGTATATAATGTAGATAGATGATTTGCTACAATGAAACAGAATCAAATCAAGTTTTCAAAAATAATTTTTAATTTTAATTTGACCCTTTCCTTAAGTTATTATACAAAAAGAAGCTTAAGTGTCTGATACAGGGGTACCTTCCCCTACACCTTTGTACATAACAGTTCTTCTCGGTGACAGTAATGATAAAAACTACCCGCTAATTGCAATCCTTCTTAGTGAAAATGCGGAGACTGTCATATGGTGTGGTTACACAATAGGTTAATAAGGTAATAGAGTATTTAATTTCTCGCCCATTTTATTGTATTCTTTTATGTGGGTAGTGTGTTTCATGAAAGTTGAAATTGTTAGGTTTGTTGATAGGACAGTGGAATTATACATTTAAGTTTAGTGTTGATACATACAGTTTAATATACCATACCATATGTGAATACAACTGTTGCACATTACCGTCCACTACAACACATTAGCTTGTTCAATCTACTCTCACGACTACAGAGCAATATAGCTCTCAGCTCACCGACTGACGACCCTTGCAACAGCCGCCGACACAAAAGAATGCACAGCACTGAACACGCTCGCTAGAGCGCGCCACCAAACCAGGATACAACCAACCCCTGGCGGACAATTCAAATCAAATAGACCTGTGTTGGAGATACGGGCAATACATATACCAACAGAAATGAAAGAAAATGGACAAAGAGTTGGAAGGAAGCATCTGTGGCTTATTAGAAGGTACTTTCCTGATATTTTCCTGAGGTTGAAAATAAAAGAACAGAAAACCATCAAGGATGGATAATGGGGTCTGAACCCACTCTCTACAGTGTTCAGAAATAGTCTGGCCTTATGTCTTAGCATGTATGGTCAGTTTTTATGTCCTGCTGATCATTTCCTGATATTTATTGCCTCTCTGTTGGTAGCCACCTTGTCTATTTTGTCTTTTACTTACCTCTAGGGACAGAGGACACCACGGTTCTGCCCCTTGAAACAACTACTAACTTACCTGCTTTAAGGAAGTATGGAGTTATTACAACATATTAGTAATTTAAAGGGTTTTTGTTGTAGAATGTTAAGAAACTCCTGGCATCTGGTGTTACTGGTCCAGAAGGTCATGAGCTATCGCGCCCCGAAGAAGTGGAAGCTGAAGCCGTGAATCGAGCCTGTGTTATAGCAAATCAGGTAATTATTTCTGGGAAGATGATTATGACGATGCAGTTTGATCTTGCAGATTATTCCCTTGCCATTCTTTCAAATAACATTGTATGAATTTAGATTTTGCTTCAGATGATGTATGTTATATTTTAATGAAAATCTTTTCTGATCTTTGTGTAGTTTCTTCTACAATACTGGGTTTTTAATGTTTTGGAAGCTTTCATTGTAAAATAGTTACTTGTGAAATGTCATGGAATTCCTAATTGATGGTTTATGAATGGTGCCAGATAACCAGAGTTATAAATTTGAACAGTGCCATCCATGATGTCAATATTTTTTATTTAGTATGGCTGTTTTCCAGAACTACACCTTGGTTACATCTAATAATTACCTCCAATTTGATTGTTGTCAAGAAAGATAATAATTTATTCAACACATTGATTGTGCTGGTAAAGGATGTGCATAAATATCAGGATTTCCTTTGTGCTGCTGAGTTAGTTTTCATGTTGAAAAGCTGGGAATGCCTAGTTTGTGGTGCTTTTTTCAAGCATGATTGCCCAGTATTTTTTTACTACTGCCTGTCACCATTGTGTTAAATAGCAGTGTTTACTAAGATACTTGCCATGAGAGGATCAGGGATTTAAGAGGTGCATAGTTTGGATGAGCTGTTTAACACACTCTTGCACATGGTGACGATGACCACAATGTCCTTAGCCTTTAAATAAAAATGACTCGTGGGGAGGGCCACTGGCGATGTGGGGATCATGTCAGTACTATATCCACAGGTTTTCTTCGGCTGTACAATGTAAGGTGTAGGGAACATAGTATTACTCTCCTGCCTCTCTTCCTGCTGCGCCCAATCAACCAAACAAAATGTTATTGGTTTTTATGTCTCTTTTAACTACTGTGGCGTTAAGAGATGCTGGGGTGCCAGAATTTTGCTCCAAAGGGGTTCTTTAATGTGCTTGTAAATCTATTTACATGGCTCCCTTGTATTTGTGCACCCACAAATGTCAACGGACTGAGCCAGGATTCGATCCTACAACTTTGGGGCACAACAGGCAAGAACATTACCGCTGCGTCACACAGCCAGTCGCCCAATCAACCAGCAATAGAACGAACATTAATAGAGTAATATACTGTATAGGCTACAGTGAAACCTCATTGTTCCCAGAAGTATTGTTTTACCAGATTCATTGTCCAAATTTTGCGGTCCTGAGAATCTTAAACTTGGTTAATAAAACCCATATCTGTCGTTACTAGACGTGTTTATTCTCCTGCATCTGTTGCCCAGACATCTTGATCCTTGATCCACCTATCGATAATTTTCAAGAATGTATTAAAACTTCACGCAATGGCAAGTCTCGTTCGTTGTTCTATAATATCGAAGCCTCCTGTGCGCAAAACTCCGAAAATTGTGGAAACAATTCAACAAATTATGCATGATGATCGATGCCTGACCATAAAAAAGTTACATACATTGTCAACTTGTCCTTTGGAGAGGTTCAAATGATCCTCACATCTGTTTGAACAAAAGCAAATTTTCTACCAATTTTGTGCCCAGGCATCTGTCACAAGAGCAAAAGAGTACAGTGTCCGTCTGTCAAGATCTCCGTCAAAGGTCCCGGAATGGCTGAGAATTCTTATCGAGGATCGTTGCTGGGGACGAGTTGGGTCTATGGGTAAAGTCCTGAAACCAAGCAGCTATCTTTGCTGTGGAAGAGCTCCGAGTTTCCCAAGACGGAAGACGAGAAAAGTCCAGTGCACAACCAAGAGCTTGGCCATTGTTTTCATTTTTTTTTTTTACATTCACAGGATTCTGCACTATGAGTATGTCACAGTGGTTCAAGAAGTGAATGCTGATCTCTTCTGCAATGTTTGGAGACATATCAGGGAAGACATAGTCAGAAACTACTGCAACTGTAAGAAGAGGGAAACTGCATGTTCCATGATGACAATGCATCAGCACACAGAGCCAGTTTTGCACCCATAACAATGTGGTTTTCCTTCCTCACCCTCCACATTCCCTAGATCTGGCCCCCTGAGACTTCTTCCTGTGTCCAAAGATGAAATTAAAACTAAGGGGTCACTGTTTTACCACGGTGGAGGAGATCCCATACGAATTGCAGAAGGTGCTCGACAATCTACTAGGACATGACTTCCAGGAGATGTTCCAGAAATGGTACAGGCATTGGGACTAGTGTTGGAATTTAATGATGACACCTTGTATCTAGAAAAAGTGGTTTAGTTTCATCCTTAGATAGAGCCTTCCTTGATTGTACATTTGCATCTCGGGGAGCACCAGGAATTTCAGCAACACAAAACTGACTTTAGAATTGTAAAAGCATGATTCAAATAGTTCCTGGAGTTAGTTTCTAAACTTCACACTCAATCCTAGGATTATTTTCCTATCTAATGCGCATGATTATCCTCAGAAATGTTAGTGATGGCAATAGTTCTTATACAGTAGATTTTATTTTCTTTAAACTTTAATACATTAATACATCATGGTTATCAGACCCTTGACGACTTCAACCATAGGAACTCTCGTGTGTACATATTTGACCCTCCAGATTACCCAAGCAGTCTAAGGCTCATTCTGTGCCAAAAATGGGAGGTTTTGGTTTCCACTAATGAATTTGTGTAATTTAGGATTCCCCACAGAAAAACTTCAAAATAATTTGATTTCAAATAATACATATATGACAAGAGTGCTTGTGTTTGTTGCTTCATTTAGGGATATCCTGGGCATCAGCTCTATGGTATTGGGTGGTTGGGGATTTTCTGTAACTTCTGTTGTTGTGGTGCCTATTGTAGTGTGAAACTGTAATTGTACTGTAAATAGCCCTATTCTGGGATTTGAAATAAGGCACTTACTCCAGAATTTACCTCTAATGATACTGTCTTGGCAAACACAGCTATAAAGGTAGGTATATATCTGTTGGAACACAATTGAACCTGCCTTGAAGGGGTGGAATACCTTTCTCCTTAAAGTGTTTCAACAGGTTATTCACATTTGAACTGAATGTGTTCCTAACTAGTTGTCTTATGCAATCTGCTTGATGTCTGAGCATTGCACAAGCCTATTTAGCTAGGCATTTCCTAGAACTACTGGTTGAGTTGTAGGTAGGTAGGTAGGTAGGTATGTGTAGTATGTAATAAAAATGTTTGCTCAATTGACTTTTGTCCTAGCTAGCACACTATTCAAGATTACAGGGACTTATATCTAATATCCAAAAGACTGAACATTTTGCATTGAGCAGTACATAGCTGTGCTATGAAATGTGTATTAGATGCATGATTAGGGGAAATAACCAAGACAACTTTCTAGTAAACAGATCAGATTTCTCTGTTGAAATGCAATTATTATTGGTTTGAAATATTTTTATCTGCTTAACGAATACTTCATTTCTCTTATTCTCTTATGTATTAAGAAGTTTGCACTTCTCCAAACCTATATTATGTGTTTAGATCTATTCTTGGATGCATGTATATCTTTATTATGTTTTAGTTTCACTTGCATGTTTCTTGTAGGTTGCTTGTCCCCTCTATGTAGTGCATGTAATGAGTATTGCGGCAGCTGATGCACTTGCTGCAGCAAAGAGTAGAGGATGTCAAGTTTATGGAGAGACTCTCGCTGCCACATTGGGTACTGATGGTACTCATTACCGTCACGCTTGCTGGAATCATGCTGCTGCTCATATACTCAGTCCTCCCTTGAGGCCAGATCCTACAGTGAAAGATGTACTAATGGAGAGACTTGCAAAGTAAGTAATATTTTTCTCATTTTTTCTCCAAATCATATTTTTCTTAGTTCAAATTATCTGAGTCTGTTTTTGCGTGTGCATGTATTTGAGGATATCTGAAAATTGAAGTTTAAAATGTCAATTTCACCAGGAAAATCATCGGCCATAAGGATGAAATTAAAATCCTGATGACCTTAAACTTCTGTTCAAATGGCTCATAGGTTATAGAAGTGTGGTAAGTTTTTATTATTATTTGAGAACTACATGTACTGGAGGTATTCTTAATACCATATGAAAGTAAAATTAATTTACTAAATGGGATATTGGTTGAAATGATCCTCGAGAAATAGTTTGTTGGTTTTGGAGGAAAGATCGTTGAACACCACATATAAGAAAACCTTCATAAAACACATTCTGCAGCGAATAATGTTACCTACTTCAGGTTGAAAGACTATAATACGTGTAAACTACTTGGGGCCCGTATTTAGGTCTCTTGACGTATATATTTACTGAAGTTTCTTTAACATAGCTTCTGAAGTGTATGCATTCAAGTACGAAGTCCGAGTCTTCAAGAATCAAACTGTAGAGAAGTTGAAGTTTGGATGACGCTTCCTAGATTTCAGGTGGACTAAGCTGACAAAAAACTAAATGGTTTGCTGAAGTCCTTGCAGGAACAAACTCTCTTCTTTAGTTCTTAATCAATTTATTCAAAATCGAAATATAGTAAGTTACTGTATATCCCTGATTCGTCAGTTTCTTCAATGTCTGAATCTGATTAATCGAAGAATATTTTCTTAATGTGGTTCTTGCCCTGGGCTTCACTTTTTTCACTTTTAGTAATATTACCAAGAAATTAAATTCCTTTCTGACCTAGATTTTTGAAAACTTCATATCCCATTTTCATTTCTTCCAAAAAACCAACTAAAGAATTGTAAAAATTAATAGCAGCGGCTATCTGCCAATCAGCTGTTTGTAATTGCTTACTTAGAACATTGTTCTTTCAAGAATGGGATCCCAAACTGCAGTCATAAATGATGTCTGAAGACAAAACAATTTCTTCATTATACATGTAGCTTCCGATTTCACCAGGCTTCTCATTTTTATTCCCTACAATTGACAACAGTGCCCTGATGACTGACTCGCCATCTTTGTTCAATCTTTTTCTCAAGCAGATCATTGGGACAGGGATTTGACACTCAAGTTCTCTTGACAGAAAAATGTGGTTAAGTGATTCCATCAATGGCTTATTTCTTGCAGAATGTCAAAAAGAAGTTTCTTGGTTACAACATCTTGCTACACTTCAACCCACCAAATTCAGAGTGTGCGTTGAACAAGGAATGTAGCAGGCATAAGGAGAGACAGTTCTGTTTCTAGCTTTCAAGTCGGAAGAAATGTCCGAAATATTTGGTGCATTGTCGTGACTCTGTTCTCTGCCGTAATGTATGTCCATTTCATGTCTCTCTAGAAAGTGGATTGCTGCATCTGCTAGGACCTGGCCACCCATGTCCTGGATAGGGTACAAATTCAAGAAACCACTCTTCTGCTAACCCCTCTTTGTTGACATAATGCAAGACACAAGTTAACCGCTCATTGTGTTCAATATCAGGGCTTGGAGTCAAAAAGGATAGAATAATATTTAGCTGCAATAACTTTTCACCAATTCTTCAACTACTATCTTCCCCACAAAGCTGATTATTTCTTCATATGTAGCAGATAACAGGTGCAAAGTTTTTCCATTTCCAGAATCCTTATATTGTGGCAAGAAATGGATCAAATTCAGAAATAAGTTCCATGCACATTAAAAAGTTACCATTGTGATCACTTCCAAGTACTTGTCACCTTGAATAGGCAGCCCTCTAGAAAAGTATTACACTAGTATTGCACTTCATTTTCAAGTTGTGTGAATAATTTCCCATGTACCTGGTAAGAACAGAGCTTCTGATTTTGAAACTAACAACGTGGTCTCGGTGCCTTGAACTGTTTGAGTCGCAATCACTTGGATGCTTCCAATCCGAAAAACCATGAGGTCCTGCCAAGTCTGATGTTCCCCGAAAATAGGCTACATAGTGCACAAAATAATGTTCCCTAACTTTCAGAATAAATTAAATAACCTCTTATCAATAATCTCATAGTTTGCCAGCATTATCTCAAAAGAAGTGTTAGTGTCTCATGGCACAATCATTTAACTGACGTTTTGATTTTGATTTTGATTTTTTTAAATCCTGTTCTTTGCAATGCTCTCCTGTGTTGTATCAGCTTTTTAAAAAAAAACCAAAGGAGAGGATCAACTAGAGTGTAAAGAGCTCGCCAACAATGATGGATGTTCCATCTTCACTTCCGTTTGGTGGAAGTATTTTTTCTTCATATTCTTTAGGTTTATTTGGGGGGAGTGTTTCCTCCTGGTCTTCAACAATTTCACTTGGAGAGTGTGTTTCTTCTTGACCTGAAATATATGAGGTTGATTTTATAAAAACGTCAAGGTGTGGAAATTTCTTCATTGCCAGATATAACAGTGTTGTATCTTCTTGTGGTACTAATACTGCCATTGTTTAGAAGATCTTCCAGGCTGCTGGGGTTAAATAGATGGCCCTGCCATGGAGGATTTAATTCCTGATACAAAGCTTTGGAATGGGATGCGCTCAGCTTTGTGAAGGTAACTTAATAGAGCTGTGAATTGGAGTCCTATCCCACTTTAACTGTAGATGAATGTCAGGATAGTATTAGGTCAAGGTCACTGCCACCTCATTCTTTATCCTAGAACTACTTAGTTGCACAGTTGATCAGATTACACACACACCAAAGTTCACAAGGCTTATGACAACTATGTCCCAATCTCCTAAATGAAGTAATAACAAACATACTTTGTGACATAATATCATCTTGCAACACTAAACTTATAACATACCTGATTAAAAGAAACCCCAAAATATTTATTTGTTAATTATTTCACTCACTTGGTTACACTACATGTGACTTGTCAGTACTGCTACACATCATGCATTCAACAGAGGTCTGATATTTATGATGCTCATGTCTTTTTTTACTGAATGGTTTCACTGATACAGATGACAATCACAGTCCTGAAAAGTTCTCCTAATGGATTCCCAGCTGTGTAAACATCACTCGCTCTGAGAGGGGTGAAGTCTGGATACAGCCAATAAATCTGTTTTTATTTCTAGTTTCTTTTAAGACATTAGGAGCTTTATCGTGTTGGAAGCCATTTCTCAGTGTTGCCTTATTAAATGAAGTTTAAAATTATTTTCAGTCGGTCAACACCTTTGTACCCAAATTGAAATGGTTGTTATTCACAAAAATTGAAAAAAAAAAAAAAAAAAAAAGATTATTTAATGCATTATTAATTAATCTCCTGTAATTATTTTCCAGGTTCAGGGAATAACAACCATAGCATTAAAATTTCATAAATCACATTAGGAGTTTTTTCAAGAATGTGAGAACAGTTCTGAGTTTACAAAGCAGTGTAAACTTTTCATAAAATCTCATTCCTAAAATTATCATTAAGCATCAGGGATCTCCACTACAGTGGCTGTTTAGCATGGGTGGCTCCTTCCTTTTTCTCTCTTTATCTTTTCTGACTGGCATCACATGACTGGTAGAACCATGTTCAAAACTAGTCATAAATTTGAGACCGAGCTGGGATTAGTATCCAGGTCCATTATCGATAAGTCGGTTATTTTATAAAGACTCCCCCAAATGTTGTATGTACTATTATGCTTAACATACTTTCCATCAAGATCCTACTAGAACACTTTTATATTAACAGACCATAAAACATGAATCACATGGTATAAAAATATGATAGTTTCTACATATTTGCTATTTATTCTAACTACATGAATTGTCCCTACCGAGTATCACTTGTTCGAGTCAATGTGTTGAGTGTTGCAAATCGTGGGGACAAGTATCTGTTTGTGGCAGCACAGCACAGCTACTACTTTGCCAATGCTGTATGCTTGGTTATACCTCAAGAGCTTTGGACTCCATGGTATAACTGCATATTAAGAGCATTTCAGAACCTAATGTTGGCCTATCATTGGGAATCCACCATAAGAAAAATATACAGTGTCAGCTTTTTGTTGGAGCAAGGCCACTGGCTAGCCAGGAGTGTGCACACCTTCCGTTAGCCAAGATAGGTCGTGCTGCTGCTTGTGCGAAGGCAGAAACAGTGACAGAATGCAGTAATTAATGGTAAATTCATCATTAAAGAACTTACCTATTCCCAGAAGATCCTGGAAATGTTCTTCATTAGCTGGCAGACAGGCGTTGTACGGTGTAAATAAATTGGCATTGACACGTAATTCTCATGGTTATGAGGCATATCTGCTCCCGTGTATTCTTTAGCTCGAATAGAGTATGGGGATTAGATCTATACACTTTTCTTTTAAACTACCTCACAAATAAAAATCACATGGTGTTAAATCCCTGCTCCCTCCAGGTAAATGCCAGGATAGTACTGTACTCAAATTTGTGATTTATAATATTTAATATTTGCCTGTTATAGTTCATCTACTGTAAGTTTGCACTGTTTTGACATTTCTTGCGGGAACACGTAGTCCAACAGAACATATCAATCCGCCGCTACCACGTGCATTCCAGCCAATGAGCCATCACCTACATGGCAGCCAGCAATGGCTGTTGTATTCCGTCAAGGGGTGAACAGCTGTTATGTGTTGCCTAAACCTAAATTCATCTCGCAATACCAATTCATTGCCCCTTTTAAAGGAAACTTGTATTTCTTTGTAGCATTTATCAAATAATCGTTCTAACAGCACACCTAAAAACCACTGACGGCTCGCTGACAGAATGTTACATCATTGTGCGCGCTATGACACAGCAGCTGATATCTTAAATGTTAGAGTGGAATTATTTTTAGGCTCATCATTTCACAGCTCAAGGAAAATGCTTACTAAGGTATGGTGTAAGATATCTTTCAGACTATAAGATCATTACTTGACCTGTTGGATTGATATTAAAATAAAACGTACGAAAAATTTCACCATGTAAGTTAACTTGTAGGCCTACGCAACAACTCGTATTTTAGGCCTAATTTTTTGCACAAATAAATATGAAAATAATTCACCAGGGCAATGTCCTTGGGGAAATCAATAGTGCTGCTGCCTTTTCTTTTACCTTCAAAAAGAGAGAAATAAAATAAATATCTTGAACAAGATGATATTCCGTATCTGCTCCCGACTCTTTAGTCAAATCAAAGATGTCTGACCTGGAGACCTCTCGGGCTACATATTTACTCATATACTCAACATTTAAGATAACCACTATACATTTATCTGAAAAGTGAACACACGTTCAAATGGAAATAATACTTTGACGACTTTGCGCAATATTATCAATTATAATTATTATTATTTAACATAACTATCAGGTTATTTGAACAGGCGGATGAACACGGTAAAGCGTCCATTACCAACTGCACACCCATGCCACGAGCACGTGGTACTTCAGTTTCATAATGCAACTTTTCAGTCTGGCTGACAGAATATGTTGCCAATATATTCACAATTACTGGGACAAGCGAAAAAGTAACCTGACAAACTTACATGTGATTAAAACATGTATATATTTGTTATGGACTACAGGTTACAAATTGAGTCTTTCCTTATGAAGGTTGGCAACCCTAGCTGTCAAAAAAGTGCAAGCTTACAGTAGATGAACTATATGAAACTCAGCCCATGATAAATTTTATCGAGGCTGGAATCGCGCACAAGCGTGAAGACAAGTGTCGTGCCAGTCAACTAAACCGGCCAATCTGAATATTTGCTGTGGAAATGCAAGATTAGAGGTGGCGTAAAATAGTTTCCCTTTGATGCTAGGTAGCCGACACTAGACTCGTTGCAGGGGCTGTCTATGAAACCCACACAGCAAGACTCGTTACTGCAATACAAGTCATCAGCGTGTCGATATACAGTAAATCACATACTTACCAGAGCCAATGAGAAAATTACATTCAGCGCAATTAGCAAGCTTCTCATTACCCATTGCGAGGCTAATTGGAAGTACTTTTACTTGCCAAGAAGACATTTAAAATTATTATAAAATTTCTCCGATATTCAAATAAGAAAACACCCACCAACTCATCGCATGATAATTTTTATAATTGTGCTAACTTTGAGCGGTAGTGGGGGATTAGGAGGCAAACTCGAGGCTTCTTTTCATGGAAATTTGATAGAGAACGGACGTATTTCTATCACAGTACGGTAGTGCATGATTGTAACAGTAATAAGTACAATTACTCAGTGCAGGACACATTACGGTTATGTATATCGGTGGTTCTAAAGTGAACTATTGAAAAAAGTAATTACAGTGTAATTGAACAATTACGGAATTTGGGAAAATTCGATCTTTAAAGAAGTTATACATATATAATGAGTATGCACATAAGCTTAAGTGGAAGTGAGTGTTGAGAAAGATGAAAGAAATTGTAAAGACATTAAACTAGAAATTATTCAATGAAGTATTTACGTCAAGAAAATATTATTTCTTACGGAAATAATTTATTCATTGCCATTACTACGTAACTTGGAAATATTGTAAGTACAAAGAGCGACTTAGAAACTGGAGACTTCAAAGTACTATAAACATTTATCTACGAATATTATTACCACTATCGTTGTACAAATGAAATTGAGAGGGATGATCTAGAAGAACTTGGAAGAAGTTGTGATGAATTGCTAAGTATGTCAATGGGAACATAGCCTATAGAGATAACGAGGATTTCTGGAGTGATGTAACGAACTGTTATCGAGAGGAGGACACCATCAACTCCCAAGAGATCGTCAAAATTATAATTTTTCATCGACTACTATAAAAATTGATAACAACTACTTTACATATGAATTCTACGAGGTTTTTAAGAAGAACAGAGATCGAAAGAAGGCCAGAACTAGGGCGGACCCAGTTCAATTCCAGTACGAGAGACTTTGTTCGAGGAGGAGACTTCAACTGATTGTAAGGAGTGTCTTCAAGATGATGTCTGGCATGCTTGCCCAAACGAGAGAGATGACTCCTACCCGAGGTGTACAAGGAAGGTACCTCTGGTATCACCAATAAACATCTATTTGGAGGCATACGAGGAAGGTGCCTATGGTATCACCAATAAACAAAGGTACTCGATGGAAACCTTGTTTACGAGATTCAATGCTGGGATCGCCAATTCTAGACAACTTTACGCATCATAAGGTAGATTTTAGAACTTAAAAGGCTCATTCTGATTCCGTATTGATAAACTAATTGAGTAATAAATCTGTTAAAAGTTCCACCTGATCAATACTTTTTATTAAATATGATCACTGTGTGGTCATTGGTGGGATATGTTTCGAGGCCTAATTACTGTATTAGTTTTGGCCCCTTCATCAGCCGATATGAATGAATAAGACACAAGATAATTGTATACTTGACTGACTTGGCTTATTTCCTGTGGCTCCTTAAGGAGCTTAGGGCTTCGATGAAGTTTCGCCAGCGGACTCTGCTGCGGGCCATCCGACGTAGTTCTCCCCAGGTGTTTCCTGCCTCACTTGCCTCCTCCAGTACAGATCTCTTCCAGATCTGCCGTGGTCGACCCCGCTTTCGTTGTCCCTGCGGATTCCATTCCAGGGCTTGCTTCTCGATGGCTCCATCCTGCTTTCTCAACGTGTCCTATCCACCGCCACTTCCGCTGTTTGATCTGCTTTCCAATAGGTGTTTCCCTAGTTACTTCCCATAGATCTTCATTACTAATCGTGTCTGGCCAATGAATGTATAATATCCTGCGCAAACACCGGTTTACGAAGGTCTGCAGCATCTTCGTAATTCCTGTAGTGACTTTCCAGGTCTCACAAGCATAGAGGAGGATTGACTTGATGTTACTGTTGAAGATCCTCAATTTCGTTCGTTGAGATATGGCACGATTTTTCCACAGTGGATAGAGCTGTACAAATGCACCATTAGCTTTCCTTATGCGTGACTTAACATCCTCTGTAGCCCCGCCTTGTTTGTCTACCACACTTCCCAGGTAGCAAAATTGATCTACATTTTCTATTTCCTGTCCATCTAGACACAATCGCTCTTGGGTATTTGAAAACAGCCTCATATCTTTGGTCTTACTGGAATTAATCTAGAGTCCTGTTTTTCGTGCCTCGGTTTCTAGCTATTTGAGTTTCTCTTTCATATGCTGGAAGGTATGTGTCAGCAAGCAAATATCGTCTGCATAATCCAGATCTTCTAGTCTCGAGCAGTCCCCACTGTAAACGCCTTCTTTTCTGCGTACACTTCATATCATCTATCGCCAGAAGGAAGATGATAGGCGACAGGACACACCCTTGCCTAACTCCGTAGGTCACTCCAAATGCTTCTGTTAGCTTGCCTTCATGAACCACCCAACACTCATAACCATTGAATGTCTCCTTAATCAGGTTGACTATCTTCCGTGGAATTCCATACTTCAGTAACAGGCGCCATATGACGTCCCTGTCAACTGAGTCAAAAGCCTTTTCGAAGTCCACAAAGAGCATATACATGTTCGAGTTCCATTCACAACTCGGCTCAATGATGATCCGAAGAGAGTTAATCAAGTCTACACAGCTACGACTCTCTGGGAAGCCAGCCTGTTCCTTCCTTAGCTTCTGCTCAATTGTTGTTGTAATACGGTTGAGGATGATACGGGTGATTACCTTACTAGGAATAGATAGTAATGCAATTCCTCTCCAGTTATTGCAGTTACTTATGTCTCCCTTTTTTGGCAACTTAACTGCGAGTCCGTTCTTCCATTCCTTTGGCATGGTTTCCTCCTGCCAAATTTTCTTGAATAAGGTATATAATGCTGCAGCTGTTGCATCTACTTGAACTTTTAAGGCTTCGGGTGGAATGTTGTCCAGCCCAAGAGACTTCCCTCTTTTAATCTGTTTAAGCGCTTTCCTGATCTCTTCTATCGAAGGCTCATCAACACGGATGCGAGGATCACCGTCCCATTCCTCTTCTTGACTTCATCTACCTGCTCATTTTCTCGGTTGAGTATTTCCTCAAAATGCTCTTTCCATCTAGCCAATTGTTCATGTTCACCAGTAAGCATAGTCCCTCCCTTGCTACGAATGGGACGCTTCTGCCTATGACTCATCTTAGATAATGCCCTCGTTATCCGATAAAATTCCTTCATATCACCTCTCCTTGCGGCTATTTTGGCTTGGCTGGCATATTCTTCGACCTGCCTACGTCGGTCAATGCGAGCACTCCTCTTTACTTGTCTAACTCACTGTATTTCTTCTTGAGTTCTCTTTTAATATGCCTTGTCCCAGAGTTGAGAATAAGTTGCTTTGTCTCCCTCTGCTGTTTAATCTTCTCCCAAGTCTCTTCTGACATCCAGTCCTTCTTCAGCAACTCTCTATGACCTAATGCCTCTTCACAGGTCTCTGTTAAAATCTCTTTAATGGCTTCCCATGTTTTCTCTACTGCTTCAATTGCTTCTTGGTCTAAGACTTCAAACCGATTTTTCAACAGTAACTTAAAGTTTTCTACTATCGGTTTCTTCTTCATCTTGCCAATGTCATAGTCTACTTCACCTCTGGAAAATTCTTGTGTTTGCTGATACTGTATCTTGAATTTAAACCAAGCCATCACCAAGTGATGATCAGATCCAACATCTGCTCCTCTCTTATTTCTCAAGTCGTGAAGCGAGCCCCTCCATTTACGACTTACTGCCACATGATCAATTTGATTCTCTATGCGGTGATCGGGCGACACCCATGTAACTTTGTGCCACTCCTTATGTGGAAAATGCGTACCTCCAATAACCAGGTCATGTTCTGCACACAAGTTAATGAATAATTCACCGTTCTCATTCCGCTCACCAACCCCATGCTTTCCCATAATGTGTTCCACTCCTTCATTATCTTTTCCCACTTTTGCGTTAAAATCTCCCATGACCAGGACAACTTCTTTCCATGTTATTTTCTTAAAAACGCCTGTTAATGCTGAATAGAATTCCTTTTTCACTGTCTCTTCAGACTGCTCGGTTGGGGAATAACACTGTACTATGCAGATATTGTGTATATTACTCCGAAAACTAGCTGTGATGATTCGTTCTGAGATAGGATGCCATTCCAGGAGTCCCTGCTTGGCTCTCTTGCTCAGCAACAGTCCAACACCGTCCCTTGCAACCTCTCCATGGTCTCGCCCTGAATACAAGAGGGTCATTCCATTTCGGCACTTAATTTCTCCAAAGTCATCCCACCTCACTTCACTTAGACCAAGAAAATCCAGTCGGTAATTCTCCATTTCTCTGATGATCTGTTTGTTTCCCAGGTTCTCTCGTCATACGAACATTCCAGCATCCAAATCGTGTTACCTGTTTCGTGCTAAAGGTCGTCAGCTTTTTGTCCGTCTGGCTATTTCTCATCTCTGTTTCTTTAATAGGCTTATTTAAGAGCTTAAAAGTTATTGGCCCACAAACTCAAGAGTGCCTTGCTGGGGCTGCCACCTTAAGGCCAAGGCACTGGCCCTTACACAGATGTTGGTGTATGTACTGAAGAAAGAGCATTTCTTCTCCTCTTCTTAACAATGTATACTTCGGTTATACTGCCGATACTCGGTCGCCATTGACCCAGTTTGTGATAACAGGGAGCACCACGAGGAGGTTGGGTTTGACATTTGGCTGAGAGAGGCTGTGTATTGCGCATCATCAGCCCTTGCTCCCCATAATTGTATAGCGTAACACTAAAAAGTCCCTTGTCACTAAATCTTGTATGGTGCACCATAAAGATAGATTGGAAAATTGAACGCCTAAAGCAACACAAAATGATGTAAAAAGTCTTATAAACTAGGAACACTTTCAATAGGGATAGTTCAAATCTTCAGAAGTGTTCATCGACCAGACAATTTATGAAAATAAATACACGCTTCACTGTGGTCTACAGATGTTTATTTTGATAAATTTATGAAAATAAACACACGCTTCACTGTGGTCTACAGATGTTTATTTTCATAAATTGTCTCGTCGATGAACACTTCTGAAGATTTGAACTATCCCAATTGAAAGTGTTCCTAGTTTATATGATTTTTTACATCATTTTGTGTTGCTTTAGGCGTTCAATTTTTCAATCTATCTTTATGGTGCACCATATTAAGATTTAGTGACAAGGGACTTTTTAGTGTTACACTATACAATTATCTTGTCTTATTCATTCATATCGGCTGATGAAGGGGCCAAAACTAATAAATAGGCCTCGAAACATGTCCCACCAATGACCACACAGTGATCATATTTAATAAAAAGTGTTGATCAGGTGGAACTTTTACCTATTATTACTCATAAGGTAGAATCAAGAAATCATATCAGTATACCATTTTTTTTGTAGTTTGAAGATGTATGAAAATATCCGACCAGTATTCTATATTTGTCATTTTAGAAATTTTTCTACTATAGAGGTGGTTTTCCGTGGTTTCTCCACTTTTACTCAAGGAAAATTCCAGGATGGTTCCTAACTTACGGGCATGGCCGCTTCCTTCTCAATCCTCACCTGAATTAGAAATTTAGCCACTCATATAGGCATCACAATATTACAGGTTACCAGACAAATTCCACACACAAGTACACGAGGCTAAATGACCACGTTGTCCGAGCCCCTCAAATGAAACCTTATTATTTGATATGTGACCTATGATATTGTAATTTTACTGGTCATATTTTTTACCATACTGTTGGATCCATACATGGAGCAGGTTAAATGTTACAAATAATATTTGTGGAAACTTGAAGGAATAACTGTGTATGTAAAGCTGTACTAGGTATTTTGCACTAAAAATAAGCATGCATCTATCATAACCTTGTTCAACATGTATATGTTTGTCTGTAATATCCTGGTTTCTGGACTCCTGTTACTAACTATATCTATTCTTGGGTGTACTTATTTATTCTCTTCCAGTGCTGTATGCAGAACTAACTTGGTGATGGCTTTAGGTAATTTGATTGATATGTTTAATATTGTGTGCATTTAAGCAAGCCATTGTGGCCACAGACCATTTGATTCACAGAGGGGAGTATTGTAACACTGCAATTTTGAGAGAAATTGAAGGGTTGACTAATGTATGACGACACTCCTCCTTATCTTTGAGCAGATCACTTGAATTCATTTTATTTTCATTGGTCATAAACAAACAACTGTTATGTTAGCTGAAACACTTCTAAGCACTGTGGAAACAACTTGTGCCATTGGACTGTCAGGGATGTAGCTGTGTCCAGTAGTCCTACATTCTAAGGACACCACCTTGTTCAGCAGATTAGCTTTAGCAGGGATATGGCCAGTAGTCCTGCATTCTATGGATACCACCTTGGTGTTGCTGACTGATGTTTGGGTAAGCCTTAGCAGGGAAATTTGCTATATTGGATAAACTGACATAATTGCCTTCATGAATTAAAAGTCCTGGAAATGCTTCTTAATATTAAGCAGAAATGTGGGACACTTGCGATATACTGACCATCCTACCTCGCAGTGCAGACATACTTGCAACATGGTATATACTGTATATGGGGCAAGTCTACAGCCTTGCTGTTAAGTGTCTCAATCATTGGAATGGATAAGATGGCCAATCTCGAGTTCGATAGCGGTCATGTCAAGATGGCATAATAGCTTGGCATCACTGAAGCAGTACATCTTGTTGGCTGCCTTCTTTTTGCTATTGTGAGCACTTATCAAAATTGGTGCGATATTGGACTAACGACGACACATAATCAGACTGTGTCAACAGTGGCTTGTTGATGCCAGAGGTCAGCGGATGTTGGCATGCATTGTCTTCAGCAAGCCCAGGGACACAGGTACAACAGCACACTGTTGAGGGAAACACTGAGCATTGTAGTCGGGACTGTGAAGTCGACAACCTGGTTGTATACCAATGTTAACTCCACTTCACTAAATGCAGTGCGTGAGGTGGATACGCAGTCATCTCTACTGGACCGTGAAAAATAGGAACTAGTTCGTCACATTGTTGACCAAACGTGTGCATGCTAATTTCCATTTGATGCTATGGTACGAGGTTGCATCGTTGGGTGGAGACAGATTGGTGGAGGGGGTGTGATGGTCTGGGACATTCTGGGGCCCATTATTTCAATACATACAATCTTGGACAGCTATCCAGTATGAGGATATTATTGGAAACCAAATTCATCTATTCATGTCAACAATGTTATCTGCTGATGATGGCCAGTTTCAACTGGAGAATGGCCATTGCCACTGCCAGAATTGTGAAGACTGGGTGGAGGAACATGACAGTGCATTGCATTACCGTTGTAGGTCTGCAGTAGCTCGGATACAAACCAAATTGAACATTATAGTCCATGTCAGCTTAAATAAGTTGCTGAGGATGAAACCTTACCATTTATCTCCAACACTACAAACATATCGATTTGTAGTTGTTGTTTTTTTTGCCGTTGGGTGTAATTGGGGTTTATTCACTGTCGCCACTCATGTTACAAAGTCGGCATATGTGTACACACTCAAACTGATAGTCGTAGTACAACTTCAAACTTGGCAGCATTATTGATCCTTTTTTGTCCGATATGTCGTCCATGGTCGGCAATCTAGCCAAATAACACATGCATAACCTACAACACCTAACTGAAGAATTTTGATACATATTCACTTAATGTAGTGCATATCGTATTATTGTGATTTGATGGCTATTCATCTCTGACCTTTCAGTATGTTATTGTAGTATTTAATTCAGGTTGGTCGCAAAAGCAAGGATGTTGGCAGCATACTCCCAGTCATAAACGTTAAGCCCCAAACTAGAATTGCATACAAATATGCAGAAATGGCCTACAATATTTCTGCATACCGGTATTTGTTTAAAATTCTAGTTTGGGGCTTAACACTTAAGTGTATCTCAGGTATAGTAACTACACCTTCATAGATTAGTTGGTGGAGTGAGACTGTTTGCGGGCAGGATTGTCATTTCTCAGTTTTGAAACCTTGTATATATTAAAATAATTTTTTTTTTTTTTTTTTGGTGCTTAATGCCTTACTATTTATCAGCAGTAGTAGCCACACTGTTTAAGATTTTGCGGTGCTTTTTGTGGGTTGTTGTTAGAGGGCAGCGACCATTTGTGGGTTTGGTAGTGTTTTGTAGAGCTATTTTGTCTTGTATGATGCTCGCTTGGCAAACAAAACCTGTCATCCAAGTAAACCCCCACTATTTTTTAGAGACGTGTATTACGGCAATGTATAAATAATTCATGTAGCATATCATACATAAAGGTGATAAAATAATAATCACTTTCTGCCCAATCTATTTGGGCACTCTTGTGTTGACCAACTGAAGAGCAATTCTGTTGATTAACTAGTTTCCATCAAACGGATGCACTGGGGCCCATAAGTAGTTTTCTGCAGTGATGCAACATTCCTCAGGAGTGCAGGCAAATGCACAGAAAAATCTAGCTGACACATTAGGGCAGTTGGGATATTATTGTTGAATTTCATAACTATTTTTTAATATTAAGCTATAACGGTTGCCCTATAAATGCAATTTTTCCTCAAAAGGAAATCTTGAAAATTGTCCTCGGCTATAAATCTCCAGGAAGTTCCAAATCTCGAGAAACAGAGAACTGGGGCAAACTGCAATTTTTCCTCCTGTCCCCCAAGTGCACGATAATCATGCTATTTTACGTTTGGCCCACGAGAATCTCATCTACCTGAAAAATGACTGAAAGTGACCCTAAGCCAGATTTAATTGAAACTGAGGGGGATCTACAGTATAATCAAAACAGTAGTTCCATAAGAGCTTTGGTTGTATCAGATGTATTTCAAGCAAGTTTGATCAACGTGCATTTACAATAGTACTGATTTATTACAGGTAGCTTGAGTATGTCATGTCTCAAAATTAATACGACAAACATAACCAAAGCTGATGTCCACAATGTTTGCACTGCCTCGAAGGGAAAGCTGAAACAAGTATGGGCTTATTTTCAATCTATCACCTTGTGGCAATAGGAATTCCTTCCAAAAGACCAAAACATTGCTACTTCATACCAATTTAACACTGTTTTAATAAGAATATTTTTTTGTGGTTCATCCACAGCCTGTGTAGGTATTTTGACATACCCTATTCTAGTATATAAATTGCAAATTATTGTATACTTTTCTGCCTAATATTTATTTAACAGTTTAAAATACTGGTGAGGATCTTGCGTATGTAAATAAGAAGTGTAAGATTCTATGTTTTTTTATGTATAGATCAGGCGCGGCTGTTGATTAAAGGCTCTTAGGCGGAGCCTCTCTTGAAAGATTCTATAAATATACATATTTAATTGAGGAATTTATAATTTATATTGATTGGAAACATTTATAAATTTCACTCAATCCATTCAGTCACGAGGCAATATATTTGGAACTGTTGATAAAGAATGTTTTACAAATGGGTAGTAGCGCCGTTAGGCTGCGCCTTAAATGTCCTATTACTTCCTATGTAACAGGGATGGGGGCGTGGTTATGAAAGCCCCATTCGTTTCCATTGTATCGCTGAAGGCTCAGCCGACTACAGCCTAAGGCAGGCTTGCCAACGACGACAGGATGTTCTTATTCTGTGGAATGCATTTAAAGTTGTTCATGGAGACACAAACCACTCTCATGAAAGTTTATGCTTTCCCTCTTTCACTTTCCTAAGGATTATTAATTGACAAGTTACCAAAAACAGTTAGATGACTAATAAGTGATATTCATTATTGAGAACTGAAATGGTATCCCTTAAAGTATAATAACTAAAATATTTCCGCCAGATAGCACCATGAGGTGGCAAGGGGTAGCAGAACCATCTACCGAGTCTTAAGAGAAGTATTCTGTTTAAAATCTGCCACCGTTCTGTAATTGTTTGGTAGTGTACAACCGTGAAACAGACTCCTCTGATCGGGACTGATTAGAATGGGGAGTAGGTTAAATTAGAAAAGGAATGCATTGCCTCTTCCTGAATTTCCAAACTTGGTAAGTAAATTCATTTTAATTAGGAAAAAATTCTTCATAAAATAACATAATGGTGCCAATCTGTTTGACAACAAGAGTTCTGTTTCGACCTCCCCCACCTTTCACCGTGAAATTAAAAATCCTGCAGCCGTGTATGTGGGTGTCGTATAATGCGTTATACCAGCAATTGGCACTACGTGCGAGCCTTCCCCAGCTCCAACACCACGAGCTGCGTCTGGTATAAATGCTTGTTATTTTCTTATATTTTGATTAGCTGAAGAAGAAACCTTGTGTTTCGAAACATGTACTAAACTATTAAGTAAATGGCTGGTTGCGTGGAGCAGCGGTAACATTCTCACAGGCTGTGCCCAAGGTTTGCAGAATCAAATCCTGGCGCAGTCAGTGGGCTTTCGAGGGTGCGCAAATAACAGGGAGCTGTGTCAGTAGATTTACTGGCATGTGTAATTCCCTTCGGGCCCTGTCGTTTTTTTGGTGGTTCAGTAGTTAAAAGGGACGCAAAGCCAATATTTAAAAAGAAAATTAAATAAGTATTAACAAGACGGAGTACAATCAATTGCGATTTATTTATTTGTAAGTGAATATGGATCCAATGAGAATGATTCACATAACAATGTACCCTCTTCTCTCATGTGTTTCATTACAAAGGGAAACTTTGATCATGTACAGTCTCTTCGTCGACGGTCATAACTTTCAAAACTCGAGCCAGAAAGTGTGTATGCAATTGAATACACAGTTTGTATATATCAGCTCTACCTAAAGATGCAATCACAGAAGTAATGGGTAATATTTTAGGCAGTTGAAAACTACTGTTAAAAGACAATTATTTTAAAAACGGCCAGAACATCCAAAATGTGCCAGTACAAATTCCTTATTGCACAAGTTGTTTCCTTGTGGAATATGTGAGTAATGATTTTGCACAGATTCTATTGAGCCGTTCTAAATATCCATACAAATCCTGACCATGGTGATAAGTATTTATTTGTAATTATTTAATTTTCCATCCTTGTATTTTAATTCTCTCCTCTTTTCGTGGAGAATAGTTTTCTAGTCTCCTCTATTGAGTGTGCTGCTATTCAAATTATCACCCTTTCAACTTAGGAAAGTAATCTAAGACAGCTTCCCAATAATAGATATATGCTCCTCCTGAGGTTTTTAAACACTGCACCAAAAGAACATTATTGATTAGAATACTACATGTGTTGGTCACGCAAGCAGAATGTTCGTGGGTACCAAATTGTCTGTGGCCATAATAGATCTTCATGCTGTCTGTCTTTGTGATGTGGTTTTTATAACTTTTGTTTCTCTTAACCATAAGAACCCTTTCATGTAAACATTTATGACGATTCATCTGCAATATTCATGTTACTTCCTTGGGATTTCAATTTTCAGTCAGTAAAATTAGGAGAATTATTGCAGATTGGTTGCCATAAACTGCTTGAATTTGGTTGCCAATACCATTTTTTTCAGTAATTTCATTCCTACTCACTGGAAGTACAACTAAATCCCATGCACTTACAGGTGGCACCATGTTGTACAATAATGTTTGGTAAGATTTACTGTAAGGATTGAATGTGATTTTTCAGTTGCACCATTTAAAAATCTCACTAACAATGTTTCATTTCTTAATGTTGCTTGGAATGGTGGAAGTTTGTGTGTGTTGTGGTGAAGCTGTCATGTTGTCATGATTCAGGTGAACTGTCCCCTGTATGTGGTACGTGTGATGAGCAAATCATCTGCAAATGTCATAAACCAGAAACGAAGTGAAGGTATGGTGGTTTTCGGAGAGACTTTATCTTCGTCTATTGGAACTGATGGAAGTCACCAATGGAACAAATGCTGGCAGCATGCAGCTGCTCATGTTACAAGTCCTCCTCTTCGCCCCGACCCTTCTACACCCCAACACCTGCTGAATCTCCTTGCCTCGTAAGTGAATATTAATGGCCTTTATCCATTAATGCTTGTTCCATTTTCATGCTTGTTGAAAGTAATGGTAGAAAACTGTAGTAAATGCGTGTAGTTCTTTTGTAATATGTATTTTATATTACTCGTAGAATTTATGCCAAGTTGTGCTTTACTTAGGGGGGGTCTTTTAATTTGGTAAAATGAAGTTACTTTAAGGAGGATAATTGGAAGGAAAGGTTACTTGCTCAGTAAATGGGAAGTTCCAGGTTTGTCTTGAGAAAGATATGATGGAGATGCACTACTCAAACTAGTTTTGGTTTGGTGCTCAAAATTCATGAGCAGTGGCATACCATGAAATCTAGTTGGAATAATTGTATTTTAGTTTGTGAACCATGAGCAACGGCTGAGTAGCTTAATAAGGGGTCCTGATAGTCGGGATACCAGTTACTATGTGTTAGAACACATTAACCTACAAAAAAAATAATAAACAATTGAACACGAGTATAGGTGTTGTTTCAAATCTAGTGCTGTCATCTACGATGCGCACACAATACACACACAGTGTTTTGTTCTAACCTCACACGCAGTTCATTTCGTGTCGGGCCAACAGTGCTATGCATTTTAGAGTAAATAAATACACAGTGCTATGTATTTTAGAGTAAATAAATACTAGTTTGTTTAAACTGTTGTTTAATTGACTTTGCCCAGAGCCTGTTCCGCTGATAGGTTATGGGCCCAGTATTGTAACTGGAACACTAAAAATTCAGTGTGAACAAAAAGGACTCTTCTAACCTCACCACACGTTCGGCTGCAAGCGCGGTCAAGTTTTGTATCACGAGATGGCTGCACACAGCGCGAGGATCGAACTTCTTGACAAACAAAACTACGATACCTGGAAGCTCCAGATGGAAGCCATCCTGGTGAAGAACGACATGTGGGAGTATGTTAGCGGTGTAAAAGTCAAACCTGAACCGGCAGCCGACAATGCTGCTGCCATGTTGGAATGGGACAGAAACAACAGGAAAGCGAAATCCGACATTATCTTGGCCATCTCACCTTCTGAACTCAAACAGGTAAAGAATTGTGAAACCACACGAGCCATGTGGACGAAATTGCGCGATATCTATCAGTCGCAAGGACCAGCGCGGAAGGCAACGCTCCTGAAACGGCTCACCTTGCATAAAATGGCGGACGGCGGGGACATGCGCGAGCACCTCAACGAGTTTTTCGACACTGTTGACAAACTCGGCGACATGGAGATAAAACATCCACCCAGATCAACTGGCAATAATGTTGCTGTACAGCTTGCCGTCTTCCTTCGAAAATTTCCGCTGCGCCATTGAGTCACGTCACGAGCTGCCAACCCCTGAAGCCCTGAGAGCCAAAATCACTAAGGAGAGCGAGGCCTGAAAAAATGGAACATCCAACGATGGATACACAGTCATGTTCGCGATAAATCAAAAATTCCCGCCAAAGAAGAATTCACTGTATCACAAAGACAAGGACGGAAACCAAAGAAAAAACAAACCAAAGTGTCAAATCTGTATGAAAATCGGCCATAAACCATCGGATTGTTGGTACGGCAAGAAAAACAAAAAATCCAACGAGGAACAAGCAACCGAATATGGAAGCGTCTGCTACCACGTCAGTAATGGTGCTGTGTCAATAATGCAGAGTCTTGCCTGGTGCCTCGACAGTGGCGCCACGACACACCTGTGTCGCAACCCGGAAAGTTTTCGTCAACTCGACATCAACAAACGCGCTACACTCAATTTTGCAAATGACAGTTCAACTCCGATCACAGGAAAAGGGACAGTTTCATTTAAAACCGAAGTGTCGGGAACCGAAGTGAATGTGACTCATGATGCATCTCACGTGCCGGACTTACGCACAAATCTCATGTCGGTGAGCAAAATCACCGATCACGGTTCCGATGTTGTGTTTTGTAAACAAGGTGCAGTGGTCGTGAACACGAGTGGCGAAATCGAGTTGGGGACTTATATTATGTGCGCGAACATGAGGAGAACGCATGTGTTGTGTCGCGAAATGAAAAGACAGTGTCACTTGAGACATTACATAGACATTTTGGCCATGCAAACTCGCGCGATATTACCCACGCAGTGCGCGATAAGCTAGTGACTGGCATAAAACTCGATGACAAAGTGTCTCAGCTGGAGTGCGATACCTGCATCAAGGGGAAGATGACAAGAACGCCCTTCCCAAAGTGTTCGGAGAGAGAATCGGAACCACTTGACATCATCCACACCGATGTTTGGGGTCCACATCCGATCACATCCATGGGCGGATCTCTGTATTTCATTACGTTTATCGATGACACCTCCAGATGGTGCGAGGTTCGATTCCTAAAATCAAAAGCTGAGGCATTCAAGGCAACCGTAGAGTACGTCGCATTCGCTGAGAACTTCACCTGTTGGCGCGTCAAACAAATCTAGTCTGATAACGGCCACGAATACTTCAGTGGAGAAATGGAAAAGTTCACGAAGAGCAAAGGCATCACTCGACGGCTCACAGTACCTTACAATCCGGAGCAGAACGGCGTCGCGGAGAGGAAAAACCGCACCCTGTTAAACGACGGCAGATGCCTAATGTTGGAGTCTGACGTACCAGATTCACTTTGGACCGAGCTCATCAACGCCTCAAATTACCTGCGGAACCAGTTGCCATCAGCAAAATTGGGAGGAAAAATCCCATATAGGATTTGGACGGGTAAGCCTCCTGACATTTCGCACCTGAAAATCATCGGGAGCCCTGCGATTTATCTCGACCAAAAACCCGGTAAAAACAAGTTCGAGCAATGCGGACGAGACTGTATTCTGGTGGGATACTCGACAGAATCCAAAGGTTACCGGATCTGGTTTCCTGACAAGAGGAAGGTGATAGTGAGCCGTGACGTAAAGTTCTTGGATTGCAAACGCGAAGACAAAGATCAACCCAAGGCCGAGCGCAATCGTCGAAAAATCGTCACCGCCCCGAAAATTCAAGAGAAAGATGTGAGCCAGAGGAGCCAACCGAAACACGCAGAGTTTTATTGGGATGCTCCAATCCATGCTGGACAACAACTTCCTTTGGACGAGGAGGAAGAAGTGCAAGAGTTTCGAGGATTCGATCCAGAAGAAGAACCGCATCAAGACATTTCAATTCTTGAATCGATGATCAAATCTTTACACAGCGCAGAAGACAACTACGACAGCGATGACACCATGGTCGAGGTGCCACCTAACGACGCCAAGGAGGTCGCCGAGAACAGCGGCTACAATCTTTGCAGCAGAAAAGCTACAGAAACTGGAGACACGGAGCAGAGCGCAATCGTCGAGGAGACATTCATTGCCGAAATCCCGATGGGTCAGGCAATGAAAAGCCCAGAGGCCGACGAATGGTTCCAAGCCATCGTCAACGAGATGAGATCAATTTGGAAAACGACACCTGGGTACTCGTCGATCGACACAAGGCATCAAAATCATCGGCAGTAGGATTGTTCTCAGTAACAAATTCCATCCCGATGGCTCTCTCGAGAAGTGGAAGGCGAGGCTGGTCGCACAAGGATTCAGTCAACAGCCTGGGATCCACTTCACACAAACCTTCGCTCCAGTCGCTCGTCCTGAGTCAATTCGTCTGATGTCTCTCGCCGCCAGGTTCAAGATGAAGGTGCTACATTATGACGTCACAACGGGATATTTAAATGGAGATCTTGACGACCAAATATATATGGAGGTCCCGAAACACTTCGAAAAGCTCTTGGAGGGGATCATAGATAAGGAGCCCACCAACGACATCTCTAACAAGGCCAATGGTGCTCTGAAAGAGTTTCGAAAAGGCAACAAAGTTTGTCTTCTAAAGAAATCCTTGTACGGCCTGCGCCAGGCCGGACGAAATTGGTACAACAAATTGTATCAGATCCTTCGGTATATTGGAGCCGTCCCAACTCAATCGGATCCATGCCTGCTCATCATCGGTACAGGGGAAGATGCCGTGCTGATCGCAGATTACGTCGACAACATTCTGATTGCGTGTCGTCACCCAAAAAGGGCTTCTGAAATAGGACGTCAACTGGGGGAGCACTTCCGAATAAAGTATCTCGGCCTCGCCAAGTGCTGCCTGGGCGACATGCTGAATCATAGATCTGTCAAACCGATGGACAAATCACCCTGGACCAGAAAGGATATATTCAGGAACTCCTCAACCAATTCAACATGACGGAGAGCCGGACCGTAACCACCCCTGTGGACACCAACACCAGGTTGCCGAAAAATCTGAATTTTTCCGAAGATGAAGAAAAACTCCCATACAGGGAGCTGGTGGGAGCCTTGACATACCTGTCAGTCTCCACCAGGCCCGACATCGCCTTCGCAGTCAGCTACGTAGGCCAATCCAACAATTGCTACGGCCCTCAGCACTGGACCGCAGCGAAACGTGTCCACGATACCTCAAGGGGACACCGAACGTCAGCCTATCCTATGAATATGATCACCAACCTCTCAAAGGCTACGTGGACACAGACTGGGGTAGCTGCACCGAGGATCGTCAATCGTATACGGGCTACATTTTCATGCTCGGAGGAAGCCCGATATCCTGGGATGCCAGAAAGCAACATACTGTCGCCCTATCCACTACAGAAGCGGAATATATGGCCTTAGCAGAGTGCACAAAGGAAGCCATATGTCTACAGCGACTTCTACGAGAGCTGGGGCACGACGACCTGTCCAAACTCACGGTCTACTGTGACAACCGCAGTGCACTCAAACTTGCCGAGAATCCCGTGTTTCACGCCAAGACGAAACACATAGACATTAAGCATCATTTTGTATGTTATGCAATCCAGAGCAAATCTCTCATCGTGGACTACATCCCAACGTCGGACCAGATTGCAGATTTCCTGACTAATGGTCTTCCGAGACCCAAGCACAGCTGGTGCACAAAGGCTGCAGGACTCCAGATCCAGCCAAAAGAAGAAACCTTAACTCCTCACTCAAGGGGAAGTGTTAGAACACATTAACCTACAAAAAACAATAATAAACAATTGAACACGAGTATCGGTGTTGTTTCAAATCTAGTGCTGCCATCTACGATGCGCACACAATACACACACAGTGTTTTGTTTTCAATCTCGCACGCAGTTCAGTTAATTTCGTGTCGGGTCAACAGTGCTATGTATTTTAGAGTAAATAAATACACAGTGCTATGTATTTTAGAGTAAATAAATACTAGTTTGTCTAAACTGTTGTTAATTGACTTTGCCCAGAGCCTGTTCCGCTGATGTTATGGAATAGGAGTGGCCGTCTTAGACATACGGTATTCTTAGTCGTGGCCCTCCTTTTGCTCAGGCACTACCCAACTCCCATGTTTGTTCCCTGAGGTGAAACTCGGGGGCCCTGTGTAAGTAAGGCTAGCAACCTGCTTTGCTTGTACTTCCTAAATCTACTAACAAAGATCCAAGGCTTGCTCAAGACATGAGAACAATGGTAGTCCTACTGCCATCTGAACATCAGGAACTCTTTGAAAAAGAAACCAGGTAAGAGCAGATATTGAATGGGGTGGTATTGACATTCGGGGGGAGGGTGTTCATGAAAGGAAGGAAGTAGAGCTAGCCTCGTCAGCAAGTAGGATGGAATTGGATATTCTAGGGATTGGTGAAATTCGGATAAAGGGAGATAGAGAGGAGGATGTAGGAGATTACAAGGTATACATGACAGGTATGGAAAGAGACAAGAGCCAAGTAGGGAGTAGAGCTGTATGTCGAGAGAATGTTAGAACGGAACATAGTTTTTGTGAGGTATGCAAATGAAAGATTAAATGTGGATGGATTTGGAAATGTTAGGAACTTGGTTCAGGATTGATTCAATGTATGCTCCATGTGAAGAGGCAAATCAGGACAAAGTAGACTGTTTTTATGAGGCACTGAGTGATGTGGTAGTAAGAGTTAACAGTAAGGATAATGTAGTACTGATGGGGGATTTCAATGCTAGGATAGGAAATAGAACTGAGGGGTATGAGAAGGTAATCGGTAAGTGGGGATAGGGAAGCAAACTCCAATGGGAAATGTTTACTGGAATTCTCTGCTAGCATGGTTGTATGTTGTGAACTCATTCTCAACATAAACATACGGAGATTCTCAGATGCACATTAGATGGTAGAGGAACCAGATCAATAATAGACTATATCGCTACAGACTTTCAATTTAGGAAATCTATATGGAATTGCAGGGTATTCTGTTTTGTCTTTCTTATGAAATAGACCACAAACTGATTTGCTCTGAATTAAGCATAGTGCAGAAAATGAGGACTGTTGCAGACAGATTAGGGTTGAAAATCTCCAGGAGCTAGGAACTAAAGAAGAAATACATGGAAATGATTGATGAGAAATTCATGGAGTAGATGGTAGAGAATTGCAGGACTTGATTCGGAGTGGTTCCGATAAAGGGATGCAGTACTAGAAGTAGCCAAGGCATGACCTGGGACAACAGTGTGTAAAGACAGGAAAAAGTGCACATTCTGGTGGAATGACCTAGTGAAATCTGCTTGTAAAATTAAAAAAAGGGTCTACCAAAGTTGGTTCCAAATAAGGAGTTATGGCAGACAGAGCAGAGAGCTTCATGTAGTGGAAAAGAATAGAATCGAACATATAATAGTGGAGTCCAATAGGAAATCATGGGTGGAATTTGGAGGCAAATTTATTGCTGTCATAGATTAGTAGATATTGAGAACCATCCTAATCTTTCAGATGGTCGCCATGTTGGATTTTTATACATGTTGGCCATAGAGTACTATTAGATGATGATTATTGCATAGGTTGATTATTCACACGTTGACTTCGATCGCATGATTAGGACACAGCCGACATTTTTAGGTTATGTAAACAATTGAACTAAAGTAGATATCAGTGCATTACAATGTGTATTAACATATTCTGTGCCAAGTTTCACTGCGCTCGAATGGTTAAATCGCGAGAAATGTTTATTTAAATGTTTCAGCTTTGCTCGACTGTCATGTTCGTTTTGTACTCAACAGGTTTGTGAAAGTCACATAGGTGACCTCGGTGCTGTAGTTGGGAAAAAAATTTAGGCGGTACTCGCCAAAAATCACTTAAGGAGGTTACAGAAGGACTCGTAGTGGACTTCGTTGAGTGGGTCACATTTTTGAAACGCTGTTTCTTCAACTGATCTTTTTCCTGATCTGTGCCAAGACTGCACATACATTTCTGGATTAAATTTTTCCAATGGCGGCTCAACACTTCTCAGGAAAATTAATCTTCCGGTTCGTTCTACCAACAAACTGTTCCTTTTTTTAGTGATAATGTCATTCATAGCACTAAATGCTCTTTTGCATTCTGATGTGGAAATAGGAATTGAATCAATTATTTGTAGTAATTGTTCAAGGTCTTTAGGTTTCATGTTCGTGTCCACATATTCCTTGAATGCCTGAATGTATTTTCTCTTGTCTTGAAGTCGAAAAACCTCACATATATTAGAGATGCTCCTATCTCCACAAGTTATGTCAGTAAAACTTCTGTAAAACTGGCCGCTATTTATTTGAACAACTTTAGGGTTGTTGTGTAACTCGATGTCTTTAACCCCTCAAGCGTGATATTGTGAAACTCTGGGCTGCACCCACAACGTGCATTATTTCTAGCCTACTCCCAATGGTAAGCGCGGTATCATATGCATTTCGCTATAATTTCCAAACGCACTGGCAAAAGTTTTCAAAAAACACACACAATAAGAACAACATATAACATAATATTATAAACTATTAAAAACCTGATTATCCCTGGTCAACGGCACGTCAATACTGGGACAATATCACAGTCGCCTAATGTGTTCGTATTTCTTGGCGTTCTATCACGAATTACATCGTCAGTGTCACTATCTTCACTGGAAGTTATAGCGAAATCATCCTCTATATCGCTGTCACATTCTGAATCACTTTCGTTGGCACTAATATCGAGCAAATTAGCTATTTCTTTGTCATCAATAACGTGCCACGACCTGCCATGTTTACAAGCAAACTCACGGTCCGCAAAAGCGGAAACACGTGTGCAGAGATCTGAAAAATAAATGACTGTGAAGATATGCGACACCTCCTGGCAATAATAAGTAGCTCGAAGTGTAGCCAAAAGTTGCCTCTTCCTGCAATCTTACGACCAAATAAATAACTATTACGAAGTCCACGTAGCGGGCGTTTCAAATTCGACGGCGCACCCTTGCGCCGCACACGCTGTGAACGTAGCAGGCTAGTGGGCGCACCGTTGCGCCGTACACGCTAAGGGGGTTAAAGACCTTGTTTTTAGCTGCTTTAGTTGCGTCCTCAGCATGTGAACCTGGAGACGATGCCATGGACTCCAGTACCCGGATACTATGTTTATAGTTTTGTCAGCTTCGGTAATTGTCATGTCCCTTCTTTGAAGAAACGAAGATAAATCTGAGAGCTCAATTAAAGCATCGTGTACAACTGCTAAACTTATAACAAATTCAGAAGAACTCAGTTTTGCAAAGGCCTGCTTATTTAGACCTTTCTCTAGAATCCCTGCCTTTATCAGCAGCAGCTTCTGTGAAATGTTTGACAAGAGATCTATAGTTATTCCAAACGGATTTCACAGTTCTAGCACTTGAGGCAACCCATCTGATTGTAAATATTTTCCCAACTTTATTAAGTTTTTCACCAAGATCTGCTGCACATTCTCTAAGCTGAGTGGGGCCGATAACCTCGATGTTAGGCCCCTTAAAACAGCAATTATCATCATCATCATCATCATCATCATCATCATCATCATCATCATCATCTAAGCTGAGCTTCATTTTTAGGCGACATGCTATAGACAGAATACAGTTAATCAAAGAAAAAATGGAAATGAGTAAGACCTTGAACCTCATCTCTCATGTCGTGTACTGCTAGTTCGAGTCTGTGGTTAGCACAGTGCCAAACAATCAAGTGAGGAAACATGTTCTGTAACGCCACAGCAACTCCATTTATCTTTCCAAACATGAACTTACTTGACCAGAAGGAATAACTGAATCAATTCCTACATTCTTAAGTTCCTCCTAAAAATCTTTGTCCTTTGAGATGATCGATCTTTTCGAAGGACCTTGTTGGTCACAGCTAGCACTGTTCTCTTCAACGTCCCTGTTATCATCTGGAGTTTTTTGTTTGCCACTATTTAACCAGTTAAGCAAGATCATTATTACTTTGAAATTATGATGTACGTACTTTCACACACACACTTTACGTCTTTACACTGATAGTACCTAACGACAAATCAGACTCAATTCAAACAACGGCACAGCGTGGCACTGAAAACACACAAGCAAGCGTTTACCGCCAAACCAAGTTCACAATGTTGCCAACAGCTGAACATGTATTATACATCCGGACGCGATTGAAATGTCAAACTCCAACTCTTACGCCACGAGATAACTCTGAACAAGAAAATAATCATTTCTGTTTTTTCTTTCTGAAATCCATTGGAAAATTTACAGTAGGGCTATTTTTTACAGATTTAAAAAGGTAGTTTAACCGGTACGCTTATAACGAGTTTGGATTTTAGTGGGTACCGGCCCAACTACAGCACTGGGTGAACTTCTAGTAGCACCCTTTCACCGTACCAAATTTCAGGGTGGTATCAGTATCAGTAGTAGTTTCGGAGATATAGAATGCCGGTGAAATATTTCGCACAGCTGCCATGTTGGATTGGTGAGACGTATTATAATTTGAACGGCACGGCTGGGGTGGGACAAAATAGTACTATGTCCTTACTGAGTTTCATTGTAATGGCTCCAGCCGTTTAGATTTGATTAGGGGAGGGGGGGGGGGGGGGGGGGGACACACACGACACACATACGGACAAAAGTTGATTTCGTAAGCCTATTTTCTTCATAAATTAAAATAGGCTTAATGTGGAATGTAATCAATGTGGAGATTTGAAGCCATTTTCTTCAGTGTTCCCTATACAAATTGTCTTCGTTATGACCGAATGAAAAGCTGCAAAAGACATTTAATGTAATGAACATAAATTACGCAACTGTCTACATGCTTTCGCCTTTCAAGAATAGTGATACTGCTTTAAATGACGACGTTGTCAGTTGTTTCTAAGGCACTTGCCTTTAACCAGTCGTATAGTTAAACCGAAATGCCTTGGAGGTTTTGTTTATTTCTTACAAAAACTCAGCATATATTTGGTGTATCTTTTGTATTTGTCCTCGTGTTCATGAATTATTTTAAATTGGACAAATTGCCGTAATATCCCAAAACACTTGGCAAAATGGACGTAAATAAAATTATTTTTTGTGACTCTCAGAAATTACATTTTAAAGATATTTTGAATGGTATTCTTATCATATGTAAGTCATCCTAAAAACATTGACAGTATAAATACATCGCACATGACCATGAACTGGCCCTTCTGATTGTTTACTGGTCCTTAAAGAAGTAAGAGCTTGTTATACAGCTGACAAACATTGCACTGTTAGTGCATCTCGAATTATGATATAACCTAATGTTGAGATATTTCTCGGCCACAGCTCTGATTAACCAATTAAAATGGTTTTCATCAAGGTCAAGTTCAAGAAAATGATCCAGGTTGAAGAGATTTCTCTGGCCCTCACACGAGTTGATCACTTGTCTCACCAGCTTTGGCTTTCTATTTGGTTTAGTTTTTAAACTGATTGCTTCCCCAGCTTGAATAGATTTTAGTTTATGCAGAACTCGTGGCGTAACAAGGGTTTGCTTCTGGAGGGGGACGAGTTCAGTCAAAATTACATTGGGGTTGGGGAGCGGGGAGGTTTTGGGGTATAATGAGACAAACTATGAAAGTAAATATATGATCCTGAAGTTTAAAAACCTCTTATCTATATTTTTTTGTGTTTGATTTCATTAACCTTCCTGCGATCCTGTTACCTTCATGTAACACGCGCTGTCGCGTGACGGTAGTCTACTGTCCTCCCGTTTTTTTCAATTGTGAGTTTTTTCTTCACTTTGAATGGCAATATGAATGGCCTTGAGGTTGATCGAACATGTAATTGACATACATATGTGTAAATATAGAAACATTTATTCAATAAAAAGCCCAAATTTTGCCAACATGCCAACGAAGTATTCAAAAATTACTATTTTTAGAAAATAAGTAAAACCTTTATAAATAGAACTCTTAGGTACGTAAAACCAATATATTTTATATATGTCGAAGAAACGTGGGAGTTCAGAGTTGATCATCAACTGTGAATAATAAGAGGGACAACGGTGGTGGCAAAAAAGAAAAAGCACTATAAGACAGCTTCAAAGATAGTGTTGTGTGCATGCGTGTGTGTGGATGTTGGGGGGGAGAATGAACAACTGGGCTATCAATAGTGAATGAAATGTGTTAGAAACGAGGAAAAACTATGATAAATACTCACATTTTGTTTTGGGCAGTTGGCAAAAAAATTGCACTTTCAGTCGTGCGCGACGGTTATCTACCGCTCGACTGCGCCCTTGGCACTTGGATGAACATCTGAGCAAACACGTCGCCGTCAAGAACTGCTACTCCTCTGTCACCTAGCGAAGGATATCATACTTTGAGAATATATGTGCCTTTCCCGCCTTTTGTAACGATCAGAGGAGCGATACGCGCATATTTTTCAATAGGATGGTAATTTACTGTGGGCGCGACTGGATGAAGGTTAAGGTTTGATACGTTGTATTTGCACTTATCAATGTGCAAGTTGTCAGTTGTTTCTAAGGCACTTGCCTTTAACCAGTCGTATAGTTAAACCGAAATGCTATGCTATGGAAATCAGGATGAAGAAGGAGAAATGTTAATAGATTTCTGTAGAAGGAATGGATTAATTGTTGGAAATACATGGTTTAGGAAAAAGAACTCCCAAAAAATAACTAGGTATGGATGGGGAGACAGAAAGACAAAAACAATGATCGATTTTATCCTAGTGGAAAAGGATAAACGTAGACAACTGGTAGATGTGACAGCTATGCCAAAAGGAGATTTTGAAGGAGACCATAAAGTGGTGATAGCCAAATTAAGGCTTGGGAAAATCACAAAGCTTGCGGAGAAAAGGGAAAGAAAAATAAAGGTGTGGAAGCTAAAAGAGAGAGAGGCAATGGAAAAGTTCCAAGAAGACTTGAAAAAGGAAATTCCCAAAGACGAAGCAAAAAGTGTCGAACAGGAATGGTCATGTTTTAGAAATTGTTTTGCGAAGTGTGCAGTAAACACTTGTGGAAGACTATCTGGGAAGAAAAAGGAAAGGGAGACTCCTTGGTGGAACAACAGGGTAAAGGAAGCTGTTAAAGAAAAACAAATGGCATGGAGGAAGTGGATAGGCACTAAAAATGCAGAGAAATGGCAAAAATATAGAGAAGCAAAGAAGGCATGCCAAAAAATTGTACAAGAAGAAAAAAGGAAAAGTTGGGAAGGTTTCACGGAAACTTTGAAGGAGGATATCCAAGGAAGTAAAAAGGTTCTATATGGATTGGTGAAAAACAGTGTAAAAGGTAGGGAAAACACAAAATTTGTAAAAACTGAAGCAGGACAGATATTGTATCAAAGAGATGATATATTAAAAAGATGGGAAGAATACTTTTCAAAGCTACTAAATGTTAAATACATTGAACTGGAAGATGAAAAAGAACAAGAAGAAACAATGGAAGAAGAAGAACAACAAGAAAAGGAGATCACTATGCTAGAAATAGAAGAAGCCATACAGAAGATGAAGAGCGGTAAAGCAGCAGGAGAGGATGAGGTGTCCGCGGAAATGATAAAAGCAGCGGGACCAATAGGTGTACAGTGGTTGTATGGATTATTTAGAATAATTTGGAAGAAGAAAGAGATTCCAGAAGAATGGGGAAAGGGATTAATTATCCCGATTTTTAAGAAAGGTGACAAAAAGGAATGCAATAACTACAGAGGGATCACTCTTATCGCTCATGTAGCTAAGATCTTTGAGAGAGTTCTGGAAGGCAGACTGAGGAGGAAGATAGGAGAGATGGAAGAAGAACAGTATGGTTTTAGGAAAGACAGATCAACATTTGACCTAATCTTTGCATTAAGGCAAATGATGGAGAAAAGATGGGAATTTGGAAAAGACATGGTGATGATATTTATTGATATTGAGAAAGCGTACGACAGTGTGCCTCGACAGGTGGTTTGGAATTTATTAAGGAAAAGGAGAGTTAACGGAGCTGATGTCCAAATGTTAAAAGCTATGTACAAATATTGTGTGAGTAGCGTGAAGACCAGTATAGGAGAAACAGAATGGTTTAAAGTGGAAACAGGTCTCCGACAGGGAAGTGTATTGTCCCCCTTACTATTCATCTTAGTCATGGATGAAATTCACAAGAATGTTAAACAGAGATTGGGACAAGAGGCAACAAAGGCCATGCTGTTTGCAGATGATATAGTGATATGGGGCGAGGATGAAAAGGAAGTACAAAAACAACTAGATGTATGGAATCAAGAAATAGAGAAATATGGGATGAAAGTAAGCACAGAGAAGAGCAAGACAATGGTAATGTCAAGAGGAAGGAAGGAAGGAAGGAAGAGGAAAGATAGAATTGAATGGGAAAATTCTAGAAGTGGTTAAAAGTTTCAAGTACTTGGGAAGTGTGATCGCAGAAGATGGAAGGATAACTGAGGAAATTGGAAAGAGAATACAACAAGCGAACAGTTTTTACCAGAGAATAAGGGGTATTCTGTGGAACCGAGATGTCCCAAAGAAATGTAAAAATGTATTATATTCAACCTACTACAGACCCATACTAACATATGCAGCTGGAGCGTGGACTACTACAAAAAGAGAGGAGAGTAGAATACAAGCCGCGGAGATGAAATTCCTAAGAGGTATAGAGGGCAAGACCAGAAGAGATAGAGTTAGAAACGAAGAGATTAGAAAAAGGACAGGAATCTTGAAGCTGCAGGACAGGATAGAAACAACAAAGTTAAAGTGGTATGGACATATGATGAGAATGGGAGAGGAGAGAGTACCAAAGAAAACTTTCTGTGAAAAGATGACAGGGAAGAGACCACGAGGAAGGTCTCGAAAGAGATGGGCCGATACAGTGTGGGAGTGTGTAGAGAAGAGAGGAGGAAAACCTGAAGAAGTACTAAAAACAGGAGAGGAGTGGTGGAGAGACAGGAAACGTTGGAGGTCCTTAATTCACAACCCGACCCAGGAAGCTGGAAACGGGAAATGAAGATGATGATGAATGTGCAAGTGTTTGAAGATTAAGAATTTTGTTGATATGAAATTATATAATCCAGTTTTCAAAATGTCTGGCCCTTTATATAGTCTGTTAGTTCCCAACTTAAGATTAACTTAATACGGCAATACAACTTAACACACTATTATTCACTTTCCACAATGACACTAAGACTCGGATACTAACAGAATGACAACCGACAAGTGGTGTATTTTTGGAAAGGGATGAGGAGATATAATACCACACCCATCTTGCTGTCACCCCTCTGGCTAACTGAACAGCTGACTATTTTGCTAATTCAATAAATGTTAAGTTAGGCTCACGCTAAAGATTTTACACGAGAGAAAAGAAATGGTTTCAAATTAGTAAGTATAAACTTACATAATTCAATCATTTGTCATCAATTCGACGATTGGTTTTAATAACAATTTTAAACTTCAAGAAATTTCACATGTTTATTATTCGGCTCTAAGGGGGGGGATTGATCCCCCTGATCATCCCCCCCCCCCCCCCCCCTAGTTATACCACTGGCAGAACTGGTATGTTACCATACACCACTCAACACAGGAATTTGCCAAACACTACTGTGAGTTGCAGAATACTCAGTGAGTTAACTCGGCGTGAAATGGCCAGACTTGGCTTGGCGTTAACTATGGAGTGGGGGTAGCCTGCTTCAGCCGCGTGTCTCCCTCGCCTCCTCTATTATTCTGTTCTCGTTGGCTCTATCCACATGTTTCTTGGATTTTCCTTCGTAGGGGTTTATGCATGCACAGTATGGATATTACTGTAGTGAGTGGATCTAGGTGATGGGAAAAGAAGGAAAGCAAATTGAGTCAAATATGAAGTATATGTGCTGAGTATGTGCTCTTCAGAGCAGAGAAGGAATTTAGGAAGGAGACATCATTGATAAGACGTAATGCCAATAAATGCCAAAAGGATCAAGTGAGTGTCCAACTCAGTTCGGAACATTACAAACATGAACATCCCAGCCTTGGTGGGACTCGGCAGCCCAAGGTAGTACGATCGAATCCCGGTGTAGTCGGTTGGCATTTGAGGGTGTGCAAATGCGAGGAAGCCGTGTCTGTAGATTTACTGGCACGCTAAAGATTCCCTTTGGGGCAAAGGTCTGTCACTCCGTCATCTCTAAAAGCTGCTGTAGTTAAAAGGGACGTACAACTAATAACATTATTATTAAGGAACTTGGCAGACTACGGTATAGGAAAAAGGTCTGTGGTGATATTTTGTTTCAAAATTCACTCAGTCCATCATCATCAGAGTGCGGTAGGCAAAATCACACAAGTTTGAATACACGTGGGAGATGTGGTGCCCAATAAAATACTTGTGCTAAGCTCCTTTTTCGTTTCTGAACAATCGTTCTGCTCGACCAATTTCCTTCGGCGGCTTGTCTATGATGAGAGGTTCTGTTTAACTTACATACGGGGTGTTTGAAAAAGAACTCCCTAGTTTTAATGTGTCCTAGAATCTGTACAAAGTAAAATACACTATTCTAGTTTGTGGTGTGTGATTCATCAACTCTCAAAGTTTGGCTCCTCTGCAGTTGGCAGGTCTGCTTGACCTTGAGATGGCCCCAGTGCTGTTTTTCCTCTGCTTCCTCAGTTCAGTCCAGGCGTGCGTGCAGTGCAGTGCAGTGCAGTGCAACTTAGTAGCAATGTGTACTCCGCAACAGGAAGCGTAGTGTGTTATTTGACTTGTGGAAACTGAGTCAGTTATAACAGTGCAACATAATTTTAGAAGTCAGTATGGCGGTGAACTACCTACAGCAAACTATCAGTCATTGGCTAAAGTCTTTCATGGAAACCAGTAGTGTTTCAAAAGCAAAATCACCAGGTAGACAGAGAACTTCTGAAGCTGTTGTCGAACAGATCCGTGAACCGATGTCTAAAATTACGTTGCACTGTTATAACCGACTCAGTTTGCGCAAGTCAAATAACACACTGCGCTTTCTGTTGTGGAGTATACATTCCTACTGAGTTGCTCTGCACTGTACTGCATGCACGCCTGGACTGAACTGAGGGAGCAGAGGATACAAACAGCACTGGTCCAGCAGACCTGCCAACTGCAGGAGAGCTAAACTTGGAGAGTTGATAAATCCACACACCACAAACTAGAATAGTGAATGTCACTTTGTACAGATTCTAGGACACATTAAAACTAGGGAGTTCTTCAAACACCCCGTACTATGAATTATGCATTACTATTGTGTTATGTGCAACAAATAGAAGTGCTGTTTATGTCGAGATGCTAAAATAGCGGTGTAGGTAACATAATATTGAAATACCAGGAATATTTGAGTTTTTGCACAGCCTCTGAAAGTTGTTCACACTGATAGCAATCCTTTGGGTGTTGTTAAAAATGAAACATAGGCCGATGAGGGAGAGGATTATTGTAGTAAAGCAATTGGTCAGAGAATATGACTGAGCTTGCTGGGAATGCTACAGCTCATGCATGATTTCAAATTCTTCCAACTTTGTCCTGTCTAAAGGTAGATTTGGTGAACTGGGAATTAAATATCATTACAGATGTTTTAGTGATGATCTGAACAACACGTGTGCCATGTTCAGTCAAGATGGGGAGTTCTTGTTTGCAAGGTTCCATTGTTGGATTATAGACACAGAGTTCAAATACTAAATGTACAGTTGAGTAGAATCTTTCATTGTTGTTGCAATCGTTGTAGAAGTAGATCAAAGAGGGTTCAACAAATGTTGGATAGCAACTTGGAAACAATTAACCAAAAACTTCACATGGATTCAATTTTCATGTTGTGATTAAACCCTAAGGGCAGAATCATTTGAAAAGTTAATTACATAACCTTGTAAATAGTCAGAAATGTTTGGGAATCATGACTATAAAGGATGTCATTATAGAAAGTATAAAACTAAAAATTGTGAACTTAAGAAATTATTTGCAAATTTGCCTTAGCGTTCAAAGAGGTATCTGGGCTAAATTGTATTTGAAGCAAGCAGTACTTAAATTTGCATTTTTTATTACAGTAATATCGAAAATAAGAAATAGGTACGGTATATCTGCACAGGTTCCTGACCCGGTCGAAGACTGGAAGCAGGCTATGGATTTTCATTTCATCTGCACAGGCTGTGGCACTGTAACTCAAAAACACACTTGCAAATGCCTGTTGAATGTACATCTGATTATCACCTTGGTCTGGGTCAGGGGAGGGTCTCGGGGGGACATGGAAAATGACCGTCATAGTTTAATTAAGAAATATTGTCATAAATTTAATTGTCCACTCTTCAATGCAATTTCAAAGTGGACAATTAAAGTGGACAATTAAGGTGGACATTTAAATTTATGATATTGAATCAATGCCGAATAACTGAAACCATGATGAATGTCAAGGAAAAAAAGGAAGCTCGTAGTTTAACGTGACCGTTAATCTTGAGATCATGAGCCACAGGACCTCCTTTTTACGTGGAATCCGAACCACAGGACATGGCATTTCACTTCAAAAATCTCACATGCATTGACTGGGAATCGAACCCGGACTGCCTTGGTGAGAGGCATACAGCTAGACCGCTGAGCCACCATGCACCCCGATATACGTAAGGAAGATTGTGCTTGCAATGATAATGGAAATGTTGTGTACAAATTGAAACCCCCTCAAATTTAGTCACAGGTTTTATCCACATTACATTGCCAGAGATTCGGAAGGCATCAAACACCGTTGGACGCCTCATGCTGAAATGCTGCCAAAAAAATAAATCAATAAAGAGAGTCTGCTACTTAGCATATTTCTGGGTTATTACATAACTCCTGCCATTATAAACTGTTTCGCTTTGATAGTTTGTGTCTCTCTTCTGTCCGCTTATACCATGCTAATAAAAGTACTAATAAATACTAGCATGAATTCTCCCATCATCCATGCTAACCTTGTGTGCCAATACCTGAATACCCTGAGCATGTCTTGGCTGCTTGTGTAATAACTCACAGATTGATCCCTCCAAAGATGTAGTTTGGTTCATGATACTGTGATGGTCATCATGGAAGACTCGGGGAATGAATGCATGTAACTATTTTGAAGTAGTTCGAAATTATTATGGGTATGGATGATACATTCATGTAAAATTGATGGTTGTAATTACTGTTGAATTTGCAAATATCCAACCACTCAAACTAAGAATGAGCATACTCTGGTAACTGAACAGATTGTTTATCCTTCTTGTTCAGTTTTTGAGCCCAAAATAGTAAAGAATGGACAGAGTGCCCTTGTAAAGGTTCTTGTGCAAACACCTGCCACAGAGAGTTGCTCAAAACAGATACCATGAGTGTTCCCATTCTTTGTTTGAACAACTGTATATTGCATACCGGTACCTTAACAGAAATCCTGCAGTCGCCTCCAATTCCTAATACTTGATTCTATACCCTCTCTGAATATTAACACAGGGTATGGGTTCTCTTTCAATTTATCCATAGTAGGCCTACGGCTGTTCATACAATGAAATGTAACAGTGTTTAGGCAAAACTTCCAATACCATCTGATGACTTTGATTGGCTTTCTGTAGTAATAAGTGTTAATAATACTAGGAGATCTCTTGTGCACAGTATGCATCACAGGCATGTGTGATGCAGGGGGAGGATTCCAAATTTACCCGTAATATTTGGAGGGTATGTACTTAATTCTCTCAAATATGCAAGTGCCAGAAATTTTCACATTTCTTTTATGCTTTTAGTTACTTATTGTTGTTTTAAGGGGCAGAACTACGAGGTCATCTGCCCCTTTAATGCTTTTACTAAAGAACATTTTGTTGTCATTGTTAAATCATTAAAAGAATTTGAACATAGTGATCAGTCCCAGAATCGGTCTGGTGACCTGTTTTATTGTGATGACTAGGGGGCGGATTTCTAGGACTAGTCATATTTTTTTCCCTTAACATTATATCCTACAGTCTTGTATTTTCCACACGTTTCCAAGCATGATAATAAAAATTAAACAGGTTTTATTGGGCATATAAATGCATATTTAGGCTTTCTTAAGTTTTATGGCATATTTTGAACAAAATATCATTATAAACGCCATATTTTGGTAATTTTCATTTACATTTAGTTTTATAAAAATCAGAATAAGCTCTAGAAATTATTGTTCAGGATAGACTGGAATGTACTACTGAAGAACAGGTAAGAGCTATTGTTTGCTAGCTGGGTCAATTCCTGGAAACCGGACTATTGTTTACACGGAAGCAGAGGTAATTCCGCAGTTATTTGTCATCGTTCTTATCTCTCTCCTTCGCCCTTCCCTCTTCCACCTCCAACACACTGAATGACCTTGGTCACTCATTAGGGAGCTTCAGTCATTCAGTTCATTTTCCGTATGCCAAAAACTAAAGTCTCAATTTGTGGGAAGTTACGAAGTTTTGTTCGCGAGTTCGGTGAAAACATATTCAGCACGGATGGATTGATATTATTCTGTAAATTGTGTGAGGTTAAAGTCATATTTTGAATTTTATAGTTCATATTTTTATGTTTTTTAGGTCATAAATGCATACATATTTCATACATTTTTAGGTCATAGATATCTGCCCCCTAGTGATGACTGAAGCAAGGTGACTGCTAAAGTAATTAAGTAATCAATAATTACTGGTCTAAGATTAAGGTAGGTGCCCCGGGACTTGAATTAACGAACCATCTCAACAATTTTGTAGGAAAAACCAGAGAAAATCACGCTCAAGATTGTCAAGTATGTGGTACATTCGAACCTTGAATCTTCCATCACCAGCTTCCCAATCCAGGTGTGAAGCGTGCCTTAGACCGCTTGGCACATTAGTGGGTAGAAATAGAATTAATCATCAGCTTCTGGTTTGTCATTAAGAAAATTGAGTCGGTTATATGTTTCCCTTCTTAAAGCATCCAAATGGTAAAATAAAATGACTGTATTGTACATGACTGGTTACTGTATTTGTATATGTTGGTGAGAAACAATTATTGGTAAGATAATGTTGATGTCAAACTAGTAAGAGATTCTGCATTCAACGATAATCTTCCTCGCCCAATTCCACATTTTCCTTCCATCCTTTGTAATTATTATTTCAAAGATTTGTCCAAAATATGTTGCTTTCCTGCATTTTACAGTACTGTAGTTAAGACTTTTCAGATGAAGCAGACTACCTCTTCATTTGTGATATGATCCACACAAGATATTCTGGTTTTCTGACACTTCTGACCAGTAGAAATCCTGCAGTTAGCTCCTATTCCTAATACTGGGTTCTATACCATCTCTAAACATTAACACATGCTATGGGTTCTCTTTCAATTTATTGATAGTACTTGCTGTTCATATTAAAATATTAAAGTGTAAGGGCTGGTCAATACCCAAAGTAGCGCTGGCAACTCGTAGTACTTCCAAGACATGCCAATAAGTCTCAAATCTCAGTTCACACTTGTGGTGTTTTAACTTCTGCAAAAATCCCCCCTCTGTACCAATTCAATTTTTATTTTTATATCTGGATTCAATTTTTCTGTTAAACAGAATCGTATGTACCATGATTCTATCCTAGGAGATAAGTGTGTTGTCAATTTTCCGCTTGTAGATGGCTATAGAGTTTGCCATCTGAAAGTTGATTTAGAGTCCAAAATTCCTTGCTAACAATGTTGATCCTATCTAGAAGGAACTGAATGTCTTCTAGGCTGATGGTTCAATATATGACACCTCTATAGCAGATTTTCAATCACTTTCCCTCAATCTTGATTCTTCTATCAACTTTAAGTAAAATTGCTTGGGTGTATAATTTGAAAAGAGTTGGTGACATGACACACCCGTGCCTCACTTTTTAGTATGTTGATCTCACCAGCCTCCAGTTTTCACCCATGCTATCTGATTCCAATACAACCTTTTAATTAAGTTGATGTGTTTCACCTGACGGAGAGATCATGCTTAGTATCAAAGTATTTTTGAAATCAATAAAGCCAGTGCAGACATTAATATCTTAGTCAAGCCTTAGCTCAGAAATATCTTTACTAAGATGTTAATGTCTTCTTCTTTTTCATTTCCCATTTCCAGTGTTCTGGGTCGGGGTGTGAATCAAGGACCTCCATAATTTTCTGTCTCTCCACCACTCTCTTCCTTCTTCTAGTATATCTTCTACTTTTACCCCTCTCTTCTCTATGCTCTCCCTCACTGTATCCATCCACCTCTTCCTAGGCATTCCCCGTTGCCTCTTTCCTGTTACTTTCTCTGTAAATACTCGCTTTGGGACTCTGTCTTCATCCATTCGCATCGTGTGTCCATACCATTTCAGCTTACTGATCTCTATCTTGTCTTGTAGCTTTGGGAATCCAGTTCTTTCCCTAATTTCTGTGTTCCTGGTTTTGTCTCTTCGTGTCTTTCCAATTATTCCTCTAAGAAACTTCATCTCGGCTGCCTGGACTCTTTCATCCCATTTTGTTGTTGTCTATGTGCCTGCTGCATATGTCAATATAGGTGTGTAATATGTTGAGTACATGACTTTCTTAAATTTCTCTGGAACATCCTGGTTCCACACCATACCTCTCACACACTACTGAGCGAGGCGCGCCATGGCGCATGATGGGCTCCATCTCGGCAACGCTGTACAGCTTTTCCCGGAGCAGCTAGCTGGTGAACCATATCTTATTTCTCAGAACAAATACAAACCGATATAAAATAAGTGAATTAATTTACGTATTTCACAGTCATACAGCATGACGTTTTGAATTAGAAGGATTACAACGCGACCAAGAACTAAATTTTCCAACCACCCCGAGCCTAGAAAAAGTTACCTTACAAAAATGATAACAACTCTGTTTCTTGGACATACAAAATTTTGGAATTAATAAACCAGTTATACAACATTCCAATGTATATTGTGTTAAAATTTGGATTCGATCTGATGACTTGGTTTTTGAGATAATAATTCTTAAATGTGACGCATGGTTGAAACACGCTTAAAAACGGGCACTTTTTGAGTTCCAACTGCGATAAAAAATATTAAAATATAAACTAAGGATTCCAAACCTACATGAACTAACATAAGATAGAACGACAAAAATGATTGTTATTGGATTTTATGTAAGTCTATTGGTTACTTAACAAACAACCTTCAAACTCGAGTGCACATAATACTTTGGTCGACAGTAAGCATGACCTCTGTCAGGTGAAACACATCAACTTAATTAAAAGGTCGTATTGGAATCGGATAGCATGGGTGAAAACTGGAGGCTGGTGAGATCAACATACTAAAAAGTGTGAGGCACGAGTGTGTCATGTCACCAACTCTTTTCAAATTATACACCTAAGCAATTTTACTTGAAGTTGATAGAAGAATCAGGATAGAAAAGAGGCATCCCTCGAACCAAGTCCACTTTTAAACCCAAACTTAGTTTCATTGCTATTGTTCTCTATAATTGAGAGTAAAGAATTCTTTGATACACTTTCAGAGCATGACTATTGAGATTGATGAACCTGTAGTCACATACAGTGTTAAGCATAGTTTTTTTTTTCAACGGGCTGATGAAGGTATGTGGAAGTGGATGGCAGTATTGTCTCTATCAGTTAGAGCATCCATCTGATTAATTCGTCTGTTTCAACCATTTTAAGATTTTCCTTGACCAAAGTCTTTTCTCAGTTCACCTTGTTTGAAAATTTCCAGACCCTCCAGTTAATAGACGTCAAATGCTGAGCAGTTTTCTCTAAATAGTTTGATTTGTGATGTAGATTGCACACTGGCACTTGCCTTTACTTGTCAGAGAGAAGTTTTTTGTCGTTGCCAAAAACATTTTGGGGCTCTTTGTCTTTGAATTTGTTTGTCATTCTGTTCACTCTGTTATAGAGATTGAAACTGTCTACATTCTTTCAAGTTCTTCTCTTTTTTTTATATTTTCATTTATCCATGGTTCATTATATTCTCTTAAACTTGTAATGGAAAACACCGATGTAAAACCATATTTGAAAATAAGAAAAATACGGTTATTGTAGCCAGATTTTATGACAAGCTCTCAAATCGTTCAGCAGGGGAAACAGGATGGCCACATGTAATGAGAGCACAGAATCGTGACTTGTGTTACGTTTGAAATGTTATAAATTGTGTATTGGTGAATGGGGATGGGTTAATATTTAACAAATATGCTATCGTCATATCATTTTGTGTGCGAGATGTTCTGAATCCAGCCAGCTCTTGCTTCCGTACAGCATATCAAAAACCGGCTGGCATTCTTGGCTGTCGCCCTGGAGGCCCGGGTTTGATTCCTGGCTCTGCCAAGAAATTTTAATTCTGGTCTGAGGACTGGAACGGGGTACACTCAGCCTCGTGAAGCAAAACTGAGAAGAGGAGAAATCAATTCCCATCTTGACCATCTTGGAAGTGGTTTTTCCGTAGTTTCCCCACTTCTTCTCCATGCAAATGCCAGGATGGTCCCTAAATTGAGGCCACAGCTGCGTCCTACCCAATCCTCATCTGAATTAAAATACACACACCAATACAGCCATCGCTTAACACAGGTTATCAGACAAATTCCACACACACCTAAGTTCACGGGGCTGCATGATCACAATGGTTCCAAGCCCCTAAACTCAATCGACTACATATCAAAAACGTAGGTTATGTCTGTAGGGAAGAAATATTAGAAAATAAAATTCCAGTCCGGAGGAACTAAATGGAAGCGGGTGGACCATTTTAAGTGCTTAGGCTGTGTATTCTCTCAGGATGGTAATATAATGAAAGAGAGTCAAGGTGCAGAAAAGCCAATGCAGCAAGTTCTCAGTTGTGATCTACTATATTCTGCAAATCTGAAAGAAAGGAGTTAGTGTAGTGACTAAACTCTCGCTTCAACATCATCGACCTTGCTGTATGGAAGTAAGAGCTGGCTGGGACCTAGTGGTAAATCCATTAGCCTGCACCAAACTGATCCACCTTCTGGTGGAAAAATATTCTGATGCAGCATATTTTGGTAAAAAGCATGGGACCTAGTAATACATTTTCAGTGAATAAACACAAGATTGATTGAAGAAAAATGTCACAACTTCCAGCAAAAATACATTAATTGGGAAACCACAGAAGATGACTTCAATGATATTGGAGTTAATGGTCTCTTAATTTCCATCCCTTCACACCAGTGGCACTTTTCCTGCTGCGACTTCTCTTCTTTTAAAAACCAACGGCGATGTGATATGAACTGTTGAGGCAGGTTCTTGATCTCTATTACAATGACCGACCTGAGATGGACAGCTTTCGTGACCCATGAGCTTGCACGGTTGAATATAGACTTTGCCTACTTAAGTGAAACCAGATTGTCCAGCATAGAAACAAATCGCCAAGTTTGGTTCGAGCTATACCATTTCTTCGAAAGGGAAAGAGGAAGGTGACCGCCAAATTCATTGGGTGTGATTTGTAGTGCGACTTAAGTTAGTAAACTACCTTCAACTCGCTCCTACTACAATAAGTGAACGCTTATGACTCTCCATATACCACTCTCAATAGATGCCTTCATAACTCTCATTTCGGCCTATGCCCTGACCTTAGACACTGATCAAGATTTTAAAAACCTATTCTTCAATTAGCTGAGCTCTACCATCGCTAAGATACTAACTAGATACAAGCTTTACCGCTTGAAGACTTTAATACCAGAGTTGGAAGGGATTATCAGCTCTGGGAAAATGTGATGAGCAGGGAACGGATTAATATGTAAATACATCTCTCTTTGTGAAGCTAAACTTAATTATATTTTGTATTATCTTTACAAATCATGGTGTGTGGAGTTGAAAAATGGAGTATTTATTTTCCATATTTTTCCATATTTTGGAATTTAGCACATAATGTTCCATATTATTAGTCATTAAGGTCAATACAGTCCATATTTTGGCAAAAAAGTATTAAATTCTATTAAATTAGCAGTCCTGTCAATAATGGAGAAACATTTAATATTATAACTGGGGTGCAACTCTTCATAACGCCTGTCGACGCCTGAGTTGATAAGGTAAGGTGATAAATGGCATGGTGAAAGAGAGATTAGTGAACCAGGAAGAGGTGAGATCAACTGAGCATCAGAATCACACATAACATCGACTATGTCTGTCCCATAATTTCGTTACTCAGGGAATCCCATTCAACGAGGATATGCCAGTAGTTCCCGGATTATTTCGTAATTTGGGCATTCCCCTTGATGGCGCAATACCTCCATCTACTGTGGTTCCTACCAGTGATTCACAGTTTGAATTGGCAGTGAGACGGATCATAGTGTTATTGTACCTACCACTATGTCTACAAGTGCAGTGTTTTCAGTTGCCTATTGACATTCATTGAAGACATTAACATTGTTACAAGATGCCTAAAGTAGCACAGTCAACCAGTTTAAAATTTAAAAAGTTACGTAACAGAATTTAAAGAAGATGGTTTATCAACTGACAGTAAGGTATTATTTTGTAATTTGTGTCAATGTTCAGTGGCATCTACTCAAAGGTTGCTGGTGCAACAACACATTTCAACCAGTAAAGATCAGACCAACAAACTACGAAATTCCAAGCTGAGACAGTTGTTTCTGACACAACCATCAACTTCGAGTGTAACGTCAGAGTTCAGCACCGATTTCTACACGCTCTCATCTCTGCTGACATCCCTCTCTTCAAACTAAATAATCAGTACTTCAGGGATTTCCTCGAGAAATGTACTAACCGAACTATCCCGGATGAGTCAACGTTCAGAAAAACCTATGTTTCAGCTATATACGATGAAACTGTTCACAGAAGATAAGGCAAGAGATTAAAGACGTCCGATTGTGGGTTTCCATTGATGAGACGACAGACAAAGAAGTTAGGCTAAATGTAGAACATGTTCACCATACTAATGGTTCCTGGATATCTCGCCATGTTCTTTGTAGTGGTACAAGATCTTGCCGAGTGTTTTGAATTGATTTAAGGACCAGCTGAAGCAAACCATTAAGGCATCAGGAATAAACCCACAAGTATAGGAGGATAATGCCATTAATTGATCACTTTTGGCGCAATACTATCTCTGCTACTGATCATTTTGGAGAAGAATGTAGGAGACATGAAGAGATTAAGCATAAAGCTTGGAGGTTACTTCAAACAACCACGCCATCCTCCATCTTTTAAGTGTAATATGTATGCTTGGTCGCATGTTTCATGCGAGGATCAGTCTGTCTAGTCACCAGAGACACATTTGTCAACTGTAGTAAGACTGAAGAGGACTTGCAGGAAAATTATGTATACACAGATATGAGCAACAACCCACAATTGTGACATCCCGAGAAGGAAATAATAGGGAATTAACAAGCTTCCTTCGGTGGTCGCAAGGTATGTATTGAGACTTCGAATCCTGGGGTCCTGGGTTCAATTCCTGACTCTGCTGAGAAATTTAATTCTGGTCTAAGGGTTGGAACGGGGTATGCTCAGCCCCATTATGCAACACCAAGAAGTGATCCCTTCTCAACTGTCGTAGAAGTGGTTTTCTGTGGTTTCCCACTTCTATTCCAGGGAAATGTTTTGATGGTTCGTAACTTAAGGCCATGGCCACCTCCTTTCTTATCCTAGCCTCAAGTACAAACACTACTACAGTCGTCACAATAACACAGGTTTTCGGACAAATTCCACACACAGCCAAGTACACAGAGTTGATGAGCACGATCTCCAGGCCCTTAAATAACAAGATATTTTTATATATCTATATCTATATAACACCTAGTAAATATGCTCTTCTAAACTTAAAGAATTTAGATAAGAATTTTATTACTAGTGCAGCATAGCCTTGTCATAGGTCACAAATAGCTAATATTGATATACATCAAATCCGTGTCCTTAAGGCAATTTATTTACATTTATGTTACTTATAGATTGAAGTGGTCTGGACTTGGGAGATAGTGGATTTCTATGGTTTACTGTCTTTCAACTCCAGAGAAATGTGCCAGGGGATGGTACTTTCTAACAAGCCATAACTGCCTCTTTCTAATTCCACCCAGTAGCACAGCCAAGCTAGTTACGTTAATGCCCCATGACTACAGGGGAGCTGCAAGTTCGGAGATTCAGAAGGGTGGAGTTCTGACTCTGATGGTGGACACCCTGAGTGTTTTTCCCCCAGGATTTTTCATACCTCCACCAGGCAAATACCAGAATAGTACTTCATGTTAAGTAACAAGGTGCCTAATCTATTCCTTGTCCCTAAATAATTACATCTACACACGTACCCCCTGACTGGACAAAAGCAGTAATCACACCAATTTATAATCAAGGTAATAGAAAAGATTGCAATAATTATAGAGGAATTTCTTTGATAAGTGTCCCAGGCGAAGTATGCTCGGACATTGTAGAAAGGAGAGTTCGATCATTGGCCGAGAGTAGATGGATGCAAAATAGTGTCTCTTTAGACCACAATGAGGATGTCAGGATCAAAGTTTTGGTATGCACCATGCTATTCGTAAATGCTAAGAGACAAATAGACAGGTATGTTTGTCTTTTGTAGATCTAGAGAAGGCATACGATAAGAGTACCCAGGGAGAAGATGCTGAGCATCCTGAGGAATTATAGTATCGAAAGAAGGCTGCTACAGGCAATCAAAAGTATTTATGTTGATAATCGGGCTGCAGTGAGAGTCGATGGTAGGATGAGTTCTTGGTTCAAGATTGTTACAGGAGTCTGGAAAGGTTGTAACCTCTCACCACTACTGTTTATTTTATATAGGGTTAGCACAAATGATTTAAGCGATTTCATGCACATGTATTATTTAAAGTATATAGCCTACAGCATTGACACATACACCAATTAAAAGAGAAGCTCATCAAGTTTTTTTAGTCTGCTTGCTCCAGATTCTCGATGTGCCCGCCTTGCGTCACACGGCAAATATCGCCCTCCTTGCGTCACACAGCAACTATCGATACGGTAGTCCAACTCCGACCACACACGCTGGATCATATCCTGGTCAATTTTAACTAAAGCCGCATGGATCAGTTTCCTCGGTTCAACAAGATTAATTGGATTGGGTGGTACATAAACTTTTTTGATAAACCCCGATAAAAAGAAATCACATGGGATCAGATCAGGCGAATAGGGAGGCCAGCGTATAAGACACCGATCTGCACCTGTCATGAGATGACAATAATCAACGCTATCAGTTTTGCACTTGTTGAACTGAGGAATCGGATCCATGCGGCTGAAGCTAAAGTTGACCAGGATATGCTTCAGCGTGTGTGGTCGGAGTTGGACTACCGTATCGATATTTGCCGTGTGGTGCGAGGACGGCACATCGAGAATTTGTAGCAAGCAGACTCAAAAAAATCTTGACGAGTTTCTCCTTTAATTGGTATGTGTCAATGCTGTAAGCTATATACCTTCAATAATGCATGTGCATGAAATCGCTTATACAGTATTATTTGTGCTAACCCTGTATATTGAACATTTACTGAAGGGCATAAACTGGCTGGGTGGGATTCTATTATTGGGAACCAGGTAAGCAGTCTGGCTTATGCCGATTACCTGATAGTAATGGCAGACTCCGTCGATTGCTTGCATGCCAACATGTAGGGAGTATGGTATGAAGATCAGCATTTCAAAGACGAAGGTTATGTCAGTAGGAAAGGAAACCTAGGAAATAGAATGCCAGATCGGAGGAACTAAATTGGATAAGGTGGAACATTATAAATAATTGGGCTGTGTATTTTCACAGGATGGTAGTGTGGGGAAGGAAATAGTCAAGGTGTGGAAAAGCCAATGCAGTACTGATATCGCGCCAGGAGTTGGCAGTTGGGTTTGAACTGCAGATATCTTCCCGCTCACTGCGTAACGTGCATTCCAAAAACATTAAGTTAGTCACTACTTGTTTAACTCACTCAGCACATTCCTTCTTACACTGGCTGCGTGTCGTGTGCTGCAATAACAGTGATTGGCATGCGCGTAGCCGATATATTTAAGTTTGGAATATGAGGTCCGCGCATGCGTACTGCAAGACCCCCCGCACCCCGTCACAGCGTGTTGGACTGCCATCTCCTGACGCGATATCATTAGGTTCGCAGTTGCAATCTACAGTATTCTGAAAGGAAGAAGTTTGTGTATCGACGAAACTCTCCCTACAACCTTCAGTATTTAGACCAATCTTGCTGTATGGAAGTGAGAGCTGGGTAGATTCAGGATATCTGATACGTAAGCTAGAGGTAACTGATATGAGGGTAGCACGAATGATTGCCTGGACAAATAGATGGGAGCAATGACAGGAAGGTACTCGTAATGAAGAGATAAAGGCTCGGTTAGAAATGAACACGCTAGATGAAGCTGTTCGTATGAGCCTACTCAGATGGTGGGGTCATGTGAAGAGAATGGGGGAGGAGGGATTACCTAAGAGGTTAATGAGTTTGGCTGTAGAGGGTAAGAGAAGTAGAGGTAGACCTAGGAGGCGATGGTTAGATTCAGTGTTAATCGATTTCAAAGTGAGGGGTGTAGAAGCAGAGGAGGCCGCAGTGCTAACTGCTAATAGGGGATCATGGAGGTGACTTGTTCGCAATTAAAGGTTTGCATACTAGACTGGATGCTGAAAGGCAAAATGGTTTCAAATGCGAAATGTATGTAATTGCATGGCTACAGACATCACAGAAACAGATTATCAGGCAAATTCATTACACACTCCGGTACACAGAGCTGGTGACTAAGGTTTTCCATACCTTTAAATAAAATAGTAAGCAATTCCTTCCCCAGTTTCATTCATCTTAATTTATTTTATCTCTTATTTTCTTTGAGGAGGATGATTTCGGGCAGTGAGCATAAAAGCTATTCAGTGCATAAAGGATCGTCTCACTCCCTTGGAACTAGGAATAATCAGGGTAAAAATACATATGGTGCAGAACTTGACGTATCAAAATATCATTGTGAAAGAAGTGAGTAACTTGAGCAATGAAGACAAACTGAAATAAATGCTACTTTTGCACTGTTCTTCTGATACTTGATCACTACCCACAGGTATTCAACTTCTTCCCTGACCACAGGAGAGGTGCATTACAAAGGCTTGAATAATACAGCCACTTATTACTTTGGATATCATCAGAGTGCAAATGAATGAGATGATCTCAGTTTTTAATTTGCATAAACTAAAAACTTATTCCTCTCAAAATATCAGGGCATGCTACAAGAAAATGATCAAGTGCTTTTCAGAAACTGAACTCTTGAACGAGTGTATATTTTGTTTTTCTAGGGATGGCCTTCAAGTGACTGGCAGTGACCACTGTACTTTCAATTCAAGTCAAAAAGCTCTTGGAAAAGGTGATTTCTCCAAGATACCTAATGGTGTGAATGGTGTTGAAGATAGGATGTACGTAATTTGGGAGAAAGGTGTTCATGCAGGAAAGATGGACCCGACACGCTTTGTGTCTGTAACAAGTACAAATGCTGCAAAAATATTTAATATCTATCCCAGAAAGGTTTGTAACTGTTTCTTCCATAATACTTGCATTCATGTAATTTACTATAATACATTGTAACGAAAATTACGGTTTAAAATATTACATACTGTGCCAGCTTGGTAATTGATGCAGTGAACTGAAGTAGACATACCATACATACAGTGTGCTGTATCATATATTATGTGTTACTTTAATCATAATATTGTCAAGAACCAGTCAAAATTTTTGCACTCTATAAATAAGTAGGGAAATGATTTTATTTACAGTAGGTACAAACATTGAATTAGTTTTTTTTGTTTTGCTTGCCTATTTATATGGGAATTCACAGATGAAAGGAAAAGGGCTCTTAATGAAACGTCTGCCACATGTATTTGATGCCTGCTTCTAGAAGTCCAATATTGAGAATGCTCCTTGCAAACAAATTGAGACTATTCATTACCAGCGATCATGACTTCTCAGTTTAGACTTCCCCATCATACATGATTGGCGAATGGAATATAGTGTATTCCCAGATGTCAGGTTGGTGTTTGTAACTTGGCCGCGTCATTGCGTAGTGGCTAGCATTCTTGGCTGTCACCACGGAAGCCTGGGTTTGATTCCTGGCTCTGCCAAGAAATTCAATTCTGGTCTGAGGGCTGGAACGGGGTACACTCAGCCTCGTGAGGCAAAACTGAGAAGAGGCGGGTTTGATTCCCACCTCGGCCATCCTGGAAGTGGCTTTCCATGATTTCCCCACTTCTACTTTAGACAAATGCCGGGAGGGTTCCTAAATTAAGGCCACGGCCGCCTTCTTCCCAACCCTCATCTAAATTACAATTCTACACACTAATACAGCCATCACACCAAAACAGGTTATCAGGCAAATTCCACGCACACCCAAGTACATGTCGCTACATGATCACAATGTCTCAAAGCCCCTAAATAAATCAACAACATTTGTAACTTGGAATGGATTAAAGAACTTGCTGGTTGTTAGAGCGATGTGGTATCTGTTCTTGTGCAGCTGCTGTCGCTTACTGTCCACATCATAATTCGAGCAAAATTTGTAATATTTTCAGAGTTGAGGTGTTCCTTTAACTTGCTTATTCTTGTATAATTAAGGATGATTTTCTGTTACTGTGAACTGATTTTGTAGCATCTGAGAAATTCTGTGTACTACTGTTAATTCTGCCGTGCTGCCTGCTGTAATGTCTGAGACAATAACACCACAAAAATACTTGTCAATGCCAGGTTTCTTTATGAGTAGGCCTATGGTTATGCTTTATAGAATTGGCACGTTATATGGCACCAATTTACTTACATTACTACCGCACACATAGGTTACCATAATTCATGCTTTCCCAACTGTTACTTAGTTTTTCTTCATCTTCATCTATCCCTTTTGCCTCTCGACGTCGGGTCTGCCAGCCACTTTCTGTATTTTCTGTTTGTTCTCTGTATTTGAAAAGCTTCACCCGACGAGGGTAATCACCCCTACTCGAGCTAGCACAGTGGAGGGGCTTCCTCCTCACAGCATCTGTGCCTACTGCCTTTTCTGTCAGGGTCTTATCTGTCTGCTCTTATCTGAGCATATACCATTTTAAGGCACCGGAAACTCGTTCTCACCCCTTCCTTACGGGCTAGGATTTGCTGGTTGCATTGCTAGGCAGAGCCTACCAACTAGGGCATTTCTCAGTATTTACCAGAGAGACCTACTCAGCATTGGTGTCCCCACAGAGACTCAATAACCAGCCATTCACCCTCCTCCTTTCTCAACCGGGCTTGGGACCCGCTATGGCGGAGTTTTCTTAGTTTCAAGAGGTAATCATTCTGAACATGTTGTTTCCTGACGATAACTTATTTACGATTGTATCGACCTCCAAGATTCATTGGCAGTATGTGTCCATCGTAAGCGTGTTTTTCTTCATCTTCATCTATCCCTTTTGCCTCTCGACGTCGGGTCTGCCAGCCACTTTCTGTATTTTCTGTTTGTTCTCTGTATTTGAAAAGCTTCACCCGACGAGGGTAATCACCCCTACTCGAGCTAGCACAGTGGAGGGGCTTCCTCCTCACAGCATCTGTGCCTACTGGACTTTTCTGTCAGGGTCTTATCTGTCTGCTCTTATCTGAGCATATACCATTTTAAGGCACCGGAAACTCGTTCTCACCCCTTCCTTATGGGCTAGGATTTGCTGGTTGCATTGCTAGGCAGAGCCTACCAACTAGGGCATTTCTCAGTATTTACCAGAGAGACCTACTCAGCATTGGTGTCCCCACAGAGACTCAATAACCAGCCATTCACCCTCCTCCTTTCTCAACCGGGCTTGGGACCCGCTATGGCGGAGTTTTCTTAGTTTCAAGAGGTAATCATTCTGAACATGTTGTTTCCTGACGATAACTTATTTACGATTGTATCGACCTCCAAGATTCATTGGCAGTATGTGTCCATCGTAAGCGTGCATCCATAATGCACATCTGTTCTTAGCCTTTTGTGACTCTGTCTCCATCTCATTGTTGTTTCCCCCCCCCCTTAAAGTGACACCATAAACCCTATTTTTATGAAAGGTTAGACGCATTAGAGATGAGAACAAATTTAGAGTTGTTGACCCGAATGTGGGCCGAGAAGCTGAGTGCATGTTCCTTGTCTGCTCCTGAACGTAGCCAAGTTCTTAATCCTCATAATTAATGAATATTCTTGGTTATATGGCTTTCAAAACCATTAATCACATTTATTTGCTGTCAGTACATAGGCATGCACATGCTCATCTTGCTCTAGTTGCATTTGGGGTAGGGTTCTAACTACAAAGTTTACCGAGCTCTACCAAGCTGGAACTAGGGACCAATAGCACAAGAAACTGTGTGCTGATGATACTGCACAAAAGGAACTACTGTGTGTACGCATATAAATACCGTCCTAACTAACACGTCATAGTTAGAGCCCTGCGCGGATGGACAAAACGTTATCCGCATCCGCCCCGCACCCGCACAGCTGTTATCCGCAACCTCCCCGCATCCGCACGACTGTTATCCGCCCTGCATCCGCACAACTTTTATCCGCGTCCGCCCCGCATCCACGCGACTTTTATCCACACGTTTGCTATCCAAATCTACTGGCATTACAATAATATTTTCAATGTGTTGCTTTATACTTTATCTTTTAGACATTTGAGCAGAAAGTCGAACCCTTAGGCTATATATGGCATTTGCTATGTCTACAATGAATGCTATACAACCAGTATTGCAACCCTTTTCAGTTCGGAGTGTTGATTGTGCTTAATGACATAATTTGAATGGGATTAGCGTAAATCATCATCTTACATTTGCCATGAAAAAACATAACGGAAAAATATGATATGTCATAAACATCTGGGTAATAGTAAGGGAGAGTGAGGGAATTGTGCGCACTTAAACAAGAATCGGTCTTGTGATAATCTCATAATAGATATCACAACTGCAGTTATGAATAAGGGAGCCTTAGTAGCTCTATATTCGATGTGCAGAAACAAATTTATTTCAAAAATAAATTTGGTGGACTACAATTAAAAATCTCGCAAATATGCATTTGCGCACCATTACCCACCCTGCAGGGTGGGTTGGGAAATTATGCGCACGGGATGATTGTTGGAAAGCCATACTAATACAACGTGAATTGGCTGAAACATGCACTGAGCATTAATATTAGAATATTCAAATGCATTTTACAATAGCATAACAATGCAATGATACGAAAATTCTGCAGTTTTGGATATTAGAATAAAATATCTTCGTTTCGTCAACATTAAAGGAGGCAATCCTATTTAGGCTTGTTCCTTCAGGTTGTCTCAATGTCAATGCAGGATATCTCTTCAAGAACGCATACAACCAATATTTGCCTGCTAGACTTTTAACTTTATGGAAATTATGGGGAATCTTACTCTCCTCTGCAAACTTGAACCCTATCCGTCCGACAAGCTTGGTGGGCGTTAAGCCGTAAAATAATTTTGCCCATGTCAAAAGGTATTCGGATAATTATGACTCCATTTCATTGGTAAAAACTTCTTTAAGGACTAGACGAAGGGAGCAAGACAATTTAGCAGCAACTGCTTTCGTAGGATTGACTGGGGAATGTTGATACTTCTCCCCACTTCCATTATTTTCCTCCCATCATCCCTAATTGCACGTAGAGCTTTCTGCTGGGTAGGGGTTTTTCTCCGTTTTTTGCGTATAATTTCTTGGCATCTGGAGAACAAACACGAAATATTTTGCCATTAATGTCGCGTTGTATGTCTTGTATCATTATGTTCTGCGCATCATTACCCCACTCTCCTTTTAAAACGTAACTCACTGAAACTAATCTATTATATTGAAAAATAAATACATGAAAAACCACTGTTAACACTGGTATTTAAAACTACATTTAATTTTAAATAATTGAATCACAACTGTAGGCTTACCTTCGTATTTGTGGCTACAGAAATAACATGCAACGTGTTAAGTTTCTTCATCCAAGCCTCACGGTTATCACATAGCAACTGACATCATGCTGACTGTCCCTATCTGATAGGTACGATGACAGCTTGAGGGTAGCAGTGAACTGAGTTGCTAGTTGTACTACCAACTCGAAAAACATAGGTGCGCACTATTACCCACTGCGCACAATACTCAACTTTCCCCATGATATTCAACAAGTTCGGATTGTATTCTAAAAACTATTCGCAAATTTACTCCAAACATTATCCGCAGCTTATCCGCTATCCGCAAAGCCATGCAAAGTATATCCGCATCCGCGCAGGGCTTTAGTCATAGTACCTTCGACAGTTGTCTATAAGACACATCATACTATGCTCAGACTCAGTATCACATGATCATAGTGTTGTTCATACACAAGATGTTTCGGCCTTGTATTGTCGTTATAATTGGAAATATACATTGTGAAATGCACTTTGGTGAAGGAATGGGATATAGTAGAGCTCGGCATACATATCCTGCTGGACATTTTGCAGTTCGTCCTTGTACAAGAATACATTCTTTCATAATATGCAATATGGATTCAGGGAAAAATCTAGTACTGAGGCAGCAACTATTGACCTAATAACAATGCTTCAAGAAACTATTGACAAAAATAATATGGCAGTTGGGTTATTTATTGATCTCACAAAAGCCTTTGATACAGTAGATCATAAAATACTGTTGTCAAAATTAGAAAATGCTGGTGTCCGAGGTATAGCTCTAAAATGGTTCCAAAGCTACCTTCTTGGAAGAAAGCAGCATGTAGCTTTGAATAATTGCATAAGTTCAGGAAAATATATAACTCATGGCGTTCCACAAGGATCTATACTTGGACCTACATTATTCTTAATGTATATAAATGATATTGTGGAATGTAATTTGAGAGGGCATATCAAATTGTATGCAGATGATACAAATATCTTCTACACTGGGAAAGACATAATTGAAATCATACAAAATGTGCAACAAGATATAAATACTCTCTCACAATGGTTCCAGGCCAATAAATTAACAATGAACCTACAGAAGACCAATTACATGGTAATTTCAAAACAAAGCATGAAAGAAATCACACATGACAAAATATATATAAATAATATTGAAATAAAAGAGGTTAATCAGGCAAAGTATTTAGGTCTAATCATCAACAAACACCTGACCTGGATTGAACACGTTGAACGAATTGCTAAGAAACTCTCACCTGTAGTGGGGATCCTAAGGAAACTTCGGTATCTTATTCCCCTAAACCTTGTAAAACAAATCTACTATTCACTTGTACATAGCAAGCTCCAATATTTAAATGTTATTTGGGCTCACTGCAGGAAATCCACACTGAATGACTTAATGACTATTCAGAATAGGGCTATTAGAAACATATTTAACCTTCCTTACTGCACTCCAGTAAAAGATCTGTACATCAAAAGTAAAATTCTACCCCTCAGCATAAGTGCAGAACTCCGAGCAGCTATGCTAATATACAAGATTAAACACAACACAATACTCTATAGCTCTCCCTACATCTTGAACTCAGACAATCATTCTTATGGAACTAGGCATGCGAAGGACGTAGCCTTATATATCATTCACTCTTCTAAATATGGTAGAAATAGTTTCAAGTTCTCTGCATCACAGTCATATAATAAACGTCCTGATGAAGTAAAAAGTGCACCAACTTTGTCGGTATTTAAGAGGAAAACTATGGAAGTATTGTGGGAAAAATTCGATGGATCTTAATACATCAAATAAGTTAAGTTATGTATAAGATTAAAAATCCTAAGTGCTTATCATTTTAAGGGACCTTGGTCTAAACAATCTTAGATATGGTATCAACCTTATAATACCGACAGTAGTGGCTATGCGGGCTAAAGCGCTGCGTTAGGTCAAGGGGCCAAGCTCTGTGCTGACTCGGTAGACGCGTGGGTTCGAGCCCCACCGTCGGCTGTCCTTGAAATGGTTTTCCGTGGTTTCCCATTTTCAACACCAGGCAAATGCTGGGACAGTACCTTCTGACAGGCCACGGTCGCTTTCTTCCACATCCTTGTCCAGTTTCATTCATCTTCATCCATTCCATCTCTCATCCCGACGCGCAGATCGCCCACGGGCGTCGACTAGAAAGATCTGCACTCGGCCTCTCAGGAGGCTACACGACAAAAAAAAAAAAAAAAAAAAAAAAAAAAAACCTTATAATAGGCCTATGTCCTTATTCATCAATTTGTGTTACCTTCAGAATTTTCTTCCTTGGTGTGTAAACACACACATTACTGTACAATTCCTCTGTACGAGCCTATGGCTCTTTGGAATTAATTGAATAAAATATCTATCTATCTATTTAAACTAGTGTGATTATGCCCATTCTAGAGGATTTACCAGACATGTTTTTTGTACAATTTGACCAACATGTGTGCCAAGTTTCAGCAAGATTCTTGTTCATAGGGTTTCCTTTTAATGTATGTACATGGGGCACTCTTAACCCCAAGTGGTAATTTGAACTTTCCTAATTATTGTCATAAAATTGAAACACACAAAAGGAAATCGTGCAAATAAATACTGTTAATCGAGTTCCTAGTTTTGAAATGTGCTGTTGTTCACAGGGCTGTATTGCAGTTGGTTCTGATGCAGATATTGTTGTTTGGGACCCCAATACAACACATACAATATCATCAAAAACACATGTTCAGGCAGTTGATTTCAACATTTTTGAGGTAAGTGCCATGTGAACTGATAAGCCTATTTTGCCATTGTGTTAGTCAATACAGTTTCTTACCATAGTGATGCATATGTTCCAAATAAGTATAAGTTGAGCCTGCAGAGAGAGCATCAATATTATGTATGGTTGATACATACTTATTTGCAAGAAAAATTGTGCATCATGATCGAATTGCAAGAGTACAACGAATGTGTGTCGTTTGCATGTAATGCAGATGCTTGCTGCTCTGGGGTGCATCATGTCCCTCCTGCTGTTATAGGAGCAAGCCACCAAATGAGACTTGGGTAACAGTACTATTCACAGAACTAAGTTCAGTGAACACGCAGATCGCCTCAACAGCACATTTGACAAGCCTTTGCTCAGTTAGACGATTTTGAGCGAGACCACATCGTCTGACTCAGAAAGGGGAGTTGGACTTTCTGCCATGGTGGTGTAAGAGGCTAAGCGTGCCTGACTTGATAGCACGAGATTCAGGTTGAATCCTGTCTGCTGCAGTCTCATTTTCAACTCGTACTTATCAATATTAAACCCTTTTCATAGTGGTGGTGTGGACTTTTAAGACCCTTACTGGAAAAGTACATCTACCTTTGAAAAAATTTTTTAGATGTTGCTGTTCTATAGTTCATTAGGGAACGTAGCCATACTACGTGACCAATTTAAGGGGGGGGGGGGGGGGGGGGGGGAGGAGGTCTTCAAAATACTACGCTCAGTCACGGGAGCTGGGGGGGCTTAGATTTTTGTTACGTAGTCTATTTCGCCGAGAGAAATTTTGCGCTTTTTCGACCTATCTTTGAATATGGCGCGTAGTGTTTAGTGCTTCCTAAACTCACAGTTGGTGGCGCTGACGCACATATGTCGAGACGTCAGCTGATCGAAAACGGACACTGTTTGTAGTTCAGTGAAGTTGTCAAGCAACTCAACGAGAGTTCATGCTGAACAATTATGTCGTTGTACAATCGGCTGTACAAAGCTTTTATAAAATGTTACAAGGATTCCTTGTCAATGCAGTCTTATGCAATAAACGTCATATTAATAAAGACGAATATGAGTCAAATTATTTTCATTTGTTTCACTTTCTGCCTGCGAAATGATTAAAAATTATACTTGTCAATACTTAAGTAAAAACTTAAGGGGGGGGGGGGTCTTGGCATATACTATGAGTGGTCACCGAGGGGAGGGAGGGGTTGAAAAATCTTAAAAAATAGGTCACATAGTATGGGTATGTTCCCTTATGAGTTGGCACCATCTGGGAGTTCCTTTTGATGAAAAGGAAAGGAGATTTGATATATCACAGTGCTGTTCTTTTCGATAGTTCCTCGCCTTGTGTTTATTCTTACAGCTCACCTCAGTTGTTCAATATGGTGTCCACGAAGGCATGACAGAGGTACTATTTTGATCCTTTTGGGAATGATGAGTATGATTAAACCAGGACACGCCAGTATTGCCTGCTGGTTTGAGGCATGATCCACCTCTTGGAGATCCATGATTCGAAACTTGACACTTTTGGTGACCATCCTGAATGGTATTTCCTTGGGATTATTGCACACACTCTCCAGGCAACTGTCGAGGTGGTATCTCGTGCAGGGTGCACATTCTGGAAAGTAGTGGAAAGTCGGGAACATTGTTTTCAATGATAGATTTGAGGGGCATTTTTCATGCTCTTGTCTGCCATATCAGTGACCATTGTAGCAATTTTTAATGTTTTTCAGATATTTTTTACAAGTTTTAATGTTTTTCAGATATTTTTTACAAGAAGTGCCTAGCAATTATGTAACTTATGTTGTGCTGTTAGCCATTTTTTTCCACCCATTATTTACTAATTATTCTTTTTATTCTAGGCTGCTTAATTGAACTCATTACAATGGCTAACAAGCAGTGTATGTTTAATAAACTTTGGTTACAAGGTAAAGTGTTCCCAGAATTGAGTGGTTGTTCAGACATGGTGGTTAATGATGCGACAGCATATTGTAAAATGTGTCTGAAATCTTTCAAACTTGGCAGTAAGGATGAACAACATCCTTTCTAGTGGTAAAGGATCTAATCATTTGAAGTATATGAAAGCTAACGAGGAAACACCAACCCTGCTCTTATCGAAACTCCACCTGAAATTCTGCACGCCTGCAGATATACAAGGGACAGACTTTTTTCTGAAAATCTTGCCCATTCCAAGTATGGTTGCAAATTGAACGCCTGCAAGCAATGACTAGTAAATGTGTCACATGAAATTTTCACGTGTTCTGACTCTCTAGGCTGTCTGCAGCCCGCATAACCACACTTACCCTTTATTATTTGTGACGGTATGAAAGTAAAACAAATACTGTACTCTATTAAATCAAAAGCGAAATGTGTTGATGACATTCCGATCAGCTTTATACATAACATTATTGGCGCTGTTTTGCCCATTATTACACATATATTTAATTATCTCACAACTGCTACCTTTCCAACGATATGGAAAAAAAGCGAATGTCATTCCAAGACCAAAAAATTCAGTTCCTCATCTGCCCTCTGATTATCGACCAATTTCCATTCTTCCTGCTCTTTCCAAAGCTCTTGAACGTTGGGTGCATGAGCAAACAGTTCAGTATTTAAATAATCACTCTCTTCTTGATCCAATGCAATCTGGATTTAGGAAAGGCCACAGCACAGAGACTGCCACTCTTAATGACAGAAGATGTAAGACAAGCTATGGACAGGCGACAAGTGACAATTCACACAATGCTAGATTTTAGTAGTGCATTTGACACAATAGAAACCCAGATTCTTTTAAGGAAAGTTAAATTATTGTTCTTTGATCATACTCGAATACAGTTTTTTGTGTCATACCTGGAAAACCGATTGCAACGAGTGCTAATAAAAGACTTGAGCTCACAGTGACTAATAAGAAATGCTGGTGCCCCTCAGGGTAGTGTGCTTGGTTCTTCAATGTTTAGCCTATTTATAAATGACATCAGCCACACTTAAAAATACAACCTACCAATTGTATGCAGACGATCTACAAATATACAGCCACTGCAAGACAACAGACTTACCTCATGAAATTCAAAGCGTCAATCGAGACTTGGAACGACTAGTTACCTACAGCAAACAATATTCACTCCTGCTAAATCACTTAAAAACGCAGGCAATCATCATTGGCTCCCAAAAATTGCTATTAAAATAAATGAATATGAAGTTCCACCCATAAATATAAACTGAAACTCCATTCCGTATAGTTAAACAGTGAGAAATCTCTGTGTGACTTTGTCCAAAACATTAAACTGGTCAGAACATCTAAAAAATATTTGCAAAAACATCTATGCAATTCTGACACCACGTAGCAGCACTTAAGTGAGACAATTTCTTTTTTCATTTTTCTCTTGAACGAAAGCTCGTATTTGCGATCTGAAAACCACTATGTATACTAGACTGCAATTGAATTTATATTAATTAAATGCATTTTCCAAAATGAGAAAAACAAAAGAATTACTAACAGTTTTTTATATCTCTGCTTAAAATATGAAAAAAGCCTGGTGATACGAAAACGGAGATTTATTTCCTGATTCCAATGAATTTTTCAGAATTAAAATCGGTGAATGGAATCAACAGTATTAGTTTGGGAATTGTTTTGAAAAGGGTGGTAGGGGTAGCGGCACGGCTTCACAAGATCTCTTGCGCAAGGAAAATTATGAACACGCTGACAGGGCGAAGGGAGAAGGGAACGATTTGACGACAGGAAGGAGTTGTCTTCCTCTCGTCATAGATATTATAGTTCGGCAAGTTACATGTACAAGTGCCTAGTCGTGGAACAATATCTGAGCAATAAAATTATACTGTAGTAGTGTTACAATATGTAACGTTGACACATTGTGTTTGTACAGATTCCTTTCTTACTTCCTATTCTTGTTGATAATAATACATTGTAGGGGCTTGGGACATCTTGGTTATCAGTCCCATTGGCTGGCTGCATGACTCGGCGGTAACTTTCTCGCTTGCTGTGCCCAAGGTTCCAGGATCGAATCCTGGTGCAGCCAGTTGGCATTTGAGAGTGCGCAAATGCGAGGGAGCCGTGTCATTGGATTTACTGGCACGTTAAAGATCCCCTTCGGACCAAAATTCCGGCACCCCGGCGTCTCTTAAAGCCACAGTAGTTAAAAGGGACGTAAAACCAATAACGTTGTTATTATTATTATTTATTATTATTATTATCATCAGTCCCGAGTAGTTGATTATATGTGTAACTGTATTAGTCAGGGATGGGGCAGGTGCCCTGAAACTTCATGTATGGTACTTTCTCGGCATTTACCTGGAGGGATTGTGGAAAAACCGGTGAAAACACACTCAGGATAGATGCTGACAGTGCTGGATTCCCTTCTAGGTAACTGTTTTAAAATTATTTGATGATAAACTCCCGAACAAAAAACATGTTGTTCCGACATTAGTAATACTTTGTATGGCATAATTCTTACCGCACAGAGCAGCGAATGGTTTCACTTGATGCGATATTGAATACTGTATAGAAAGATATGACTGGTTTGTAGTTGCACGTTCTTGATATTTTAGAAAAAAGATCGACAAGATATGTTCGTGTTCAGGTTCATTGGGAATATCTTATTCTAAAAACCATCCGATGCGGACGTCCAACTCTAGGCATAGTCTTCTAGACATACCAAACGAGACCACAAACCGTGAAAAATTCTAATCAGTGGAGCCAGCTATTATCGATTTATAAGAGGCCAAATGCGCACGCAAATAGACCTACAAACATAAATACATACATACATTTATTTTGGTGATTCGTATGGGTCTTTGGTTCTTTTGACTCTATTTCCCTTTTTTATCGTGAGATCTGAAACGACTCCGTGAGGCCAATCACTTTAACTTACTTCAATTTTCAAGGAAGTAATAACAAAAGTTTATTTTTGTAGGACATTTTATTACAATAAACAAATTATGAAAATGCATACCAAGAGCAAAATTACTATGTACATATATAGAATTAAAGTTCCTAAGATATTCTCATCTGCCTATTGTTAGCACAGGCACTAGTACTGCGTACTATAAACAAACAAAAAATATTATACTGAACCCTTGCAAAGAAGCTTATGAGACTCAGTTTCGGGGGGTGTAACAGTCCATATCGTAAGTTGTTGTTAAAGCGCTTCATTAACATGCAGGGTAACATATAACAAAATAACATGCAGGAAAAAGTGAAGCCAGGGTTAAAACAAATGAATTTAATAAACAGATCAGCTATTTACAACAAGAATTAACAAAACAAACTCCCGTATGACTCCCACTGAATAAATAAAGTTTGCCAAAACTAGGCCAAATCTCAGGAGAGATTAATACTTGGACCAAGTGTCCCAAAGAAAATCAACAAAAGTGACGATGTATGCGCGCGTGCTGTTCTACATGCTTCACGATGAGTACAATCGAATGCATGATTCGTCATCATCCAGAATAAACTTTCAGACGACGAATCCACATTGCTTAGAGCTAGACAGACGCGGGGAACAACTATACAACACTTAAAACTAAACCGACACTTCCTATACTTAAAATAAACAACACAATAATTTCCGCGTGAAATTGGAATCAAAACTGCCGTAGCAAAAACATTACTGCCTAAAATTAGGACTTCTCACACAAATCAACACAAGTAAGTTAACACGTGACCAACAAAGGAAATATACAATGACCGCCGTCATGTTTACAAGTACACTACCACTACACCACACGGGCGTCACATACTAAATTACATGAATTGAGTCATAAACAAATCACTAGGCTCAAAGCCAACATTTACATTATTAACACAAAATTCTATCCATACAACATGCAATAATCCGTCACACACATGGCGAACTCCCCAATTAATTATGGTTCAAAATAACCATCACAAAGAACAGGTTTGCTACTTGAAAGCTTAAAGGGGCCAGTCGGAACATAGGACTGCCTAACAAAAATAAGTCACCAGGCGAGACGGGCGATTCGTGGAAATCTGCATATGTCAACCCACGTGTCACAATAACCTCGACCTCCCAAGGGACGGGATCGAATCTCGAAGAAGCGTGCCCCAAAGCACAATAATACGTGTGTGTGTGTGTGTGTGTGTCAGAACAAAATATCCCGGCATTTCCCCTAGGAAATCCAAGAATCAGCATATGGACAAGGTACAGCGGTCTCCCTGGAGCACCCTGCCTTTCCATCAAAAATACAACAACAAAAATATGAGGGCGGTAGGACCTCTACCCCTCTTCACGTAGAATCAACACACACCTGACACATTAACACACACAGAATCACACGTATGGGTTTGACAGACCCTGAAATGAAATGACATAAATATTTTCCACTTGCTGGCGCCTCCGTTCTACGCCGTGACTAATAAACCTGAAAAGGACTCAAAAAAAATCTTATCAAATTAGAACTAAGGTGTTCTGCAATTACATCTTAAATTGTTGCACTCGGCAACCCTAATATGAATAATAACCTGTTCAGCAAACATCTTACAGTAATTACCTCCCTTTCCTATCAAAAATATGAACTTTAATAAAGCACCACTTATCGAATGTAACGGGTTTCGCATTTGCATGGATAAAAATCACGTACACGCGCCTTGTACATTAAATATGACTCCAAAGAAAAATAAAATACACAACAAACAACTTTGGCCACGTGCCAACGTACATTTAAAACATTTAGTGTCGGTACAAGAAAAACACTCTAAAACAAGAAAAAGAAAATGAACTATTTACAAAGTTCCCCCGCCAATCTAACTACATAATTGAATAATCAATTGTTGTACATCACCGTCTCAGCTTGTAGAACATATGACCTCCATCTCAGCCCATTTCCCTACGGGAAATTAGCACTCCATAGTAGTCTTCGTAGAAGCGTCGGACATCACTCCGGCTCCTGACCACACGTTGGACATCTTGGTGTAGTCTCTTTGGAAGAAAAGTTCAATGTTGTTATAATTTGACCTGGCTATAATCGCTTGTGAGTTACTAAATTCGCCCACAAATAGTCCTATGCGATTAATCACGAAGACTTTCCCTAACTCTCGCTCACACGCGCACGATACACACATGAAAAATACAATAAAAATTTACATGAAATATACACTTCGAGTCCATCGTCACTGGCTCGACAATACAAGTTTTAAAGTCGGACTGACTCACAGTCGCTATCTCGCTCGGTAATCTGTACTGCTCTGCTTGACCTTCGCTCGGGTGAGCGCTAATTAGAATGTTACTCACATCTTGCCCCTAAGAGCTGAAATAGTTGTCTTTAAGATAATATACAAGTTTTAAATCACCACGCAAACTGGCGTGAAATTAGCTCACTGAGCTCACAAAGTATTAAGACTTCAAATAATATTAGAGCATAAAAATCGCTACACAAACTGACGTGAAGTTAGCTCATCAGAGCTCCAAAACAGAAAGACCTCGAATAATATTAGAGCGTTAAAATCATTACACAAACTGGCGTGAAGTTAGCCCATCAGAGCTCCAAAACGAATAGACCTCGAATAATATTAGAGCATTAAAATCATTACACAAACTGGCGTGAAGTTAGCTCATCAGAGCTCCAAAACGAATAGACATCGAACAGCGTCTCGTCGATCAATTTATTAGAAACTGACAGGGTGAGGAAGAGTGGGGTAAATTAAGAAAAATTTTCCAGAGTTTTCATCTCACACACACGGGACTAGTGTCAATCTTCATCAATTAATTCAAACTTCTCAGCGCACTCGTGCGGAGGTAATTCCGATCGGCGGTTCTTTAGATAATCAATTCCGCGCGCTTTTTACCACTGACGCCATCCATCGCGTGGTATTGGCTTGGTCTCTCCTGATTGGGTGATTCAATCGTAGGTCGGCTGCAAGAAACTCGTGACCATCCCTTTATGATTCCAATTCTGGTGCAAGTTGTTACACAATTTGGCCTTGAACTCAGCTTAAGCCGGCCGTTCTCAAGAATAGCTACCAAGAGCTACTTCTGTGGCAATCATTGCGACACGCTACCTTGCCTTTATCCTCGTCAGCTTCCACAAGTACTGCCTGGGCTGCAGTAATAATAATAATAAATCATGAATACTTATTTATCGTAGATCAATAAGGGTTCATTTATCCTCAGCAAGGTTTTGAAATTCGAAGCAAGTGATTGATTTGGATTTCAAAAACAATATCCACAGTAGTAACAACATCTCTTTAGTACCTCGCTCAGCTGCTCGAGTGTACACTTCACTGACCCAATTAGTGTGCGCGCTCCCTCGCCGGAATGTCATTCATACTTCTTCGCTAGACCTCCCCTTCTCCTCACGTGATTGCCACTCCTGTCGTCTCAGCTGCTTGTTGTTTACAAACAAAGCGCGCTCTCTTCGGCGCTCCACGGCCACGTACATTTGAGTGTTGGCTCTCCAAATAAAATTCTACCATAATGATTCTGCACACATCATCCATCTTATTCATCAAATGGTTCTCTTCTGTAATATGGTTTTAAGTTGGCGCTATTAAAAACAGATTTTGCACCAGTGCTCACTTCTTCAAGCCTGTAAGCATTGTTACCCAGATTCTTAATGACACGGAACGGGTCAATAAATTTTGGACAGAATTTTGCAAATACTTTGTTTTTGGGATCAGATATCGGTGGTCTGCGAACCAGCACTAACTCTTGTTCTTGTAATTCCCGGTGAAACTTCTTTCCTCTGTACCTTCTCAGTCAGATTCCTATCTAGTGCTCTTATCAGTGCACATCCAGCAGTTTTTACGCCAAAGGGCATTCGAGACCAGATATAACTTTGGTTGTCGAATAAAAATCCTGTCAATAGTTGAGATTTTTCTTCAAATTCAAGATGGTGGAAACTATTTGTCAAATCGACACCCGACTAAATCTTCTTCCCACGGAAGCCTTTCAAAACATCCTTGATCCTAGGTGCTTGGTCATGCTCAACTAGCAGTTTACTGTTCAAAACTCGCGCGTCTACGCATAACCTAATTGATCCATTTGGCTTGGCCACAGCCAATATTGCGTTCAGGTACGGGGTTGCTGCTTTCCTTATCATGCCGGATTCTAATAAATTATTAATGATGTCCTTCACCTGAGCAAAATGTTTCTCTGGGATCGGGTACAATTTACTTTTAAATGGGGTCCAGTCAGTAACTTGCATGGCATATTGGAAATTTAAAACTTTTCCAGGGATGGTGTCAAAAGCTCCTTTATGTAATCTCAAAATTTCTTCCAGTTTTCTTCTATCAGGTTCCCCTACTATGGCCTCCTTAAGCCGCTCCTGAAGTAGAATTTCAAATTTAGTTCCGAATTTAGTTCCGCTAATTTCTTCTTCCGCCAAATGTACCCAAAGTTCCTGCGATATATCTCGGCTGTCAATTTCAACCACTGCTGTCTGTCTTACTTGCTCCTCCGTCAAGTTCTTATCTCTGATCACCTCATTAGTGCATTCTTCAATGGCCCAAGTATTCGCCTCTCTCTCTAGTGGACTCTCTTCCATGTTTAAACCCACGTGATTCAACCCCTCAACTTGTTTGAAACTTACAGTGTTGTTATGCAAGTCAATTACAGCATGAAAATCACAGATAAAGTTGGCTCCCAAAATGATGTTATAATTCATCTTCGGTATGACAATGAATGTTTGCGAAAATGTGTGGTTCAATATTTCCAGGTCTAAATATGCTTGCTGCTTACAATTTATGGTCTTGTCAGGAATAACCCCTCTGACTTTCATTAGCGGTACAGGCATAATTGGAACAGTTTGTTTTCATCCGATTTCTTTTACCAATACTTCAGTGACTAGGCTCACCTGGCTACCTGTGTCAATTAAACATCTCACCCTCATACCTCCAATATGTGCGTACATAATTGGCAATTGTCTGATGACATTTTCACGGTCTTTTACCACTTCCTCCAGGCAATCGTCCGGGAATGCTACCCACTCTTCTATATTAGCCACAATCAGCTCTTCTCGCTCCCTGGCGTCCTCCATTTTCAGGCTATCAGGTTTTAGTTCATTTGAAGTTTTTTTAAATCCCGGGACCCATTCGTTGTGTTCCGCCGGTTGTCATCGCGCCTCTCCTGTTGCCTCAATAAACTTTCTGCCCCCTCTCCTTGATGATTGTCGGGGCTCTGTCTATTCGCCATTGCACGCCCCCACTTCTCTTTCTCCGTCTCCTCGGCGTTTAATTGATCTAAGTACTTTTGCGACTCGACATACCGCTCATCCCAATTGTTGCGATAATCTCCCCTATTTTCTTGGCGATAGTTCCTCGTGTTGTTCCACCTGCCATCTCCATTTCTTTGGTAAGGTCTACCCTGCCTTTGATTTCCCCTCCAATTGGTGTATTCCCGCTGGTACGTCCATTGATTTTGTTGGTTTCGATCGTTTTGGTTATATCTATCTCGGTGATTCCGAAAATTTCGATGATTCTGGTTGAATTGGTTCCGGCCATCAAAGTCTTGCCTTCTCGGTGTATACTGCGTTCCTGTGGATTGAGTTTTCGTTTGGTTCCCCTGGTTGTGACTAGTTTGGTGTCCCTGAACCACTTCTGCCGTGTTGACACATTCCATATTTCTCCTCCCTGTCTGTGGACTCACCATACTTGTCTCGTCTAGGTGTCGGAGTAATTCTTCGGCCTGCACTGCGGTCTTAATATTTCCGGCTACTAACAGCTGTTGAATGTTCATAGGAAGTTGTTTCCCGATGGTTAGAACCATATTTTGTTCGCTAGGGGGGTCGTCAAAATCGCGGAATTTCACCAACTGTTGGCTAAAGAATTCTGAAAATCTGGTCGGATGCGTGCTGTGGTATTTTCGAGTATACAGGTCCATTCTTAATCCCTGCTGTAAAGAAGGGCTCCAGAACTTCTTTAAAAACGCTTCTCTGAATTGAGCCATGTCGGTGAATGTATATTTAAAGCTCAAAAACCAGGTTAAGCTTGGTCCCTCTAAAAACTTCTCCACGAGTCGCAACTGTTTTTCGGGACTGATATGCTGATCATTAAAATAGTCAGTCAACTGACGTAAAAAGGCTTTGGGAGTGGTTCCTGAGTGCTCCCTGAATTTATCGGGCTTGAAATCATTTCCCCTAATGACTTGAATTACTTGGGCGGGTGCCAAGTTTGGTTGTGGTGTGGAGGTCTCTCCCCTGTACTGTTGGAATGCGTTGCTCGTTAATTTGGGACTTTGACCTCGGCTGTTATCCTCAGCCAACTTCAAGCCCACCGGACTTCCAATGCTTGCCTGCTGTATTTTCAGCCGAAAATAATGTAGCGTTCTCTAATGATCTAATTTCATTTTTAATTATTAAATCTGAGTGTTCTTGTAGTTTAGATTTTACGCTTTCCTCCAAAGCCTGTACTCTCGAATTGTATTCACCCAAGCGTTTTAAAATTGTCAGCCTGTCTTCCTTATTTGCATTTGCCTGCTGTTCCCAATCTCTTCGGATCTTGCTCTTCAAACTGCTAATTTTCTCTCGCTCCTTTCCTGATTCTTTTCTAGCTCTTCTCGTATCTGTTCTTGTGTTTTGACTAATTGTTCCCCAACCTCTTCTCTTATAACCTGCTGGGTTTTAATTAATTGGTCTTCCAGATTATCCCGATTTTTAATGAGCTGTTCTCCTACTTCTCTTATAACCTGCTGGGTTTTAATTAATTGGTCTTCCAGATTATCCCGATTTTTAATGAGCTGTTCTCCTACCTCTTCTCTGATAACCTCTTGTGTTTTAACCAATTGTTCTCCGACTTCTTCTCTTATGACCTGCTGGGTTTTACTTAATTGGTCCTCTAAGTTTTCACGCAAGTGCATACGTTCTGTTTCGGTCTTGACCTCAAGTTTATCGATTTCTTTGATTAATTCAAGTACGTTGCTGTCGACTGAATTAATTTGTTGCTGTAATTTATCTTGTGTGCTCTTTATTCCCGCTGTGTTGTTGACACATGCTGCCTCGATTTGCTTTAATTTATCGGCCACCATTTCATCAAATTGTATGAGTTTATTATCAAATTTCGCCTCCAACTTTTTAATTTCACCTAATTGTTTGACGTTATTCTCTGCGACCTCACCTGCCAGTTTCTCTACCTCCCTAACACTTTGATTTATGTCGTTAGTGATCTTCTCTAATTGCTCTGTTTGTGTTATTTGTGTTATCGCCTGTTCTGATAATTTGTGATTTAATTCGTTTAATTGTTTATCAGTGTCCAATTTCTGGACCTGTAATTGGACCGAAATATTACCGCTCATGTCGTGTAACTGTTTTTCACTGTCTAACTTCTGAGCCTGTAATTGGACCGTAATATTACCGCTCATGTCGTGTAACTGTTTTTCACAATTCTCGCTCTGAATTTTAAACTGTTCTTCCGTTTTCGCGGACATCTGCACTAACTGTTCTTCCGTTTTCGCGGACATTTGGATCGACATCTATTCCAACAATCCCTTAATTTCCTCAACACTCGCCATTGCACAATACACAAATATAACCAGAGAAAAACAGGGTCATGCACCGAGATTTCAGTCATACTCACGCATACATGTCATAACATTTAAATATTACTGATTCTAATTTAATAAAATTTTCAGTAACCAAAATTTACTGAATAAATTACTCTTATTTCCAAACAACAAAATAACTCCCTAGTGATCTGCTTTTAAATTCCTAACCAACAGAATTTACGAAGAACACCAATTAACCGAAGTTAATTAAATGTCAAATATAAGGCAACACCTTCCTGCTTTGACTGAGTTCAATAATATGCAAATTTTCTAATTTTAATGCCGGGCGCCAGAACAAGTTAATAACAAATACAATATCAAATTCTAACCTTGTTCAATATCTCTAACTTTAGGAACTCAGTGATTTTACTAATGCACATGGCGGTACAACATCGCCTCAATTTACTGAATTTACTTTGCCCGCTTGACCTGGCATTATTTCTCAGCGAAATAAATATGAGATCAGCGAAGCAACAACAACAACAGTCCCACTTGGGCAGCCATTTTTGTTTTATGAACCCTTGCAAAGAAGCTTATGAGACTCAGTTTCGGGGGGGTGTAACAGTCCATATCGTAAGTTGTTGTTAAAGCGCTTCATTAACATGCAGGGTAATATATAACAAAATAACATGCAGGAAAAAGTGAAGCCAGGGTTAAAACAAATGAATTTAATAAACAGATCAGCTATTTACAACAAGAATTAACAAAACAAACTTCCGTATGACTCCCACTGAATAAATAAAGTTTGCCAAAACTAGGCCAAATCTCAGGAGAGATTAATACTCGGACCAAGTGTCCCAAAGAAAATCAACAAAAGTGACGATGTATGCGTGCGTGCTGTTTTTAATGCTTCACGATGAGTACAATCGAATGCATGATTCGTCATCATCCAGAATAAACTTTCAGACGACAAATCCACATTGCTTAGAGCTAGACAGACGCGGGGAACAACTATACAACACTTAAAACTAAACCGACACTTCCTATACTTAAAATAAACAACACAATAATTTCCGCGTGAAATTGGAATCAAAACTGCCGTAGCAAAAACATTACTGCCTAAAATTAGGACTTCTCACACAAATCAACACAAGTAAGTTAACACGTGACCAACAAAGGAAATACACAATGACCGCCGTCATTTTTACAAGTACACTACCACTACACCACACGGGCGTCACATGCTAAATTACATGAATTGAGTCATAAACAAATCACTAGGCTCAAAGCCAACATTTACATTATTAACACAAAATTCTATCCATACAACATGCAATAATCCGTCACACACATGGCGAACTCCCCAATTAATTATGGTTCAAAATAACCATCACAAAGAACAGGTTTGCTACTTGAAAGCTTAAAGGGGCCAGTCGGAACATAGGACTGCCTAACAAAAATAAGTCACCAGGCGAGACGGGCGATTCGTGGAAATCTGCATATGTCAACCCACGTGTCACAATAACCTCGACCTCCCAAGGGACGGGATCGAATCTTGAAGAAGCGTGCCCCAAAGCACAATAATACGTGTGTGTGTGTGTGTGTGTGTGTGTGTGTGTCAGAACAAAATATCCCGGCATTTCCCCTAGGAAATCCAAGAATCAGCATATGGACAAGGTACAGCGGTCTCCCTGGAGCACCCTGCCTTTCCATCAAAAATACAACAACAAAAATATGAGGGCGGTAGGACCTCTACCCCTCTTCACGTAGAATCAACACACACCCGACACAATAACACACACAGAATCACACGTATGGGTTTGACAGACCCTGAAATGAAATGACAAAAATATTTTCCACTTGCTGGCGCCTCCGTTCTACGCCGTGACTAATAAACCTGAAAAGGACTCAAAAAAAATCTTATCAAATTAGAACTAAGGTGTTCTGCAATTACATCTTAAATTGTTGCACTCGGCAACCCTAATATGAATAATAACCTGTTCAGCAAACATCTTACAGTAATTACCTCCCTTTCCTATCAAAAATATGAACTTTAATAAAGCACCACTTATCGAATGTAACGGGTTTCGCATTTGCATGGATAAAAATCACGTACACGCGCCTTGTACATTAAATATGACTCCAAAGAAAAATAAAATACACAACAAACAACTTTGGCCACGTGCCAACGTACATTTAAAACATTTAGTGTCGGTACAAGAAAAACACTCTAAAACAAGAAAAAGAAAAAGAACTATTTACAAAGTTCCCCCGCCAATCTAACTACATAATTGAATAATCAATTGTTGTACATCACCGTCTCAGCTTGTAGAACATATGACCTCCATCTCAGCCCATTTCCCTACGGGAAATTAGCACTCCATAGTAGTCTTCGTAGAAGCGTCGGACATCACTCCGGCTCCTGACCACACGTTGGACATCTTGGTGTAGTCTCTTTGGAAGAAAAGTTCAATGTTATTATAATTTGACCTGGCTATAATCGCTTGTGAGTTACTAAATTCGCCCACAAATAGTCCTATGCGATTAATCACGAAGACTTTCCCTAACTCTCGCTCACACGCGCACGATACACACATGAAAAATACAATAAAAATTTACATGAAATATGCACTTCGAGTCCATCGTCACTGGCTCGACAATACAAGTTTTAAAGTCTGACTGACTCACAGTCGCTATCTCGCTCGGTAATCTGTACTGCTCTGCTTGACCTTCGCTCGGGTGAGCGCTAATTAGAATGTTACTCACGTCTTGCCCCTAAGAGCTGAAATAGTTGTCTTTAAGATAATATACAAGTTTTAAATCACCACGCAAACTGGCGTGAAATTAGCTCACTGAGCTCACAAAGTATTAGACTTCAAATAATATTAGAGCATAAAAATCGCTACACAAACTGACGTGAAGTTAGCTCATCAGAGCTCCAAAACAGAAAGACCTCGAATAATATTAGAGCGTTAAAATCATTACACAAACTGGCGAGAAGTTAGCTCATCAGAGCTCCAAAACGAATAGACCTCGAATAATATTAGAGCGTTAAAATCATTACACAAACTGGCGTGAAGTTAGCTCATCAGAGCTCCAAAACGAATAGACATCGAACAGCGTCTCGTCGATCAATTTATTAGAAACTGACAGGGTGAGGAAGAGTGGGGTAAATTAAGAAAAAATTTCCAGAGTTTTCATCTCACACACACGGGACTAGTGTCAATCTTCATCAATTAATTCAAACGTCTCAGCGCACTCGTGCGGAGGTAATTCCGATCGGCGGTTCTTTAGATAATCAATTCCGCGCGCTTTTTACCACTGACGCCATCCATCGCGTGGTATTGGCTTGGTCTCTCCTGATTGGGTGATTCAATCGTAGGTCGGTTGCATGAAACTCGTGACCATCCCTTTATGATTCCAATTCTGGTGCAAGTTGTTACACAATTTGGCCTTGAACTCGGCTTAGCCGGCCGTTCTCAAGAATAGCTACCAAGAGCTACTTCTGTGGCAATCATTGCGACACGCTACCTTGCCTTTATCCTCGTCAGCTTCCACAAGTACTGCCTGGGCTGCAGTAATAATAATAATAAATCATGAATACTTATTTATCGTAGATCAATAAGGGTTCAATACCCAATTATTTCCTGTTCTTGAAATCAATGCTTCAATTTTTTCCAAATCAAAGATAACGTTTCATGATTTACACACACTAATCAGTATTTTACTTCACCTCAGGTTCTCTTATATCCATTGATCTGGTCATCCTGGGATCAATGATCTCGGGCAACATGATTTTCTCGTAGCAGAATGTCAGTTGCATAAGCATTTTTTTGTCTCCATAACTTTTCGTCCCTCTTTATTGTTTCTATGTGAATGTTCTTAGGCGTCCATACCACAAAATAACATATTTCCCGCTATGTTATTTCCAACTGGCCCTGGTTCTGGAAATAAAAATCATGTGAGTGTTAGAGTGTTACCAATCTGTTCTTTTCTGAATGGCACTGTTCTTGACATTCTCTAGGCTTTTTTTCCTGCTAAATTTCTGCCAAACAAAATCCCTTTAGCTTTTTGCAGACTTCCAGTATGGTCATATTCCGTGCAGAACAAGGGCACTAGACTTCGACTATAGCGTCGTCTCCTATTAATCCGTCTGGGGAGGCACCTAAAAACCCATAAGTTTTATGTACGAAAAGACCACATTCTTCGACTTTTCTACCGATTTCTCCTCTAAATTTCGTTTTACAATTCGCTCATTATCACAGTCATACTGCATTGCTTCTGAGTGAAATTCGCCGTACAGAATGTTTTTTGCTCCTAGAGCCCATTTCGAAGTAGATTTCCTCTTGCATACATATCCAAAATTGGATGCCGTAAGTCTGTTCTTTCTAGCTGTGTGCCACTTTTCATTTTCCCTTCGGCCCCTTGTTTCCTTTTCCAGTTTTTATATATGGCCTTTACTAAGCTTTAGTAGCTTGATCTTCTCATCACTAATCTCTCTCGACAGTACCTCATCGAAATCCAACTGCATTGATCGGTTTCCATAATCACGTGAGACAGTAGGAATCATTTCATTAGGCTGTTGTCGGGACATTCTTTTCCCTTCTCGCGACGCAAATAAACTTTTTCGGAAAGCTGCTCTTCTTCTCTTTCTGCTGAGTTTAGTGTCCTTCACTATTGTGGCAGTTTTCTTTTTTCTAAACTGATTTAATTGTTTTATAGAGCCAGGATGGCCCAAACTGAAAGACCAGCCCGGCAGCTTTGGTTCTATGAGTGAAGGAACCTCGTTTTCCTCGATTGATCGTCTTACCTCCGGTAAATTTTGCAACAAGGGACATATAATTTTCGGCAGCATTGCTGGTGGTGTTTGATACTAGCTGGGAGCTTTTTGCAATTAGGGGCTGCAAGTAATAATGCATAAGTTTGGTTGCAGTTAGCTGTTGGTCCTCACCTTGCCTGCTGGTACTTCAAAAGTACTGTTTGCAGTCTTTATGGATCCCAATCCAATCCAGTATTTCTGGAAACCAATTTTCCATTTTTACAATTGCTATGCCTTTATTTTTCCACACAACGCATTGTTTTCATTTGAAGTCGAACTTGCTTCTCTGAAAAAAGTTGACACTGAATAGTTCGTGATTTTGTACTCCTACACTTATGTATTAGAAGTTAAACACAAACTACACCCGTGGCGTGACAGCCCATGAAGGGCCTAGGCCTACCAAGCAACCGCTGAGCTTTTCAGCCATGTAGCCTGCAGATTGCGGGGTGACGTTTAGTTATCCAACTTGTAGGCTACATGTAAAATATAAGTGAAATCATCACTGCTCAGTGCATTGCAGATTCTCTAATGCAAGCGTAAAGAAATATATAATTTCAAATATAAACTAGGAAAAAAAACTTACAGTTGTGAAGAGGTGTCTTTCTTTTTTTTTTTTTTAGGGCTTGGCTTCCTTTTCTTGGTACTTGGTCGCATTCTCCCCTGGGATTTAGTGGAACTCCTTGAATCGGTTTTGGTGGTGGCTCCATTTTTCCACAAAAACAAAAAAATAATTCCACGTGATGCCCGTAATGCTCTCCACCTACCTATATGTACTGTACATGTATCTATTCCACCAGAAATACTGTCCAAAAAATAAAGTGCCGAAAATAGAACACCTAACAGGCATTAAAAAATAATATTTTTGCAGGTAAAATAAATTAAACAAAAAGTAATTAATGAGATCGATGAACTAAAAACAAGTCGTAACTAGGAACTGGTAAAATATCAAAGGATCACTCAGAAATATCCAGACCTTGACAATAATTCAGAACTAACCAGCACAGTCAATCTCAGCATTGGACTAGATGCTCGGGAATTCCATACCAACTGTCAAGGTTGTCGCTCTCTCAAATCACTCGATCTCCGCTCCCCTCCCCTCTCCCCAACCCTCCCACAACCCGCTCTCCATGACCTTGCTCTACTGCCGCGCCTTGTTGCAAATACTGTAACACTTTTATTCACAAACTTCCCAAAGTGATCCTGACTATTCTATTCAACCGATTTAGGTTTTCGATGCGGCTTTGGAATCGGTGAGTAAAACTCAACTTTCGTATTACCCGTTTTCTTTGGTATTTTAATCAGATATTTGGAAAACAAACAGCAACTTTTCTGTTTTTTGAAATTAAAAAGTAGGCAATGAATTAATATCAATTCTGCTACCAGACAGAGTACATAGCAGTTTTCAGATCGCAAATCGGAGCTCCCTTTCGATACAAAAATACCGTATATACTCGAATACCACCCGCACATTTTTAAACAAATTCGGACGTGAAAAATTGGGGTGCGGGTCTTATTTGAGTCTTCCAAATTTGAAAGATCTAAATTGCCCGCCGCGCGCGATATCGGGTGTTGCGAGTATCCGCTAGATGGTGCTAGCCTTCTTCCGGCTATAACTTTGTTTTACCGTAAGCACGCGGCGTCATACAGTCACACACACGTTCTCCGAGTGTAAACATGAATGCTACGAAACGTTTGCGGTCATTTATTGTGAGTGAGAAATTGAAAGTTGCGAGGGAAGCTGAAGTTATTGGAAATCGTGCCCGGTAGCAAATATGATATTGACGAGTCATGTATTCGTGATTGAGCGGGATGACATCTATGCTGCGTGAACCGCCCGTTCAAAGCAGCCTTGAAACAGCTGTATACAGAGCGGATGGCGGCCGATAAGCACACACCGACTCCAACTGGTCGTATTCAGCACCCGAAAGTTCAGCTGCTGTGTTCGTGGATTTTGACGGCATGGAATCGTATCTCTGGAGATCTCATACGGAAGAGCTTCCAGAAATGTAGTATTTCGAATGCTATGGATGGCAGTGATGACGACATTTAGTGGGAAAGTGATGGTGATAAAAGTTCCGAAGTTGGTACTTCTGATGACGATGAATGAAGTGTTTGTGTACTTTTATTTGTATTTTTAATCGTTTGATGTGTGTTATTTTAGGATGACTTCAAAACTGTTGGAAACTATTTTGGATAAATGCTATTCTGTTTATTTAGTTAAGATAGTAAATAATTTTGAGTAAAAATTTGTTTTTTTAAATTTTGTTATTCAAAATCAGGTTGCGGGTCTTATTCGGGGGCGGGTCCGTATTCGAGTAAATACGGTAAATAGATAAATAAATTCAGCTTTGCTTGTGCTGCCATCTGTTGAAATATATTCTTACCAAAGTGTCGGGACATTTAGCCTTAAAGGTCAAACTTGCACAGGCGCTGTTGCTTCCACTTCTTGATTATTGTGGTGTAACTCTTGTGTTGACGCTACAGATCAGCACTGGACTCTAGTATACGATTCATCTATAACTTGAGGTATGATGAGCATATTACTCCCTATTATCAGACATACAAATGGTTGAAACCCGGAAGATGCAGGATCTATCATACCCTAATTCTTATATATCAAGTTATTGACCCAATAATCACCACTGTACATCTCCCATAAATTTAAGCTGCTCCCATCTTTCCATGGTACCAATATGCATTCTGGATCCTCCCTTGCTATTCCCCTGCACCAAACTTCCTGCTTGAACAAATCATTTGTGGTCACGGGTCAAGGCTGTGGAATTCCTACCAGTTAATGTCACGAATGTGACCTCACTCAAATTCAAAACAGTATGCCACGACCACCTGATGAGTACTGCTGACTGACTTGTGTGAATGAGAGTGAATGAGTGTGTAATTGTAATTTAAATTACTAATGTAAATTTGTGTTTTGTTTCTGGAAACTCTAATGTAATAGGTTTTAATGTTCCTACATGTTGAAGTAATAGCACAATATGTGGTTAAGTATAAGAGAGGGCCAAGAGCCCTAACTTCTCCACTCGAAAGACAATACATAATATTAATAATATTTATGACAGGGTTGAAGCACAAATTAAGATTGTACCAAGCACAACAGAATGATAGCATTTTTATCACAATCAGCTTCTTGACAATCTGCACTCTGTTTGGCCCAAATATAATTCCACTGGTGCCAGAAATCTTGACGGATGCTCTGATTAATAATTTGTTACAAACTATGAATATTTAATAATTTTATGGAAATGGGGAGAGAGAAACTGGTAATGAACAAAGGATTGGAGCTTTAGAATGGTGTGTCTATGAAAACAATCTCCTTGAGGAGATTCATGTTTGCAGTAGTGAGTATTTCTATGGCATATATTTCCCCTGTCAAAGAGAATAAAGTTGTATCCAAAGACTATTTTTCCAGTGATTCTTGGGGTGGAATATGGACAAATTCCACTGTCTTTTCTGCAAGGATGCCTTCTAAACAAGAAGTGTCACTATATGCAGTCCATGAATTGAACAGCAGTGCATACTCATCTCCCATAAATGGTACTGTACCCGTTGTCGATGTAGTTATGATGCACAATGACCCAGCTAAAAACCACTACACACTGCCAACAACAGAATATTACCGTACACATAACTCATAAAAATGACTGATAGATTTGGTGTTACATGATTTCAAGGGATGAGAGGTGTAGGAGCAGAGGAAGCCTAAGTGCTAATTGGAGATCATGGTGGCAACTCGATCGCACACTGAGGCTTGCAGAGTAGACTGGATGCTGAAAGGATGAAATTCACTTCATTCATTCATTCATTCATTAGCTTGAGAAGTCCTTTGTGATTTGCTAACATGTGTTTTTTAAAATGATATTGTTTGGATATATTATATCAGTTCTTCTCTCTTCTGGTTTTGATTTTAATCACTTACATTCTATTTTTCACCAACTTTTATACCGACAGTAGTGGCTACTCTGGCTAAAGCGCAGTGTTAGGTCATGGGGCCAAGCTCTCTGCTGAGCTCTGCCCCACCGTCGGCCGTCCTTGAAATGGTTTTCCGTGGTTTCCCATTTACAACACCAGGCAAATGCTGGGACGGTACCTTCTGACAGGCCACGGCCGCTTCCTTCCACATCCTTCTCCAATTTCATTCACCTTAATCATTTCCATCTCTCATCCCGACGCGCAGGTCGCCCACGGGCGTCGAATAGAAAGACCTGCACTAGGTCTCCGAGGAGACCACACGAAAAAAAAAAAAAAAAAACTTTTATGGTTGTATATGTGCTCTTTTGAATGTAGACATCCTTTCTCACTTTGCCCATGTTGTCACCCACCCCCAGTAGCCAAGTAGTCTGTGGAATATATACAACTCCTTAGGGTACCTGGGTTTGTTTAGAAGGCTAGCTAGCTTGTAGTTTAACGTGACCGTTAATCTCGAGATCATGAGCCACGGAACCTCCTTTTTACGTGGAATCCGAACCACAGGACATGGCATTTCACTTCGAAAATCTCACATGCATTGACGGGGAATCGAACCCGGACCGCCTTGGTGAGAGGCATACAGCTAGACCGCTGAGCCACCATGCCCCCCTTGTTTAGAAGGGTATGCAAAATTATTCGAATATGATGTAACATTAAAGTGTTTTCTGTACGTAGCACGGGATTGTAATCTAGGTCTTAGAGCACATGTAGGAAGACTACATCTTCAAAATGTTGCATGTTTAGGTCAGTTGCTGTTTCCACTGGTAGCCACAGGTGTCCAGTTAAATCAGGCGTAGTGTTAACGGAGGAATACACGTCATACTTCCTGCTCTCCAATAATTGATTCTTCATTTCATCCGAGCCTGTCGGCCCCTTTATTCAGCTGGAAAAGCGAGAAGTTTCATCAGTTTTTGTTTTGTGAGAATGTGGCTGAAAGTTGCTAAAGTTGCTTTTGTTTGAAAAATTACTCTTTCTTTTCCTTGCTTTCGATAGTTGCATATACGATCAAACCACCTTACAACGATTACCAATACCAGGGGCGTAAAACTCCTCGCAAACTGGGGGGGGGGGTCAAATTTATAAACTGTGGTTGCCTACCTACCAGGGAGAACCTTTTTTCGTTTTAGGCTTTAAAACTTGAAATAACACAGTAGGCCTACTATACGCCTTAATTTTATAATTTTTATCCATTATTCCTAATTAACCCTTCGGATGCCGAGCTAACTTTAATGAAATCGCAACTTTTTGATAAACATTTTTAAGATGTTAATATTTGACTGTAGCAGGCAAATATAGTATATGAGATGCTAAATAATTAAAACAGTGTTTCATTTGTTTCATTAACAGATACTATTTTGATATAATTTGAAATGGACATTTTTTCAAAGTAGTAGTCATAATGAGTCGAAAACGTACTCACATGCTTCACTGAGAGTTAAAACTTAATTTATTTCTCCATCGTTCAAAGAGCTAGCGATATTTATAACCACGTATCTCAATTAGTTCCGAATAAGAATATAAACAAACATAGTTTCAAAAGATCACACGTGCTGGTAATCAGCTGACTAGAGCATGTTCAAAGAATACTTATAGGAACCCAGTTATTCACGGAACACAAACATATTGATATCCAGAGAGAGAATAATTCCTACATTGTCTTGGTTACGACAGTGATAGCACTGCTTAGCTAGAAGTAGTAGCCTAATAACACATCTACCGCCCGTGGCATTTTTTAGCAGAAGCGCTCTTGGCCGATATATCGCCCCCTGGCACTATAAGGGTTAAAATACTAAATACAATCAGAATATGAATACAAATCATAAAACAATAATTGTCAACATCGAGCTAAAGACCTGAACAGTCGCAACACAGGGGCGCATATAGAGTTTAATTTGTGAGGGAAGGGGGCAACCGGGAGTTTGGTGGCATGGCATAGTCCCCAAGATGTGGGGAGGGTCCAGGGTTCCTCCCTGGGAAATGTTTGTGTAATTTGGTGCAAAATGATGAGTTTTAAGGCTGTCGGGCATCACTTTTTCAACCAATTTGTTGTGATGTTTCATGTTTGATTGTCACACACAACTAAGACAATTTCATGTTACTTTTTATTAATTCAGTCATCTTGCTCACTTTCTAGTATTTAGATAGAAAGAATGAACGTTACTGTTTGGATTTGGGGCACATGACCTCACTCTTCCGCAGCTCAAAACCTCAATGACTGTTTTGATTTACAACTTACATTATAATGGAAAGTCAAGGTTTCTTAAAGCATTACCAAATTGGTTTATAACTTAATTGTCAGTGATTTGTATGTCTCTGAGAATAGATAACAATGCCAGACCGATGAGTCTGTTTTTGTAAGTAGAATTTCTTTTACTCTTAGAATACCAAGGAGCGCAAAAGCGTTCCTCGACGTGTTAGCGAAAACAGCCAGGAACGCAATAGCGCTCCTCATGCAGGCAGTTTTATATACGCTTGTAGTTCTCAGTTTACTAACAGATCGCAGCACAACGCAGATGATCCAGAATCGGCAAAGCCTGCAGTTCCTAAATTTACCACAACTATCGCGGTAATAGTTTTATTTACGGAGATATGATATTTTAGAAAGCGCCCACTGTTTTGTCTACCACGCACCGTTGTTAGTACGAATATGGCCTCAGCCGCGCGGAATGTGTTCGTAAACGATGATGATCTAGCCGAGTATATCAATAGAGTGTGCGCCGATGATGATTACATCGAGTATGATGAAGATGTAGCAATATCAGGGTCGTGTAGTAATGATGTTGGTGATTTTATTTCTGATACAGGAAGTGAGAGCAGCGATGACAGTCCGCAGTACCATAAACCTCATGGTATTGCCATTAGTGAAAGTAACAATTTTACTGATTCGGTGAGTGACGGTGATGCAAATAAAGACAGTGTAGGCGGTAATGACAATAATGCCTGTGTACTTAATACAGGGTTTAGTGAAGTTCCAATTGATAGTGACCGTCGGTTCGAACCCATCTGACATGAGGTTGTACCCGTACTTCGTTGAGTGACGAACACTGAAATATTGGAAGAAATTGTATTTTGCATCTTTGCTCGAATGGTGCTGAATGCCTATTTGATATACAAAGAAACTACTTCGAGTAAAGTTATAACATGGCTCAAATCCATAGAATAGGAATGGGTCCAGGAGAAAAAACTACAAACCAAAATGTTAGCTAAGCTTCATCCACCAAGGGAAGGGGAACTTTTGGTGAAATTAAGTGGTATATTATTAAAAAGATGCATTGTGTGCAGCAAAATAGATGAAGGCCCAGTAAGAAGGTCACGAACTGCATGTTCCAAGTGTATGAAAGGTCTTCATGGTACCTGCATACGGTATCACAAGTGCTAAAAGTGAACCAGCATAAAATGTGAAATATGTACAGTGCATGGTGTATTAAAATATTTTTTAAATTAGAAACTATAGTACCTACGATAATGAAACTTTCCAGAGAGTAAACCAACAACATGTGACTGCAGACAATAACAACCGTTTGGGTATAATTTTCATTTTGAATTGTGTTTCTTTCTCTCAATTTTGACTTTTCTCTTTTTATTTTCACATTAATAAAACAAATATTTTTTTGTATGTTGTAGTGTTATTGTAACATAGTGTGTTACTTGGTAGAATGGTAAAGCAACTCATTTTCAATGACCAGGAAAAATTTTGGGGGTATATCTTCAAAAATACAAAAGTTATAATGATTTTAGTTCAATATTGCAATTTCTTGAAAAGAAGCCTGGTATTCTTCACATATACCACCTATAAGCGACTGGTACTAAAAGGGTTAAGTATGTTTTCAACCTACTCAAACTCCAACTCTGTTCGGTGGTAGCTACAGAGACAGGCAAAATTGCCAAAAGTTTGATAACTGTATACTAGGGGGAAAAAAATACTTTTGTCACACGCTTCAAGGGCACTTATTGCTGTTCTTGGTAGGTTCTTAAGAGCGAAGGCACTGGAGAGTAATAAGAGGTTACGGTATGTTATATCAGAGCAAACTGATTGTCACACTGTTTCGTACATCACTCACTCGACCATCACCTCGCTTTGCTACGTTGCCATATGTCGCTAAGTAACAAATATATGTGCCAAAATGTGGGGGGGGGGGGTGGGGGGGGGGGGGTGAACGCCCATGGACTGCCGTCAATCTTTATTTACAAACTCTTGAGCAAGACGCGTGCCTTTGAGCCTGTCAACCATTTCCGAGTAGGTGGCTAGTAGACAGCAATGATTCCGTGTTCCGTCTAATTTGTCACATCGTATCAGAGGTGGTCTCATCACCGAAAAACATCTCTGCAGACCAGCTTGAAGCAGGTACGCCGAGCAGATTCACGATCATCACAAAGTACAAACTTCACAAATTTAAATGAAGTAGGCCTAATCAACAAAGTTTAGACAGAAACTGATGAAATGCTGGAGCTCCACCGATTTGGATAAACACGGCACAAGCGTAGCACCAAATGTCGAACTTCTAAAAGTCACGTGCATCATTGCTTTTCAAACCTTGTCAGCGCAACGCAGGGCGCATGCTTAAGGTGTGCTTAGAAAGCGAGATGCGCTAGGGAAGAGTCATTTTATTTTACCTTGTTCATTAAAAATAAAACCACGCGCATTCTATTTTCTCCGGGCAAGAGTAATGATTTTGTGTGTCCCAGTACCTTACTTCAGTTTTAAACCAGAGCTCATAAATAATAGTTCGAAAATGTACCTTTTCGGACCCTCGTGGTAAGAAAAGGGGACCAAACTCAAAGGGCCTTGGCTCTCGCCTCAGTTGGCGCCTCGGCGGGAAACAGCAGAGGGGGCAAAAATAGGCTGTTTGTTCGGTAGAATAAAGAAATTGCGACTAAGGCAAGATGACTTTTCCCATTTAAAGCCTAACGAAGTATTAAATCGTTTATAGAATACTTTCTGGTTATTTTATTCTTATTTCTTTAAGGGTAGGCTACTTAAAAATTTTGCCTTTGACCTAGACTTGGGGGGTGGGGGTCATTGCTCCGCCTGCCCTCCCTGTTTTTTATGCCCCTGACCGAAACAACGATAAAGTCGGGTACAGCGGTAATTTTATATGGTCCTGGCTGATTTCCTATATTCACTATGTTAATTACCCCTCATTACAACGATGAAGTAATTACCCTGTTATAATGAAGACAAAGTTTCGGGGAGCTTGCAATTTTTTGCTCCTAAGAATGTGACCATAATGGTACGTATTGTTTGTTAAACCTCTCAACCTTCAGCGCTGTATTTTCAGAAGCTTTGCTACATAGGCCTACTGTGCTGACGGTAAGCAGGTAGCGAAAAAGGTACAGCCGTGGGCGAGCTCTGCTAGGCGGCAAAGTAGAAAGAGTCAAAGAGTTCCTGTGTTTGAACCAGTGTTAAATTTTTTAGTCTGTACATTGTTGAGCTCGAGTTGCAGTCAAAGTGTTGTGTTGGGATCATACACAGTTAATTTCCGCCATTTTTGCAATCCGTGATAATTTTTAGTACGCCGAATGGTTCTTCTCTGCAGCAACCCATCAGGGACACATAAGTTGACACCATTGGTGATCAGAGGATCAACAAATCCCCAATGCTTAAAAAATGTAAGGAGCTTGAGAACATACATTTTATTTTACCTTTCTTTGATTTATGAGCTGATTCAGTACCTCCAGCTGTAATGTTATGACTATGCATGACGAGTACATAATACACTCACCAGCAAAAAAAACTCAACACTTGTATATTTCAATTATTCTCATAATTTATTGCGCTGATATCATTCTTATATAAAAATTATGTATAATTAATTGTTTTTTAAACATTTGAAAACCACTTCACATACAAAAAAAATGCTTCAAATAAAAAATCTGTTTAATTTTCTACAATAAGGAAAAAAGAAAGTGAAAATGTCTTAAATTTGGAGTAAATTACATAGTCGTTTAAAAATTTTAATCTGAGTTCCAAAATGTATCATTATAGAATTATCCATTCCTTTGGGTACTGGCACAAGAACTGAACACTTAAAAACGGGTATTTCCACCCCTAGCACGAATCACCTGGTGTAACCTCTCTGCCATACTTGCGATGATTTGTGAAATGCTTTCCTGTGGGATGCATTCCCACTCCTCATGCAGCATCACCCGAAGTTGCTGTAGAGTCTCAGGAGCACGTTGCCGAACATTTCTGGCCAACATTTCCCAAACATGTTCAATTGGATTGAGGTCAGGGCTCCTAGCTGGCCAGTCCAGAGCTTAGATTCCAACCACATGCAGGTACTGCTGGACATATCGGGCGGTGAGTGCTCGTGCTCGTGCGTTGTCGTGCATCAGGCGAAATTAGTCCCTGACAAATGGAGCAGATGGTACAACATGGCTTTCAAGGACTTCATGATGTACCGGTCAGCTGGGAGAGTCCCATTCTCAATTAGGTAAAGTTCAGTCCTGGCATCCATACTGACCACGGCCCAGGCCATGACAGAACCCCCATCGAATGCAGTCCTGAAGGAAAAAGTTACAGGAGAAAACGTTTCTCCAACCCTCCTCCACACTCTTTCTCATCCGTCAGGTGATCTTAGACCGAATCTCTTCTTGTCTATGAAGAGACAGTATGCAGCTAATACGCAAGTTTTAATTTTGAAATTAAAGTGTTGCGTTTTTTGTTGTTGTTGCCGGTGAGTGTAGTACAGTAATCTACCAGATTAAGTTCGTATTTTTTACGTTGTTCTATAATTTCACGTCAGAAAAGTACTACTGTATAATTATACTGACCTTTAAGGTACAGTACTGTAGTAGTCGCTGTTAACAAAACCTCATTATAACAATAACCCTGCTATAACAATATAATTTCCATGGTCCCATGAATATTGCTCTATTGAGGTTTGACTGTAGCTACTTGGTAATTGTTATATAAATGATGTGTACAAAATAATAATCATAATAATAAAATAGTTGCTATTGTTATTTCTAATATGATTTCAATATACTTGAGAGGTACGGAGGTCAAGCAAATAGATCTTCTGGGTACATTAACAAAAGAATTTCGAATACCACTAGTTTAAGGCAGGTTTCAAGACTAGACTTGTTGGCTGATGCTCAGGTCTCCCAAGATTTGAAACCCAATATTGAGTGTGTTTTTTTTTTTTTTTTTTTCCAGTTCCCCCTCCACACCAGGCAAATGGGGGTATATTACCTTATTTCAAGTTACAGGGAATCTCCCACAATCCTTAACCGTAATAATTACAGTTGCATGCACTACTACAGTCATTAAAATAACAAAAGATAGCAGTCAAAATTCCCCAAACTTAAGCACCTGGGACTGATGACTGCAGTGTCTTAAGCTCCTAGATAAAACAAATACTACTACATTCTTGTCTCTTATATCATGCACCGGGATTCGATCCCGCAATCTGCCTGAAGCCAAGATAGCGGGATCGAATCTCGGCGCAGTCAGCTGGCATTTGAGGGTGCGCAAATGCGAGGGAGCCATGCCAGTAGATTTACTGGCACCTTAAAAATCCCCTTGGGGCAAAATTCTGGCACCCCTGCGTCTCTTAAGGCCGCAGTAGTTAAAAAAGGGACGTAGAACCAATAACATTATTATATCGTGCATGATGGTACAGCGGTCAAGCTGCTTGCCTTCCACCAAAGCGGAACTGGTTCAATTCCCAGTTAATGTATGTGGAATTTTCGAGATCCTGTAGTTTGGAACCCATGTATAGAGGAGTTTCTGTGGCTTATGTTCGTGAATTCGACAACATGTAAAATTACAATCCTCTCCTTCTTTGTTATTTCATCATTTATTATACAATTATTATATTGTTTTTCAATCATGATTTTGTCTTTTCAAAATTTATTTTATTAATTATGTTCCCTATTTTTCTTCTTTTCCCCCACCTGTTTTCATGTTTCATAGTAATTATTTTTGAAGGTTGTGAAGGTTACTCATTTGCTGTATCAGATAAATAACTCATGAATTAAAACAAGTATGTGCTATAACTTGATGATTGCAGGGTTTGGTATGCCATGGTGTTCCGGAGTACGTCATTGTCAATGGACGTGTATGTGTGGATGAAGGTGATTTGAAAGCTGTTCAAGGATATGGAAAATTTGTACCAACACCTGTATTTCCACCATTTGTTTACGACCAAGTTCAAAGCAGGGGAGAGGTAAATGATCAGAGCATTTATGTGGATACGTGATGCTTCACTACCCTAGTTGTGAACATATTGCTAATGTGGTTGAAATTCAATCTTGGGACTACAGTACTTACGAATATTTGCAATAAAAATTCACAATTATATATAAAAAAATAAAGCCCGTTGCATGAAACATTACGACAACTCCGGGAAAATGCTTCATTGACAATTTCTAGTCTGTTACACTCTTAACCCCCAGTTGGTGTTAATTTAACTTTACATTTAATAAAACAAACGTACTGACTTTACTGCCTTTGCTTACAGGCCACAAAATGAATTCAACTTAATATCCCAACATTGAATGGGTGCCAGGCTTGGTCATATGGACCTTACCGAATAAAATATAATAAAATATCTGTTTCCCCGCCATTTGAGAAGCCTTATCCCAGGTGTAGGGCATTATCCATGCGTTGGCTGATGTTAGCAGGATCTTGGCAAGACAGAAATAAACACACTTTACATTTGAACACTATGTATTCTGACTGTACTTGTTTACATATATACACAATATGTACATGTATATAGACCCCTTAAAATACACTCGAAGAAAAATTATGTACAGTACCTTGTCACTAAATTTACGCTCTTAGAGCAACAACTCACTTTGGTCTGTTCAGACCTTCGACATATCAGCCTCCTATATTTACACTTAGTACTGTTAGTACTGTTAGTCTCCCACAACTCCAACCCCTCCTCCACTTGGTGGGAGACGGGCAACGGCATGAAGTAGGGGATTGCCTGTAGGGGTGAAGAACAGTGGGGACCTTGTGTGCCCCGGGACCGCTGTGGTAGCTGTGAAGGCCCTATGGGAACCCTGAAAAGTGACGGCTGACTTTTCAGGGTTCCCTGGTGAAGCTACGATAGGCCTAGCAAGCCAGTAGTGGATATCATATTTGCTTTCAAAACAGGAACAGGCCTCGGAAAGGACGGATGCAAACGACGACGACCCGGATATGCTAATGGACTACGAGTTGGGACATTAAACATACAGACACTGACAGGAAAGGTGGAGGAGATTGTAGATGTGATGGAGAGAAGAAAACTGGATATACTGGGCTTGGCAGAAACAAGATGGAAAGGAGAAGGTCGCAGAGAACTGAGGAAAAGTTACCGGTTATCAGAGTAACTGTAAAGGGAAGAAGCCTGGAGATGGCCCAGGTATATGCCCCTCAAGTTGGATGTACAGCTCAAGAGAAGGAAGACTTTGAGGAGGAGCTACAACAGCAGTTGAATGGTCAGAGCATCATTGTCATGGGAGATTTGAATGCACATGTAGGAAGTGAAAGGCAAGGATATGAAAATGTATTGGGAGCAGAAGGATGGGGTAGCAGGAATGAAGAAGGGAGAAAGTTGCTGGATTTTTGCAAGAGAAATGGTTTAGTGGTAGGCAACTCCTGGTTCCGGAAGAAAGAAAGCCACAAGGTAACGTGGTACAGCAGTGATTTAACAAAGAAATCTTTGGTAGATTACATGCTGTACGACTGGGAAATGAAGAGAAGTGTCAGAGATATAAAGGTAATACCATCAGAGGCCTTAGATAGCGACCACAGAATACTTGTAATGAACCTGGGAGTTGTTAAGGATAGCAAGAAGACAGAGTACCAGGAAAGGAGAATCCAAGTATGGAAACTCAAGGAAAAGGAAGTCAAGGAAGAATTCCAGAAGATAATAAGGGAAAGGATGCCAACAGACAATCCTAAAACAGGGGAAGAGGAATGGAAGCAATTCAAGAACACAATGGTGGAAGCTGCAGTGGCAGTGTGTGGAAGAACAAGCAACAGAAAGCGGTGTAAGAGACACCATGGTGGAATGAGAGAGTAAAAGAAGCTGTGGGAAGGAAGAACAAGGCTTTCAGAGTGTGGTTCCAGAAAAGAACTGATCTAGCAAGGGAAGATTATAAGATAAAGAAGAAAGAAGCAAACAAGATTGTCACAGAGGAGAGGAAGAAGTGGATGGTAAAGTGGACAGAGATGATGGAGGAAGACAGCAGAGGAAATAAGAAAGTACTTTATGGGATGGTCAAAGAGAAGAGGTCTGCGAGAGGATGTGGTAATGATGGACAAAAACGGAAATGAGGTACACAACAAAGAAACACTCAAGACAGTGTGGAAAGAGTACTTTGAGGATTTGCTGAATCCAAATGGTCATAGGGAGGAAGACAATGTATTGGAAGATGGAGAAGACAACACAGGAATGGAAAAGGACCTGAATTGGAGAGAACTGGAGATGGCTATAGACAAGATGAAAGGAGGAAGGGCACTGGGTGTGGATGAAGTGAGTGTTGAAATGGTGAAGGCAGCAGGGGAGGTTGGGAAACAGTGGCTGTACCGTGTGATGAGGGTGATGTGGAAGGAGAAAAAGACCCCAGAAGATTGGAAGTAAGGATTAATTGTCCCAATATTTAAGAAAGTAAGCAGAAAGGAGTGCAGAAATTACAGGGGAGTCACACTCATACCTCACTGTGCCACGATATATGAAAAGATATTAGAAAGTAGAATACGAGCCAAAGTGGAGAGAAAATTGAGAGGAGCAGTATGCATTCAGACCTGGGAGATCAACAGTGGATCTCATATTTTCAGTGAGACAGCTCCAGGAACATGACTACGAATTTGGAGAGGATCTGTTGATGGCCTTCCTGGACATCGAAAAGGCCTATGATAGTGTGTGTAGGGAGAAGGTTTGGAAAGCAATGGAAAACATGGGAGTAGAAGAAGGGACTGTAGGCAGAGTGAAGGAGATGTATTGTGGAAGTGTGAGTTGTGTGAAAGTTGGAGGGGAAAGAACAGACTGGTTCAGACAAATGAGTGGCCTGAAACAGGGTAGTGCGCTGTCACCCCTTCTCTTCATTGTGGTTATGGACGAGGTAATGACACGGATAGCAGGAAAGAGAGGAGAAGATAAGATGAAAGCAATGGTGTTTGCAGATGATCTCATGGTCTGGGGAAACAAGGAGGTGGAAATTCAGGAGCAACTGAAGGCTTGGGAAGAAACAGTGGGAGAGTACGGATGGAAGTTCAACATCAGTAAATGTGAGATCCTGTTAACAACCAGGAAAAAGGACAGACCAATGAGTGGGATAACACTTAGAGGTGGGCAGCTGAAGAAGGTGGAAAGTCTCAAGTACTTGGGAAGTATAGTGGAGGAAAATGGGAGAAATGACAAAGAGATTATGGAACGTGGCAGACAGGCAGAAGCATTTCTGAGAAGCATTAGGAGCTTAGTGTGGAATAAAGATGTCCCACAAAAAAGCAAGGAAGTGTTATACAGAAGTTACTATATCCCGATACTGACCTATGCTTCAGAAACGTGGACAATGAAGAAAAGAGACATAAGCAGAATACAGGCAGGTGAAATGAAGTTCCTGCGAAGTAGGATCGGAGTAACAAGAAGAGACAGGGTGAGGAATGCAAAGGTCAGGGAAATGGTGAAAGAGGAGCCCTTGCAAGGTAGGATTGAGACATCAAGACTGAGGTGGTATGGACACTTAAAGAGAATAGATGAGAAGAAGATTCCCAAGAGGATACATGAGATGCAGATGCAGAAGAAACGGCCAAGGGGAAGACCAAGAGATAGATGGCTGAAAGGAGTGGAGGAATGTGTCAAGAAGAGAGGCGAGGACTGGACCAGAGTGACAGCGGAGAGGTGGTGGGAAGAAAGGTCTAAGTGGCGAGGCTTATGTTCCAAACAGACCCAGCCTGGGGCTGGAAACTGTACAAGATGATGATGATGATGATGATGATGACTGTTAGTACTAAAAAATCTACTCTCGTCAGACTTTCGCTGTTGATTTTCACTCCTCTCCACTCTTGTCTTTTGTAGCTTTTCAGTCGGTCAACATGATTGTGCCCAATGAGTGGGCGGGTACAAGATGTAAATATGTAAACACACTCCTGGAAAAAATTACATGTGTTAGTTAATTATCACAATTAAATGGGGCAATTGTGATAATTAACCAATACATGTAATTTTTTGCAGGAGTGTGTTTACATATTTATATTTTGTACCCCGCCCACTCATTGGGCACAATCGTGTTGACCGACTGAAAAGCTACAGAAGGCAATTTGTATATGTAACATTGAAAAAGAATGGCTTCAAATCTCTAATTCTCCACTCTCTCCCATGAACTCCACAACTGTGATATAATGTATTTATGATCGTCCTTTTGGCGTGATCTGCGTCAACTGCCCATGGTGCTTGAACAAAACCATATCGATGTAATGCAGTTAACCAATAGCCAAAGGCTCAGAGGATAGTTAGTTCTGTCTCTGCTGATGTATACTTGACAAAATAAATTATTTTTGTGTATATTTGCCTTATGCCTTGGATTGTGGAATATTAATACTCTTAACTGAATGCTCTTACCCATCATTGGGAATTAAACTTTTATACGTTTGGAAGTGTACATTAGATTTACGTACCAGGGCCAGCAAAACTCGCGCTAGACGCATTTGCTCTCCCCCTTCTTTGCGAGTGAGCCATGCAGGGCACCTGCAAGCAAGGATTTGATAGCCATTCATGCGATTGCAGTCATGGCCACGAGTAGCATTAGCATTTGCTCTCTCCCTTCTTTGCGAGTGAGCCATGCAGGACACCTGCAAGCAAGGATTTTGATAGCCATTCGTGCGATTGCAGTCGTGGCCACGAGTAGCATTAGCATTTGCTCTCTCCCTTCTTTGCGAGTGAGCCATGCAGGACACTTGCAAGCAAGGATTTGATAGCCATTCGTGCGATTGCAGTCATGGCCACGATTAGCATTTGCTCTCTCCCTTCTTTGCGAGTGAGCCATGCAGGACACCTGCAAGCAAGGATTTGATAGCCATTCATGTGATTGGTCATGACCACGCCTAGCATTAGCATTTGCTCTCTCCCTTGTTTGCGACTGAGCCATGCAGGACATTTGCAAGCAAGGATTTGATACCCATTCGTGCGATTGCAGTCATGGCCACGATTAGCATTAGCATTTGCTCTCTCCCTTCTTTGCGAGTGAGCCATGCAGGACACTTGCAAGCAAGGATTTGATACCCATTCGTGCGATTGCAGTCATGGCCACGATTAGCATTAGCATTTGCTCTCTCCCTTCTTTGCGAGTGAGCCATGCAGGACACCTGCAAGCAAGGATTTAGCCATTCGTGTGATTGCAGTCATGGCCACGAGTAGCATTAGCATTTGCTCTCTCCCTTGTTTGCGAGTGAGCCATGCAGGACACCTGCAAGCAAGGATTTGATAGCCATTGGTGCGATTGCAGTCATGGCCACGAGTAGCATTAGCGTTTGCTCTCTCCCTTCTTTGAGTGTGAGCCATGCAGGACACTTGCAAGCAAGGATTTGATACCCATTCGTGCTATTGCAGTCATGGCCACGAGTAGCATTAGCGTTTGCTCTCTCCCCTCTTTGCGAGTGAGCCATGCAGGACACTTGCAAGCAAGGATTTGATACCCATTCGTGCGATTGCAGTCATGGCCACGAGTAGCATTAGCGTTTGCTCTCTCCCTTCTTTGCGAGTGAGCCATGCAGGACACTTGCAAGCAAGGATTTGATAGCCATTTGTGCGATTGCAGTCATGGCCACGATTAGCATTTGCTCTCTCCCTTCTTTGCGAGTGAGCCATGCAGGGCACCTGCAAGCAAGGATTTGATAGCCATTCGTGCGATTGCAGTCATGGCCACGATTAGCATTAGCATTTGCTCTCTCCCTTCATTGCGAGTGAGCCATGCAGGACACCTGCAAGCAAGGATTTGATAGCCATTTGTGCGATTGCAGTCATGGCCAGGAGTAGCATTAGCATTTGCTCTCTCCCTTCTTTGCCAGTGAGCCATGCAGGACTCCTGCAAGCAAGGATTTGATAGCCATTCGTGCGATTGCAGTCATGGCCACGAGTAGCATTAGCATTTGCTCTCTTCCTTCTTTGCGAGTGAGCCATGCAGGACACCTGCAAGCAAGGATTTGATAGCCATTCGTGCGATTGCAGTCATGGCCATGAGTAGCATTAGCATTTGCTCTCTCCCTTCTTTGCCAGTGAGCCATGCAGGACTCCTGCAAGCAAGGATTTGATAGCCATTCGTGCGATTGCAGTCATGGCCGCGAGTAGCATTAGCATTTGCTCTCTTCCTTCTTTGCGAGTGAGCCATGCAGGACACCTGCAAGCAAGGATTTGATAGCCATTCGTGCGATTGCAGTCATGGCCATGAGTAGCATTAGCATTTGCTCTCTCCCTTCTTTTCGAGTGAGCCATGCAGGACACCTGCAAGCAAGGATTTGATAGCCATTAGTGCGATTGCAGTCATGGCCACGATTAGCATTTGCTCTCTCCCTTCTTTGCGAGTGAGCCATGCAGGGCACCTGCAAGCAAGGATTTGATAGCCATTCGTGTGATTGCAGTCATGGCCACGAGTAGCATTAGCGTTTGCTCTCTCCCTTCTTTGCGAGTGAGCCATGCAGGACACTTGCAAGCAAGGATTTGATAGCCATTTGTGCGATTGCAGTCATGGCCACGATTAGCATTTGCTCTCTCCCTTCTTTGCGAGTGAGCCATGCAGGGCACCTGCAAGCAAGGATTTGATAGCCATTCGTGCGATTGCAGTCATGGCCACGATTAGCATTAGCATTTGCTCTCTCCCTTCTTTGCGAGTGAGCCATGCAGGACACCTGCAAGCAAGGATTTGATAGCCATTCGTGCGATTGCAGTCATGGCCACGAGTAGCATTAGCATTTGCTCTCTCCCTTCTTTGCGAGTGAGCCATGCAGGACACCTGCAAGCAAGGATTTGATAGCCATTTGTGCGATTGCAGTCATGGCCAGGAGTAGCATTAGCATTTGCTCTCTCCCTTCTTTGAGAGTGAGCCATGCAGGACACCTGCAAGCAAGGATTTGATAGCCATTCGTGCGATTGCAGTCATGGCCACGAGTAGCATTAGCATTTGCTCTCTCCCTTCTTTGCGAGTGAGCCATGCAGGACACTTGCAAGCAAGGATTTGATAGCCATTCGTGCGATTGCAGTCATGGCCACGTGTAGCATTAGCATTTGCTCTCTCCCTTCTTTGCGAGTGAGCCATGCAGGACACCTGCAAGCAAGGATTTGATAGCCATTCGTGCGATTGCAGTCATGGCCACGAGTAGCATTAGCATTTGCTCTCTCCCTTCTTTGTGAGTGAGCCATGCAGGACACTTGCAAGCAAGGATTTGATAGCCATTCGTGCGATTGCAGTCATGGCCATGAGTAGCATTAGCATTTGCCCTCTCCCTTCTTTGCGAGTGAGCCATGCAGGAAACCTGCAAGCAAGGATTTGATAGCCATTCGTGCGATTGCAGTCATGGCCACGAGTAGCATTAGCATTTGCTCTCTCCCTTCTTTGCGAGTGAGCCATGCAGGACACTTGCAAGCAAGGATTTGATAGCCATTGGTGCGATTGCAGTCATGGCCACGAGTAGCATTAGCATTTGTTCTCTCCCTTCTTTGCGAGTGAGCATGCAGGACACCTGCAAGCAAGGATTTGATAGCCATTGGTGCGATTGCAGTCATGGCCACGAGTAGCATTAGCATTTGCTCTCTCCCTTCTTTGCGAGTGAGCCATGCAGGACACTTGCAAGCAAGTATTTGATAGCCATTGGTGCGATTGCAGTCATGGCCATGCCTAGTATTAGCATTTGCTCTCTCCCTTCTTTGCGAGTGAGCCATGCAGGACACCTGCAAGCAAGGATTTGATAGCCATTCGTGCGATTGCAGCCATGGCCACGAGTAGCATTAGGCTCTCTGCCTGCCATACAAGTTAAAACATTTACCTTCTTGGGAAGTGGAGTGACAAGTGGAAGGGGGGGGGGCTACAGTTAGGAAAGCAAATGGAACCTTCGTTCAGTTGTATACAATATTGAAGTATAAGAACATCTCAAAGAAGACGAAAATAAGAATTTTCAAGACTAGTGTTCAATCAGTGCTTTTGTATGTCTGCAGAACCTGGAAGGTTACATGAAATATCACTGATGTCTTGCAGACATTTATAAATCGTTGTCTGCAACACATCATAAACATCAGATGGCCTAGAATCATATCCAGCGAAGAACTCTGGAGGACAACAAATAGACTTCCAATCATGACGAAAATTAAAAAGAGGAAACGGATATGGTTAGGCCAAAAGGCCATGCAATAGGATTTATGACGTCATAGCCTTCCGGCCATCAGTGAGCGCGCTACCCAGCTATGAACAAGCTGTGAGGAAACGAGACTGAGTGTTTACTTATAAGATTACGTTCTACAGACTCGAATAAATAAATAGTGAAACCATAAATGAAACATGGCCGGAAATTGATGCGATCCGTACATTACACAAATAAATCGACGTTTTCGATCAGACTCGATAAGTATGCATTTCGAACCTTGCGAGTTTGAACTTGACCGAAAACACTGTTGTCTCAGCAATAAATGCGAACTTGAAAGATATTCACCCCATTTTAACGTAAAATGTCGACTACACAACGGGAAGAAAAGACACATACACAAATAACCAATTAATCTGTAACAGTTAAACAGAAATTAATATCTATAGTCAATCATCTGTCCCAACAGTCCAGGTTTGATTCCCATCTATGCTGGGAAATGTAATTCTGATTTGAGGTTTGAAACTAAATTCACTCAGCCTCACTGAACTGAGAAAAAGTGGGTTTGATTTTCCTTTCTCCTCCAGGTAAATGCTGGGATTGTTCCTAACAGAAGACCATGGTCACTTCCTTCCCAATTCTAGCATCACAATACACACACTACCACAGACAATGAAAAAATCCACAGCCTGCTTCCAGTCTCCGACCGGGTCAGGAATGGAATGAATGAAGCCCCCATCTAGCGCCGAGGATATGAACTGTGCTGGCTGCCGAGGCCTGACGCACTCCTCTGGGGCAATGATTAAATGAATGACAGATGAAATGAAATGATAGTGGAGAGTGTTGCTGGAATGAAATTGTGACAGGGAAAACCGGAGTACCCGGAGAAAAACCTGTCAGCCTCCGTTATGTCCAGCACAGATCTCACATGGAGGGACCGGGATTTGAACCACGGACCCAGCGGTGAGAGGCCGGCGTGCTGCCGCCTGAGCCACGGAGGCTCACCACAGACAATACACATGAAAATTCTACCCGTATCAGAGTACACATGGCTGATGACAGTGATGTCCTAACCCACTAAAAAAAAAAAAAAAAACAACAACAACAATTAGACACAGAAAGTTTTCCTCCGTGATAAGAAACCAGGCTGGTAACATTTTTGTAATGCCTATGACAGAAAAGGTTGGTTGATTGGTTCCTCAGTTTAGGGGCTGCGACAACGCGGTCATGTAGCCCCGTGTACCTTGGGTGTGTGTAGAATCTGTCTGCTAACCGGTGTTAATTGTGATGGCTGTATTAGCATGTGTTATCTGTAATTCAGGTAAGGATGCAGACGATCAATTTCAAGTAGTTCCTACTTTTGCTACCAAATGCTACCATCAACGACACCTAGCTACGAACTTGGCTACAAGATGCCACCGCAAACAGCTCCTGGCGGCGTATGTTGGAACTTAATAGAGCGATAATCAGGTCTAACCTACAAATTGAGCTTCACACAATTGTAGTTAGTGGAAGGTTCTTTTGCATGCCATAAGTCTATGACATGGGCCTGCCAGCTTTACTTCCCCTCCAAAGGAAGACATACTGAGGGATTGTTAACGCTCTTAAAAATCCGACGACTTCGGCCGGGTTTGAACCCGCGATCTTGGGCACAGAAAAGGCTACCTACTGAAATGGAACAGAGCAGCAGTCTTAAAGAGACATGAGAACATTTACCAAAGAACAAACTTGTTGATTCATGTATAACAAGTACAGTATCCTCAACATTTTGATGCCTCATGTTTTTCAGAACCAGCATACACTGAATGGGCATTCCTTGTAAGTTCCTCAATTTTTAGCATTGCACATAACTGTCTTGGTAAATATGTTATTACAACGTTTCACTTCTGTATTTGATACATACAAGGAGGCACTCAAACCTTCTGTTATCTTAATGCAGCAACGCAAGTGTTCATTAAAGTGTTATTTAAAATAAAATATATAGGCTGCACGATTCCTCTTTAATGTAATTCCCCTCAGGATTAAGACACGCACTGTTAACTTCACCTTCAGTTCCTGAAAGTTGCTAAATAAAACTGTTTCCAGATTCTTTGCCAATGTCTACATACTTTCAGCAAGAGCCTTTGATAAACTTTCATTTTCAGTCCTACACCTCCTATTATCTGGATCTTCTCGGCAGACAATATTGCAGTGCCAGTTAAATACTCTGGGCAGTTGTGGAAACGAGAAGGGACTGCTCCTAGGAATTTCATTCGAACATGATACAATAATATTATCACCTTGTATTACATTGGTTACTATATTTATTCTAAATGTACGGTTTTCAATCTCAACCCCCCACCCCAATAATAAATGTAATGAATGAGATTAGTGGAATAGAAAAACGGATTAGTCAGAACCTGCTACAGGTTATCGGCCTAATGCAGTTCTTGCAATGTAAACCCCCTACGGCATAACCTGTACGGTAGCACATTATTTAGGTTAGAAAATTCTGAATTTTACAACTAAATGAATTTTCACGAACAGAGGGGCTAGCCCGACTATCTGTTTATTAATCTTTAATCAGTCTCGGTTTATACATACCTTGGAATGTTCCGTAGGAATATATTGCTGTGAATAGCTGGTAGGCTATCGATTTCGAATTCTTCCCTTCATAATTAGGAAAAGGTCCATTGCCTTTACAATTCGTCACACTGCACTTAATAGGCATAACTTAACACTGCACTGATAACCATGAAGTATAAGCGGATAGGAATCCCGAGAAAATCAGTACCGGGACAGTAGAACGAAACACATAACGCGGAAACCACACCTTAAACACGAATATTATTTCTGTCTCCATGGCCACACAGCCGTTGGGCCGTGACGACACTGGCATATTCAAACCGTATTGCATGGCTTTCTCTCTAGGTGGTGTTGGTTAGGCCATACCTTGAGAAAGCCAGTAGGATCTGTAGAAAGAACAGCATTGGAACGGAACCCTCATGGTGTACAGAGGAGAAGTCACCCTAGGAAGACATGGAGGATTGTACAGGAAGAAGCACTTGAAGTGGGAAAGACATCAAAGGAAATTGAAGCATTGGCTAGTTGACAATCACAATGGAGGTGTTTCACAGATACCCTATGTTGTAGTAGAAATGAGAGGAATTAAGTAAGTCTCTCATGCACCAGCAGGATCCATCTAATGTCAACCACAGACTGCAGGTGTAGCTGGAACGTGCACATACGACTTGTGCTTGTTGCTCAGCAATTTATATTTTCTTCCAAACTGTATCTTTAGTGTACCTGTGCAATACAAGAATTAAGGTGCAAGGTTTGAACTTGGGAATGGAATGCCATTCTGATGGCATCGTATATACAGGCTGGAGAATAGTTTTTTTTTTTCCGTGCAACTGTTTGCTTTTAGGTAAATTTCATAAGAAAGCTACCTATTGTAAGGTGTACCATGTTTCGACTTCCGGAAAATTTCGACATATCTTCACATTTCACATCCACTACACCCCAATAGCACAGTCAGTTCAAAAGTTTATATATAATTTATATATCTATATCACTTTTTTGTGGACACGATAACTACTGCCATTTTCCACTAATCACTTTCAATTTTATACATAAAATATTACCTTATAATATCTCAGTCGAGTTGGTTAATGTGCAAAATCGAACCAAGGGGGTGGAAATGGGAGGCCTTTTTTGAATAATTGAAATATCGCTATAACTGTCTTAATATGTAAAAGATCAAATCCATTGAAAGTTCATACTATTCTTCGGATAAGGGTTAAAAACTTATCTCAATAAAGTATTTTGATAGCACCAACCATTGACCAAAGGGGTGGGAAAAATTGAGTTTTTGAGATAAAAATCATACCTTCCTTAATAGGCACAATATCAAAACCGTTTAAAATTGTCAATAGTCCTCTATACATTACCTAAAACTTTTTGTCTGAAATATTTTTGATATGACCCACCCTTACGCCAAGGGATGAGCAACATGTTGTCGATGAAGATGCCAAGTTGATGAGGGATGAGCTAGGTTGAAGATAGGTATCACAAATGAATGCTGACTGTACCAGGGCTGTCATCAAAGCAATATTGATGTTGCTTTGACAGCTGTGTCGTTCTTCAGGTGAGGCAAAGATAGTGTTATCTCCAACTCCTGTCCTGCTGGTTGGCAGTTCTGCTAGTGCAAGGTAAATAGCAGTAGACTATATTATAATATAAGAAGATGGTATGCTAAACATGTAGAACGTTTGTAGGTATACAACAATTGCCAATTTAGTGAATTTGAAATATATTTTCTTTGCCCAGTGAAATCTACCTCCGTCGTCCGGCGTGCTGACAGGGATTTTTTATTTTAAAATAGGAAAACTTAATTTCTGGATGGACCTCATAAGTTTGCTTTCTGGATCAGATGTAGCATGTTAAATTGGAAAATATATTAAACATGCCAACATATTTGTTAATTCTCTTGGATTTTGGTAATGGGCTGAAAAGATCCATGGCATGATGTCTGGTCTAGGCTTATCCTTCAGCAAGTGTGAAGTGTCTCCTGGCAAATATCACAAACTGAATTTCAAAGGTTCTCCCATTTGAAAGACTCTTTTATGGTGCTGGTCTTGTCTAATCCGTTGTCCCGTTATTTTATGAACCAACCTTACAATGTCCTGCCATAATTAGGTGGAATCGCAATCCGTAACTTTGTATGATCCGAGTCAATAAATTTATGCAGTAGCTTGTCTAGTATGAGTTAATCTAGTTTCAACCGTTCACTCTTCTGAAGTTCTGGTCATTAGGTGTCACGCATTCTTTCAAGAGTTAAAAAATGTTATGCAGTGGGGTGACATTTCTGTACCTGTGTTAACGTCTTAGGCTTCCTGAGAACTTCATGATCTTGAATGAGATCGATGTTACTTATGTGTGTAGTCTTATCTGGGTTATGGCTGAGTATATCTGGTAATAGGTTATTTTTCCCAGGCTGATACTGTATAGTCATGTTAAATTGTTGAATTGTTAGGTAATATGTTCGCTCGCTAGGTTAGTTCTCATAATAACCTTGTGGTCTGTGCGGTTGATAATATTGTATCCCAGCAGAACTTTCTTCCAGTGTTTTCGAGTAACGACTCCTCTAACTCGGAAGTGATTCCTTTCATGCTGCTGCAGTTTCCTGCTTGTAATGCCAAATGTGTTAAGTTTAGTCATCATCCGAATAATACAGTGCTGATGCCTACTTTCGATTTGTCAGATTCGATTATGAAGTTCTTCTTGAAATTGGGTATACCAATTTTATGTTATTTACCAGCATGTCCTTAAGCTTGAGAAATTAATTTTTACAAGTCTTGTCTCATTTGCACTTGTCTTTCTTCAATAATTCCTGTAAAGGAGCAACGGTTTCTGTATATCGTGGATAGTATACTGAGAAAAACTGACAATTGTTCATTGCCCGGTCTTGATCCTTAAAGGACAGTCTCTTAAAGCCATATAGGACAACACATTAAGGTGGATATACAAGCAATCATTAGACAGGAAAAGATGAATAGGCAGGTGCAGGTGGAGAGAAAGATAAAAGGGAAAGGAAAGGACAAGGATAGCCAGTTATACCATTGAAGAGCTATTGTTTGGAATGATGGCATGAATGCCCACCTTTGAAGATGGCTGTGTCCTTTGTGTTAGTTCTTATTTTCCCCTTTTTATCTCCCTCCACCCGCATCTGCCTGTCATTGTGTTTATCCTTTTTACGTGTTTCTATCCTTCATTTCCTGTTCATTTGATTGTTTGGACAATCTTTTATGACTGATAATTTTAAGCTACACAGTACCAAGAAGCAAATACTCACCTGAACAAAGTTTGGAATACTATCACACAGTGTATTAAAAATCTTCAATGTAGGTAGTACACATGTCCTAAAGGGTTTGTAAAATGTCCCAAATGTAAATATCAATGATAGGGGGTGGAGATAGGAGGGGGGAGTAGAAGAAAGGAAAATCAAACTTTTGTTGAGGTGGTACATGTTTTACTCTGTATTTTTTTTCTCAGATTATTATGTTAATGCTGAAGTATCTTTGTATGGTCACTGTGAATTTTGATGATTAACAGGCTAAGAAAGGACAACAAGTGACCCATAGTGCCAGCATCGCTGTAGAGGAACCTGTTGCAGAGAAGATCGTACAGAACGGTAATGAAGTTGAAAGCAAGCCGCCAGTGCAAGAGCTCGTATCAACTCCAGCAGAAGTAGAACCGTCGCTCTGTTGCCCTTCAAGTAAAGGCCAAAGAAACTTGCAAGACTCAACTTTCTCCATAAGTGGTAAGAGTTTGGAGGGGATCATTATTGATATAATTTATTTTCTTCAAATCTTGCATTGTAAAATATTGATACACCCTCTTATCACCTGGTTATTGTTATGCATATGCTCATTTGTGCTCAGTGGCAGTAGTACTAGTCTTGCAGCATGGTTAAAGGAATTATATCTTCAATATTGCATGATTTGATAAGTCTTCATTTGGTGTCAAATGAACCATCTGAGCCATCATTATTGCTGCTATGCATGAGAATGCTTTGTATTATGCTTGATTAGAAATCTTAAATGGGTCTTCCTTTGTATTCAAAGCATGCTTTTAAATTTTGGTGCTCCGAGGTTGTATTTTTATTTATTGCAGGAGTTATTGTCTCCAAAGATGAATGCCCAATGTCTGGGGACAGTTGGGATAAAATAGTAGTTAGTTTTAGGCAAGTTAATAATGAATACATAATCTTAATTGCAAAACCTCTCTTACAAACCAAAATGTATGCAAGAACATAAGTTGTTGTTACATCTGTATGCAAGAGTGATATGAGCCGCATAGTATTGCTTTAAGTTTGTTGTTTAAGAGTACATATCACTAGAGGTGTGAGCTTTCTGTACATCACAACAAAACCATAGTAATGTCACTTATCCTTTTATTTATCTGCAAAATATCAACACTTCTTATTTTTGTTTTGAGCATCTATTTGTGATAAATTATTAAATAAACAAACAAATAAGCATAGATACACATGGATTTATGCTATCAAATGTAGTAGCTGCACGTGTTATGGCACAATGCTATGGGACCAGGCTATCCATAGAGTCGGAAGACTAGTGTGTTTGAACCCCATCGTGTCCCTAAGGTCTTTTGTGGTTTTCCAATATCAACTTACGGCAAATGCTGGAACTGTACCTTCTAATTTACCATGGCTGCTTCCTGCCAACTCTTTTTCCAATTTTATTAATCTTCATTCATTTTGTGTCCAATTAACTCTTCTGGTGAGGTTGGCATCAGGAAGGGCATCCAGCCATAGAAATCATGTCACATTAAAACCACGTCAGATCTCATCCCCGATCCAATAGAAATGAGAACAATAAAGGTTAGAAATAAATACATACATATATATTACCTAACTGAGGCGAGTGAATCCCTGGATAGGGTGCGAGTTAGAGCGGCAGCATATGCATGCTGCACAGAAATGCCGTACAGTCTCGTTCAGTTGTCAGCTGGATCACGTAGCATACCTGCCAAGTTTTCCGGATTCTTTGGGTGTTTCCGGTTGTCCGGATAAGCATAGGTTTTTTCAGGATTTTCAACTCTCTGGCTCGTTTCCGTTCTCTGCATTCAAATCGCATTTTCGCAGTTTTGATTTTCGATAATAGCCGCTATTCCGAGATGCGAGTGTTTGAAATTCGACCGTTAAGTTTATCGATAATTCAGTCTCGCAGATTATCGCTGCTCTTTTGTCATTAATTTCATGGGTTTGACATTACGTTGAAAGTCGATCGAACTATCGATAATCCCATCTCTCAGATTATCGCTGCATTCGTATTACTCTTTGTGCTTCGACTGTTGGTTAGTGGGAAGGCTTTGTTTGTGTTTGGTTTTAAGTGGTGTTTGTTGAGTTCTGGTATTCGTGCAATTGTGTGACGAAGTTTTGTGCGATTTAGTGTTTTCGTGATGAATTCAAGTAAGAAATTATAGCATCAGTCTTTCAGGGAGGCATATTCTGCAGAAAGGTGAAACATACACATTCTGTTCCATGTGTTCGTGTGATATAAACATTGCTTACAGAGGAAGAACTGAATTAATAAATCACATTAAATCCGTTAAACACGTCTCCAATACGAAACTGAAGGAGAGCAGTAGGAAAATTGATTCATTTTTTACCACTTCTGGATCTGACCTTGATGTAATAAGAGCAGAATGCTTGTTCACTTCATTTTTAATTGAACATAATATCCCGTTATCTGCTGCTGATCATGCTGGTGCTCTTTTAAACAAAATGTTCCCAGGTTCAGAAATCTCAAAATGAGACGGTTGTGGTTGTACAAAAACTCACATATTTTGTAAGAAATGGCTACAGATTCAAGAAATGAACTCGTTAGTTGCATGCAACGTGAACCATTTACTTTGGCTAGAGATGGGAGCAATGATAGTGATGCTAAGCTTTATCCCTTAGTCATCACCTATTTTGTGGGAAAGCAGGAAAATATAGTTAGCTCGGTGCTGTCTGTCCCAGCCTTGGTGGGTGATTCAACTGGACGTAATATTGGGAATTTGTTAATTTCGCAGTTAGAGTATTACAAAATACCAATTGAAAATTGTGTAGAGTTTTGTTCAGACAATGCTCCAGTTATGATCGGAAAGAAGAATGGGGTTGCTGCTGTTTTAAGGGAAGCACAGCCAAATGTCTTTGTGCTGGGTTGCTCATGTCATTTGATTAACTTGGCTGCTGAAAAAGGTGCAAACAGCTTGCCTGTTAAAGTTGATGGACTTTTAGTCAAGATCTTCTATTGTTTAGAAAAGAGTTGCAAGAGGAAGGAACGCCTTAAGAAGTTCCAAGAGCTTCACGACAAGGAAACAAAGAAGATATTAAAACATGTCTGCACAAGATGGCTATCTTTAGGAAAGTGTCTGCAGCAACGAGCTTTAAAGATACTATAGAGAGGCTAAGGGACTGCTCACAGCGCTCTTAGCGGAAGATATTGGTAAGAACGTCCGCCATGTTTTCCGTAGTCATAAAGTCAAAACATTCAGTCAGCTGATTGCGAGGGAAGAGTTCAGTGAATTTGATTTCTATTGTCGTTTGTGTTACTAGGTTGAAATCTACTGCATATTAATTTCCGCAGCGATGCCTGCTGTATGTTCAGCGTACGGCTGTACTAATCGAAGCAATAAAACAACGGATATATCCTATTTTACATAAGTATAGCCTAATTGTGCTACTAATATATTTCACTGCACGGATACAGTAAGGATGTTACTATCAATTTTCCAGAACATCTGGTCTCCATTGCTCTCTATTAATGTCTGATACAGGCCTATACGGTATACGATATATATTCGTACTGGTACCGTAACAGAAGGAATTGTTTTTGTTCCAGATTCCCGTTGAAAAATACAGAAACAATCCCAATGCCTTAGAATTCAAAGCTGCATATAGGAAATGCTTAATTGCTCAAATTGATCTTCCCCTAAAGCTAATGTGAAGACAGATAATAGTCTAAGCCTAAGTCCTCCCATTATGCAGCCTATTGTAATTAATGTTGATGTAGGCCTAAATGAACTTGACTATGTAGAGTGTTTTGAAACCCTTTCCATTTTCAGTGATCAAGTGGTAGAATATGTTGCAGGTAGCGTTGTAAGAAATGTGTCGAAGAAAATCAAATGTGTGGAATGCTTAGATGTTCTCCTGACAATGAGTAATGACGCAAAGTGTGGTTTCATAAAATGAAAAGGTGTGAGCAACTCATTGTATATCCATCCGATGAGTTGAAATATTTGTGTAAGACAGCAGAATGTGTTTTCAGGAGTAATGCACATATCATGGACAAAAACTGCTAAAATATCTTGCTCAAACTAGAGACCAAGGTTAAACTGATGTTTGTTCTCTTCCTTTGAACACCTATTCAATGCAGTAGAACAATGTGAAGAATCGCATTATGTGAAGCTGATAAGGCATATATTGAAGTATTACTTCACTTGCAGAGTATATCATGCACTCAGAGGAAAGTCCTCTCGAATGAGAGGACGGCAAGTGAGACAAGTTTTAACAAAGCTGATTCTATTTAAGGGACAGTATTTACAATTGTGCAGTGTAAATAGCCTACAGCACTATTGCTGTAACTTGAAACTATTCGGAATGTTTAAGAAGTGATTGGACTTCATAATTTGTCGTAAATATGTTTCTTATTAATGTTCCAACATGCCCTGCTCTGAAACTTCAACATATGGCATAGCTCCTCCCACTTTCTCTTGACTACAGAGAAAATGGCGGACACAGTTTCAAGTAGCTTCAGTCTTGCGGCGCTCCTGCCTCTCTATAGTAATGTTTAAGCTCGTTGGTCTGCAGAGACTGTTAGAGCAGTGGGGTCCATTAGTTGGGTTCTTTAAAGATGAGGTGCGTGTTAGTGCTCAGTGTGCATCAACAAGTAGCCTCACATCATTTACAATCCCAAAAGCTGAACTTGGACCATCCTATTACTGCAGCTTCTTTCCAGGTTTGTTAAACCTAAAATGATAAAGGGTTCCCTGTTATGGAAAGTTCAGTACCATTCTGTTGAGAATCAGAGAGACACTAATGATCAACTGGTAGTTATTGGTGAACAGACAATGAACTTGGTGAGAAAACTTAACGATAAAGACAAATCAACATTCTTTTCGTCAGTCAGGGCTTACTTTTGCTCTGCATGTGATTATATCATAAACAAGTTTCCCCTCAATGATGAAGTACTGAAGCATGCAAAGGTTGCAGAAGTTTCCAAAATTGAAGATGCCAAGTTTTCTTCTGTAGAATTTCTTGTAGAAAGGTTTCCATCATTGCTGCCAAGGAAGGGAAGTGAGTCAGCTGAGGATGCAATGGATGTGCTTCAGAACCAATTTGTGGCCCTGCAGGTTGATGACTTTGCTACTGTTGAGAGTGAGAACTTGACAGATGACACCAAATGGGCTCACTTGATGAGTATTCGTGGAGCTGATGGTGTTCCTAAGTATGATAGGATATCCAGGCTAATGCTTTCTGTTTTGACTCTACCGCACAGCCATGCTCAGTGTGAGCGTGTGTTCAGCTTGGTGAAAAAGAACCAAAATCAGTTTAGGTCCTCCATGTCCAATGAAACTGTGGGATCCATTTCTGTTTTGAAAACAAGAAATAGTGGTCCATGCTTCATGAATAGTTTTCCTCCAGAAATTCTGAAGAAAGCGAAGAAAGCTACTCGTCTCCATCTCTCCTCTCCAACCTGTAATGGAATATAGCCAGTGTTCTGTGACTTGCAAGATCAAAGTGCAGAAAAACTCAGGTTTGTGTAGTGTGTGAACTGTTCTCAATTATGCGTGTTCTTGATGTAATTACAATATTTTTGGAAACTGTTACAATGAATTAAGTTAGTCTCAAATCACCAAGAGTTTGTAATCTCTTTCCCTGTAGTCTTTTCTCGCTATGTTTTAAGACCTTGCGATGCATGTACGCGTTAAATTTTTGTGCTTTGGGTTATTCTGGATTTCTATTTTTGAAAGTTGGCAGGTATGCGTACTGTCTAATGCAGCGTAAATGGAACAAAGTTATTCATGAAGAAGCTCGGTGTGTTATTTCCAATGTTAATAAGTTTTGTGATCGAGAGAAGATAAAAGGAAGGAAATTACTTCACAAATGCTACTGAACATGCTATTATCTCGACTGGCTATAGTAGACTAGGCAAAAAAATATGAAAGATATGCCAATTTGAAGTGGAATGAGCAAAATTAGGTCACTTCATAAAAAGGGCAAACCATTAGCAAATAAGCTTATACTGGACGATATGGATTAGTGTTTTATTTGCAAGAAATATCAGGAATATTTTGAATTCATAAAAGAATGCGAGTTAGAGCAGTAGCGTTAGCACACTGCAAAGAAATGCTGTACAGTCTTGTTCAGTTGACAGCTGTATCACATAGTGTGGAACAGTTATTCGTGAAGAATTTTACAAGCAAGAATACAGTTGAACTTTGTTATAACGACATCCAAGGGACATTAAATATTATCTTGTTATAACCGTTGTTGTAATAGAGATTCGTATTTTCAATCAAGTGACTTAGAAAATTTAGAAAGAGCAATCTTAATTAGCCTTACTTAATTTCACTTTATTATATTTTACTTTATTTTACTTTACTTTACTTTACTTTACTTTAAGCCTAAGTGAACATACACTAAAATTAAAACAGTTTGTCGAATACTCACCAAACATTGCTGCTCAATTTTCCGAAAGCAATGTTGTGACGTCATTTGAATCTGTCAATCCACCCACTACTGCTCACACAATTCATCTTTTAATATCTTGGTAAATTCTTCTGCTTTCACTATAAGGTGAGGTCCACTAATGGGTATATTGTAATTTCTCTGCTGCTTAAACCACTTACTGTCATTTGTAGCTCTTCAATCGGTCAACACGAATATGTCCAATGAATGAATGAAACTAAGGAAGACAGTAGTTTTACGTGACCATGATTCTTGTGATTATGAGCCACGAGACCTCCTTTTTATGTGGAATCCGAACCACAGGGCATGGCATTTCACTTCGAATATGTCCAATGAATGGGCGGGGTACAAAGTATAAATACAGGGTCTTTATATTTGCTTGGCAAGGCCATTCTCGCTTACGCTCTCCGCCAGCGACTGCTCAGTTACCAGCGACCGTGACCGCATATGTACGGCAGAATACGGTACTTAAAATCAGTATCGTGCATTTTTACTCACCATGTTTACAGTAGATGCTGAAAATGTTCCCCCATCCGCTGCCAAACAAAATCGGCATCTCCTTATGAAGTTTCCGGTTACTCCTGTTGATTTAGCATCAGTAATGAAATTACAACTTCTATTTTTATTGTTTACTGAACCTGCACGTTTGAATCTCTTAGCAAGTTGTTTTATTGTCCGATTTATATGAATAGGTCTTCCTGGAATTTTCACTCGAAACTTTTTTCTTGTTCTAGCGCACGATTTCCTGCACTTTATGTACGCGTTGTGCAGATATACACGTTCACGTAACTAATATTTCACATCAGGCATTATAGCACTATACACAATCACAATAACACACTATAAAATACGATATACAGTACACAGTAGCTTTATAAAACACTCAATTAGCTCGGAGCTCACACGTCTACCGCAGCAAGAGCGTGGGAATACAGCCGCAGACCGCGCGCACCAACCTGTAACAGCCGGCTAAGGTCGAGCGGAATCGCCTTGCCAAGCAAAAATAAAGGCCCTGTATTTAAATACACTCCTGGAAAGAATTACATGTACTGTATTAGTTAATTATCACTATTAATGGGGCAATTTAGGATTACGCATTTTGACCCTCAAGTGGCCATCATCAGATTCTGATCACTGTGTGAAGGTTTAAATTTACACCAATATAATTACACTACTATTGTAGTAGCTTGTCTTTGGTGTTTTCTTAATACGATTTGCAATTTTAATCTCGTTATACGTTATCAGGGTGTCTACCGGTAACGAAAGTAACGAAAAAGTAACGACTTTTACAAACGGGTAACGAAAAAGTAATGAATTTTACAAACTGGTAACAAAAATTTTCTTTAGGCGGGTTGAATCATTTCCCCTGCCGGAGCTCAAGGAAATGCATACTGAGGATACCTTGTGTGGTATACATCAGTTCGGCATCAAGAAGACTTTCTAGTTTTGTGTGAAATATTTTTCTGTGTTATTAGGAAACCTGACTTTTCGCGAAACGTTTATTCATGAAAACTTCCAAAATTAACAGAAACCTCTCATTTCTGTTATCGATCTCTAAATTTTGAGACTATGTCAAATTGAAGTCCAGAAATAACGCAAAATAATTTAATGTCGCGATCTTGCGAAATGTTACTGTTTCGAAACAAAAATTACGAAATGGCTTCGAAATACAGTACATATAACTTACCGGTATTTTAAAAATCTTGTCGCGTAAATTTGCGACAGGTAGGCCTATGGTTAATTCGAAATTCAGTTATATGCCGATTTTCCTTCGAACTTTGGTTCCATCGGATATATAATCTAACTGGTTATTTCGAAAACTTGTATAACTTGTATAATTCGTGATTCGCATTCGAAAGAAAATGTGCCCTCTTGTCGTATTATTCCTGCAATCCTTTCAGAATAATTCGTAATATTCGATACGCTACCTACTTCGAACGTTCATCCTCCTAAATCATATCCCCAAGACGACCGGCTGACCGCACGACTTCCCTGTGCGAATCTCGTCAAACGGACCGTGATCAACGTGAGTTGCGTCAAATGATAAAACCCGTCCCCTATCGTGAACTTGTGACCACGAGGACTGCGGGAATCCTGTCAAAGGTGATTGGGCACTCATCACGAAACATTCCGAAACCTACTCGTCACTTTTCCCATGACCGTATACTTAAAAGCGTACGGGGAGTGAGAAGTGCATCAACCCACTTAGAAATGACTGCGTACGTAGCATCGCGATACTAATTTTTCCTCGTGATCCACCCTGAATTGATGAACTCCCAACCACAGCATAGGGACAGCAGGAATCACGGCGCCGACCATACAACATGTCCATAACTACTTGTGAATTTTAACCATCCCCAACCTTGGGCTTGCCTCCACCATTCTGTCAGGGCAGATAGACAGGCAATCGTTGAACGGCCAAGTGCGACGCCGATTGCATAATATCGCGAGGACAACGTGAATCTCGTAAAACGACTGAGAGCGGCATCGATTGCGATACATCGCAATATTTCTCCGCATTCAGTGACGAGGACAACTGGATTCTTGTCAAACGGACAGCAAGTGGTACCGATTGAGTAATAATACCTCTCATGCCCGGCCTTAAAGACAATGGAAATCTCGTCGAATGACTAAAAGTGACACCGTTTATCTAAATCACAATTTTCTCAGTGTTCCATCGTGAAAACTACGGGAATCTTGTCAAATGGCTGAGACCAGCGCCGATCGTGTAACATCATGACATTTCTCCGTACTTGACTGCGAAGTCAGAATTCGGTGACGGATCACGTATCGTCGCATACATTTCTTCGTGATCTACTGTGGGGACAAAGGAAATCTTGCCAAACGGTAAAGAGCAGAGCAACCTCTTGATAATTATAACGTCTTGTGCACAAGACGACATAGCTAAAACAACTCATTGGACAATTAATATCTAGTTTTTTTTATTTATTAAATTTTAATTTTATTTATTTTATTTACCGCTTTAAACACAGTTCATTGTTGTTTTTCTTCCCCGCGTGATGAGCTCCTATGCTTGCAGACTGCAGCCATATCTTGAATTCAAAGGTAACTAAAATTAACTAAAAGGTAACTAAAAGGTAGCTAAAAAGTAACTTAATTTTGACTTCATCCTTACAGTAGACACCCTGGTTATGTTTGTTTTTTCTTAAAGGTTTTATGAATTACAGAGTAAAGGTGTATATGCACGTGTATACAATTTAGAATAACACAATGTATTAATAAATAAAATTAACAAAATTAGCATGCACTAGAGAACTCTATTTGTAATGTTTACTTAACTTAGTAGGTTGTCGCCGCACAGTAGTGTTGACTTGTCACTCGGCCTGTCACTACTGGGGAGGTGAGCTTCGGGCTCAGCTTGGTCCGCATGACGTCATGCGTGACATCTGTTATCGGAAGTTATAACTGAGGTTGGAATGAATTATTGTTGCGACTGAACTGAACTGACTGAAGTTGGAATGACTTATAGAAAAATTTATGTTATGGATACTGGAACTGTTTTCATTTCTATCGCAGGCCATTTACGCCATCTGCCACAGCGAAGGAAACTTGCCATTTTGGCTGCTGCCCAGTCTGTTAGACGGTTATAGGGCCCTTGCTAAACTGCCTAGATTCAGGTCTTGCTTTGTTGAAAATACACATGGTGCATCCTCCTCCTCCTTTAACATATTTCACGTATCCATTCATTACCTCATTTCTATGAATGTGGATTTATTTTACTTTGCAGCACGAAAAGTGGTGACCTTTCTAAAAATGTGTTCATTCAGATTCGTTGGATGATCTTTCTTTGATTTCTATGGATTCTTTTATGTAGAGAGCTTTCCCCTTTGCTTCGTAGAGAAAAATTTTATGTTTCGTAGTGTAACATTTTCATGTCTGTTTCTGTATTAGTGAAACGATGATTGTTGTCGTACATGTGTTTGCATATGGTGGAATGTTTGTTGTGTTTAATCACATTTTTATGTTCTTTGTAACTTGTTCTGATTTGTCTTCCACTCTGCCAGACGTAATTAGCATTACATCTGTTCTCTTGGCATGTGAACAGATATACGCCTGATATTGAGTGCGGGGTTTCTTTGTCAAATTGCTATTTTGTAGGTGTTTACCGAGTGAGTTGTTAGTTCTGAAAGGTATGTTTAGTCCTTGTTTCTTGAAGATATTTGTTATTTTATGTGTTTTTGTTGACTAAATTGAATCGTACATACTTATTTTCATTGTGGGTTGATAAGAAAAGAGGACAATTCACCAACCCAAAATGAAAATAAGTATGTACGATTCCAATTCCGTCAACAAAAACACACAAAATAGACAGTATCTTAAAGAAGCAAGGACTAAACATAGCTTTCAGAACTAACAACTCACTCGGTAAACACATTACACTAGAGCATCTTATAAAAGCCAGCACTCAAAATTGGGCGAATATCTGTTCACGTGCCAAGATGACAGATGTAATGCTAATTATGTCGGGCAGAGTGGAACACGTTACTAAGAACATAAAAATGTGATTAAACACTACAAAGAACATAAAAATGTGATTAAACACAACAAATATTCCAGAATATGCGAATACATGTAAGACAACAATCATCGTTTCACTAACATAGATACAGACTTGAAAATTTTGCACTACAAAGCAAAGGGAACAGTTCTCGACATAAAAGAATCCAAATCTGAATAAACACAAATGCATGCACTTTGTAAAAAACTGCTATGGAAACTGACTTCTGGTACATACTATTAACGAGTCCCGTGGAATGCACAAGGGTTACAATGAGGCGAGAAATCTACAGTATTTACCTTGACCTTGAAACAGGCCTGGTGCTTTGCAGGTCATGCTCACAGGAGGAAGCAGTATTCACTAATGACAGAAGGGAAGGGAAAAGAATTTGCCAGGTTGCCAGATTTCAACTACAGATTTTCTTGCAAGTTGGTTCTTGGAAAATCTTATCAGATTACAAACTGAGGCTGAAAATGACGTTATATGCGATGTACATGCATGAATGTTTGTCTTATTAAGCAAGAGAAACATATTCCTTATGAGGAATACGTTTGTACCACAGAAAACATGGTGTTATAACAGAGTTGTCGCTGAAACCAATGACGTTATAACAAAGTTCAACTTTATTTATAGGAATTGTATAACATAAAGCATGTTACAATTTTCTTCAATGGCAAGATGTTTAGCACTTAAGTTGTTCTCCTCGGCTGACTAGACTCGGATGACTCCATGTTCGATTCTAGTAGCGCTGTGCTGTGCAGGACTCCATTCATCTTGGTCAGGTTCAGTACCAATTTGCCACAAAAATAGACCTATCTTGGAAGATGTAAGACAGTCTTGCAGTACAAATGCACAATTGACCGTATATGAATTGACCATATTTGTTTCATCCATGTGTGTGTGTATTTTTTTATTTAATTTTTGTACAGGTATGCCATGTGGTGTACTGGAAAGATGTATGTCTGCCACTTAAGTTGAGAAATTTATTTAGATTTGCCAGTATATTGCAAAAAATTCAAAGGTTATTTCTTTTAGTTTATTACCCACTTCTCTTTCCAAGAGAATTCATTTTCACCACACCTGCTTGGCACATGGTATGCTGAAGATGCAAGTTCTCCTATATTAACAAAACTGGCTACTGTCTCTTGGATGGTGTTATGTCAACATATTTCACTCACTTGCTTCCTAAGAAATCATAGAAGCCCGCTTGGCCTGAACATCCCACTTTTCTTCAAAAGTGTGGCAAACAAAACTGTGGAACATATGGCTGGAACGAATTCGAGTGTACTCGCTGGCTTATAATTTGAGATTTTAATGGTGCACCAGTTTGTGTAAATTAGTATTGACAAAGGTTAATTAGTTACTTTTTCTCTTGTCGGTTCCATTTAACGCCAATCTCTCTTTGAACCAGTGCAATGAACTCCCGGTTATTACGTGGGTTAGTTTAACCATCATACAGTTTCATTTATAGGTGGGCCATTATATGCCTTCCATCAGTTTAATTTCATTTGGGACCACTAATTGGTTAAAAGATGCAACACCACACAGGTATTCTTTCGCAAGCTACTACTGCTACTACAATGAAATTGACTGTGCTACAGGTCTCATTAACTATCTGGGACTGAAACTGCATGCTCAATACTCATAGCTTTATGTAGTTTTATTGCTAAAGTTCTATTGCCCTATATACACACTATATACACAACCTTCCAGAGTGGTTGCATGGCTTTGGGCCCGAACAACACTGCATGTGCTGCCCATAATAGCTTGTCACAATGGAAACTTTTGATATTTAACCTTCCGCTCAATCTGTTGATAGCAAGCATACTGTTCTCTCTTTTTTTTAGTACTATGTTGCTATAGGCGATGCTGAAAGTGATGTCCTTCTGTACTTACACCTTCCTGACATCTTTCAATGAATTATTTCTGCTGTAATGTTCTCCTGCAGTGTGAGGGTTATAACAATAAACCTCATATTTTAAGAGTTCCTCACAAATAAGTCACCAAAATCATATTCTATGTCATATAAGTAATCTTAGATAGTATGGGCTGTTTAGCAGAATGTTGTTGCAGATACCCGTTGCTTGACATTTGAGAAAGGTGTAGGAGTATTATTTGTACAGTATCTGTGTGCATTTACTGTAGCATTAAAAAAGATATGACGGGGATCACTTTTCAGCATCGCCTATAACAAGGTAAGGGCCGTTTTCACCAACCTCAATTATCTCTTAATTCACCATTAAAGGTTATTTAACTTTGCACGAGCATTTCACCAAACAGAAATGCTCATTAACTCACCACTAACAAGGAATTCCGTTAAATGGCCAAATTTGGCCACTCAACTCTCTAAAGCATCTTTAAAGTGGAGGAAAACAGCTGAACTGTGCCTTGTGCATCTCACAATGGTGGTTTGTTTCAGAGTTTCACAAGAACTTTCATCCATATGAATATAAAATATTATTATGACAATGAAATTATAAAAGATCACACACTTGACTAAGTTTTAATACCAAGAAAGACGAATACGGGAATTGAAAAAAGTATATCCGAAGTGGGATTTGAACTCCTTCCAGCGCTGCATAATAAATTCAGAGTCTGCAACGCAACCGCTTACACTACGAAGACAACTGGGTGAGCACGTTCTATTAAGCTATCTATTCACACAACTGCCAGTTCTCCTAAATACTTTGTTCATATAATTTTAAGCTTTTGCCACGAATAAGGTCTTCTGTATTTCCCTTCTTTTATAATTATGTTCCAGAAAATCTCAAGGAAGCATCGCAATCAGTGCTAGACGCTTCTTGTTCTGTCCGCCATGCTTGTCCAAGCTGAAACAGAGTCTACGCATGCGCGAGAGCCGTAAAGCTTGTTTAAGTAAATGCGAACCCGAATGGCCTCTTGAAATACATCGAAGATAATCACGCATTAAATCTCTTATTTAAGTTAAATGGGAATTAACTAAATAATCATTAGTGAAGAGTTGGTGAAAACGGCCCTAAGTATACAGAAACTGAACACTTCGAACATTGTGGCGAAAAGTTCATTGACTTTTAAGAAATAATGTACTGCGGTTAATTTTACACATTGACGGTGAGAAATGTCTCCCCTGGGAAAAGGAAAATGATGAGGATGAGAAAGGAAATTTAATATTGAGATCAGAATTTGACACAGCATTGGAAGACTTAAAGCAGTAACAAAGCACCAGGCATAGATAATATACCGATTGAGTTGCTACGCTGCATAGGTGATAAAGGTCTGATCAGTCTTATTTCACTTGGTGTGTAGGATTTATGAGACAGGTGAGGTGCCCACTGATTTCAAGTAGAATGTTATCATACCTATACCGAAGAAAACAGAAGCTGACAAGATATGAAGATTACCATACAATTAGCTTGATCACTCGTGCTTCAAAGATCCTGACTGGAATAATTTACAAGAGGATGGAAAGATAGATAGAAACAGAGTTGGGTCAACACCAGTTTGGCTTCAGGACAAACATAGGAACAAGAGAAGCTGTAGTATGTCTTAAGCTGATTTTGGAAGGTAGACTAAGGAAGGATAAGAGAACGTTCATGGCATTTGTAGACTTAGAAAAGGCTTTTGATAACGTTGATTGGAGTAAGTTATTTGACATTTTGAAATCGATTGGAATTCTTTCAGTAAATGCGAACACGAATGGCCTCTTGAAATGCATCGAAGATAATCATGCATTAAATCCTCTGGTGTGCCGGCTAAGAGGACGATTTCATCAGCTAATCTCAGAGTTTAAATTATTTCTCCTTGAATCTTTACTCCTACTTTGAATTTTTCTCCAATTTCCTTCATTGCTTGTTCAATGTAGGGATTGAAAAGTATGGTTGATAAATTGCAGTCTTACCTTACACCCTTCTGAATACCATTTTCTCTCTCATGTCCGTTGGCTCGAATAACTGCTGTCTGGTTTCTGTATAGATTGTAGAGCATCTCTTATTTAAGTTAAATGGGAATTAACTACATAATCGTTAGTGAAGAGTTGGTGAAAACGGCCCTAAGTATACAGAAACTGAACACTGTGCATGCTATTACTACAGGGCTGCCATTTTAACGGATTTGATAGTTCTCGCTGTGAACACTTCAAACATTGTGGTGAAAAGTTCATTGACTTTTAAGATCAGATGGGTAGATAGGGTTACAAATGAAGAGGTATTAAGTTGATTGGGAGAGGAGAGATGTTTCTGGCGACTGCTAATGAAGAGAACAGATAGGTTGGTAGGACAAAGGTTAAAATATGTTAAACAGATTGCCTCGGATGTAGGGTGTGGTAGCTATGTAGAGATGAAACTATTAGTTCAGGACAGGGATGCATGGAGGGCTGCATCAAACCACTCAAAAGACTGAGGACTCAAACAAAGACGACAACGACAACAAGATAGTGAAATCCGTGACTTCATGAAAATACTGCATTTAGTGTAGAAAGGATTAGTTCCACCATGTGGTGTGGTTTTTCATGAAGTGATTATTGAAGTTGCGTGATGAACTAACTGGCAGATGATGCATGAAAGAAATTATGCCATATAATGGTGAGAGTAATCCGAAGTTGTGAGGCTTATAATTAATTTTACAACTATTTCACTAAAAGCTGGTTTATTATAAAGTGACGGAATTAACTATCTGGCTACAACATATACATACGTACATACATACAGCAAGCTCTGTGCCTTCTTTTCTCTACTCATCCATTCGACTTTGGTGCTCTGGCTATTGGTCTGTCTTATCTTATCTGTATTTACTCACATATCAGCTGGTCAATTCTAAGGTAGCATTCAGAAAATATTCAGGCATAAAATATTTAAGAGAGGTGTTTATATAATATGGTAATACATAGGTGTTTAGAGTGTAACGTGTGACTGCTGAACATTACAATGAGCATATACCTTTACATGCAGCCTGATTGTTAACATTTAATGTTGGGGAAATATACCAGTAGTGAAAAAGAGCGGTGTTTTCATTACACCCTCACTTAAATTTAATTTCCATGCCTGAGAATTTTTGGTTTCGTGATGCGGTAAATCTGACTCTAAACATCAGTGAATCGGGATAATTTGCTGAGAAGTGAGAGTAAGAAAGTGTGCACACGAGATTTTTGTTTTTGTAATGCGGTAAATCTGTCGTAAAACATCGGTCAATGGCGCTAATTTTTGACAAAGCATGCAGGTGATTTTAGCTTGTACAATAGCCAAAAGGTCTACCACCTACGCACGGTTGCACACGAATGAAAAACAACATAGATATTTAGCATGTGGTGCAAATTTGCGTGCAGGCTAAGAAAGTTTGCAATATCATTTAATAGTTAGGTGCTATATATTCCTGTCATTGAAATATAGTTTTATGGACTGTTAAACTCCTCTTGGCGATTACTCAAATTTTCGATAACTGTTAGCAATTATTATTTCCCGAACAAACTTCCTATAATTTACATGTATTTTTTCTCTGCAAGTCTAATTTCAATAACTCGATTTTTTCGATATCACGTAGTTTATATTATATCACTGGCACTTAAACGTGTTCTTTATCTCGAATATTCACCTATTTTTACAGTGCAACTTGTTTCATACTTCACTGAACGTGGTTGAGAACTTTGTGGCAGAAGCTCGTGTACAAAATATTAAGCAGAAGATGATGACGGATTTCTCCAAGCCGTGAAAAAGTAAAGGCCTGTCTGTATTGTTAAATTTAACTTACTTAGATATTGTAGCGTCATTATGAACATCAATTTTTATTACATAAATTTAGACAACTATGTTGTAAGCCTACATAGAGTATTTTGCAACCAGTATATCAGAAATTTTGATGTACTGGATGTACTGGGCTTGGCAGAAACAAGATGGAAAGGAGAAGGTCGCAGAGAACTGAGGAAAGGGTACCGGTTGTACTGGAGTGGGAACAGTGAAGGAAGGAGCAGCGGAGTAGGAGTAGTTGTGAGAGATGGAATGAAGGAAGAGGTAAAGGGAATAAGTGACAGGATCATGAAGATCAGAATAACTGTAAAGGGAAGTAGCCTGGAGATAGCCCAGGTATATGCCCCTCAAGTTGGATGTACAGCTCAAGAGAAGGAAGACTTTGAGGAGGAGCTGCAACAGCAGTTGAACGGTCAGAGCATCATCTTCATGGGAGATTTGAATGCACATGTAGGAAGTGGAAGGCAAGGATATGAAAATTTAATGGGAGCAGAAGGATGGGGCAGCAGGAATGAAGAAGGGAGAAAGTTGCTGGATTTTTGAAAGTTTAGTAGTAGGCAACTCCTGGTTCCGGAAGAAAGAAAGCCACAAGGTAACGTGGTACAGCAGTGATTTAACAAAGAAATCTTTGGTAGATTACATGCTGTATGACTGGGAAATGAAGAGAAGAGAAGTGTCAGAGATATAAAAGTAATACCATCAGAGGCCTTAGATAGCGACCACAGAATACTAGTAATGAACCTGGGAGTTGTTAAGGATAGCAAGAGGAAAGAGTACGAGGAAAGGAGAATCAAAGTATGGAAACTGAAGGAAAAGGAAGTCAAGAAAGAATTCCAGAAGATAATAAGGGAAAAGATGCCAACAGACAATCCTAAAACAGGGGAAGAGGCATGGAAGCAATTCAAAAATACAATGGTGGAAGCTGCAGTGGCAATATGTGGAAAAACAAGCAACAGAAAGCGGTGTAAAGAGACACCATGGTGGAATGAGAGTAAAAGAAGCTGTGGGAAGGAAGAACAAGGCTTTCAGAGTGTGGTTCCAGGAAAGAACTGATCTAGCAAGGGAAGCCTATAAGATAAAGAAGAAAGAAGCAAACAAGATTGTCACAGAGGAGAGGAAGAAGTGGATGGTAAAGTGGACAGGGATGATGGAGGAAGACAGCAGAGGAAATAAGAAAGTACTTTATGGGATTGGTCAAAAGTAAGAGAAGAGGTCTGCGAGAGGATGTGGTAATGGTGGACAAAAACGGAAATGAGGTACACAACAAAGAGACACTCAACACAGTGTGGAAAGAGTACTTTGAGGATTTGCTGAATCCAAATGGTCATAGGGAAGAAGTCAATGTATTGGAAGATGGAGAAGACAACATAGGAATGGAAAAGGACCTGACTTGGAGAGAACTGGAAATGGCTATAGACAAGATGAAAGGAGGAAGGGCATCAGGTGTGGACGAAGTGAGTGTTGAAATGGTGAAGGCAGCAGGGGAGGTTGGGAAACAGTGGCTGTACCGTGTGATGAGGTGGTATGGAAGGAGAAAAAGACCCCAGAAGATTGGAAGAAAGGATTAATTGTCCCAATATTTAAGAAAGGAAGCAGAAAGGAGTGCAGAAATTACAGGGGAGTCACACTCATACCACACTGTGCCAAGATATATGAAAAGATATTAGAAAGTAGAATACGAGCCAAAGTGGAGAGAGAATTGAGAGAGGCGCAGTATGGATTCAGACCTGGGAGATCAATAGTGGATCTCATACAGTATTTTCAGTGAGACAGCTCCAGGAACACCACTACGAATTTGGAGAGGATCTGTTGATGGCCTTCCTGGACATCGAAAAGGCCTATGATAGTGTGTGTAGGGAGAAGGTTTGGAAAGCAATGGAAAACATGGGAGTGGAAAAAGGGACTGTAGACAGAGTGAAGGAGATGTATTGTGGAAGTGTGAGTTGTGTGAAAGTTGGAGGGGAAAGAACAGACTGGTTCAGACGAATGAGTGGCCTGAAACAGGGTAGTGCACTGTCATCCCTTCTCTTTATTTTGGTTATGGACGAGGTAATGACACGGATAGCAGGAAAGATAGGAGAAGATAAGATGAAAGCAATGGTGTTTGCAGATGATCTCATGGTCTGGGGAAACAAGGAGAAGGAAATTCAGGAGCAACTGAAGGCTTGGGAAGAAACAGTGGGAGAGTACGGATGGAAGTTCAACATCCCTAAATGTGAGATCCTGTTAACGACCAGGAAAAGGGACAGATCAATGAGTGGGATAACACTTGGAGGTGGACAGCTGAAGAAGGTGGAAAGTCTCAAGTACTTGGGAAGTATAGTGGAGGAAAATGGGAGAAATGACAAAGAGATTACGGAACGTGGCAGACAGGCAGAAGCATTTCTGAGAAGCATTAGGAGCTTAGTGTGGAATAAAGATGTCCCACAAAAAAGCAAGGAAGTGTTATACAGAGGCTACTATATCCCAATACTGACCTATGCATCAGAAACGTGGATAATGAAGAAAAGAGACATAAGCAGAATACAGGCAAGTGAAATGAAGTTCCTACGAAGTAGGATCGGAGTAACAGAAGAGACAGGATGAGGAATGAAAAGGTCAGGGAAATGGTGAAAGAGGAGCCCTTGCAGGGTAGGATTGAGACATCAGGATTCAGGTGGTATGGACACTTAAAGAGAATGGAAGAGAAGAAGATTCCCAAGAGGATACACGAGATGCAGATGCAGAAGAAACGACCAAGGGGAAGACCAAGAGATACATGGCTGAAAGGAGTGGAGGAATATGTCAAGAAGAGAGGCGAGGACTGGACTAGAGTGACGGCGGAGAGGTGGTGGGAAGAAAGGACTAAGTGGTGAGGCTTATGTTCCAAACAGACCCAGCCTGGGGCTGGAAACGGTACAAGATGATGATGATGATGATGATGATATATCAGAAATTCGACATTTTGGCTACGTATCTCTAACTCCAATTTTGATGTCGAATTAATTTTGACATCCCCTAACGATTCGAGATATCGATACAGTAGAACCCTGTTAATCCGAACCCCATCTGAAAATCGGGTTAATCCGAACGGAAAAATTCCATTTTGTTTTCAAAATTTTCTTCTTATTGAACATAGTATAGAATGAAGTTTTACTTGCATTTTATTAGTCATAATTTACTAGAATCACTTAATGTTAACATAATTACACATCATAAACCATCAATCACTGGTCGTTATCTTTACGAAGTCTGTTAGTTCCTTTTGCCGCAGTGATTGGAACCTACTCGAAGATGCAGTGTTAAACCAGCATCTCGTATACATCACATCAGTGGGCGTAGCAGCAGAGTGTTGCTAGACGTAGCGTACAGCAAATTCGAAGACAGCTGCGGCATCTGAATGTGACTCTAGTTGTTCTACGTCTTTTCTTTGTCGTCATTCTGTCCCTCATCAGCTCCCAGATTCTCCACCATAGCTACAATTTCTTGGTCTGTCTGGAATTGTTAAGTCAGCTTCCATCCACTCGCTAACATAATTTTCATTGAATTCCTCACACCCAGGAAATTGTTGAACAAGTTCAAGGAGATGCTGACACTTCCGCTGGACGCGCGATGAATGCAAGACTCTGCCTCAACTTCTTCCAAGTTTTCCTCATGAACTGCTCACTGACACCCTCCCATGCCTCTGCTGCCCAGTAAACCACATCCTTAATATCAAAGTTCTTCAGTTTTTGAAGAATAGAAAGTGAATTGTCATTCTCAATCACGTACTTGAGAAGGTTCTATTTATACAAAAGTTTTAAATTTTGTAGAATGCCCTGGTCAATTGGCTGCAAAATCGACGTAGCATTAGGAGGCTAGAAAATGTTTGTATTTCGCCGCAAGTTAATTCACTTACTGCTGGGTGCGTTGAAGCATTGTCAATTACGAGCAATGCCCGAGAAGGCAAACCACTTTTTGCACTAAAACTTCTTACTGAGGGAACAAACTGTTTTTCGAACCATTCTTTGAAAAGGTGTGCATCCATCCATGGCTTTCTTTTATTCCTGTAGTAAACTGGAAGAGTGTTCATTTAACAGTTTTTGAATGCCCTTGGTTTTGCTGATTTGCCGATAACCGTTAGGGGCAAATTATTTGTTCCTGCAGCATTACTACTCGCTAATACAGTAACGTGTTCCTTACTAATTTTAAACCCAGGTGCACGAAATTCCTCCGCAGACTTGAGGCTTTTATTGGGAAGGGTCTTTAAATTGAAACCAGTTTCGTCGGCGTTATACACTTCTTGCGTGGAGTAATTTCATGATGTTAACAAGTCCTTAAATTCACTAATGTAATCTTCTGTTGCAAATAATCATGATAATACCTTTAAAGGGCAGTGTAAAATTATATTACATAAATGATTAATATACAGGATGTCGAGGGTATGAGTGAAAAATTTTGCTAGTCTGTAAAAAAAATACATCTCACAACATATGTTATGTACGGTTTACCTAGTCCTATGTAAATGAGCCACATATTTCACAACCTAATATGTTTTAATGGCCATAGTAGGAAACATGTTTTGTCATACACTATCCTAGAATCTTAGCCAGGCGCGGCTTCAGGGGGGGGGGGGGGGGGGGGGTCACGGGGGTCATGACCCCCCCCCCCCCAAACGGAGACCAAATTTTTTTGCAAACTCAAAAAACTAAAACACAATAATCAGACATTAACGAATTTTAACTGAAAAAGTCTTTTTTTTTTTTTTTCAATACTGAAATATCTTTATTGCAATTATGTTATGTTACAACTGTACATATTTACAACTTCATACCTGTTATATAAAAACTATTATTTATATTAAAAAAATCAACTCGTCTATTTTGTTTAGTAAACCTTGTGATTACCGAATCGATGTCTATAGAGATGTCAGATGAATGTGCAGCAATGCACGGATAGGAATTTGGGGCTTTTTTCGCACCAAAAAATTTTGCCGACGTCCAAACTGCAAGCTTGGTTGGCAATTTAAGCTGTGACTTGTCGGTACCAACTCAACTTGCCGAAACTGTAACGTACCTTGATACTTTTCTCGAAGCTCGATGTAAAAGTCGCAAAACACGCCGTTGCAATTTGTACTAATATTTTTGGTATGCTAAACGCATCAAATTTCTATCCATGTAGCTTGCAAAAAAATTGGTCTGGTTTTGTACGTTTGGTTATTTTGTGATTGCGTTGTTAGTGATACCATTTTTCTTAACAATTTCAATTCTGTGACCCCCCCCAGACCCAAACTCCAGATCCACGCCTGATCTTAGCGTTAAACTACAGTAGCGGAGTGCAGGTAGTGAGGGGTTGTTGAACCTGTTTACTGTCGAGGGCCAACGAATGTGTATCGGTGCTGTTCGCCTGGCTGCATGGGAAGTAAAGGAGGGAGAACACACATGTGGGAAGAAGACTTCTGTTGGAAAACTGGTCTTGAGTACTCTGTGACAAATATCTACTTTTGTACTCGCTCATGTTGCCATAGAGTACTACTATTGTGTATCCACTTACATACAGTATGTGATGTCATACTTCTGTACCAACACATTATATGTGAATCTAGTGTTGTGCAGTTGTGGGTGATTTAGAAGATGCCTAGAACACTCAAGTGATCCATGCTGACAGGAAGGGAGGGAAATAAAGAGTTAATGAACAGTGGGTGCAAAATTTTAATGTAAAACGGGGATAGCAGCATACTGTCGCATCCCGCAATGCCTATCCTACCCTGTGGTTGAATACCACACTCGCTAGAGCATGGGGTTAATGACCAAAGATGTACAAATACCCAAAACGAAGTACCTGCAACAAGACCCACATTAACACTAGCTATTTGATACTTCCCCAGTATCTGACACTAATGGCCTCGGGTGTCTGAAGCCCCAAAATTGGAAAACAAATATTAACAAGGGACACCACATCTTTATTGTGGAGAGAGAATGCCATCAACGAACACATACCCAGTCTGGCACGAATGTTTTGTAAAATGAAGTGGCCTAGTAGAGACAGCCTTCAGCTGTTTTCGTGGTACAGATGCTCATAAACAAACCCAGTCTATCACGAATGGTACATCACATGACTGTTACTGGAGCAAAGCTATCCATAAATAACATGGTGTATTACCTACTTTGAAAACATTGTACCCATTTGCCCACGAAGCTGTCACGTATTATGAAATTGTTTATTGGTTTGTCAAATCGTTCTCGATTGCTAGTAGAAATATCTGCAGTCATATCCCTAGCATCCTGTATATGAAGATGTTGATAAGAATAGTTGAAAATTGGGTTGCAGTGAGAGTTGATGGTAGTTAAGAGTTCTTGATTTAAAGTGGTTACAGGAGTAAAGGTAGTCTGAAGTATTTCATTGTTACTGTTTATTGTAAATATGAACCATTCATTGAAGGGCATTTACTGGCTTGGTATGATTCAGTTTGAAAGAAATTCTGCAAGCAGTCTTTCTTATGCTGATGCAAAGATCATGACACTCTGTCAAAAGCTTACATGTTAACATTTTAGAACTTAAAAAAAAATGTGGGGAATATATAAGGTGCATTCAAGAAGTAACGAGCCGGAGGCATAATTACAGAAACCAGTACCTGTATGTTAGAAGTATTGGCCCTGGCTGTTGAGGCACTTGTCCCACTGTGACACGAGGCAGTGAATGGCTGTCTCATAAAATTCCCTGGGCTGCGATGTGAACCAGTTCCGCACGTACAGCTGGACGTCGACGTCCGAGGTGAATCGTTGGCCCCGCAGAGCCCTTTTCAGGGGACCAAACATGGCGTAATCACAGGGAGAGAGGTCTGGACTGTATGGAGGGTGGCGGAGAACCTCCCATTTGAATTTCTACAGGAGTGCCGCAACTGTGTTGGCCGTACGAGGTCGTGCATTGTCGTGGAGCAGAATGACCCCAAGGGTGAGATTGCCTGGTCGTTTTGTTTTGATCGCTTGGTGAAGGGTGGTCAAGGTTTGCGAGTAAAGCTGGGCATTCACTGTTGTCCCGTGCGGCATGAAGTGTATCAGAAGGGGGCCATCTTGGTCAAAGAAGAACGTCAGCATTACCTTTCCTGCACTCGTGTGGATGGCCTTGCCTTTTTTGGGTGGTGGTGACCCTGGACGCTTTGTCGTTTGGATTCTGGTTCGAAGTGATGACACCGTGACTCATTTCCAGCCACCACTCGTGCCAGGAACCCATTCCCTTCCCTCGCATAGCACTGCAGATGACCAAGACAGTGAGCCATTCGACATGCTTCATGGTGTGGTTGAAGACTGTAGGGCACACTTTGCGCAAGTGCAGTCGTTCCTTCATGATGGTGTGCACACTACCGACGCTCAATCCGACCACGGCGGCTATGGCGTTCACTGTCACTCGGCGGTCCTGGATAATGAGTGCATCAACCAGCTGGACGTTGTCATCGGTAATGCAGGGGGGTGCCCCAGACCGGGCATCATCGGCTAAAGACACCCGTCCTTCCCTGAAGCCTTTGTGCCACGCCTTGACCCTTGCAAGGGACATGTAGTGTTCGCCGTACACTTGTGACATTTGGCGATGAATGTCCGTTCCCCCTACTCCTTCCGCTGTCAGAACCCGAACAACATCCCTTTGCTCTTCGTTTGACGCCTCCATGTCACTGTTTGCAATGCGACTGGGAGCGTTGGACGATTGATGCATGCTGCTGCTTGCTTTGTATCGTCGCATGACGTGCACGCATGCCCTCTAGCGACGGGCTGTGACCTTCCACGTTCTGGTCGGAACCACACCTCGTTACACACGTCACCATTAGCCGATGTAGTCACCGGTTTGCGCATTCCAGCCTCCGGCTTGTTACTTTTTGAACGCACCTTATAGTAACATATCACAAATGAAGGTGATGTTGGTAGGGGAAAAAATTCTCAAGAGGATTGAAGTTTGGAGGCACTAAATTGGAACAGGTGGATTGTTTCAAGTACTAGGGCTATGTATTCTCCCAGGATGGCAATGCAATGAAAGAGTCAAGGTGTTGAGCCATCTATTGCAGTCTTCTTTTTTCTTCTAGAAAGAACTTAATGCTGTGCTGAAACTAATGAGCTGGAGGTAATAGATACCAATGTTTGCTAGGTCATACAGATGGGAATGTTCGCAGATGGGTGCTTGTAATGATGTGATGAAGAGTAGGCTACATTAGGAATCAACACTTTTGATGTGGTTGTTTATATGAGCCAGCTCAAATGGTAAGGCCATGTGGTGCAAATAGAGGAGAGATTACCTTAAGAGCTATGGGTAAGAGAAGCAGGTGTACAGTAGATCATGAAGGAGTTGGTTAGACTCGATGTCTAATGATTTCAAGGTGTAGCAGGAAGGAGGCTGTAACTGCTAATAGATGAGGATTGCAGACTAGACTGGATGCTGAAAAGCATAAGTTTGTAATGAAAATGAATGAATGAATGAATTGGTAGAAGCAGGAAATCATAACAAACTTTGGAGCCCTGATTTATTTATCAGCTTTTCTTGTTTAGACAGGCTTACTGATGTTCATAAAATTTTCATGAAAACTAATATCCACTTGGACACAATCTACTATTTCATAACAAACGACTCGGTGGTGGTTTAGGGAGAGGAGACAGTGGACTTTCTGAGAAGTAGCTCTTTCCATGTCTTCTTTACAGGGGTGAAGGTTTGTGAAATGTTGACAGTCTCAATATTACACCAGAGGCACTATCTCAGTTCTACCTCAGCTTTACAGTTATGAACATCAAGTAGTCCATAAGCTGCCATTCTCAAGTTTCTCAATACATTGAATCCATCATTGCCGGCACACTGCCTTATATTGAGAGTTGGTACCCCAGTGATGCTATTATGTTGTTTGACTCAACCTACATTGTGCAGTGGCATGAGGCTTGAAATAAAGACCCTGTGACCCAGAGTCATCAATGCTGTCGTTTTTGTACTAGTAAACGAGTTACAGCTGTTCAGTTCAAGGAGATCAATACTTTCTTTAAATTATCCCTTCGAATTTGAACTACTTCACTTTACAAAAGTTTTTGTAATAACTATTAAAAAGCTACAGGGGCAGTGTCTACTGGTGGCCGAAATAGATGAAAAGCACTGCTTTTTTCTCATTAGTAGTTGGAGATAGTTGCCTAGGTAAATTGGTAATATTAGCTCTAGGAAGCAAAATAGCCCAATTTGTTTACAAAGATGTCATGAGCACTTAAAGTGAGTCAATTACGAACATGTGAATATTTGATAGCTTTTGGTCAGCTCGTTTTTTAAAATGGACATTGCTACTAATTATGCAATCAAATTAATTCTACAAGAATATTCAGAGTAGGCCTAATGCTTTTACGTACTAAACTAGTTACTATACAGTAGGTGATGCTGTAGACGGTTTCTTCTGAAATGGTTATTTGTGGGCAAATGATATGAACCCTTTTATGATTGTGTGTATGTTTCTGTTTGTGTGTGTTACTCATATTCTCTCTTGCATTATAACCTGACTTGTAGCTAGACAATAGTGTGAAATGTGCAGCTATAGTTTCTATTCCAGAAGATGCTGGTTGTAATTGCAGAGAACATTATTAAACTAGAGGTAAGCAAAGTTAACCGAGATTCACCGATCATTTCTTGTTACACAGCACAACCATATTGTTACTATTGTCAATTATGATAATTTTATAGTAATTCACACCACTCATTCTAGTGAAAGACATTCCCTTGTTAAGTGGTATGTTTCACTATATTTGAATATTATCAACAAACAACACTGTAGTTTCTATTCAGTGGTAATGCTTCATGCTTCATTTGCCACTAATTCCCTTGGTTTCCTTGGCAAAAGACTCTTTCAATTTGAGTCCATATTTTTCAGTGTTGCCTAGCTGTGTTAGTTGCTCTTCAGTTTGGAAGCCCTATTGTCTTGGATGGTCATTATTGATACGGAACACACACATTTATGTTGAAATGTGAAATAAACAAACATAATTGGTAACTGCACTTATATAACATAGCTGTTACGAAAAAAGACTTTAATATCGAGAATATTTTTAATTTATCTGGTTTTTAAATTTTATTCCTTTATATATATATATATTTTTAAGACTCCCCCAAGTACTGGGGCTACCCTGGTCGACAGAATTTACCAAACAAATCTAATTACATGGAAAGAAAACTGAACTACATTAAAATGACCATAACGTTTATGAAAATGCAGTATAAAGAAGGGTACATGTGATAGAAATGAACTTTATACCACAGATTAGGTTCATAACAATACACAAATGCTTAGAATTACAGAACTCTGCATGATCTCTCACCTTGAGAATTCAGTATGGTGTGAAGCCCCCTCGTGCTGCAATCAGAACTTCTAAATGTCGTGACATGGTATTAAATAAGGCCTGGATATATTCCTGGGAATCTCCCTCGATGCAGTTTGTCCACAAAGCATCAACGGTGGTTGCTAGAGGGTCATGACGAACAAGGTGCCTACCAACCATATCCCAGGCATGTTTGATGGATGACATGTCAAGCAAACATGCATGCCAGGAAACAAGTTGTACCCGTTGTTTTTTAAAGGTGGTTTGCACTTCCTCGCCGGAGCGTATGGGTGGGCACTGAGGGATTGTAGAAGTTTCACGGAGTTTCACTTTGAAATAAATAGTTGCCACTATTCAAGTTCCATCCTATGTAAAATGGATTTTTGTACCAAAAGATGGGTTTTCTTTTCTGTGAAAAGAAAAGAAAAAGAGAAAAAAAAGACATTTTAATAAAATCCATCTGCTATTCATATGTAATGAAACAGAATGTACCACGTCAGTAGGTGATCATATAAGGATAACTTTTTTCTGATTTGGGCTTTAATGACCTGAAACACTTTGTCGACCATGCAGGGATAGTTTATCATATTTTGATGATGATGGTGATGATGATTGTTTTCATGGACCTAACATCTGGGTTATCGGCCTCTAGAGCTCAGCAACTCCAACTGATACCCCGGAAAAAATGCGAACTGAAAGCATTTCCCTCCTGCCCGCTCTAACCTACTCAAGCACAGCCAATTAGCTTTCGATATCTGTGTAGAGAGGTGTAGTCCATCACTAGCCGCGAACCAATAGATGTGATGACAAGTCAGTGTTGCATGTCAGCTCACATCCAATCGTCACGGTCCGTAAAGTCAACATTGATACGTTTGCTCTGCCACACAGCAAACAACTTGGCAACACCAACCTTGACTCCCGTATCACCAACCCTAAATATGCACAGCTGCCAGCTGTTGTATTTGTTGCACGCCGAGTGTTGCACTGCACTGCACTGCATTGAGTGAGATTGTCGAAGACTTCATTTCTAGAGTGTTTTTAATAAATATTTAGTGTTAAGTTATGGCAAGTGGTAAGAACAAAGTTGTTCATAATGAAGTGAGAGAACATTTGCGTTCAGGGATTTTTAGAAGGCAGCAAATTGCTTTAGCTTGCCGGTCTGTCAAGCAACAAAGCGAGCAGCAACAGGGAAATCAGAGACATTTATTAAGAAAATTGGGAAAATTATATTTTTTACTCCTGGTAAAAAACAGAGTGGTGAATAAGAAGATTATACTAGATGACATGGATAAGTGCATCACCAAGTGGAAGATTCAAGAGTATTATGTAGTGAAGGAGATACCAACAGTAGGGAAATTATGATCTGTACTCACGATGAGATTGATTACAAGGGAAGTTGCGAAAATCTGAGGCAAGTGCTTCATTCGATAGGTTTCAAATTCAAGAAGTGTCAGAATTAAAGGAAAATATTAAAGGAAAAAGGCGATATTTTGTTTAAGAGAACAGTGTACCTGAGGATTTTACAAGAGAATGACGAGCTAGGTGACAAGAAAAGACCAGTTATATTTTTGGATGAAACTTATATCCATCCATCCATCATACACGGTAAAGAAGTGTTGGCAGGACGAGGCAACTGAAGGTGTCCTGACTTCGGACAGTGTAGGTCAGAGGTGGATCATAGATCATGCAGGTGGTGAAAACGGGTTTGTACCAGACGGACTGTGCATGTTCAAATCTAAAACTAAATCTGGTGATTACCACGATGAAATGAACTGCAAGTACTTCATGACCTGGCTTAAAACAGCTGGTACCGAACATAGTAGGTAATTGTATCATAGTGATGAACAATGCGTCGTACCACACACTGCAGATTAATAAAGCACCTATATCATCCAGCAGGAAATGTGAAATCCAGACCTGGCTAACGATGAACATTACTTTCTACAAGAGCCTACACAAATATGAACTACTGAACGTGGTAAAATTCCATAAACCAGCACCAGTATTCACCGTGGACGATTACTTGAAGTCATTGGGTCACTCAGTGGTACGATTACCTCCATATCACTGTGATCTGAACCCAATAGAATTAATATGAAGTGTTGTGAAGAGTCATATTGCTGACAAGAATGTGAACCTGTCGTCCAAGGACATAGAGCGTATTGCAAGAGACGCTTTTACGACTGTTATTGGAGAACATTGAAAAAAAGGAGTGGTCACATTGATAAGTTACGTGCCGAGTACTGGAAGAGGGACGAATTGCTCGAAGACATTGAAGAATTCGTAATCCATATTGGCAATGAGTGAAAGTGAATCGGACTCTGGAAATGATACAAGCAGTGACGGTTCAGTTCAGAGTGTAATGCCTGGAATAGAGGACTTCCAAGATTAGGACTCAACAACTGTACCAATAATTCCTAATACCTAACTACAACATCGAGAACATTGAGAACATTATGAAAAATAACCATATAGAGAAGACTTCAGCACTCAAAAAGTTGATTTTTTCATTAATAGGTCTGCACAATTAATACACTGCATTTACAAATATAGCATATGAAACATATGGTATCTCCAATGGGGAACCTAACATAGGTTACATTTCAAAATGTTACTCTTCTGAATATAGTCAATGATCCAGCAAAACCTTATTTAAACCTGTTCCAAATAGACTTTTTTTTCCTTTTGGGAAGTTATTCATTTCACATTTGTTAATTCATTTAGGGGCTCTGCGACATCGTGGTAGTATAGCCCCCTGTTTGTAGAATTTGTCTGATAACCTGTGCCACTGTGATGGCTGTACTAGTGTGTGTACTTGTAATTAAGGTAGGATTTGGGAAGAAAGCGGCCATGGCCTTAACTTAGGTACCATCCCGGCATTTGCCTGGAATAGAAGTGGGAAACCATGGAAAACCACTTCTGGGATGGTTGGGGTAGGAATCGAACCGCCCTCTTCTCAGTTTTGCCTCACGAGGCCCTCAGACCAAAATTTCATGGCAGGGCCGGGAATCGAACCTGGGCGTCCGCAGTGATAGCCAAGAATGCTATCCACTAGGCAACAAGGCTGCATTTCACATTTAACGTACAAGCTTATGCCTGTCTGGAACACCCTGTTTGATTAATAGAATAAATTAAATGGAAATACGGTATATAAAAGTGTAGGTCTACCGTATGAAAAAAGCAGCACACCTGAAGGAAATAAAAGACTGTGACGTACTTTTGTCATATTTATTAGATCGGGGTTTGTGCTTCGGTTGAAACTTATGATATAATCTAAAAATAAATAAATACTGGTCCATTTACATAAAATGATGTTTATATTTACTTTAAAATGAGCGTGAATGGGGAGAATTTGATATTCCCCGTAGAAACTCATCAGCAGCACCAGCACGTTCACAGCCCACTCTCTCAAGCTCGCTGTCCTCTCTGTCACACTGGCTGACAGAGCTAGCGCTCACACAGGGTTGCACTTCAAATTGCTGAGCTCTACATCATATTTTGACATAGAGATTTAATAGCATATTTCATGATTTATATAACCTTTTTTAGTCACCTAGAATCATAACATTTAGAATCTAGAAGTGTGTCACTGTGTTCTTCATGTAGAAAAGACATCAAGGATTCGACTCCTCACTTCAAATGCTCAGGTATGTAAAGGACTCCAAATTAATGCTAGAGCAATAGTACGTGTTTGTCTCTCGAAATAATCATCCCTGTAAGGATAAGTAGGGCTAACGCATGTGAATGCTAAATGCATGTCTGGATGATCCTCTGAACCACTAAGTGTGATTGTTTGTAATATTCATTCTAACTGTTAATAGAATAGTGCTGTATTAGTTAAGATAGGTTTGGTAACTTGGAAATTCATGTTCAGATGTCTGTGTGACTTCATCTTAATTTCATGTTATTGAGCGGTGTTTATCGTTGTAGCATTTAGCCCTTTTCAGAATTAATTTGATTGTTCAAAGTAGTTTCATAAAAATAAAGAATATAGCAAATTTTAAAGCCATACTTTTCGTTGTTGCTTAGCTAAATCCTATGTCTAAGTTGCTGTGTGTAGACCTACTGAAGAGCAACTCACACATTGAATATATTAGTACCATGTATTTGTTGGATATGTTTCAGAAATTAAGCTGGGCCCATGTCCTGTTTATCCAGCAACTGAGTAGGACCCTCTAATCTCTTTGTCATGCCGACTTTTCTTGTTTCTCAGTTTTCCCAAATCCTTATACTATCACTCTTTGAGACAGATAGTCTTGATATTCAGCCCCTTGAAACAGGTCACCCCCACCACCATAATTTTTATTGGATTATGGGTTTTATTTTCTTTCTATCTTTTCCTTTAGTCTCCAATTATAATCCACATAATTATCCTCTATATTTACTTCCTCATTCATTTTTTTTTCCTTCTTATTGAGTGATACAATGAAAGCATATGCCTAACAAGGGAGTTGGCATAAATTGCTATCACAATTGCAAATATACTCAGTGGCCAAAAGTCATGGAAAGGCACGGAATATGATAATGACGAGTTGCTCCTCCACGAGCCCTCAAAACGGCAGCAATACGGCGAGGCATCGACTCGACAAGAAATGAGTTCCTGACTCCCAACATTCAACTGGGCGGTGATCCGACTCACAGTAGCCCTTCTATCGCCCCGTGTGGTTTTGCTAAGGCGACATTATTTCCGTTCGTGAAACTCCTGTGGTCTGCCCGTGCGGCGGTTTACGCGGATGGTAACAATATCTCTGCGATATCGAAAATCCACCCTCGACACTATGTTTACCTCAAACCCGAATTCGCATGTAATCTCCGTAATCTATGACCCATGGACCATGCGCCGATGATCATCCCATGTTCAAAGTCGGTTAACTCGAGACTTGTTGCCTTCGTCACTACACTCGTGTCTGTGACAGACTGCTCTGCCCCGCCGCAGCTAGCTGCAACGCTGAGGATTCATCCACGGCACATTTCCTCGTGCAACTACCCTTCCCGTGACTTTTGGCCACTCGGTGTATGTTGTGGTTCTTGTGATGTATAGATTAGGGCTGGTACTTTTAATCAATTAATTCCAGATTAATTGAAACAGAAAAAACTATCAATTGCCACAAGAAACAATTAATTGATTATTCGATTAATCAGTTGGTTGATTAATCAATTCATTATTTTGTCTATTAAGCTATATACTTAGCACTTTTCACTACGTTCTCACAGAAGCAACAAACTAAGACACAACGTAGTGCCTTAATGCGATCACTTGACATGGTTAAGCCCGAATTACATGACACTTGGCATGGAAGCTTCTACCAGTACGGGTGAGAAACTGTGCGCTGGTATAGACGCGTCTAGTACCGTGTGATTTGTACCTTCCATGCTAGGTTCTGCCTTCCAAAATAGCTTCCATACAACTCACGAAATTGAACAGATGCCATTTTTCCCGGCAGTTTGCATGGAAGATTGACTACAAGAACCAATTGGATTGCTTTTCTCGTTGTAGTAGAGTTCTAGCGGCAATATAAACAAATGGTTTTGTTATGTGGGTAGGCCCACAAATAAAAACATCAGAACGGAAAAAATTATTTTCTTTAAAACTGCGTTTGTGCAAAAATCCCTTTCTATATGCATACAGTAAATTTAGAACTTGTCACAATATTATTATTATTATTATTATTCTGGAGTAAATACTGAGCTATTAAAATTTGAATAGCTATCACGAATAGTATCATTCCGTGTTTTTGAACAGGAAGTGAGGAAAATACAAATTTAAATCAGAGAAGAAGACAATTTTTCCTTCCAATGTTTATCATTTAAATCGCCCTCATAGATCATGTGAGTAAAACTAAGTTGAAAATTTGCTGTATGAGTTAAGGAGAATATAATAAAATAATTATGAGAAAGAAAAATATACCACCGTTGGATAGAATTCAACCCGGTATCTTTAAAACGGTGAACAGGCACAATACCACTTGCACACTTTTCCAACGGACTTCGAAGCTCGTTGTTACTGAACTTATTATCGCGTATGGTTAAATATACAATTATTACAGTTAGATCTTGAACACTGATTGAAATACATTCATTCAGTGCATGGCATGTTTTGAAATTTACTTAAAGCAAATTTCATGACCGCTTTGCATTAATAATGCGAATCAAATGCATATATTAACCCTCAAACGACAACCCTCCTCCATGTTTTATTTCTTACAACTTGGCAGCATGCTGAGCTTCTATGCCCAAGATCGCGGGTTCAAACCCGGCCGAAGTCGTCGGATTTTTTAAAGAGCGTTAAAAATCCCTCAGTATGGCTTCCTTCGGAGGAGAAGTAAAGCCAGCGGTCTCATGTTATAGATTTATGGCATGTAAATCAACCTTCCACTAACTACTTGTGTGAAGCTAAATTTGTAGGTTAAATTTGATTAACGCTCTAGAAGTTCAAACGGTCTTCGCCAGGTGCTGTTTGCGGTGGCTTCTACTATCCAAGTTCGCGGCTAGGTGTCGTTGATCATAGCATTTGGTAGAAATAGTAGGAACTACTTGAAATTGATAGTCTGTAGTCCTTACCTGAATTACAGATAACACACACTAATACAGCCATCACAATTAACACTGGTTATCAGACAGATTCTACACACACCCAAAGTACACGGGGCTACATGACTGCGTTGTCGCAGCCCCTGAACTTAGGAACCAACCAAGGACACTTTGTATATTTACCCAAAAAGTAACTTATAGATTTCTATACATCATTCCGAAAATAATCGTAGCTCAACTTAAGCGATGACCTCTAATTTCAATCAATTTCAACCCTTCTTTTCTTATCTCGTGTCTACTAATCAATCGATTTTTTGGTGAACCGATTAATCAATTTCTCTGTTATTCGGTTAAACGATTAGTTGATTCATTTTAAATTGTTTGATTAATCGATTATTAGTCGATTAACCGAAAATAGATTACCAGCTCTAGTATAGATTGCAAAACATAAGTGAATTGGCAATTACATTGCTAGTACAGTCATGTGATGTTTCACTTAAAAGGAACATGCCTAGAGGCATGATTTTTTCGCACTAATTTTTGAACGATTTTGGGAGAAGAAGAATAATTTTCGTGTTATTTTGCGAAATAGACATTGTCGTATCACTTTAATTTTGCTTAGATTAAATTCTAAAATTAAACATTAAAGGTTTCATTATTGTGGTTCTGAATTATTTTTATGAATGGTAAATGTATAAATTACTAGTAAGCATCCAATATTATTTTTATTATATTCCTGATTATGATTACATAGCACTTACAGTATCATTGGGCCATCCTACTCATTCCTTACTTTGTGAAAAGATAACATAGCACATGTTACAATGGAGCTCTCTTTCATTAGTCATCTCCGGTCATTGACAATCAAATTGTACTTAGAAAAAAATTGCTCTCATCAAGGGATGAACAGGGAACCCAAATAGATTTTAAATCAGAATTTGCAAAGTTCAGGTGCATTAATTTTAATGCTAGCAGTGACTGAATTATTTCAACTTGTTGACTGGGATTTTCTTCAATTTGTTTTCGCAGAATATCTTTAAAAGCAAGGTACCCAGTGATATCAGACTGCTTCAACATTTTAAAGCCAGACAATTTTTGTACTTTTTCACTCAGTGACGAAACATTTGTATAGTTTGATTGAATTACATTAGTTGGATGAATTAAATCATTCAGAAGTCCAAATAAAATGTTAGCATCACTTGGGGACATGTGCTTTTCAATTTTCTTAAAAAATTAAGACTCTAACGTTTTGGAAGAGGAGAGTCGCTCCCCTTTTAAAGATTCACTAAACCCTAAACGATTCACCAAGATAACGGCCGAGGGGACCCGATGCGCTGATCACGCGTCACCCCAATATCTGCAAGCCAACTGGCTGGGCAGCGGTCGCTTGGTAGCCCTGTGCCCTTCACAGGCTGTAGTGCCAGGGGTTATTTTTTAATTTTTTTAATTTTTACTAAACCCTTCAATAATCTTACTAACTAGTTCACCAACACGGCCAGAAGCAATTACATTCATTCTATCCTTCAGTTCTGTTATTTTCGTTGTCTGGCTGCGTGGCTCAGGGGTAACGTTCTCGCTTGCTGAGCCCAAGGTTGCAGGTTCGAAACCTGGCGCAGTCAGCTGGCATTTGAGGGTGCGCAAATGCGAGGGAGCCGTGTCAGTACATTTACTGGCACGTTAAAGATCCCCTTCGGGGCAAAATTCCGGCACCCCGGCGTCTCTAAAAGCCAGTGTAGTTAAAAGGGACGTAAAACCAATAACATTATTATTATTTATTGTTATTTTCGAAACAAGCAAGTGAGAATATGGATAATTAGACCCTTCTAATTCCAAAACTAAGTCTGCAATAAACTTGCAATTTTCAAAAACAAATGCTGCTTGGGATTTTACCAGGTTGCAAAATCTGGCATCTTCCATTTCTGCCAACCAGTTTACCATTGGTACAGGTTTCAGTGACAACTGTTCGAAAAATGAGTGGAGGATATGTACATTTGCATGAATGTAAGAGGCAGCTTCCCCGTCTACTCAACACAGGCTTGGGATACAATGAAATTTACATATCTTGGGAAGTTTTCGTCTAGCTATGAACGAAACATGTGTTTGAATTTTCCTTGACATATGAAAACAATTCTTTGTTTTCGACACAATGGCATTATAGTACTTCTGACTCGACGTTTCAGTGTTACCCCTGAGTTATCTATTGGTCAGAAGGAAAATCACTTTAACTAGACAATCACTAGCAACTGTTCTCCCATAATTCCCATAAGCAGTTCACAACATTTTAACATATACGGGGTGGAATCAGTTATCACATACTTCACATTCTCATGGTTAATTTCAAAATTAAGCAAAGCGTGCAGGATTGCTTGAGAACACATTCTACTGTTCGCAGCATCTAGAAACGCTCATTCGAACAGAAATATTTCCTGTTCAGATACTGGATCTTGAGTTTTGATCAAGATTGCGAACACATTGCCTGAAGAGTCAGTAATTTCGTCGTAGATAAGAGCCAAGTCCGTTTTCTCTTCCAAAGACTGTTTGATGCTTGCTAGTACTTCGTTTGAGCAATGAAGGAAGTATTGTTTCCTTAGTTGTTGGCTGTGGGAAGATCTCCAGATCCTAACCAATTATTGTAACCTACTGTTGCTCATTTAAGAACTAAGATGAGAATTTCATTAAATATAATCCCTGAGTTGAGTTTATTTCTCCTTGAATCTTTACTCCTACTTCAAATTTTTCTCTAATTTCCTTCATTATTGTTATTCTTATAAAATGTTTTATGTTTTACCCAGTTATTTACTGAATTTTCCATTTGTTCAGAGAAAGATTATCTGAACTCTTCTGTACAGAATATCTATGCATTCAGGATGAAATTGTGTGTTAAAACGTCCAGCCAATTGAAAATTCTCATATGGATGACGTTTCCTCCTTAACTAAAATCCCTATGGACTTGGGGTTTGGTTTAAAGGTCACTGTACTTTCTTCTCCAAATTTGCTGAGACTTGTTTTCTTGACAACAATCATCCACAATTTGCTAGGATGTTATAAATATCCTTGCATAAAATTTTACTGGGAACTGTGGAAGTTACATTTTCATGTCAGAAATGTGGTGGTCTGATTTTATAGGTTTGTAGACACTTGACAGGAAATACATTTTATAAAATCGTGTTCATTTATGAAAATTGTTAATTACAATTATGTTTTCTTTTGTTTCAGTCGAACTTGATGACACTGCTCGAAAATCTTGTATTCGTGTGAAGAATCCACCTGGTGGTCAGTCATCTGGTGGGTTCTGGTAAGGATGCCCAAGACCATGATGTTAACGTGATTGCTTCTGCTGCTTATAGTATCTGTGAAGAATGAAGAAGAAATGAATTGCTTCCTGCATATACTGGTAGATTTCTTTTCTTTGGTGCGTTATCAAAGGGACATAGCTATTTATTATTGAGGGCTGTTTTAATATTTATAAGTTTATTTATAATTTGTTATTGAATTGTTTTATTGCCACTGTTAACTTGGTGTTGTTTGTGTAATGGACACTGCCCATTGGTCTGTATAGGGCTGAAGACCATAAATACAGATATTCCTAAGAATGAAATAATTTGTCACAGTGTTGTGCTGAATATAATGTAATGAACTGTTGAAGTACGGTACTCAAAATACCATAGAGTTTGTATGAAGGTGTAAATTATAGGATGTCTCCTGTTATCTACTTTAATCTCATATTAATGTTTTAACAAGTTTTATATTGCATTTCTTGAAGTTGACATAAATATTAATTTTACTGCTATGTTGTAATTTTCTCTAGCAGAGAGAAGGAAAGAGTGGTTATGATAAATTAAGTCTAATATTATGTGAAGGACTTGGTAATTGATCTGATCCCAGTACTGACCTGGTATTTTTCCCAGTTTTCTATACGGTGATTGTATTTCATGATGAGTTTGGTAATATAAAATGTAACTGAAAAGTGAATTTGGAAAACTTTGAAATGCATATGATAGTTGTACCTTTGCCATTATTGTAGCTTGGAGTCCAGAATATAAGATCAGGCATCAATGTGAACAAGGCAGTCTCCATCACGAAATCACTGTACATTTTCACATAATATTTCATGTGGTGCTTAAATGAGCTATATCTAATTGCCTCTGTGCTGCTAATGTTTCTAGTATTTATTAAGTTTGTACTGCTTACCAAATGTTACTTTTCATTATCTATCTTAATGATGCTGTATGTCTCAAGAGAAAGTATGAAGTAGACAGTAACAGCATAATCACTTCTGGTTCTGTTGTATCTGAAAATTTCTGTACCTGTTAAGCTGATTTTATGTCAGTTACTATCAGTACAATACAATAGCTTGCCACGGTGGGTGTGTGGTTATAGGGTCGGACTACCAACCCCAAGATTGCAGGTTCGTCCCTGGCCATGGTAAGTGATTTTTGAAGGCGACAAAAATCGTGATACTCATGTCATACGTTGTTGGCATGTTAAAGAACCCATTTGAATTCAGTAGGCCGTATTCAATGGCAAAATTAATCTCGGGATTTTCCGCCAACACAAAGTTCCTCCATTCTCTACTTGAAAGCGCTGTAGTGTCAAGGAGTTTAGATATCTAACCTCCTTGACTTTCATAGCATTCAAAGAAACTATGAAATTCGACATGCAAGCTACCCTCTGGGTGCCAATTAACAAAGCTTGCACCAGGCACCCGAGGCCATACGATATTATTATTATTATTATTAGTACAATACAATTGTGAAACCTTTGCAGAAATGTATTTCTTTGTGGGTAATTATATCCAATCCACAGAACATGAGAATTTTGTGGGCTTGACTTTTGAATATTTCCTGCCCATGGGTGATAATGTGATTGTGGAGAGTGAGTGAACCTAACTTTTATTATTTTCTTCCAAGCCAGGATAAGATTGATAAGTGTTTTAAGAAATGATGTACTACTGTCTGTCTGTATTTGACCTGGAGTGATCCAATGCTGAAATATATTAGTCTTCAGTTATTCTGTGTTGTTTCTGTAACAAATTCCTGTATTTTTTTTTCCCCAACTTGTTTTCAATTCTCACTCTACGGTGTAGAGATCAGTGGATCGAACCCCGTCCCTGATAGCGGCCATCCTGAGTGGTGGTTTTTTCCTCCAGGAGGTTATGAGATCACCTTTTATCCGTGTGGGTGTGTGTGCGTGTGCGTGCGCGTATGTGTGTGTGATGTGTGTGTGTCCCTCTAATAACTTTTAAACGGCTGGAGCGATTTCGATGAAACTCTGTAAGGTCATAGCACCATTTTGGCCAACCCCGACCGTGCCATTCATTTTTTTTTTACGGCTCATCAATCCAACAAGGCGGCTGTGCGAAATATTTCACCAGCATTCAATATCTCCGAAACTATTACAGATATCGCCCTGAAATTTTGTACGGTGGTAAAGGGAACTATTAGAAGTTCATTTAAAGGAATTTCAAACACCTGGTAACTACAAAACCAACATGGCGGCCAAGCGAAGTTGCGAAATTTGAATAGACTTTTCTCGCAATTTAACCAACCAAACGCAACTAAACTTGGTACAGTGTATGTTGCTTTTAAACATTGTAATGCACGGACACCTAATTTTGTTCAATTTTTTACATAACCTCAAGATGGCGGCTGTGCGAAATATTTCACCGGCATTCTATATCTCCGAAACTATTACTGATATCACCCTGAAATTTTGTACGAAGATAAAGGGCACTACTAGAAGTTCATCTATGAGACTTTCAAAAGCCTGTTGATTACAAAACGAACATGGCGGCCAAGCGAAGGTGAAAGTTTCAAAAAGACTTTTCACGCAATTTAATGATCCAAACTCAATGAAACTTGGTACAGCAAATGTTTATACACATTGTAATGCACTGGCATCTAATTTAGTCCAATTGTATACAAAACCTCAAGATGGCGGCTGTGCAATATTTTAAAATCTTGTGTCCTCATCATGCGATTGAAGTTTGAATAGACTACTACACGTACACACTCATCTTCATGTAATAGTACATAACTCTTAGACCTACATATATAATACTCCAACATGGTGACCATCCGAATTATCAGACAGTTCTCAATATCTACGAATCTATTACAGCAATCAAACTGAAATTGTGTATGTGGATAGAGGCAATTAACATAAGTAAGATACATGAAAATAGGCTTTTGTTCTTCACGGAACTACTTGTTTAATTTTTGTTTACAACATGAATAAAATCTCTTTAGTTAAGAAATATACATGCTGAGCACAAATGTGTCAGCAAAAATGCCAGTTTGGTTCTGGTTTAAGGATATAGTAGTTACAAGTGTCATACTGCATGATATCGTGTACCGTATTACAATTATAATAACTTACCTTGATAAAATATGTTTTATTTAAGCTTCCCTCATAAATGTCAATTTGAAGAGCATCCCTGCAGTAGTCGGCTAGCATTCTTGTTCCTTGGTAACTTTTTTCTTTAATGAGATTAGATTGTGGAAATGTTTGTCATGTTCAATCTTTTAACATTTCTGCACCTTTCAGGGAAAAAATTCAGGTGGTAGTGTAAAAAGTATAATTTAAGGGACATGTTTAGAGTTTGTGGTTTTTAACATTTGCGATAAATGCGAAATATGTTGAAACTTTGGCAGTGTATGTGCCTTCATCTTATATGACCTCTATGAGTGATTTTTAGCGATTTCGAATTAGCAATAAAATGCGAAATTGGCTCAAAATGCGAAATTTTACGATTTATGCGAAATTCTCGGTTTTATGCAAAATAAACATATATCTTTTTAAAAACGATGCGTTTTTCTTAAAAATAAGATAACACAACATATATTTCAGGGGAAAGAATTATTACGGCACCTTAAAACTGCAATGTGTGGAATATCTTTCTACGGCCAAAGAGCAGTGAAAAGAACAACCAATCAAAAAGCTTTCAACAAGAGAGCAAATAAATATCGAAGAAGAGGAAGAAGAAACAGCTTTCAAGCACACGTTCATTCACTTTGTGTTGACCCTTGATAATAGACGGCTGTTTTAAAATACGGTGGCGATTTATTGACTGGTAGCCATGGGTAGAAGTGAAGTGAATATCAAACAGTGTGCCGAGAGTTACAAATTAGAACATTTTTATGTAAGCGATACAGATATATTGATGTGCCGAAGAAGAAAGATGTTTTAGATAAACTCTACAAGAGCAAAAACCATGTGCTACAAAATGAGTGATTTTGTTCCCAACCAGCATGTGAACAGCGTGGCATCAAGCGGCAAGCCACAATAGCAGAAATGGATAGAAAGGCAAAAAAAGCAAAAAGCGAGAAACAAACATTCATTGAGGATACTGTGAAGATGTGCCTGCATAATATCCCCATCCACAAGCTGGACCATCCTGCTTTCCGAGACTATCTTGAAGAGTAAGTGCCCATTTCAGATATACTTTTGGGCGTTGACATTAAAATGGAAAAAAAAAACACTGACACTCTTCAAATGTTGATGACATTTAAGTTAACGTTTCCTTCCTTTGCCTCGGCAGCACTGCAGTGCATTTGGGCCCCTACGAACAGTGTCGATGTAGAGAGGATTTTTTAGCAAGTACAACATGATTGTGACTGATAGGCGGTCTCGAATGAAGGACACCTTTCAAACAGTTGGCATGTTGTACTTCAATCATCATTGACATTCCTCTTCCTTGTAGGTCTGTTGTACAGTGATAAATGAATACGTTCAGAATAGTATATTTCACTTTGAAACTGTGTTTGTAAATTTGTAAATATGCATATTTGTGTGTGTGTTAATACTCTTGCAGTCTTATGTTGTTGTTTCTATTATTTTCCATAGTGTGTTCAAAACTGCATGACAAGCAATGTGTGATTAAACAGTATGATTTTACTCTGAACTGTTGTGTATGCCATTTTGCAAATTATGCCTATTTTTAACCAATTTGCTACAAAACGCTAAATTTGAGAAGTATAGATGCTACAAAACTCTAAATTTGACGGTCAAAACGCTAAATCTCTGATTTTTAAATGCTAAAAAACCACGAACTCTAGGCATGTTGCATCCCATCTTGTGATAACATGACAGAAAATCTGTAACAACATCCTCATAGTTTCCAGTTCATTAGTCTCCCAAGAAAATGTTTAGCTAAAAGAAATCCATGTCTCTTTCTCAACATCACTTAAAAGGTGTTCAAAGTTGGTGAATCTGTGGGCTAACAAAACAAAGTTTTCCTTAATCTTTGCCTCACTAATCCTTGGAAATTTTGTAACTTAATATTAAATGCTACTGTAGTTTATTTTGGTCCAACTTGTGAGCAAATTTTTTTGAGTCCAAGTTTGATATGAAGTTTCAATCGGAGGTTCATGATGAACATTTTTTTCCAGTTTTCAAATGAAGTAAAGGCCATTCCTGTTTTACAAAATGAAAATTCCTATCCATACTGTTTCCTTCACATTCGAAATATATTAAGTGTTAACTGTAGCCTAATCGGAGTCCAGTTAATATTACTATTAAGACTGCACATATTTTCCATTTCTAAGTGCTAAAATGAGTTCACTCAAGGAGTTTCAGGCTGTCTGATGATTCCTTCATAAACATGGAGTAACCAATAGGATTTGACGGTAAGCGATTGGTATTACGGAGCAATATACCTTTGACATTGCCGCTTCTCAGGGATTTGATTAAATGTTCAAGAGTCCCCAACTAACATCGTTGTAAAACACTAAATAATCTTCTATAGTAAAAATAATATTCATTGTTTCTGATGGTTGCCAAAGTTTCATTGTTGGAGCTTGGAGGCTCACTAAATAATTTTTTCCACCTCATGCTGTCCAGAAGATTTAACATCATCAGGTGCAAAGTCAGGATCAGTTCATGTGGATCGTAAAGTTCCGCTGTTAAGTCTATGGGGCATAAGATGAGTAGAATGATGTACATCTCAATTCATTAACACTAAGTAAGCTGGTTCATGGTGTGGTCACATCCTAGATCGTGAACCATGGGCAATGGCTGAATGGCCTAATAAGTGGTCCTGACAGTTGGGATACCAGTTACTAGGGAAAATGAGTGGGCATCTTGGTCGTATTCTGAGTCGTGGCCCTCCTTGTGCTCAGTCAGCTAGGACTACCCAACTCACTTCTTTGCTCCCTGAGGTGAAACTCTGGGGCCCTGTGTTAGTAAGGCTAGCAATCTACTTCAATTATACCCACTAAACCTGCTAAAAAAAAAGATATGGTCAGTCTGAGAGACTAGACTTTATATAATTTCAAATGATGCATGCTACAAATGCTACACATGTTAGAAAGGCTCAGGAGGGCTTCTCTTTCAACAGACTCCATTACCCATTAACTTGGGCTTCCCGTGCGGGGAACGGAGAGCGGGTGGTGCACTCTGCTGCATGACGTCACACACTCGCCGTCTCCGTATTGCATAACGCCAGACCCCAGGAGTAAACTCAGACTCGGTGCATATACACTGAACAACATGGTGAAGTCATACACGCCGTAACCGTAACGCATAACGGTAGACCAAAGCATAACGATGAAGTCGCCAAGATCATTTGAAATGATAAAATGTCATGAGCAAGCCTCAGATTTATGGGAGTCCCACTCCCTTCAGACCGATCAGGGACTCCTTGGAAACGTCCAGGCAATCGGACTGGTATTCGATGGAGTGCCATTAATGTCAAGGGTGGTTTTGGAAGGGAGAATGCAGATCTAGCCAAGTCAGCAAGTAGGATAATATTGGATGCTCTAGGGATTAGTGAAGTTCAAATAAAGGAGATAGAGAGGAAGCAGGACATTTCAAGGTATACCTGTCAGGTGTAAAACGAGGCAGGGTAAAGTGGGAGGGGGGGAGGGCTGTATATCAAGACAACCTTAGAGCATAACATAGTTTCTGTGAGGTACGTAAATGAACTATTAGTGTGGATAGATTTGGAAATATCAGAAAATCGGGTCAGGATTGTTTCAGTGTACAATCCATATGAAGTGACAAATCAGGACGAAGTAGACAGATTTTATGATGCACTCAGTGATGTGGTAGTGAGAGTTAACAATATGGATAGTGTAGTACTGATGGGGGATTTCAATGCTACGATAGGAAATAGGACTGAGGGGTATGAGAAGGTAATGGGTAAGAGGGGTGAGGATAGGGAAACGAACACTAATGGGAAATGTCTATTGGACTTCTGTGCTAGCATGGGGTTATCTGTTACGAACTCATTCTCGAAGCATAAGAGGATTCACAGATACACATGGGAGGGTGGAGGAACTAGATCAATAACTAGTGAAGTTTGCTTGTAAAAGTAAAAAGAAGGCGTACAGAAAGTGAGTTATACTAGTGGAAGGGTACAGAACCAAAGAAATAATAGTAGAGTCCGAAAGGAAATCATGGTAGGAATTTGGAGATAAATTCGAAGTTAAGTCAAGCGGCAGGAAAACCTTTCGGGAGTGTTATAAAGAATCATAGAAAAGCTGGTAAAAGAGAAATGAGTAGTGTTCTAGATAATTCAGGGAAACTCTTAGATACGAAGGAAGAACTGGGAAGATGACAGAAATACTTCGAAAACTTACTAAATGTTAATGGAGACTTATATGACAATGTGGCAGAATTTGAGATTATGCAGGAGGAGAATGAGGACCGGAAAAGGATCATGGTTGAGGAATCAGAGAGGATGGTAAATAAACTGCAATGTCAAGAAGCAGCAGGGGTAGATGAAATTAGGCCAGAGATGGTAAAGTACAGTGGGAAAGCTGGGTTGAAATGGTAGCATAGGATAAAGAATTGGCATGGGTTTCGGGAAATGTTACCTCTAACTGGACAAAAGCAGTAATCGCACCAATTTATAAGCAAGCTGATAGAAAAGATTGCAATAATTGTAGAGGGATTTCTTTGAAGTGTCCCAGACAAAGTGTGCTCAGGAATCGTAGAAAGGAGAGTTCGATCATTGGCCGAGAGTAAAATGGATGAAAACCAGTGTGGCTTTAGACCACAACGAGGATGTCAGGATCAAATTTTTAGTATGCACCATGTTACTGAGAAATGCTACGAAAGGAATAGACAGTTGTGTTCGTTTTTTTTAGATCTAGAGAAGGCTTACGATAAGAGTACCCAGGGAGAAGATGCTAAGGGATTATGGTATCTAGGAATGGCTGCTACAGGCAATCAAAAGTATTTAAGTTGATAATCAGGCTGCAGTGAGAGTGTTGAGGGTAGGATGAGTTCTTGGTTCAAGGTCGTTACAGGGGTGAGGCAAGGCTGTAACCTCTCACCACTACTGTCTATTTTATATATGGACCATTTGCTGAAAGGCATAAACTGGCAGGGTGGGATTCAATTAGGTGGAAACCAGGTAAGCAGTCTGGCCTATGCTGAAAAACTGGTAGTAATGGCGAACTCCGTCGAAATCTTGCAAGCAAACATGTTAGAACTTGAACAGAAATGTATGGAGTATGGTATGAAGGTCAGCATTAACACTGCAGTAGTCGCGCGAAATTTAGTAACATTAGTGGTCGCGCGGATTACTATTGTAATGCATTTGAAAATAGATATTTTTAATACTGTTTTTTATTGTTTTACATTTATTATTATTTATTAGGGCTAAGGGTTTATATGAGATACAATTTTGGGATAAACAATAATGCTATTCAAAATTATAATTTTATATATAACAAAAATACATAGTTAAGCTTATATTTACATATGTTTCCTATATAGTTGAATATTTTGAAGAAAAAAAACTGATACAAATCAAGTTTTTTCATATAGTAATATTTAGGGTAAGAGTCGTCATCATCATCATCCTGCACAGTTTCCAGCCACTGGCCGGGTCTGTTTGGAACACAAGCCTCTCCAACGTCTTCTGTCTTCCCACCATCTCTCAGCCTCCACCCTTGTCCAGTCTTCTCCTCTCTTCTTCACGCTTTCTTCCACCCCCTTCAGCCACCTGTCTCTCGGTCTTCCTCTCGGTCTCTTTCCTTCCCACTTCGTCTCGTGTATCCTCCTGGGTATCCTCTTCTCGTCCATTCGTTTTACATGTCCATACCATCTTAAGTCTAGATTTCTCTATACCATCCTGTAATGGTTCCTCCTTCATTAATTCTCTGGTCCTCTCATTTCTTATTCTGTCCATCTTTGTAGCTCCAATACTGCTTCTCAAGAACCTCATCTCACTGGCCTGTATTTTGCTCTTCTCCCTTCCTTTCATAACCCAGGTCTCCGAGGCATACGTCAGGATAGGGACATAGTACGTCCGATATATGATCTTTTTGCTGTTCTGAGGGACATCCTTGCTCCATAACATGCTTCTCACTCTCCTCCAAAATGCTTCTGCCTGCCTCCCCCGCTCATTTATTTCTCTATCGTTTCTTCCATTCTCTTGTATCAGGCTTCCCAGATACTTGAAACTCTCCACTTTCTTCAGCTGTTCCCCACCAATTGTTATTCCCGTTGTGGTTCTTTCCTTCTTCCTTGTTGTGATCACCATCTCACTCTTATTTATGCTAAATTTCATCCCATATCCTTGTATTATTCCTTCCCACACTTCCAACTGTTCCTGTATCTCCTCCTCCTTGTTTCCCCAAATCATCTGCAAACACCATTGCTTTCATCTTTCCTTCCCCAATTACTTGTGCCACTCGGGTCATTATGTCATCCATCACCACAATGAAAAGTAACGGTGACAGTGCACTTCCTTGTTTCAGGCCGTTTCTCTGTTCCAACCAGTCTGATCTCTCTCCTCCCACTTTCACACAGCTCACGCTTCCCTTGTACATCTCCTTTATCCTCTTTATAGTCCATTTCTCTACTCCTCTATCCTCCAGGGACTTCCACACTTTGTTTCTGCATACGCTGTCATATGCTTTCTCAATGTCCAGGAAGGCCATCAGTAGATCTGTTCCATACTCATAGTGCTGTTCTTGTAACTGCCTTACAGCAAAAATCAAATCCACTGTGGACCTTCCTGTTCTGAAGCCATGTTGTTCTTCCCTCATCCCTCCTTCTATCCTTGTCCTAATTCTCTTTTCCAAAACTTTCTCGAAGATCTTTGCACAATGACTCATCAGTGTTATTCCCCGATAGTTTCTGCAATCTGTTCTACTACCTTTCTTGAAGATCGGGACAATTATTCCTTTTTTCCAGTCCTCTGGGGTCTTCCTTTCCTTCCATGCTGTCCTCATCACTCGGTACAACCACTGTATCCCCACCTCTCCTGCTGCTCTCACCATCTCCACACTCAACTCATCCACACCCGGTGCCTTCCCTCCTTTCATCTTGTTCACTGCATCTTCCACTTCATTCCATGTTAAGTCCTTTTCTGTTTGCAGTTCATCTTCCTCTTCCCCGATTTCTTCCTCCTCACCATCTTTTCCATTTGGGTTCAGAAGTTCTTCAAAATATTCTTTCCACATTTTCTTCAGTTCTTCCCTATTTTCTATCTCTTGTCCCCTTTTGTTCACCATTCTAACATAATCCGTAGGATCCTTCCGCCTCTTATTTTTTACCATCCCATACAGGACCTTTTTTGTACCTTCACTATCCTCCTTCATCATCTTTGTCCACTCTTCCATCCACTTTCTTCTCTCCTCAGCCACTACTCTCTTCGCCTCCTTTCTTTCCTGGTACTCGTCCCTTGTCACTACCGTCCTATTTTGATACCACCTCCTAAAGGCTCTATTCTTTTCCCTTACTATATCTTTTGTCTTCTCATTCCACCATGGTGTTTCCTTCCACCTCTTCTTACTACTTGTCCTCCCACATACTGCTTCTGCTGCACCTACTAGTGTCTTCTTAAATCTAGCCCATTCCTCTTCCACCCCTCTTTCTTCATCTGTTGGAATTCCTTCCTTTACCATTTTGAGGTACTCGACCCTTCTATCCCCTTCTTTCAGTTTCCATATCCTTATACGTCTTTCCTGGTTCTCAGTCCCTTTCTTCTCCTTACTTCCTCTCAGGTTCATTACCAGCAATTGATGGTCGCTATCCAGGTTCTCCGATGGTATAACCTTGATGTCCGACGATAGGCCCAGCAAGCCAGTAGTGGATGAAACCAAATGCTTTCAAAAATGGAACGAGCCTCGGACAGGATAAGAGTAACAAACACAATATGATTGAATATGTACAGGTTTCTCCTTGTCGCCTTGTTCGTGAAGTTCTAGGTTCCAACGGCTCTAGGTACCATCTTGAAGTTCTGTCTTTTCCAAGGTAAAATTCTCGGTCAAGCCTATCCAGCTCAATTTCTTGTCTTCTGTCTTCCTGGTCACTCTCTTCTGAACTGCTTCCGCCACTTTCAGTGTCAGGCCTTTCTTCAACAAAGTCATCTTCTTCATCTCCATGAGATACTCCAAGAACACTTTCATTATCACACTCAGTTTCTGCAAGCCAGCGGCGTATTTGTTCAGTATTTAACTCAGACATTACTCATCAATCAATGTATTGATGATGATGATGATGATGATGATGATTGTTCTTTTAAGGGGCCTAACATCTGGGTTATCGACCCCTAATGGTTTGGGTGATAGTGAAAAATGAGATGAAGCAAATAAAGGACAGGAGGAAAAGAAATGCCCTCAACCCTCGAAGAATGCGGGTTGAGGGACTTGGAAGGAAGGAGAGCCATAAAAGGCAGATAGGAAAGTGAAAGAGGAGAGGGTCCGTCCCACAGGTAATGGATAAAAGGGGGAAAACCGGACCCAGCTCAGGAATCCCTCGGGGTCACCAACACCCGAACTCGCCAGCCGTGAGCCCCTGAGGGTGTAGCAATATCCAGGGTGCACCAGAAGTGGTGGGGCTACATACACCCTGCCTCCTTGAGCAGAAGGCAGGAGATAACAGGAAAAAAAAGAAGGCTGACCCCTCGCAGAAGGAGGGTATCAGAAAAGATAAGACAAGGGCCAATTAAGGCGGGAAAGGAAGAGACTCCCTAGGCCTCGGATACTCTAATACCGTCGGGGTTGGAAGAGAACAAGAGTTGACCAAGTGAGGTCGACAGGAAAGAAGACGGAGAGGAGCCCGGCACAAGTAAGTGGAAGCAATGCCGGACTCAGCTGCGGCTCCGTGGTCGCCAACCCACGTCCAACTAGATGTCAGCCCCTGGGGAGCGATCAATGTATTAATTGCCACTTAGTCTTAATGAAAAATATAAATAAATAGCACTAAAACACAAAAACAAGAAACTACTTCAGAAACAAAACAAAAGTCACGTAAATAGTCGCGCGGATTACTATTGTAGTCGAAACAATTTTAAAATTCCACCAAAATTCGATGAGTTTGCTTTGAGCGTTGCCACTTGATTGACAGCAGTGCGGGTATGTGACCGGAAGGTACATGACCGCTCAAGGTCATAAGTGTTGCCAATCCTTAGTTGCAGCATAAAATGTACCCCTGGATTACAATAGTAATCCGCGCGACTACTCCAGTGTTAAAAGACGAAGGTTACGTCGGTAGGGAATAAAATAGAATACCAGGTCGGAGGAACTAAATTGGAGCAGGAGGAACATTTTGAGTACTTGGAATGTGTATTCTCTCAGGACGGTGGTGTGGGGAAGTAAATAGGGTCGAAGTGTAGAAAAGCCAATGTGGTGAGTTCTCAGTTGTGGTCTGCTTATGGAAGTGAGCGCTGGGTAGATTCAGGATATCTGATATGGGGATAGCACGAATATAGATGGGAGCAACGGCAGGAAGGTAGATCCTACTCGTATTGAATAGATAAAGGCTCAGTTAGAAAGAAGCTGTTCGCATGAGCCGACTTAGATAGTGGGGTCATGAGAAGAAAATGGGGGAGGACACATTACGTAAGGGCTTAATGAGATCGACTGTAGAGGGTAAGAGAAGTAGAGGCGATGGTTAGATACACTGTCAAATGATTTCAAAGTGAAAGGTATATAAGCCGAGATGCCGCAATTCTAACTGCCAATAGAACATCATGGAGACGACTGGTTCACAAACAGAGGCTTGCAGACTAGACTGGACGCTGAATGGCAAAATAGTCTCGAATATAAATGTAGGTCTATGTATAAGTAAGCTTTCTGTGTGTACATTTTGAATTTTCAGTCAATATATCCCAAATGATCACGATCAAATATACCCTCCGTTTATGTTGATCTGTTATGGGTTGGCATTAAAACTACAGGAGTGAATGGTGTGAAAATGTGTATTTATGTAGAAAGCATCACTACAGTAAAATAGGCTACAAATTATTTAATTATTCCTAAAGTACACAACACAGGCGTGAGACTTAACTTCAAGCAAGGCCAAACCAAATGTCTTGCACATAAGTCATGCTCTGTTATAATGGATAGTCGTAACGTTGAACGTGTACCCAGCGGCGAACAAACATTCCGGCTTGCGTTTATCCTTAGCCTCTTGCAAGTGTTTCTCGCTCAGCAGGGAAATGGTTTTATGAGGGTAATAGGGAGCCACTCTTAAGTTTCTAATCTCCAAGTAGCCCCAGTCCCTTCAAACCAAGAGGGAACGGCCAGGACGTCTGATGTCGAGAGAAAGGAAGTTGGCACGGCACATTCATAATTACTTGGATGGAAATTAGCGGCAGGATTGCGGAGATGAAAGGCTTCCGACCGGGTACGGTATCTGTTTACCGTCGCGACTTTGCGGAATAGAGCCCCAGAGGTTAGAAATATAGTGGAAGCGTCAAGGCCTCAAATAGTGTCCGCGAGTTGGTGAATGACAGAATGAGAGATGCCCGTTTCCGAGCGGCCACAAAAAGGGAGGTAATGTAACGTGTTTTTCGAGGGGTTTTATGCAACTGGCATAAGTCAGTAGGAAGCCATTCTATATTTATTTACGCGGCAAATTGTTCAGCCAAGAGAATTTTTCATGTTAATTTATTATTATTATTATTAATTTATTATAATTATTATTTAGATATTTTCGGAGCATTTTATAAAAATTATTAGCATTCAGATAGGTTTTCTATGTCTTAGAAAACGCTATCATGCAAATTATTACGAACGACAATATTATAGAAAATTATGTGATTACGGAATTTTACGGAGTTTTCGTCAGTTAGGGTATATCGAGAGACGTGACTCACTGGGATTTCAAGTACACGCTTAATCTTGTCGAGAAGCATGACGCAATCTTGGGTCGCAAGGTCTAGAAAAGGCGAATTGTTGGAACGGAAAACGACTTCTCCCTCTCGCGCGCCGAGTGTAAAGAAACCAGAGGAGGGGAACTAGCGGTGGGTCAACCAATCAGTGAGGACCACGCAAGCTGAAGCCGGCTGAAGAGTGGGGGAGCCAACGTGTGCATATATCGTTCGACGCGCCGTGAAACAAGGACTATCTGTGAAATACTTGCGGAGTATGGTTATACGCGTGCGAGTCGCTCCGATGTTCGGTGGAGTTAAGGACAATCTGTGTAGAACTTGCAGAGTACGGTCGCAAGTGCGTGTCGCTCCGATGTTCAGTGGAGTTAGCGACGAACTTTTGTAAAACTTGGTTGTACGAGTGTTTGGGTCCGAGGTACGGACCATAGAATTATCTAATCTACCAGAATATCATCAAATTCCGACGGAGATGACGACGTCCAGGAGACTGTGGGAAGCTCACAACATCATCAAGAACGAGGGAAATGCTTTGGCAATTTCCAGTGGTAAGCGCAAATGACGCGGAAATACGCAATCTCTCATTTTTCTTTGTTTTACATTTCATATTTCAGTAACTTCATAGCTTGGAAATAAGAGTAAAATCAATTTATCAGACTCCGTTTTCACGTAATTTTCTATCGGTAATATTCAAATCACAACGCTCCAATTTAAATTTTGTACTTATTATTATTATTAATTTTGCTATACTTGTTTTATATAATAAATTCATTTCTTTTACAATGCAATCTTTGCTTTCAGTAGGTAGCATTAGATATAGACCAATTCCTTCTCCTGATACAATTGTTTGTTGGGTTAATGATCAAATCATACCACGATCTGAGTGAATAGAGTCTTGAATGTGTTCTGCCAGAGCTAGACGTTGTTAAATACAAATTTAGATTTCAACATTGCATTGAGGTATTGGCGCCCATTAAAACAACATAGCTTAGGCAAAGGTCAACAGTTACAATTTTCACCCAACAGTGTGGGCTTGCAAAACTGCTACATTTGTCGCCGACAACTTGGGGCTGAAAACCTAATAACATTTGTGGAAGGAGAAGGGTATATATTTCTGTGCCTGTATTTTGGGGGTTATTTGTCTGTATCAGTGTATATCATTATGGGGGATGAGAAAGAAAGACAGATGAGGTTACGTAGTGGTCATCAACGGGAGAGTGATGATACGAGCAGTATGTCGAGTGATGGTAGTACCGGGGTAGCGGAGGTAAATCCCGATACTGAAACAGGGAGTGGAGGCGGCCAACCAGAATTAAAAACTTTACTTCTCGAGTTCATGTATCAGAACAAAGTTAGTAGTGATGCCTTAAATGCAAAATTAGAACAAAACAGTAGGGAAAATAAAGAAAGTACAGATGCCTTAAACGCCAGATTAGAACAAAACAGTAGGGAAAATAAAGAAAGTACAGACGCTTTAAATGCTAAACTGGAACAAAACAGTAGGGAAAATAGAGAGAGTAATGAAACATTAAACGCCAGATTAGAACAAAACAGTAGGGAAAATAGAGAGAGTAATGAAACATTAAATGCCAGATTAGAACAAAACAGTAGGGAAAATAGAGAGAGTAATGAAACTTTAAACGCCAGATTAGAACAAAACAGTAAGGAAAATAGAGAGAGTACTGAAACTTTAAATGCTAAATTAGAACAAAACAGTAGGGAAATGAGTGACAAATTCGAACTGATTAGAGGTGAGATCAGGGGGGTGATGGAAGAAAAGGCTAAAGAGATTATTGCAGATGTAGACAGAAAATTAGGAAAAGTACAGGAGGAGTTGGAAATTAGAATCAGTACACAGGCTGAAAATTTAAAAGAACTAGTGCAACTGGAAACACAGCAGGTCAAAAAGCAATTGGGGGGAGAAATTGACAAAATTCAGGTAGCAACTAAAGAGGTTAAGGAACAGCTGGGGGGTAGAATTGAGAAAGTCCACTCGCAAATATTTGCAGAAGTAAATGATTTAAGAGAGAGTAATAGAGAGAGCATTAGCAAGATTGAGGAGAAACAAGCAAAGCTATATGATAAAGTAGAAGAATCAGAAGGAAACATTAAATTAACGGTAAACAGTATTGAGAGGAAGGCTGAGGAGAAAATCGCAGAATTAGAATTAAAATTAAAAGCTAGGATCAGGCAAGAAAATAGTCAGAATAGGCCAGTTTTTGTGAATAACACACACAGGGAGGTAGAACTGGGTAAGTTCAGCAATCGACAGGGGTGCCCAATGGAGTTCATGAACACTATAGAAAATAAATTCGGGGAGAGGTTGGAAAATGGTAGTATTGAGTGGTGCCAGGTAGTTGAAATTTTAGAACAAGTGTTTGTGGGGGAAACGAGGAATTGGTTTGCTGTCTACAGAGACAAGTTTACTGATATTAATGATTTTAAAATGAAATTCTGTGAAAAGTTCTGGAATGAGGTTATTCAGTCGCAGCATCGTGAGGGAGTAGTGTGTGGTAAATATAACCCTAAAGGAAGCTCCACCATGACCGAATACTTTTTAGGGCAGGCATTAGTGTGTAAATATCTGGATGGCTTGAAGGAGGAAAGTGATGTGGTAAGGTTGCTACTTAGGCACTTTCCCTATAGGATCAAGGAGGCTGCTTGTATCCAGAATGTAAAGACTATATCACAAGTAGAAAATTTGTTAAGCACATTTGATGCACTAGGGAGAGGGGGTTATGAGGACAATTTCAATCGGAACCAGGGTAATAATAATAATAGACCTAATGAAGCCAGGCATCAAGAAGTTCAAGGGAACGGTGGCGAAGGGGCCAACGCTCAAAATAGAAATAATAATAATCAGCTAAATCAGAACAGAGGAAATGACTATGGTAATCAGTATCAAGGGAGGAATAATGATTTCAGGGGAAATCAAGGGAGGAACAATGATTACAGGGGAAATCAAGGGAGAAACAATGATTTCAGGGGAAATCAAGGGAGAAATTATAATGACAATAATTACAACCAGAATAGGGGTCAAGGAAGAGGACAGCCTAGTGGTAGTAATATACAGCCAAACAATGACAACACAGCCCAGAACAACCAGACCAGTTTAGTAGTTAGTAGTACTACGGCCAGCTGTAGCGGTTCTTTAAACGCGAACCAGGCTGCGAAATAAGGTCAGAATCTCAGTCTGTAGCATGCCCTGTCCATACAATTATACAGGAACCCTATGACCTAAATGTGAGAAATGAATTATTACATGAACTAAATGATGAAGGTATTATTCAGGAAGTGGTTAGTAAGAGCCCCATAGTTAAATTTAACGTGTCCGAGGCGTACACAGATGTTTTAATTGATAGTGGTTGTATGAAGAGTTGCATAAGTAGTGCATTTTATGATAAAATGAAAGGAACTGGAGTAAATTTTGAGGAGATGCCAATTAAAAGCACTTTTGTTATCACAGCTGTTGGGAAGAGGTCTAAAGTAATTTCTAAGCAAGTTTTAGTAGACATTAAAATTAATAATCATGTAGAGAAGCAGATTTGTCTTGTAATTCCAAATTTAGTATTCAGTGTTATCTTGGGTTCAGAGTGGCTAAGTAGAGTGTCTGGTAACTTATGTTATGATGTAGGGAGTTTGAAATTTAAATGGGGAGATTCTGAAGTAGAAGTAGCGTTCAATGACCATATTCAGAGGAGTAGTATTGTAGGTGTGATTTGTACTTGAAATGAGATATCGCCAGCCGTAGAGCGGGGTTCTCCATGTTTTGTGGGCAGTGTGATTACGAACGGAAGTCTAGAGGACTCGTTACGTGAGGCTGCATTTCAGGGAAATATAGAGGATGAACAGTGTGTTCGGCTCTATGATGTGTTATGGTGTAATAGGAGAGTTTTTGAGGATCGCATTGGTATGGCCAATTGCTATACACATTCATTGAACGTTATTGATAGGTCAGTATTCACAGGACATAGATATCCTGTACCTTTCGCTTATCAGAGTGCAGTTGAGGCACAAATTAATCAGATGCTTGAAGATGGGATTATTGAGCACTCTAACAGTCCGTATGTTAATTCTTTGATAACGGTACCCAAGACCGACGGCACTGTTCGTATTTGTTTAGACGCTCGTTTGGTTAACAGTAGAATTAGTTCAGATCAGCTGAAATCTATGTCAATAGAAGAATTAATGCAAACATTTGGGGGGAAGAAGTATTTCACTTGTGTAGATTTGAGTTCCAGTTTTTGGCAAGTGCCACTTATGTACGAAGATAGACCATTTACAGCTTTTAGTCATAAATATAACCTTTATCAATTTTGTAGAACACCTTATGGGTTAAAGAGTAGTTCAGCAGCTTTAATTAGGGCTTTAAACATCGCATTAGGGGATGACACAGGAGAGTTTGTAACCATTTACATAGATGATATGGTAATTAGTTCACGCAGTTTTGAGGAGCATCTACGTCATTTAAATATAGTTTTTCAGAAGTTAGATCAGGCAGGGTTCACTTTGAAGCTGTCTAAGTCGTCATTCTCTCAGTCAGAAGTGACATTTTTAGGTCATAGAGTGTCGAGTAGAGGTGTAACACCAGAAGAAAGTAGGGTTAATAAGATACTTAACGCAGAGGTGCCACAGAATGTTAAACAGTTAAAAACTTACCTGGGAATTTGCAACTTTTTCAGGAGGTTCGTTCTTAAATACTCAGGGTTGGTAGAACCATTCAGGGAATTGCTTAAAAGTGGGACTCGGTGGAGATGGGAGTCCAAGCATGAACAGGCTTTTAGAGCGCTGAAGGAAGGTTTTGAGAAAGCTGTAGTGCTGAAATATCCGTTAAAAGATAAGGAATATGTGGTTATGACAGATGCTTCACATATAGGCATTGCTGGAGTATTATGTCAGAAAGATGATGAGGGTAATCTGTGCATTGTATCTTTAGCCTCGCGAGGACTGACAGCAGCGGAGAAAAGATACACGATTACTGAGTTAGAGCTTTTAGGTATTGTTTTCAGTTTAGGGAAATTTAGAATGTATTTAGTAGGGGGGGAATTTGAGATCCACACAGATCACCATGCATTACTGTATATGAGGACTTGTAAACTCAGTTCTAACAGAGTTAGTAGGTGGATTCTTGCTCTGCAGGAATACGAATTCACAGTAAAATATATTAAAGGTAAAGATAACATTCTTGCAGACATGCTATCGAGGGACACTAATTTATGTAGGGATTATCCTGTGGTTAAAGCAGAGGACGGTATTTTAATATGTGCATGTGTGGACAGTAGCAACAGGGCATCGTTACAGACACTGAGAAATATGCTAGGTAGAGCAACGTGATGACGTTCATTTTAAGGGAGCCACTTGCAAGGTTGGAAGCAGGTGACGCAGAAACATTTATAGTTTCCAAACGTATTGGGAAAACAGCATATGTGCTGGAGAATAGTGAGGGAAACAGATTATACGGAACGTATAATATACATAGTCTACGAAAATATGTGTCATAAAGTGAGTGTGTTTAGCTGGCGAGCCAGCCTATCAAATGAGTAAGTGTGGTATTTGGTGCGTGGGAGGAGATGGTCTTCCAGGCAGACGTATCAGAAGTCACACAGGGGGGTAGTATGTAAGTAAATGAGAGTTTTTAAGGTACAGGGAAATATGACGGGATTGTCGGATGCTGTTGAGCACTAAATTGTCTCGATGCACCAAGGCCATTTTGGCAGCGCTGATGGGTTCCCATTTATCTCCAAGAGATGGGGGAGCGCTTGTATAGGGCTTGTTAGCTTAAGGCGTCCACGAGATAAAAGATGGGCCATCAGAATGCGAGACAGTCCTTCATGAAACTCATACATATCAGCACACGTGATTTCTGTTTACGGCCTCGCCATGTAAGATTTGTAAGTGTGTAATTTAAGGTAATTTGTACAAAGGTATTATTTGAGTGAGGAGAAATGGTCTGTGTTGAGAACTAGTAGTAAGTAGAATATGGTTAACGGGAACTTAACAAGACAGGGCGATTACGGCACAGAAATATTTGGTGTTATATGTAATGCGCATTTACTGTTTTTTTTCAGAAGTCAATATTAATTTAATCTACTTTAAAGAGAGATTAAGTATTATGGTCACGAGGCGCTGCCACAATAGTGTGATCGTGTGCTCAGTGATAAGTGGAATTAAATGTCACCATAAGGAGGGGACCTCCAGTGAAATTAGGGAGTTCTATGGTGATATAAATATATCAGAACACCTTCAATGCGTGTGGTATGACATCATAAATACATAGTGCTCACACATTAATTATGTCTATTTCTCCAACATAGAGAAATTTGAGAGGCGGAAATATCCGTGGAACACTATTCCATATGTAAAACATTGGACTGGTTGCAAAGTGCAATCCATAGTGACAACAAACTTTGACGCAAAGTGCGTGAAGAAAAAATATGAATGTATATATCTGTAATTTAGGGTGATTTCATTTATGTAATATGTATTTTGGATGGGGTTTATTAACGTGTCTGGGATAATCGGATAATGGACCGTCGTCACGGTAAATCATCCGATGATCCGAGGCGAATATGTAACGTGTTTTTCGAGGGGTTTTATGCAACTGGCATAAGTCAGTAGGAAGCCATTCTATATTTATTTACGCGGCAAATTGTTCAGCCAAGATAATTTTTCATGTTAATTTATTATTATTATTATTAATTTATTATAATTATTATTTAGATATTTTCGGAGCATTTTATAAAAATTATTAGCATTCAGATAGGTTTTCTATGTCTTAGAAAACGCTATCATGCAAATTATTACGAACGACAATATTATAGAAAATTATGTGATTACGGAATTTTACGGAGTTTTCGTCAGTTAGGGTATATCGAGAGACGTGACTCACTGGGATTTCAAGTACACGCTTAATCTTGTCGAGAAGCATGACGCAATCTTGGGTCGCAAGGTCTAGAAAAGGCGAATTGTTGGAACGGAAAACGACTTCTCCCTCTCGCGCGCCGAGTGTAAAGAAACCAGAGGAGGGGAACTAGCGGTGGGTCAACCAATCAGTGAGGACCACGCAAGCTGAAGCCGGCTGAAGAGTGGGGGAGCCAACGTGTGCATATATCGTTCGACGCGCCGTGAAACAAGGACTATCTGTGAAATACTTGCGGAGTATGGTTATACGCGTGCGAGTCGCTCCGATGTTCGGTGGAGTTAAGGACAATATGTGTAGAACTTGCAGAGTACGGTCGCAAGTGCGTGTCGCTCCGATGTTCAGTGGAGTTAGCGACGAACTTTTGTAAAACTTGGTTGTACGAGTGTTTGGGTCCGAGGTACGGACCATAGAATTATCTAATCTACCAGAATATCATCAAATTCCGACGGAGATGACGACGTCCAGGAGACTGTGGGAAGCTCACAACATCATCAAGAACGAGGGAAATGCTTTGGCAATTTCCAGTGGTAAGCGCAAATGACGCGGAAATACGCAATCTCTCATTTTTCTTTGTTTTACATTTCATATTTCAGTAACTTCATAGCTTGGAAATAAGAGTAAAATCAATTTATCAGACTCCGTTTTCACGTAATTTTCTATCGGTAATATTCAAATCACAACGCTCCAATTTAAATTTTGTACTTATTATTATTATTAATTTTGCTATACTTGTTTTATATAATAAATTCATTTCTTTTACAATGCAATCTTTGCTTTCAGTAGGTAGCATTAGATATAGACCAATTCCTTCTCCTGATACAATTGTTTGTTGGGTTAATGATCAAATCATACCACGATCTGAGTGAATAGAGTCTTGAATGTGTTCTGCCAGAGCTAGACGTTGTTAAATACAAATTTAGATTTCAACATTGCATTGAGGTCTTGGCGCCCATTAAAACAACATAGCTTAGGCAAAGGTCAACAGTTACAATTTTCACCCAACAGTGTGGGCTTGCAAAACTGCTACAGTAAGATGAGGACGAATGGCGAAATGTTCATCAGAGATTAGATCAAGCAGGGGTGTAAAACTCGTCGCAAACTGGGGGATTTATAAACTGCAGTTGCCTACTTCCCAGGGAGAACCTTTTATCGTTTTAGGCTTTAAAACTTGAAATAGCACGGTACTATAGGCCTATCGCTACATTAAAAATACGTTAATTTTATTCATTATTCCTAATTAACCCTTCGGATGCCAAGCTAACTTTAATGAAATCACAGGTTTTTGATAAACATTATGTCCTGGGAACCTATAATTTTAAAGGTGTTAATATTTGACTGTAGCAGGCAAATATAGCATATGAGATGCTAAATTATTAAAACAGTGTTTCACTTATTTCATTAAAAGATGCTGTTTTTTATAATTTGAAATGGACTTCTTTAAAAATCGTCGTTATGATTCGAAAACGTACTCTCGCACGCTTCACCGAGCGTTAAAACCTGATTTATATCTCCATTGTTCAAAGAGCTAGTGATATTTATCACCACGTATCTCGTAGCTCCGAGTAAGAATGTAAACAAACATAGTTCCAAAAGATCACATGTGCGGGTAATCAGCTGACTACAGCATGTTCAAAGAATACTAATTATGAACCCAGTTATTCACGGAACACAAACATATCGATATCCGGAGAGTGAATAGTTCGTACATTGTCTTGGTTTCAACAGTGATATCTCTGCTTAGCTAGAAGTAGTAGCCTAATAATAACACATCTACCGCCCGTGGCATTTTTTTTTAACAGAAGCGCTCTTGGCCGATATATCGCTCCCTGGCACTATAAGGGTCAAAATACAATCGGAGTATGAATCCAAAACATGAAACAATCATTGTCAACGTCGAGCTAAAGACCTGAACACTCGCTGCCCACAGGGGCGCATATAGAGTTTTATTTGGGGGGGGGGGGGGGGGGGCAATCGGGAGTTTGGTGGCATGGAATAGTCCCCAAACAAATGGGGGCCCAGGGTTCCTCCCCGGGAAACTTTTGTATAATTTGGTGCAAAATGATGAGTTTTAAGGCTGTCGGGCATCACTTTTTCAACCGATTTGTTGTGATGTTTTATGTTTGATTGTCAAACACAACTAAGACAATTTCATGTTACTTTTTATTAATTCAGTCATCTTGCTCACTTTATGGTATTTAGATAGAAAGAATGAATATTACTGTTTGGATTTGGGGCACATGACCTCTCTCTTTCGCCGCTTAAATCCTCAATAACTGTTTTGATTTACAACTTACAATATAGCCTACTATGAAGTCAAGGCTTCTTGAATCATTACCGTTACCAAATTGGTCTATAACTTCATTCTCAGTGATTTGTATGTCTTTGAAAATAGATAACAATGCTAGACCGATGAATCTGTTTTCGGAAGTAGAATTTCTTTAAGTATGTTTCAACCTACTCAAACTCCAACTCTATTCAGCGGTAGCTACAGAGACAGGCAAAATTGCCCAAAGTTTAATAATGGTATACAAGTTAGGGGAGGAGAAACTTTTGTCACACGCTTCAAGGGCACTTATTTGCTGTTCTTGGTAGGTTCTTAAGAGCGAAGGCACTGGAGAGTAATAAGAGGTTACGGTATGTTCTGATATCAGAGCAAACTGATTGTCACACTGTTTCGTACATCACGCTACCGTCGCCTCGCTTTGCTACGTTGCCATATGTCGCTTAGTAACACATTATATGTACCGTATATTAGTTTTCAATGTTTTAATTCACAAACAAACATTATGTGCGTCATAATTTCCGAAGGGGGACTGTCGTCGATCTTTGTTTACATACTATTGAGCAAGACGCGTGTCATTGAGCTTGTCAACCATTTCCGAGTAGGTGGCTGGTAGACAGCAATGATTACGTGTTCCGTCTAATTTGTCACATCGTAGATCGAAGGTGGTCTCATCACCGAAAGACTTATCTCTGCAGAACAGCTTGAAGCAGGTAGGCTACGCCGAGCAGATTCACGGTCATCACAGTGACAAAGTACAAACTTCACAAATTTAGACGAAGTTGGCCTAATCAACAAAGTTTAGACAGAAACTGATGAAATGCTAGAGCTCCACCGATTTGGATAAATAGGCTACGGCACAAGCACTTCTAAAGTCACGTACATCATTGCTTTTCAAACCTTGTCGGTGCAACGCAGGGCGCATGCGTGGGGTGTGCATAAACAGCGAGATGCGCGAGGGTAGAGTCATGTTATTTTACCTTGTTTATTTAAAAAACACGACGCGTACGCTGTTGTTTCCGGGCAGGAGTAACGATTTTGTGTGTCCCAGTACCTCACCTCGGTTTTAAACCAGGGCTCAGAAATAATAGTTCGAAAATGTACCTTTTCGGATCGTCGTGGTAAGTGGACAAAGCTCAAAGGGCCTTGACTCTCGTCTCAGTTGGCGCCTCGGCGGGAAACGGCAGAGGGGACAAAGATAGACTGTTCGGTAGAATAAAGAAATTACGACTAAGAAGGCAAGATGGCTTTACCCATTTAAAGCCTAATGTAGTATTAAATCGTTTATAGAATACTTTCTGGTTATTTTTATTTTTTTAAGTGTAGGCCACTTAAAATTTTTCCTTGCACCTAAAACTTGGGGAAGGGGGCGGCGGGGGGGGGGGGAATGCCCCCCTGACCCCCCCCCCTTGTGTTTTACGCCCCTGAGACCAAGGTAGGTAAGAGTAGTTGTGACGGTGATGCGCTGGCGATAGATAAGGAGCTGAATGTTTGGGATTGCGAGTAGGTGTATTGACTTGCCGGCGCGGCGGAGTGGAAAGAGCATGGTTTAAGTTTTTGCCGGATTAAGGTGGATATGACAATGGTCGCACCAGGTGGGAAATGCATTGATATAGGTTTGGACACTGGTGTTAATTTGGGGGACTGATTAGATTGGGGCCACCACGGCTGTGTCAGCTGCAAACTGAAGGTTCCAGATATTGGGTTGAAGCTGGAGGATATTGGTACCGTAACAAACAGGAGGTACAGTGAGGGGGATAGGACGGAGCCCTGGGGAACGCCTTGAGCCATAGAGATACAGCGGGAAAGGTGATTGCCAATGTGATACGAGCAGTACGGTGGCGAATGAAAGAGTTGAAGACGCGTAGTTAACTATGAGGGAGATGAAAGTAAAGAAGCTTAAGGAAGAGGGTGTCATGCCAGATAGTGTTAAAAGCGTTATGGAAATCTAGAGCCATTAGAAGTGTACGGCGATGTCTGTTCAGATTTGTAGATATGATCGAGGGAGGGCGGAGGAGATAATTCTGAGTTGACATACGTGGGCGAAACCCACATTGAAAGAGAGGCAGTAGGCGATGAGTAGACCGGTGAAGGTGTAGTCTATACGGCGGTCGATAATTTTTATTGAAGATCTTAGAAAGAACAGCTGTGAGGATGTCAGGGATTGCAATGGTTTGCCAGGGTTGGGAAAGAGAACATAGTGGTGACCTTCCACTGCTCCGGATAGTAACCTGTGCGAAGAATGAAATTGTAAAGCATAGCCAGCACTGTAAGGAAGACTGGGGGAGCTTCTCATGGCAGTAACAGAGATTATCCGGTCCGGGGCCATATGGGTTGTGCCAGACAAAGCAAAGTTATATGTCGGCTTTTCGGATGGGTTGATCCAAAGGATGGGTTGTCAAATGATGTTGGATCGATGGTTGCACATATTCTCGGTGAGGTATGGTGCCGATGTAGGCGTTATCGGTAGTATCAAAGTGAGAATCTGTATTGTGATTTAAAATATGGCTAAGCGTTAGGCGAAAACGTTGTGTTAACTTGGTATGTTACCATACGTCCGGTGGAGCCGAATTGTTGGGTAGTATATGATAGTGGGGGACGGAGCATTTGCTAGTCAATTGGCGGAGCCATTTCCAAAAATTGCTTAAGGATGGTCAAAGATTACTGAATTGCGTACAAGTCATGTGGCACGTGTACAGTTAATGTGCCCAGATGTAGGATGTTACCTGACGAATAGTTTGGTGGTGGAGACGAAGGAAGTGTGGATCGCCTGTGCCTAGAAATATGATGTGATAAGAGTGCGAAAGAGCCAAGAGACGGCGAGCTTTAGTAGCAATGGGTGGTTGGGAGGGTGTAGACAGATATTGAGACTAGGAAGTTCCCTGGCAGTGTGGGAATGCATGTTGAGATCACCCATGACTACAAAGTGCGGGAGGCAGGAATTCCTTTGGGAAGGAGTGTCAAGAGTGAACGTAGATAGTTGCAATAGCTATGCAATTTTCGTGGGAGGAAATAGACTGACCAGATGAGAGAGTGAAGTGGTAGTGGCGGTGTATGGACGCGAATAGGGTGTCGAGGACGGTAGGCGAGAGCCGAGCCGCCGCGCCCAAAGAAGAGAGGATTGTCAGCACGTACAAGGGTTTACCCAGCGAGGGGGGCATGTTCATGATGTTGAGCAAGGCCACTTCGACGTGATGAACATCACAGGTGTACTGAAGAAATCCAAACATCTACCAGTGCTCCAACATCTGCTAATACGATTGAAATACTGTCAGACATTTTTGCCGTCCATGGCTGACCATATGCCTTAGTTCAGATAATGCAGCAATTTTTGTCAGCAATTAATTCAAATCGTATTGTAAAAGCCATTGCATTTTACAAAAGCTCATTGTTCCAGGACATCTAGCGACAAATGGATTTGCTGAGCGTAATGCACAAACTCTTGAAAGCAGATGACAAACAAAGCAATGACAAACCAACCACTCTCTTTGCAAATCAAAGTGTGGGAAATCCTCTTTTGATATCGTACAACCCAACTGTCCAACAACAATACTCCGGCTGACAGATATCTGCTACGTAGCGTCCTCATTCAACTTCATACTATTCGACCGATGAAACATATTTCGAACACCGACCTCACAATTAGGTCCAGACAACAAATGTGCGAAATAAAGTGCTAACTCGATACTACATCCAAAAGCTGAGCACCATCATCCGAATATTTGGAAATCTTCACTGCCAAGACAAACTGGACAATCAATGTATAATCAGAAAAATTGAAATACCATACACGCCTATCTCATTTCTCCAGAGACGAATTCAACAGAGCATGAAGACTTACTGTAAATGGTCAACATCCCTGGAGAGGCCTGCAAATGTTATGAAACTGACCTCCACCAATGAGGTGATGTGACTCCTCCAGATGCGCAGGCCCCGGCAATTTTTGAGAACCTGAAAGAGGCATCAGATCAGTCCATGACTGGTAATGAACGTCGGAGATTAATGCGACAATGCAAACCACCATTTAATTATACCTACAAGACCACGTCACATCAAGAACTTAATCATCAGTTTGTCACACAGCTTTTCTATTAGTTTTAGACTTATCATAGTTGTATCAATTTTTAAATTCCTTTCAAGACATACTAGGTCATCGCCGTCTACAATTCTCAAGCCGTGTCATAAGGTTTGGCAACACCACCCATCTGTCATCTGGGAGGCCTAGCGCAAGCACATGGTAATTGCTAACACTGCGTAAACACATAGATTTTGACACCAAATGTTTCCGAAAATACAACAGAACATAATGTCCGCTAAATCTACACACAAATATCACAAATAAAGGATACATATCATCATGCTATGTACTGTCCATTCCCGATAATAATAAAAGGCTGTACTGTACCTCAATGACCCAATGTCTTAAGTTTCCTTTTCTTGCTGCTATGCTCACTGCCGTCATTGATGCGCTCAGAAAAAATATTTAAGACTATTCTTACAAACTTAGAGACTGCCTTTGATAATAAATTCTTCACTTTTTGTCCACAGATGCACTCATCATAGTCACAATAGGCCTCCAAACTTAATGTTGACAGTCAAACAATATTGCTCCACTGGTCTCTTAATTTTAAAATAGGTAGCTTTCCAATGAAATCTACCTAAAGGCACTTGCCAACTGAGTACAGTTCATAATGTACTGGAATATAGAGGCCACATGAAGATATATACCAAAACTAAATTATAGGCACTGAAAGTCCACCTCGCTGTAGTGATCAAAACGTAGTGATATAACCAGTTATTTTAATAGTGCTGCCTTAATTTGACTCACAGCCAGGCACACAACACTTCCTAGGCATCTGAAATAGTTTAATGAAATATTAGTGAAGAATTTGTTGGTTAAATTCATTAGCAGGTATTGGTTACACGTGCAATTTAATACGGGAAATACTCACTTCTACAACACTTTCAGCAGGTCTGATTTACCACGAGGAATTTCATGGGTGTTGAAATAGTTAGTACGAACTGCTTTTAGATGCTGCCATATCAAAATAAACGATATTTGTGAATAAAACTTAGCATGTGGTCTTACGTCTTTATATAACTTAGGGACTCTACTCAGTGTTGCCAATTCTACCAACAGCACGGCTTGAGAATTATAGACGGCGATGACTAGGTTCAGGACCTTCTATAACTACTGGACCTGACACTGGCGACAGGACAGAGGGAACATGGCTGACGATCTTGGTGGACATGCTTTGTTTATATGTTGTGTGGTTTTGTTGATGATGTGGTAGTGGTGTGAATAATTTTGCTTAGCAATCGCCTCCCTTGATTATCTGTGCTTATTGAGTATTGCTTAATGATATTACACGTTCGTGTAAGTAAATGTCTGCATTAGTGGTTCATACACTGAAGAAAGTGGAAATTGCAACACTCAGAAGGAGTGGTGCTACATTGCTGCAATTGAACATGCAGGACGAGTGTTCAGTTGTGATTCGATGATTACACTTTCAGGTCCCTTGACCGCAAGTTTGGACAACAATCAATACTGGATGTGCCCACTACGAGCTGCAATACATTGATGAATTCGGCGAAGCATGGAGTCAATAAGGCCCTGGATCGCTTCCTGAGGAATTGTGGCCCATGCTTGCTGCACTGCACAGGTCAGTTGTTCCAGAGTTGTGGGTGGCTGAGGACGGTTGGCCAGTTGTCGACCCATCATGTCCCACACATGCTCAATAGGACTGAGGTCCGGGGATCTGGCGGGCCATTCTAAGGTTGTGATGTCGTGGAGAGCATCTCTGGAGATGCGTGCAGTGTGAACCCGGGCATTGTCCTGCTGAAACATCCCATTATCAATGTTCGCCATCATATGGACAACCACTGGAATGAGAACCCTATCAACGAACGGTTGAGCAGTCATAGTGCCCTCAACAAGCACTAATTGTGATTTTACATTAAAGCCAATAGCTCCCCAGATCATAATGCTTGGTGTTGGCCCTGTGTGCCTCTCGACAATAAGGTCTGGGCGGCCCCTCTCCCCGGTACGTCGGCGCACACGATTCCGGCGATCACTGCGGGCAAGACAGAAGCACGATTCATCACTAAAGACGACCCTATGCCATTCGTCGACCCACGTCGATCGTTCTCGACACCAGGCCAGCCTGACACGTCGCTGTTGTGGGGTCAATGGAACAATTTCTGCAGGGACACGGGATCGTAAGCCAGCTGCACGCAGGCGATTACCAACTGTTTGTTGTGTAACGTGGGGTGCCACGGCTGCTCGAATTTGCGCTGCTGTTGCATGGGGTTCCATCCGGGCCATCCGAATGATGCGGCGATCCTCTCTCACAGTTGTCTGTCGCGCTGGGCCTGTGCCAGGTCTACGAGTGTGGGTACCTTCATTTGACCACTGCTGCCATAACGTTGTACCGTAGATGCCTGTCGGCCAACACATGCAGCGACAGCCCTTAGCGATAATCCAGCCTCGCACAGCCCAATTATTCGAGCCCTCTCAAACGGCGACAGTTGTTGATAGCGTGCTCTTCCCTGTCGTCGAGGCATGTTTGACGGGGAACACTTCACTGCACAGACTGCAAGTCAACTACGCTACACCAGAGTCCGTATACTGGAATTGATTCCTCTGCGACCAATCACGTGGGGAGACCTGTAGCAACAATCCAATGGGTCTGAAACTTTGATCGTTTACATACCTACATGGCATCGTTCCATATCTTGAAAATCAACACAAACGACCAATGCCTTCATGGTGTTGCAATTTCCATTTTCTTCAGTGTAAAAACGAGATACTGGTGCCTTCGGCTACCCTTGTGATACCATCAATTCTACTGCCAAACAGTGGGTAAGTTGATATATTTATTAATCTGTTTAGGGTTTATAAATGATTAGTAATGGTAATTCACTATAAGCATTCCTTGGCTTAGGCGGCAGCACGCCGGCCTCTCTCCGCTGGGTCCGTGGTTCAAATCTCACTCCATGTGAAATTTGTGCTGGACAAAGCGGATGCAGACAGGATTTTCTCCGGGAACTCTGGTTCTCCCTGTCACAAATTTCATTCCAGCAACACTCTCCACTGTCATTTCATTTCAACTGTCATTCATTTAATCATTGCCCCAGGGAAGTGCGACAGGCTTCGGCAGCCGGCACAGTTCATATCCTCGCCGCTAGATGGGGGCTTCAGTCATCCCATTCCCTGACCCGGTCCGTCGACTGGAAGCAGGCTGTGGATTTTCATTTTCAATTCATTATAAGCAAGCATAGTAATAATTAACGTATTCCATTTTTAGGTCTGAGAATATCTGAAAATTGATTACGCAGGAACATAACCTATAAATTGGCTACAGTGTCCAATCATCCAGTTATACGCCTGCTAGCTCAAGGATATCAATCTTATCACGTACTTGGTGCGGATTCCTGTTTTTATAAACTACCTGTAGGCTTACCCATGCATATGCTAAATTGTGATGATATGCCTCGAAACTGTTACAACACAAACGTGTGTGACTGGATGCAAATCCAATTATTATAAAGATAAGCCATTGGTGCCTATTTTCCAATTTCCAATCGGGGGAATTACACCCACACCCAAATGCACGGGGCTGATGTCCAAGAAGTCCCAAGCCCATAAAATGAATTAACAGCAGACAAAATCAAGTCATGATGTTAGTCATAAATGGACAAGAAGCATTCATCGTGATGCTTTTCCTCCGACAGCTAATTCATCAGTTTGTGACAAACATTTTGTCCCTGAATTTGTTATTATTGTGCAGATGGCTCAGTTGTAACTGTAGCTAGGAAGAGAACGAAACTACACATCAAATAAATCTTCGTTGTCTACTAGTATCAGTATATTTTGTATCGAGTGAACTTGGTAACGTACAATGCCGTATAATCTTATCAATGGGACTAGCCTACATGTTTATGGATTCACATGGAAGTTATTTCTTGTATGTACAGTAGGCCTAATTACTTTTTTTTGTGATAGATATGCATAAAATATGCCTTTTTGTCTACCAGCTCCAGTATATTTTGTATCGATTCATTCGGCAGTGTGCTATTGAATTATTTGAATATGACAACTGTAGCTTACATGTTTAAGTATTTACATGGAGGTAAATTTTTGTATGTAGTGTTAATTTATATTCTCAGATGTTCATCAAATAGGCCTTCATTGCCTACTGGTATATTTGTATTTTACAGGGTGCCATTTAATCTCATGAATAGAAATGAATGAATCGGACTAGCCTACTTGTTTATGGATTTACAGGAGGCAGTCGTGACCTTATGATAGGAATTACCTAGGCATTTATCTTCAGTATGTGTGGCTGGCTAAGGGGAGAATCGAACCCATCATTTCCCGGTTTACCTCACTAGGCTGAGTGTACCCTGTTCTTACCCTCTTACCCTCATCCTAGAATTAGATTTCTTGACAGTCAGGAATCAAACATGGACCCCCAGAAGTGACAACCAAGAACTACACCACTTGGTTGTGGTTGGTCACATTTATTTTTAGGAATAATATGTACTAAAAAGAAATTGAAATTCCTACAGGAACAGTTACAACTTTCCCTGTCCACTCAGCCAATATATTCTGCATATCTCTCCTGTGGGCTTCAACATAATTTTATTTTATTATTTTCCTGATGGAACTCCGGTAGTACCTTGTTTCAACTCCTGGGGCGCCTCCCCATCCCTGTCCCTTATACAGCTTGTAATGTTAATTAGTCTGGGATGACAAGTGAAACGGTATTTACTTTGCTCCACGTTGAGCGTACAAATGTAACGGTTATTAGTGCCCCATGTTGGTAGCGACAAATGTAATGGTTTCGCTAGCCCACACTGTTGGGAGAGAAATGTAACTGTTTACCTTTGCCTAAGCTATGTTGTTTTAATGGGCGCCAAGACCTCAATGCAATGTTGAAATCTAAATTTGTATTTAACAACGTCTAGCTCTGGCAGAACACATTCGAGACTCTATTCACTCAGATCGTGGTATGATTTGATCATTAACCCAACAAACAATTGTATCAGGAGAAGGAATTGGTCTATATCTAATGCTACCTACTGAAAGCAAAGATTGCATTGTAAAAGAAATGAATTTATTACATAAAACAAGTATAGCAAAATTATTAATAATAATAATAAGTTTAAAATTTAAATTGGAGCGTTGTGATTTGAATATTACCGATAGAAAATTACGTGAAAACGGAGTCTGATAAATTGATTTTACTCTTATTTCCAAGCTATGAAGTTACTGAATTATGAAATATAAAACAAAGAAAAATGAGAGATTGCGTATTTCTGCGTCATTAGCGCTTACCCCTGGAAATTGCCAAAGCATTTCCCTCGTTCTTGATGATGCTGTGTGCTTCCCACAGTCTCCTGGACGTCGTCATCTCCGTCGAAATTTGATGATATTCTGGTAGATTAGATAATTCTATGGTCCGTACATCGGACCCAAACTCTCGTAAAACCGCACTGGTTACGTTTTACAAAAGTTCGTCGCTAACTCCACTGAACATCGGAGCGTCACGCACTTGCGACCGTACACTGCAAGTTCTACACAGATTGTCCTTAACTCCACCGAACATCGGAGCCACTCGCACGCGCACCCATACTCGTCAATTATTTCACAGATTGTCCTCGTCTCACGGCGCGTCGAACGATATATTCACCTGTCAGCTCCCCCACTCTTCAGTCCCAACTAGCTTACGTCGTCTCCGCTGATTGGCTGAACCACCACGCGATCTTCTCCTCCTCCGGGTCATTACACTCGGCGACAGGGTTCCGTTTCAACAATTCGCCTCTTCATGACGATGCGACCCAAGATTGCGTCATGCTCCTCGACAGGAATCAGCTTGTATTAGAATTCCCAGTGAGTCACGTCTCTCAATATACCCTAACTGACGAAAACTCCGTAAAATTCCGTAATCGCATAATTTTCTATGATATCGTCGTACGTAATAATTTGCTTGTTAGCGTTTTCTAAGACATAGAAAACCTATCTGTATGCTTATAATTTTTATCAAATGCTCCGAAAATATCTTAATAATAATTATAATAAATTAATAATAATAATAAATTAACATGAAAAATTATCTTGGCTGAACAATTTGCCGCGTAAATAAATATAGAATGGCTTCCTACTGACTTATGCCAGTTGCATAAAAAACCCTCGAAAAACACGTTACATATTCGCCTCGGATCATCGGATGATTTACCGTGACGACGGTCCATTATCCGATTATCCCAGACACGTTAATAAACCCCATCCAAAACACATATTACATAAATGAAATCACCCTAAATTACAGATATATACACTCATAATTTTTCTTCACGCACTTTGCGTCAAAGTTTGTTGTCACTATGGATTGCACTTTGCAACCAGTCCAATGTTTTACATATGGAATAGTGTCCCACGGATATTTCCGCCTCTCAAATTGCTCTATGTTGGAGAAATAGACATAATTAATGTGTGAGCACTATGTATTTATGATGTCATATCACACGCATTGAAGGTGTTCTGATATATTTATATCATCATTGAACTTCCTAATTTCACTGGAGGTCCCTTCCTTATGGTGACATTTAATTCCACTTATCACTGAGCACACGATCACAGTATTGTGGCAGCGCCTCGTGACCATAATACATGATCTCTCTTTAAAGATGATTAAATTAATATTGACTTCTGAAAAAAAAACACTAAATGTGCATTACATATAACACCAAATATTTCTGTGCCGTAATCGCCCTGTCTTGTTAAGTTCCCGTTAACCATATTCTACTTACTACTAGTTCTCAACACAGACCATTTCTCCTCACACAAATAATACCATTGTACAAATTATCTTAAATTACACACTTACAAATCTTACATGGCGAGGCCGTAAACAGAAATCACGTGTGCTGATATGTATGAGTTTCATGAAGGACTGTCTCGCATTCTGATGGCCCATCTTTTATCTCGTGGACGCCTTAAGCTAACAAGCCCTATACAAGCGCTCCCCCATCTCTTGGAGATAAATGGGAACCCATCAGCGCTGCCAAAATGGCCTTGGTGCATCGAGACAATTTAGTGCTCAACAGCATCCGACAATCCCGTCATATTTCCCTGTACCTTAAAAACTCTCATTTACTTACATACTACCCCCCTGTGTGACTTCTGATACGCCTGCCTGGAAGACCATCTCCTCCCACGCACCAAATACCACACTTACTCATTTGATAGGCTGGCTCGCCAGCTAAACACACTCACTTTATGACACATATTTTCGTAGACTATGTATATTATACGTTCCGTATAATCTGTTTCCCTCACTATTCTCCAGCACATATGCTGTTTTCCCAATACGTTTGGAAACTATAAATGTTACTGCGTCACCTGCTTCCAACCTTGCAAGTGGCTCCCATTAACTTAACGTCATCGCGTTGCTCTACCTAGCATATGTCTCAGTGTCTGTAACGATGCCCTGTTGCTACTGTCCACACATGCTAACCCTACCTTCCTATGGTGTCACACCTCTACTCGACACTCTATGACCTAAAAATGTCACTTCTGACTGACAGTGACGACTTAGACAGCTTCAAAATGAACCCTGCCTGATCTAACTTCTGAAAAACTATATCTAAATGAAGTAGATGCTCCTCAAAACTGCGTGAACTAATTACCATATCATCTATGTAAATGGTTACAAACTCTCCTCTGTCATCCCCTAATGCGATGTTTAAAGCCCTAATTAAAGCTGCTGAACTACTCTTTAACCCATAAGGTGTTCTACAAAATTGATAAAGGTTATATTTATGACTAAAAGCTGTAAATGGTCTATCTTCGTACATAAGGGGCACTTGCCAAAAACTGGAGCTCAAATCTACACAAGTGAAATACTTCTTCCCCTCAAATGTTTGCATTAATTCTTCTATTGACATAGATTTCAGCTGATCTGAACTAATTCTACTGTTAACCAAACGAGCGTCTAAACAAATACGAACAGTGCCGTCGGTCTTGGGTACCGTGATCAAAGAATTAACATATGGACTGTTCGAGTGCTCAATAATCCCATCTTCAAGCATCTGGTTAATTTGTGCCTCAACTGCACTCTGATAAGCGAAAGGTACAGGATATCTATGTCCTGTGAATACTGACCTATCAATAACGTTCAATGAATGTGTATAGCAATTGGCCATACCAATGCGATCCTCAAAAACTCTCCTATTACACCATAACACATCATAGAGCCGAACACACTGTTCATCCTCTATATTTCCCTGAAATGCAGCCTCACGTAACGAGTCCTCTAGACTTCCGTTCGTAATCACACTGCCCACAAAACATGGAGAACCCCGCTCTACGGCTGGCGATATCTCATTTAAAGTACAAATCACACCTACAATACTACTTCTCTGAATTTGGTCATTGAACGCTACTTCTACTTCAGAATCTCCCCATTTAAATTTCAAACTCCCTACATCATAACATAAGTTACCAGACACTCTACTTAGCCACTCTGAACCCAAGATAACACTGAATACTAAATTTGGAATTACAAGGCAAATCTGCTTCTCTACATGATTATTAATTTTAATGTCTACTAAAACTTGCTTAGAAATTACTTTAGACCTCTTCCCAACAGCTGTGATAACAAAAGTGCTTTTAATTGGCATCTCCTCAAAATTTACTCCAGTTCCTTTCATTTTATCATAAAATGCACTACTTATGCAACTCTTCATACAACCACTATCAATTAAAACATCTGTGTACGCCTCGGACACGTTAAATTTAACTATGGGGCTCTTACTAACCACTTCCTGAATAATACCTTCATCATTTAGTTCATGTAATAATTCATTTCTTACATTTAGGTCATAGGGTTCCTGTATAATTGTATGGACAGGGCATGCTACAGACTGAGATTCTGACCTTACTTCGCAGCCTGGTTCGCGTTTAAAGAACCGCTACAGCTGGCCGTAGTACTACTAACTACTAAACTGGTCTGGTTGTTCTGGGCTATGTTGTCATTGTTTGGCTGTATATTACTACCACTAGGCTGTCCTCTTCCTTGACCCCTATTCTGGTTGTAATTATTGTCATTATAATTTCTCCCTTGATTTCCCCTGAAATCATTGTTTCTCCCTTGATTTCCCCTGTAATCATTGTTCCTCCCTTGATTTCCCCTGAAATCATTGTTCCTCCCTTGATACTGATTACCATAGCCATTTCCTCTGTTCTGATTTAGCTGATTATTATTATTTCTATTTTGAGCGTTGGCCCCTTCGCCACCGTTCCCTTGAACTTCTTGATGCCTGGCTTCATTAGGTCTATTATTATTATTACCCTGGTTCCGATTGAAATTGTCATCATAACCCCCTCTCCCTAGTGCTTAACAAATTTTCTACTTGTGATATAGTCTTTACATTCTGGATACAAGCAGCCTCCTTGATCCTATAGGGAAAGTGCCTAAGTAGCAACCTTACCACATCACTTTCCTCCTTCAAGCCATCCAGATATTTACACACTAATACCTGCCCTAAAAAGTATTCGGTCATGGTGGAGCTTCCTTTAGGGTTATATTTACCACACACTACTCCCTCACGATGCTGCGACTGAATAACCTCATTCCAGAACTTTTCACAGAATTTCATTTTAAAATCATTAATATCAGTAAACTTGTCTCTGTAGACAGCAAACCAATTCCTCGTTTCCCCCACAAACACTTGTTCTAAAATTTCAACTACCTGGCACCACTCAATACTACCATTTTCCAACCTCTCCCCGAATTTATTTTCTATAGTGTTCATGAACTCCATTGGGCACCCCTGTCGATTGCTGAACTTACCCAGTTCTACCTCCCTGTGTGTGCTATTCACAAAAACTGGCCTATTCTGACTATTTTCTTGCCTGATCCTAGCTTTTAATTTTAATTCTAATTCTGCGATTTTCTCCTCAGCCTTCCTCTCAATACTGTTTACTGTTAATTTAATGTTTCCTTCTGATTCTTCTACTTTATCATATAGCTTTGCTTGTTTCTCCTCAATCTTGCTAATGCTTTCCCTATTACTCTCTCTTAAATCATTTACTTCTGCAACTATTTGTGAGTGGACTTTCTCAATTCTACCCCCCAGCTGTTCCTTAACCTCTTTAGTAGCTACCTGAATTTTGTCAATTTCTCCCCCCAATTGCTTTTTGACCTGCTGTGTTTCCAGTTGCACTAGTTCTTTTAAATTTTCAGCCTGTGTACTGATTCTAATTTCCAACTCCTCCTGTACTTTTCCTAATTTTCTGTCTACATCTGCAATAATCTCTTTAGCCTTTTCTTCCATCACCCCCCTGATCTCACCTCTAATCAGTTCGAATTTGTCACTCATTTCCCTACTGTTTTGTTCTAATTTAGCATTTAAAGTTTCAGTACTCTCTCTATTTTCCCTACTGTTTTGTTCTAATTTAGCGTTGTTTTGTTCCAGTTTTGCGTTTAAAGCATCTGTACTTTCTTTATTTTCCCTACTGTTTTGTTCTAATTTTGCATTATTCTGTTCTAATTTTGCATTTAAAGCTTCTGTACTTCCTTTATTTTCCCTACTGTTTTGTTCTAATTTTGCATTATTCTGTTCTAATTTTGCATTTAAAGCATCACTACTAACTTTGTTCTGATACATGAACTCGAGAAGTAAAGTTTTTAATTCTGGTTGGCCGCCTACACTCCCTGTTTCAGTATCGGGATTTACCTCCGCTACCCCGGTACTACCATCACTCGACATACTGCTCGTATCATCATTCTCCAGTTGATGACCACTACGTAACCTCATCTGTCTTTCTTTCTCATCCCCCATAATGATATACACTGATAAAGACAAATAACCCCCAAAATACAGGCACAGAAATATATACCCTTCTCCTTCCACAAATGTTATTAGGTTTTCAGCCCCAAGTTGGGCGCCAAATGTAATGTTAATTAGTCTGGGATGACAAGTGAAACGGTATTTACTTTGCTCCACGTTGAGCGTACAAATGTAACGGTTATTAGTGCCCCATGTTGGTAGCGACAAATGTAATGGTTTCGCTAGCCCACACTGTTGGGAGAGAAATGTAACTGTTTACCTTTGCCTAAGCTATGTTGTTTTAATGGGCGCCAAGACCTCAATGCAATGTTGAAATCTAAATTTGTATTTAACAACGTCTAGCTCTGGCAGAACACATTCGAGACTCTATTCACTCAGATCGTGGTATGATTTGATCATTAACCCAACAAACAATTGTATCAGGAGAAGGAATTGGTCTATATCTAATGCTACCTACTGAAAGCAAAGATTGCATTGTAAAAGAAATGAATTTATTACATAAAACAAGTATAGCAAAATTAATAATAATAATAAGTTTAAAATTTAAATTGGAGCGTTGTGATTTGAATATTACCGATAGAAAATTACGTGAAAACGGAGTCTGATAAATTGATTTTACTCTTATTTCCAAGCTATGAAGTTACTGAATTATGAAATATAAAACAAAGAAAAATGAGAGATTGCGTATTTCTGCGTCATTAGCGCTTACCCCTGGAAATTGCCAAAGCATTTCCCTCGTTCTTGATGATGCTGTGTGCTTCCCACAGTCTCCTGGACGTCGTCATCTCCGTCGAAATTTGATGATATTCTGGTAGATTAGATAATTCTATGGTCCGTACATCGGACCCAAACTCTCGTAAAACCGCACTGGTTACGTTTTACAAAAGTTCGTCGCTAACTCCACTGAACATCGGAGCGTCACGCACTTGCGACCGTACACTGCAAGTTCTACACAGATTGTCCTTAACTCCACCGAACATCGGAGCCACTCGCACGCGCACCCATACTCGTCAATTATTTCACAGATTGTCCTCGTCTCACGGCGCGTCGAACGATATATTCACCTGTCGGCTCCCCCACTCTTCAGTCCCAACTAGCTTACGTCGTCTCCGCTGATTGGCTGAACCACCACGCGATCTTCTCCTCCTCCGGGTCATTACACTCGGCGACAGGGTTCCGTTTCAACAATTCGCCTCTTCATGACGATGCGACCCAAGATTGCGTCATGCTCCTCGACAGGAATCAGCTTGTATTAGAATTCCCAGTGAGTCACGTCTCTCAATATACCCTAACTGACGAAAACTCCGTAAAATTCCGTAATCGCATTATTTTCTATGATATCGTCGTACGTAATAATTTGCTTGTTAGCGTTTTCTAAGACATAGAAAACCTATCTGTATGCTTATAATTTTTATCAAATGCTCCGAAAATATCTTAATAATAATTATAATAAATTAATAATAATAATAAATTAACATGAAAAATTATCTTGGCTGAACAATTTGCCGCGTAAATAAATATAGAATGGCTTCCTACTGACTTATGCCAGTTGCATAAAAAACCCTCGAAAAACACGTTACATATTCGCCTCGGATCATCGGATGATTTACCGTGACGACGGTCCATTATCCGATTATCCCAGACACGTTAATAAACCCCATCCAAAATACATATTACATAAATGAAATCACCCTAAATTACAGATATATACACTCATAATTTTTCTTCACGCACTTTGCGTCAAAGTTTGTTGTCACTATGGATTGCACTTTGCAACCAGTCCAATGTTTTACATATGGAATAGTGTCCCACGGATATTTCCGCCTCTCAAATTGCTCTATGTTGGAGAAATAGACATAATTAATGTGTGAGCACTATGTATTTATGATGTCATATCACACGCATTGAAGGTGTTCTGATATATTTATATCATCATTGAACTTCCTAATTTCACTGGAGGTCCCTTCCTTATGGTGACATTTAATTCCACTTATCACTGAGCACACGATCACAGTATTGTGGCAGCGCCTCGTGACCATAATACATGATCTCTCTTTAAAGATGATTAAATTAATATTGACTTCTGAAAAAAAACACTAAATGTGCATTACATATAACACCAAATATTTCTGTGCCGTAATCGCCCTGTCTTGTTAAGTTCCCGTTAACCATATTCTACTTACTACTAGTTCTCAACACAGACCATTTCTCCTCACACAAATAATACCATTGTACAAATTATCTTAAATTACACACTTACAAATCTTACATGGCGAGGCCGTAAACAGAAATCACGTGTGCTGATATGTATGAGTTTCATGAAGGACTGTCTCGCATTCTGATGGCCCATCTTTTATCTCGTGGACGCCTTAAGCTAACAAGCCCTATACAAGCGCTCCCCCATCTCTTGGAGATAAATGGGAACCCATCAGCGCTGCCAAAATGGCCTTGGTGCATCGAGACAATTTAGTGCTCAACAGCATCCGACAATCCCGTCATATTTCCCTGTACCTTAAAAACTCTCATTTACTTACATACTACCCCCATGTGTGACTTCTGATACGCCTGCCTGGAAGACCATCTCCTCCCACGCACCAAATACCACACTTACTCATTTGATAGGCTGGCTCGCCAGCTAAACACACTCACTTTATGACACATATTTTCGTAGACTATGTATATTATACGTTCCGTATAATCTGTTTCCCTCACTATTCTCCAGCACATATGCTGTTTTCCCAATACGTTTGGAAACTATAAATGTTACTGCGTCACCTGCTTCCAACCTTGCAAGTGGCTCCCATTAACTTAACGTCATCGCGTTGCTCTACCTAGCATATGTCTCAGTGTCTGTAACGATGCCCTGTTGCTACTGTCCACACATGCTAACCCTACCTTCCTATGGTGTCACACCTCTACTCGACACTCTATGACCTAAAAATGTCACTTCTGACTGACAGTGACGACTTAGACAGCTTCAAAATGAACCCTGCCTGATCTAACTTCTGAAAAACTATATCTAAATGAAGTAGATGCTCCTCAAAACTGCGTGAACTAATTACCATATCATCTATGTAAATGGTTACAAACTCTCCTGTGTCATCCCTTAATGCGATGTTTAAAGCCCTAATTAAAGCTGCTGAACTACTCTTTAACCCATAAGGTGTTCTACAAAATTGATAAAGGTTATATTTATGACTAAAAGCTGTAAATGGTCTATCTTCGTACATAAGGGGCACTTGCCAAAAACTGGAGCTCAAATCTACACAAGTGAAATACTTCTTCCCCTCAAATGTTTGCATTAATTCTTCTATTGACATAGATTTCAGCTGATCTGAACTAATTCTACTGTTAACCAAACGAGCGTCTAAACAAATACGAACAGTGCCGTCGGTCTTGGGTACCGTGATCAAAGAATTAACATATGGACTGTTCGAGTGCTCAATAATCCCATCTTCAAGCATCTGGTTAATTTGTGCCTCAACTGCACTCTGATAAGCGAAAGGTACAGGATATCTATGTCCTGTGAATACTGACCTATCAATAACGTTCAATGAATGTGTATAGCAATTGGCCATACCAATGCGATCCTCAAAAACTCTCCTATTACACCATAACACATCATAGAGCCGAACACACTGTTCATCCTCTATATTTCCCTGAAATGCAGCCTCACGTAACGAGTCCTCTAGACTTCCGTTCGTAATCACACTGCCCACAAAACATGGAGAACCCCGCTCTACGGCTGGCGATATCTCATTTAAAGTACAAATCACACCTACAATACTACTTCTCTGAATTTGGTCATTGAACGCTACTTCTACTTCAGAATCTCCCCATTTAAATTTCAAACTCCCTACATCATAACATAAGTTACCAGACACTCTACTTAGCCACTCTGAACCCAAGATAACACTGAATACTAAATTTGGAATTACAAGGCAAATCTGCTTCTCTACATGATTATTAATTTTAATGTCTACTAAAACTTGCTTAGAAATTACTTTAGACCTCTTCCCAACAGCTGTGATAACAAAAGTGCTTTTAATTGGCATCTCCTCAAAATTTACTCCAGTCCTTTCATTTTATCATAAAATGCACTACTTATGCAACTCTTCATACAACCACTATCAATTAAAACATCTGTGTACGCCTCGGACACGTTAATTTAACTATGGGGCTCTTACTAACCACTTCCTGAATAATACCTTCATCATTTAGTTCATGTAATAATTCATTTCTTACATTTAGGTCATAGGGTTCCTGTATAATTGTATGGACAGGGCATGCTACAGACTGAGATTCTGACCTTACTTCGCAGCCTGGTTCGCGTTTAAAGAACCGCTACAGCTGGCCGTAGTACTACTAACTACTAAACTGGTCTGGTTGTTCTGGGCTATGTTGTCATTGTTTGGCTGTATATTACTACCACTAGGCTGTCCTCTTCCTTGACCCCTATTCTGGTTGTAATTATTGTCATTATAATTTCTCCCTTGATTTCCCCTGAAATCATTGTTTCTCCCTTGATTTCCCCTGTAATCATTGTTCCTCCCTTGATTTCCCCTGAAATCATTGTTCCTCCCTTGATACTGATTACCATAGCCATTTCCTCTGTTCTGATTTAGCTGATTATTATTATTTCTATTTTGAGCGTTGGCCCCTTCGCCACCGTTCCCTTGAACTTCTTGATGCCTGGCTTCATTAGGTCTATTATTATTATTACCCTGGTTCCGATTGAAATTGTCATCATAACCCCCTCTCCCT